>CM038715.1:34389625-34992125 GCA_021613375.1 Megaleporinus macrocephalus
TATAAGTTATTATTATATAGCTGCACAATACAACAACTCAGTGCTATATTGGGTGTGTCTCAAAACCTAGCGAGGGTCTACATAGACAGCATATTACGTCATAGTATGAGCTTATAGTATGTAGGCTGTCCCAGTTCTTAGATACCTTCAACATGCTGTTTACTGAGGAACTACGAGAAGTGAAGTTGTTTTAAAATGTAAGTTACTTTGATTCTCTCTGATGTTTTAGTGTGTTTCCTGTGTTACGACCTGATCTAGGGGCCGTAACAGAAATTGAGAGTGGGTTCTCTCCCCTGACATCTGCCAGACCAAACAAGTTTATTGTCAAGAAATGAGTGATGGATGGGACGGTGGCTTCAGGGACGGGCGAACGCCAAAATAACAAACAAAACAACTAAAGAAAGAAAACTAGCTGACCTGAAAACAAAGTAAACTAAATACACACAACTACCCCAAACTCCCTACAATAAACAGGAGAAAAGGGTAGATAAACAAAAGGCACCCGTCCCCTACGTCCCACAGAGAGGTTACAGAATCTAACAAGGCTGTAGCTAAATGGAAAATTGTGGTGGAGAGTGCTGGTCTGGTCTGGTCAGGAGTTGTTCCAGGTCAGGTTAAAGGAGAGAACCCTGAACATCTCCCAAGATGGCCACTTGATGATCTTTTATACTAGTAGGCTCCCCCTAGTGGTCAGTAGATAGATATAAAAAAAAATAGATATAAAAAATGGCTATTATGACCAGGGGTCGTAACACTTGTTATATAATCACACAAGCCAGTATTTTATTTACAACTCTATAACAAATTGTTGACAATTTTCCAGTTTTATACTGGAGCCATTAGCATTAATGCTAGCAGATTTGTAAGCCTCAGGCTATGACTTTGCATGCTGGCCGGTAGCTTAGCAACCAGCTAAAGCATCGGTGCAGTGCAAGCCGTGTCGCTCTTTAACTAGAACATCTCTTCTGTCTAGTAATCTGTTTTATGAGGAGAGATGTCTGACAGAAGGCTCCCTACCTAGACAGCCTACTTAGACACTCACTAGGTTTTAAGACCGACCCATTGTGTGCTTATATGACAAGAAAAAAATTAAAACACCAGCGAGAATCTGAATGACTTCCATTTGAAGATGTCTTCTCTTCACTTTGCTTTTCTCTACCATGTTGGGAAAAGTTTGGCCCGCGTTGCATTATGGGATTACCTTAACGGCTGAAGAACTGTTCGATGCTTCGTTCCGATTCAGCCAAGGTGCCTCAGTAGACCGCATGTTTAAGGTATCTAAGAATTGGGACAGCCTACATGTCAGGAGCGCATACTAGGACGTAAACCGCTGACACTAGGTTTTAAGACCGACCCTAAAAGTACTGAAAATGTAGGACAGCAGTTCTAAATCGTTCCACTTTACTTTAAAAGTAAGTATTTTCATGTATTTTTAGTTTGTTGCTCTCCGAGTTGAATGTCTTGGGTTTAAATAGATCCTAATCCTGTAAACAGATTATTTATTTATTTGTTTGTTTAACTGTGGCCCTGTAGTTTGAGCTAATTTGTAAGAATGACCTGTGTGTGGGAGAGTGTGTGAAAGAGAAAGAGAGAGAGAGAGAGAGAGAGAGAGAGAAATTAAGCTCTCTTGTTTCGTGCCGCTGCCCTGCAGCCCTGAACCTCCACACAAGGTTCATCGAGTTAAAAGCAGAGCAAGTGTTGTTTCTTTGTTTGCTTTAGGGAGGAGTTTTTTTTTTTTTCTCCCTCGTTTTTTTCTTTTTTAGCAGCTCTGTCCGTTTGAAAGGTGCTGGCGAAGTAGATCCGTAACCGGGCATCAGAAAGAAGACTCTCGTGTTCTTTGTTGGGATTTGGAATGATGAATGTTGTAGGATTGGGTGAGGAGTGTTGGATTATATAGCACTGCCCTTGGCGTTGGACACGCTTCCAAATTGAACTTCCTCTAGGAATAAAACGTCTGCGCGAAGCAACAGTCAACAGTCTAGCTCCCCACCAGCAGAGGATAGAGTTTAATCACAGAAACACAGCGCAGCAGAAAACCTGGAGCCCTGGTGAAGCCCACTCTCTGTCACTGCCCTCCACATTCTTCCTGCGCTTTCATGTGTTTTCCTGATCCACCTAATCAGTGCATTCACAAGCTCTTTAATAGAATGAGAGAAGAATAATATATGCAGGACTGGGATTCTCTAGAACCAGAGCTCAGGGGTGCTAGTAATTGTGACATTTCTGAGGAGAACACACAGCATTTCTAGTAATATTTTGTTGTCACTCCCCTTAGAATCATTGGCATCACTTGTTTATAGACAAGCATAGAAAGTCTTTTGTCTTAAAGCCCATGTCTCAGTCGGAGATGTGTTTGCTTAGTTGCAGTCATATATACTAATACATGCTGTTCAACAAATGATACTTTATGCTCTTACTAGAGTGTAAAAGTGTCCCTCATAGGAAGCTCCGCTCTTACACATCAAAAGTTGAATGCTTGCTAATTTTTAGTTTGATAAACAGGACTGACTGGCTGGCTGAGTGAGTGAGTGACTGGTTGATTGACTGAGATACTGTATGAGTGAGAAAGTGACTGGCTGAGTGAGCAGCTGTCTGAATAAATGAGCAACTGACTAGGCGTTAGATCAAGAGACTGAATGAGCCACTAAAAGAATGACTGACTGAGCGACTCACTGACTGAACAACTGACGGAGTGACTGACTGTGCGAGCAATGGGCTGAATGAATGACTGACTGAGCCATTAAATGACAGGGACTGATAGTACAACTGACTGAACGATTCAATGACTGACTGACTTACTGACTGAGGGACTGGCTAAATTATCAACTGAGCAGCCCAATAACTGAGGAAATGACTGAGCAATTCACTGACTGACTGGGGGTCTGACTGAGGGTCTGACCGAGCAACTTACTGGCAGAGCAGCTGACTGAGTTACCCCTTGACTGACTGAGCGACTGAGTGACCCACTGACTGACTGAGTGACCCACTGACTGACTGAGCGACTGATTGACTGAGTGACCCACTGACTAACTGACTGAGCAACTGATTGACTGAATGACTCACTGACTAACTGACTGAGCGACTGATTGACTGAGTGACTCACTGACTAACTGACTGAGCGACTGATTGACTGAGTGACTCACTGACTAACTGACTGAGCAACTGATTGACTGAATGACTCACTGACTAGCTGACTGAGCAACTGATTGACTGAATGACTCACTGACTAGCTGACTGAGCAACTGATTGACTGAATGACTCACTGACTAGCTGACTGAGCAACTGATTGACTGAATGACTCACTGACTAACTGACTGAGCAACTGATTGACTGAATGACTCACTGACTAACTGACTGAGCAACTGATTGACTGAATGACTCACTGACTAACTGACTGAGCAACTGATTGACTGAGTGACTCACTGACTGACTGAGCGACTGATTGACTGAGTGACTCACTGACTGACAGACTGAGCAACTGACTGAGCAACTGATTGACTGAATGACTCACTGACTGACTGAGCGACTGATTGACTGAGTGACTCACTGACTGACTGAGCAACTGATTGACTGAATGACTCACTGACTGACTGAGCAACTGATTGACTGAATGACTCACTGACTAACTGACTGAGCAACTGATTGACTGAGTGACTCACTGACTGACTGAGCGACTGATTGACTGAATGATTCACTGACTGACAGACTGGGCAACTGACAGAGCGACTGATTGACTGAGTGACTCACTGACTGACTGAGCGACTGATTGACTGAATGATTCACTGACTGACAGACTGGGCAACTGACAGAGCGACTGATTGACTGAGTGACTCACTGACTGACAGACTGAGCAACTGACAGAGCGACTGATTGACTGAGTGACTCACTGACTGACAGACTGAGCAACTGACAGAGCGACTGATTGACTGAGTGACTCACTGACTGACAGACTGAGCAACTGACAGAGCGACTGAGTGACTCACTGACTGACAGACTGAGCAACTGACAGAGCGACTCACCAACTGACTGATTGACTGATCGACTCACCAACTGACTGATTGACTGATCGACTCACCAACTGACTGATTGACTGATCGACTCACCAACTGACTGATTGACTGATCGACTCACTAACTGACTGATTGACTGATCGACTCACCAACTGACTGATTGACTGATCGACTCACTAACTGACTGATTGACTGATCGACTCACTAACTGACTGATTGACTGATCGACTCACTAACTGACTGATTGACTGATCGACTCACTAACTGACTGATTGACTGATCGACTCACTAACTGACTGATTGACTGATCGACTCACTAAATGACTGTAAGAAACCAAAACAACCAAAGCCTAAAATGTTTACATTGTGAAACACTATAAAAACCAAACTGAACAAAACAGGTTCCACGTTCTGGCACTAGCCTTGAAAAACGATGTTACAAGTTCTTTCATAGCTTCATGCTTCTTATTCAGCTGACCTTTTTAAGGTGGAGCGAGAAATTGGTTGAAGAAGCCGCCATTTCTTACTTCAGCTGGTACATGACTACTCTTGATCAATATGATGTGCATTTTAGACTCAGGCTGGCCCCGAAAGAGTGCTCATTCCCTTACGTTCCTAACAAAGTGGACTACTTTAAAACACTGCCCACAACTAGTAAGTTACAGATCACATTCTTTTACAACTTTCTGAAACGTCAGCAGCTGCTGTTGCTGTAGTTTGCTAGTGTATGAGTGTGTAAACTACAGACTGGCTACCCTTTCAAGTTGTTTATGAATCAGCTTGTAAACGTCTCCTGTAATAACTCTGAAAGCGTCGGGCGCTGACTGAGCTCGCCTCCGAATATATAACGACACGGAGTCGCGTTGATGAACTTGTGCTACACTTGCAAGTGCGCAGGCTCTAAGCGCCGAGATAACGAGTGCCGTTCTCAGCGTTAGTGTTAGCGCTGGGTGATGGATGTTGCCATGGTCACCCCACTTGCAGCCAGAGAGCATGTAGATGGATGTGTGCCACCCAGAGCAGAGCTGCGGTCTGTGATGAAGCCCCATGCCAGCCTGTCTGACAGCGGGCATACATAACCCACAATCAGGGGTAATTACAGCACAGGGCAGGCCGCGAAGGGACACTGCGAGGGAACGGGGGGTATATATATATATATATATATATATATATATATATATATATATATATATATATATATATATATATATATATATATATATACACGGTGGTCCTTATTCAGAGTTGTGCACAGTTGAGGCCAATCATTAATTGAGCCCACAAAACATTCACCTGTGGTTCTGTTATTCATCAGTTTGCTCTTCTGTGTGTATATCCTTTTGTTTTATATAACTGACGCAATACAAAGCGCAGATAGTGCAGTGTTTTATTGTACACCGCCCAATCACATCACCATAACACATCACCTGGTTATTTCACATTTTATTAAGTTTGGTTAGAAGGAGGAGCAGTGCTCTCACTCCTCCTATGAGCACAGCCATTGGCTGGTGAGCTGCTGAGTGCTGTCATTTGATTGGCTTTCTACTGAAACATTGCATTAATTACAGTGTGTTGTATGTGAATGACAGAGGTGGTAAGTAACGAAGTACAAGCACTTTGTTACTGTACTTAAGTACTTTTTTTTGTATCTGTACTTGAGTATTTCTGTCACCTAATGCTTTTTACTTTTACTCACTACATTTTAAAAGAAAAATCAGTACTTTTTACTCAAGTTTGACTCGTTACTTTAGTTTCAACCATCTTTTATCTCCTTATTTATGTATTTTTTAATCAGGCAATTCTATTCAGGGTCCCAATGAAGCGCAAATCATAATCCTACTGGATGTGAAAGGGGGATGGGGGCTGTGATTGGCTACTTTGACAGCCTCCAGGCCTCAGCAGTGAGTGCTCGGAAACGAAAAGAAAAGAAATAAATAAACAAGACACCTCTTGGCGAATGAGATGCCTATTGTGTCTCCCAAAGAAGCAAGAGCTCATGGCAGGATACCCTGTTAAAGAAATTTGAGTTTCTTAAGAGAATTATTTTTAACGAAAATACTTTTACTTTTATACTTTAAGTACATTTGGGAGCATGTACTTTTATACTTTTACTTGTGTAAAATAATGTAGTCATACTTTTTTTTTTTTTTTTTTATTACTAGATTACTAGTACTTTTACTTAAGTAAGGAACTCATGTACTACTGCCACCTCTGGTAAATGATATGTAAAGGGGTTACTGGCAGGCTGACGCTTGAGTACATGCACTGAAGCTGATTCAACACATGCACTCGAATGTCTGCTTGTATCCATGCCGAACCAAAGCCTTAATGAAGTGTTTTTTTGTTTTGTTTTTGTTTTTGTTTTGTTTTTTTGTTTACTTTTACATTTAGGGCATTTAGCAGACACTTCTATACAGTGCTTTGTGTTCGGTCAGAGTATGTAGTACAAACAGGTTTAAGTCTAAACTACCCTTTAGCTCAACCACTGCCAGAAACGAGGGCCAGTGCTGATGCCTGGTGAGAAGACAACAAAATACAAGGTTATATACAGTACAGTGTGAGGAATACGTAGGAATACCCAGCCAGCGTTCACACTAGGGCTGTGATGTTGGAAAAGTTTGACATTGCAGTGTTTATTTTCTGCAGTAAATATTGAGATAATAAAAAATTCAGATTTTAACAGAAGTCACGAGAAGTAAATGATCCATCATGATAACAATAATGCATGTTTCTTACTCTAAATCAGGGGTGTTTAATTAGAGTCAGTAAGGTCCAGTTAGAGGAGAGTTCCTCAGGCCAAGGTCTGGACCACCATCATTTCTAACCTGTGTTATGATTCAGTGGTGTATCCTGTTTACTGAAGTAGTCTAGTATCAGCATCTTATACCATCAGCTACTGAAACACCAACACATCACACATACCGTTCAGTATATTTACTGTTTAAATACTGAACTGAATGAATTATTTATAAACTTCTAATGTTTTAACATTAGATAAAATTAAATTTAATTTTTTTTTTACTAACTTCAATAAAAACAAGAGCCAACAGTAAATAAAGCAGCGTCTTCTCGTTTACTCAGTTTCACAGCTTGACCAGTTGGTTTGAAGCCGCCTGTGAAGAATAAACATCCATTCCTGCTTGAAACAGTCGGGTTTCTTTCTCCGACCTGCTTTACTTTCCTGTGTGTGTGCCGCACTCCAGAATATGCACAGATCTGATTGGCTGAGGAGCACGTTTGCTGATCTTCTACCGTGTAGACAAGAAAAGCTCGGCCGCTTAAAATAACGTTAACGCCTCAAAAAATAAACACATTCAAAATTAAATCGAAATAGTTTATCGCTTTGGGTCCGCATTGGACAACGTCTGGCGGTCCGACCCCTGCTCTAAATGATCCTCTGGGAAAAGTGGCGTTTGCAGACTGGCTGTTGAGTTGGAAATCCTCATTAACGTAATGGACGGTAAGACTGTAAGGGTCCGCTGTCCGGCTGGACCACATGTCTATTGTAGCTGCATAATAGTCTACTAGCGACAGCACCGTTTCAACTAGTGCCTTGCGCTTCTCCTAACGCTGGGACGGCAGTTTACAAACGAAAACTGCTGCTTATCAAGTGACTGGATCAAGTTTTTGAAGCTCTCTTTGGTAGCTGTGGTAACTGGTATCATATCTTTCACGAGGTGAAGAGTTATTGCATCAGTGACTGACACAGGCATCTAAAACAGTTTTCTACTTTCGATAGACTCCAGATCTGGCTTTGCACTCGTCCTGGTGGTGGCGCTTTAAATGGTTAAGCGAATTAGTCGTGTTGCTTAGTGTTGTGGCCACAAGAACTGCAAGACACCAACAAATCACATGTTTTTGGTGAACATCATCCTTTTCTGTAGCCGAAATATTTCCATATATCAGACGCTGATTCTATTTCTTTCGGCCTTTTCTTTTGTTTCATTTTCTGAGACTATGTTGATCGAGTAGTGCAGGAGGGGCTGCTTCAGCTGTTTACCGTTAAGAATGCTTGGACGGATTTACTGTGCACACAGAAATTGTCACTCACTACAAATAGCCAAATAAATAAAGAAAATAAAAATGATTAAATCTGATATTGTAAAGTAAATGCTATTGGCCAATGACGATGCTGAAACGATATATCGTGCATACCTAGAGGATAAAAAAGTTAAGCACAGCTACGTAGGTGGAATTTCCACTTATCGCCGTAAGACTTGATTAACTAGTCAATATACTGTAATATATCGACCCCCTCCCCCCAAATAAATAAAATATGGGAATTAATTAATAAAACACATGCATTGCAGGATTATTCCTTCATAGTTAAGTAAACAAAGGCTTTCAGTTTTCTGGGTCTGTTCAGTTTAACATTGATAACAGAGAAAGGATAAACATTCTCTTGGGCTATTATTTTGCTTTTACATTCCCTACGTGTACCTTTCCACCTAGTATGTACAGAGAATATAGATAAAAACTAAAGTTTGACCTCAAATCAGATGCCTTCCCAACACATTCCCACTAAAAATAAAAGTCCTGGAGAGAAATAGCTTATCTATAAATGTCATCCCTGCGTAGAGCATCACTGTCTGTAACAAAAACGTGTTTATTCTTTGCGACAACGAGTTCCTCTTCCATCTCGAGTAGGAACGATTATCTAGGACTGGTTCCTATAGGTGATCGCCGCATAGCTTCGCATCACCAACGTTCGCACTGCTGCCTGTCGCTGGAAGTCGCCAGCGTTCATTGAAAATGAAAGACCTCCTGTCGCATTGCTGTTGGTGTGAATGCAGGGTCAGAAGTTAATTTAGGTGTAGTTTAGTAGCCAATAAAAACAGTGCTGAATGTTGTATCACAGCTGAATGTCGTTTGTTTGTTAGTTGAATTTTTTCGATCCACCTTAAATGGGGTAGCAGTTTCAATCTAGCTTTTTTAGTGTGAACCTAGAAATTCAGGTTTCGTCCCAAACCAGTCGTTGGTGGAAATTAGAAAACATTATAATCACTCCAGCGTCAGTACCAGCTGGTCCACAGCTTGTTGCGTGTACAAGGCCAGGAGGCTGCACTGTGGACGACGTTGGCCTTATTGGTCAGCTGATAACCCCAAACCACTGTCCTGCCTCAAAAACAACATGGACTACTTCAGAAGCTATAGATGACTGAGGGTCCTCTGTGTTATTCATTTACAAACATCTCCGACTCTTTGTATTGTTTCTGAGACGCATCGTTGGCGTAGCGGTCCTTGCGAATCTTCTAGCTGAGGAAGATTTTTGATTCCAGTCAACACTGATGCTGACCTTTCACCCCCCCCCCCCCCCCCCCCCCCACACACACACCCCATTTTACGTGTTGTGTTTCTGGCAGTACTTTTCAAAGCTCCTCCTCTTCGCGCCACGGAAGGTCGTCCCCTTTAGCTACTAGCCGCACTCCAAACCCAGCCTGCTAACAGCGGCGGCGTATGTTTTTGTTCAACAGCCTGGTGGATGACTAAACGCGGCCCACTCGCTCTCCCTCTCTTTATGCCTTCCCTCCATTCCACTGTCAGGATTTTCGAGTGTCATACAGTGGATGTCTGGCAATACAAAGAGCTTTCTGCTTCCACAATGGCTTTTCTTTTATTCCGAGAGACAGTGGGTGGTTTTATTTATTTATTTCTGCCTTTCGCCTTATTGTTCTCGTCAGTTTTGGAAAATGCGGCGAAAAATAAATAAATAAATAAATAAATAAAAAAATATATGAAGCGAACGCTCGTGTTTGGAGCCGCGTACGTTTGCCCTTGATCACCAGTCTCTGCCTGTACAGCCTGTTATCATTTACATTCTGTCTAGAATATGATTTTCCATAATAAGGATTGGAATTCATATTTTAGTGTTCATGTCCTCCTCCCCCCCCCAAACAATCTTGATCTTAAAGTTTTTGGCTTGTTTTTTTTTTTCTTTTCTTTTCTTTTTTTTTTTTTTGGAAAGCTTATTTTTATCTCTGCAGCTTGCGGTGATGTCTGTAATTATCTTGCGAACACTTTCGGCAGAGTTGTTTCTCTTAAATAGCTTTTTAATTGAACCTTAATCACGGGCGAGCATTTGGAGATGACTGTAATTGAAATACTTGAAGTTAACTCTGCAAAACACATAAGCAAGTCACGCTCCCGTGCCAAATTTGGATGTAATTATAAAGCCTTAATCAAAACCTCAGTGCGCGTTCGCGGTCCTCGCTTGACTTAGTCATAACCAGACCTTACCAGTGCACGGAGTCATGTTGTTTCCCCTGCTTTACTCGAAGGTGCGTTCGTTATTGCTCCTTAAGCTCTGCTCTGAAAAGTAAGGATGCAGTAGGAGCGGCCCCCACTGTATAATGATGGTCATGTATGATTTTATTATTACATGTCATTACTGTCGTGCCAGAGCCTCCAGGTTCCACTGTGAAAGCCAGAGGCAAATGGACGTTAAGTGCAGGTTTTACAGGAGATTTTTCTGCATAAAGTGAACAGTTAAAGGAGAGTAAGTGGGGAGGTAAGGAGTTTACCTGGTAGATAAAAATTCTCAGAAGTTATATAGAAAATTGGACCTTAACTATTCCTGGTATGGACCTCATCGAGCGATAATGCAAACGTAATGTCTTAATCAACAGCGTTTAACTGATCCAATGATAACGTTGTGCCGCTCCTCCAACACTTCTGGTGTAGCTCACATACACTACTGTACAAGTCACGAGCACCTAAACAGATAGTTTAAATCCCTGTATCTTATCAATAAGTGTTTCTTCACCAGTAAGTACACCAGAGATCATTGGAACAGATGTAAATAAGCAAAGTAATATGAATATGTTATTGTGAAAGAAGTAGATATCTTGAGCTCCAGTTTGAAGAACAAAGTGTAGTTCCAGATTTCTCCTGGACGCCCCAGACATTGTATAAATGTATTCAGTTCCTTCAGCAGCAATCTTGATTTAGCTTAATGAAGTACTGAGCAGTCAAAAAATGTAGCCAAATGGACGTTAAGTGCAGGTTTTACAGGAGATATTTCAGCAAAAAGTGAAAAGTCAAAGGCAAATAAATGGGGAGGTAAGGACTTTATCTGGTAGATGAAAAATCTTAAAAGTTATATAAAAAATGGGACCCTAACTACTCCCAGTATGGACCTCTTCAAGCGATGGTGCAAACGTAATCTCTTTATCAGTGGCATTTAACTCGTTTAATGATAAGTGTCGCAAGAACGTTGTGCTGCTCCTCCATCCTGCAACACTTCTGGTGTAAAGCAAGCTCACATACACTACTGTACAAGTCACGAGCACCTAAACAGATTAACAGTTCAACTAACAAACAAACAGGTTAAATCCTTTATCTTATCAGTAAGTAACACCAGAGATCATTAGAACAGATGTAAATAAGCAAAGTAACATGAATATCTTATTGTGAGAGAAGTAGATCATATCTTGAGCTCCAGTTTGAAGAACAAAGTGTAGTTCCAGATTTCTCCTGGACGTCCCAGACGTTGTATGATTGTATTCAGTTCCTACAACAGCAATCAGAGGCACCCAAACAGATTGAAAATCTTATCTATAAGTGTATGTTCACCAGTAAGAACACCAGATATCATTAGAACAGATGTAAATAAGCAAAGTAATATGAATAGGCAAATAAATGGGTAAGTAAGGAGTTTACACAACTGGAGTAGATAAGGATTCTCAGAAGCTATAAAGAAAATGGGACTCCTGATAACCCCCTCCCCCTGCATGGACCTGGTAGAGCACAGTAACTGTCCTCATTGGATAAGCCGCACTTACAGCTTTCATCTTTGATAGAGGAGAAAATCACGCCCCACTCTTGCTCCGGGGAAAAAAAGGTGTTTTATGGCTGTCCAAAGATAACATTTATTTTCTTATTTTATTATTCGAGCACAGCAGCTGTCCTTTACATCACGTGAACATTTCAGGATGAATGAACAACAGTTTAAACAGTTGAATTCAAATCTCTTTGCATTAACTTGCAAACTTCAAAGTACAGAAAGTTTGCCCTCGATTGACGGCGATGATTTACAACTCACAGAAAGATAGGGCTGGTCTTCTGAGTACAATACACTGACCACCCCAGACCTCAACTTCAGTGCATGCATTTGGGATTATTTGGGTCATGAGAAGCATCCAACTTCTAAGACTGAACTTTGTGGGAAAATGTGGGAAAACGTCCCTCCAGATTTCACTGCAAAGCCGAACGTCTTCTGAAAAGAGTAAAAGCTATAAGAGTGTGTAAGAGTGGAGAAATGATACGTTGTTGAGACTTTTGGTATTTTCTTTTAGAAAGGTGTCCTAAATTTATCTTAAAAATTAATAAATTGGCTTTTTTGGATTATCAGCACTGTGTAAACTACCGTTTTATTGATTATAGTCATGCGTTGAAGAGCTAACCTCCTGTCTAAGTGGGTTATCTAGCTATAATGTCAGTCTGGGACCCCCTACTCTGTATTTTCCTTGTAAGGAGAGTTTTCCCAAATATTAGGAAAAGTATTCTGACTACTTCTGACTTTTGTCAGATGCTGTTTAACCACAGAGTCTTAGTTTGATTTTTGACTGTGGTAGGTGAAGGCAGTTTGGGAGTCTTGCCCAGGAACTCTTGGTATAGCTCATAGAGCCAAAGCAGGGGTTACTTTCTATACCATTCTATACCAACCAGTTTAAATCTTCAGATGACTTAATGTGGTAAAGTCCTCTGAAGATAAAAAACTAGATTTCATTTGTTTGTGCACTTCACTTAAAATGTGTTTGAAACAGCTGCCATGTCTCAACTCCAATAAAGGAAGTTTCATGAAATGATAAAAACTAAGGTGGTACCCCATCATGAACAGACCAGTGAGTTTGGAATAAGAACATGAAACAGTAGGTAGTGTTTCAACACACAGTTAATGCAAAGATGTGATAAGATATAGGATGATTAGTGAATTCCAGATCATTTGATGCAGCCGGAATGATAAAATATATCAAAGCTACCAGCTGCTAATCTAAGCGTGTTGCATGCTTGTGAAAAGTATTTTTAATTGCTTTGTGTAACGGCGAGTTGCATGGAAATGATTTTGTGGTTTTGTGATTGAGGTTTCAGCCTGTAAAGCCAGCCTTACAGTGTAGCACTAAATGATGCATCGTGTGATTATAAATGTCAGCCCGTGAGGTTAACCGCTAGCGACGCAAGATGTAAAGTGGCTCATGAACAGTAATGACAGTGACACTAATAGTGGTGCCTAGAGGCCAGCGCAGACCTTAAAAGCCAGGATCAGGGAACTGAACAGCCGCATGTCTGGGTTCAGAGCTGGTTGGAAGCTATAAGTGGTTCTTCTAAGATAGACATCCAAATAACAGCCTAAATAAAAATAGAATAAAAAGCAAACCCATATAAGGAATGAACTGGGCGATGGACTGGACTGTCAATGCATAAGGCAGAAGAAGCATCAAGTTTTTGAAGCAGATACCAAACTTTGCATTTGTCTCAGTGAGTCGGTATGCTATCTTCAAACAAAACATTGTTTTGATAAATGCATTCCAAAACTGGCCCTGACTGCAACGTACCAGTCCTCTGCGATGAGTACCATTACACTCATTGAGCATTGCGCAATCGATAATGTCTTTATAAACAGCAACATGAATATCTTATTGTGAGAGAAGTAGATCAGATCTCGAGCTCTAGTTTGAAGAACAAAGTGTAGTTCCAGATTTCTCCTGGACGCCCCAGACATTGTATGAATGTATTCAGTTCCTTCAGCAGCAATCTTGATTTAGCTTAATGAAGTACTGAGCAGTCAAAGCAGGTGTTAGATGAGAACTGTACATAATACTGGGTTGTTTCCACAAGGAGAAGCTTGGAAAGGGTTAAATAAACACACTGACGTATGTAAAATCATTACTTACTCTATTAATACTTTATGAATATTTAATAAATAGTATTTTTGAGCAAATAAAAGCTTCCTGTCTGGAAAAATAGCTTTTTAACTATAATAATGTCCTCAAGTGTCAAAAACTTTACACAGTATAGTATATAACACAGCATAGTATATAACACAGCATAGTATATAACACAGCATAGTATATAACACAGCATAGTATATAACACAGTATAGTATATTACACAGCATAGTATATAACACAGCATAGTATATAACAGTATACTATATAACACAGTATAGTATATACACAGCATAGTATATAACACAGTATAGTATATAACACAGTATAGTATATAACATTGTATAGTATATACACAGTATAGGATAACAGTATAGTGTATAACACAGTATAGTGTATAACAGTATAATATATAACATTGTATAGTGTATATACACAGTATAGTATAACACAGTATAGTATATAACATTGTATAGTATATAACACAGTATAGTATATAACACAGTATAGTATATAGCACAGCATAGTATATAACACAGTATAGTATATAACACAGCATAGTATATAACACAGCATAGTATATAACACAGCATAGTATATAACATTGTATAGTATATAACACAGCATAGTATATAACACAGCATAGTATATAACACAGCATAGTGTATAACACAGCATAGTATATAACATTGTATAGTATATACACAGTATAGTATATTACACAGCATAGTATATAACACAGTATAGTATATAACACAGTATAGTATATAACATTGTATAGTATATAACACAGCATAGTATATAACACAGCATAGTATATAACACAGCATAGTGTATAACACAGCATAGTATATAACATTGTATAGTATATACACAGTATAGTATATTACACAGCATAGTATATAACACAGTATAGTATATAACACAGCATAGTATATAACATTGTATAGTATATAACACAGCATAGTATATAACACAGCATAGTATATAACACAGCATAGTGTATAACACAGCATAGTATATAACATTGTATAGTATATACACAGTATAGTATATTACACAGCATAGTATATAACACAGTATAGTATATAACACAGTATAGTATATAACATTGTATAGTATATACACAGTATAGGATAACAGTATAGTGTATAACACAGTATAGTGTATAACAGTATAGTATATAACATTGTATAGTGTATATACACAGTATAGTATAACACAGTATAGTATATAACATTGTATAGTATATAACACAGTATAGTATATAACACAGTATAGTATATAGCACAGCATAGTATATAACACAGTATAGTATATAACACAGCATAGTATATAACACAGCATAGTGTATAACACAGCATAGTATATAACACTGTATAGTATATACACAGTATAGTATATAACACAGCATAGTATATAACACAGTATAGTATATTACACAGCATAGTATATAACACAGCAGAGTATATAACACAGCAGAGTATATAACATTGTATAGTATATACACAGTATAGTATATTACACAGCATAGTATATAACACAGCATAGTATATAACACAGCAGAGTATATAACACAGTATAGTATATAACACAGTATAGTATATAACACAGTATAGTATATAACACAGTATAGTATATTACACAGCATAGTATATAACACAGCAGAGTATATAACACAGTATAGTATATAACACAGTATAGTATATAACACAGTATAGTATATAACACAGTACTAAACGCTGATCAGTCTGTAGTCCATCTGCTTCTTAGCATACTTCGTTAGCTCCCTTTCACCCTGTTCTCCAGCGTGAATCAAAACGATCAGGACCCCCAAATGACCACCACAGAGCGGGTAATATTTGAGTGGTGGGTCGTTCTCAGTGACACGGTGGTGGTGTCTAAATGTGTGTTATACTGGTACTAGTGGATCAGATACAGCAGTGCTTTAAAACACTGCGTCCACTCACAGTCCACTCTATTAGCCACGCCTTCCTTGGTGGTCCACCTTGTAGATGTAGTCAGAGACGATAGCTCATCTACAGGACACTGTTGGCTGGATGTTGCTGGTCGATGGACTATTCTCAGTCCAGCACTGACACTGAGGTGTTTAAACACTCCAGCAGCAGCACTGCTCTATCTGATCCACTCCTACCAGCACAACACACACTAACACACCACCACCATGTCAGTGGCACTGCAGTGCTGAGAATGATCCTCCTCCCTAATAGTACCTGCTCTGTGGTGGTCCTGACCTTTAAAGAACGGGGTGAAAGGGGATAATCAGCATATACAGCATATACACTGTAAGTGTAGAACTACAAGGTGCTCTTATATGATAAGTATGGATACCAGGAGATGGTTCTAATGAACTGCTGCTGATGTTTAACCATACGAAATGCACAATATCAGCCTAATGCCAAGTTCTAGAGGCCTGTGGAGTTTTTTTTTTTTTGGTATGTCCAAGTAACATGTGTCCCATTGTTTGGGAAGAGAATTAGCAGTGATGATGAAGTTGAATAGAAGAAGCTACAGAGCCACAGCAAAGACCTTCAACGTCCCTGTCAGTAGAACTAGTTAGACAGCATGCAAGTGGAAAGTTCATGGAACCCCACATAATGCACGGTGCAACATTTATCTCAGACTAATGATTGGGGAGACGAGAGAGAAGCCGGCAGCCGCTTGAAAGGAATTGCAGGCGAACCCGAAAGCAGCAGGAACAGCGCTTACATAGGGAGCAGTAAGCAATGAGCTGCACTGCAGTCACCTCCTTCCTACAGCACACGCAAAGCTTCTCAGCTAGAAAAGCACATCTGAAACGTTGCACTGAATTTTAATCTCTGAGGAGGAGATGGATGTTTCCACAGGACTGCAACCCCAAGCTCACAGCCAACACTACTTAAGACTGGGTTCTGAAGAAGGTCAAAGTGCTGGCATGGCCTAGCCAGTGTCCTGACTTCATGGATTTAGGAGGGGTTTGGAAATTGCAAGTCCCGTCTTACTGCCTCGAAGCTGTAACTGCAAGAAAGTGCTTATTAGGGTTGTAAGAAAATATTGAAATATCGAATATCGTGATATGTTTAGCGATACTGTATCGATTCTTAAAAACACAGTATCTATACACAGATTCCTGGCAGACAGTGAATCATTGTGTGTTGTGTTTTAAACCTTGTTGAAATCCATTTTCAGCTCCACTCCAACATTAACAAGCAGCACAAGGGCGCAATGCTATTGTAAGCATTAACAAACCTGTTCATACAGTGGTGTGTTTTCTTTGCTGGTAGTATTGCAGTATATCACGATATATTGAATCGTGACCGCGGTATCACGATACGAATTGTATCGCCAGGTTCTTTCCAATACACAGCCCTACTACTCATGTTTTTAACTTATAAAGTAAAGAAAACAAACAGTGTGTGTGAAGCTGAAATGGATGTGTGTGCACTGGAAATATGTTAAAGGTGCCATAGAATAGAAACTGTATTTACCTTGTAAATATAATTCAATAAAGTGTGTTCAGTACATAGAACAGACATACCGTGAAGCTCAAACACTGATGTTCCTCCTTCAGATACAAGTCCTGCATTTACAACCGAGCCCTGTAAAACGGGCTGCTTCTGAAATCTTGAACTGTTGCATAATATTTATACCCCGCAAACGTATATATACAAAGCCAGAGCGACCGCAGTGAAACCGGTGTACAGGAATCTGCTATTCAAGGCCGTGAAGGCGATGTTGACACTTCTCATTCCCTTCCCAAAGAACCCAACTGGCAGGATTGACGTTCGTCTTTGAGCGAGGCTGAAACTGGATTGACCAGCTTCCTAATCCAATGTTCCTTAAATGCCGCAGCTTGTGCTGGCGCCAGATTGTAACTGCGGCACTATTTAAGGTGGAGTGTAAAATGAAAATCAGTAAAACGAGGTTAACAAGAACTCAGCTCCAGCTCCCACGTCTCTCAACAAGATCCTGGACACCTTGTTCCTCAAACCTTGGATGCTATTGAGCAGAACCCCAACAGGAACCTGGAAGTAGCAGCCCAGATTCAGAAGCTGGCGAGACCAGGAAGCCAATTTCAGCCTCGTTCATAGTCGTTCAACGTCATCCATGGCCGTTGAGAGATGAATGGAATTGGGAATGGAAGGTGCCGACATGGGCCTCAAAGCCTGGAACGGTAGATTCTTGCACTTGTAGTCTGCTGGAGCGTGAGCTGGTGTAGGTCAGGTTTGAGGGGGGTCATTTAGGGTCCTTGTGGGTAGGTAGGTGAACCAAGAAGTCGAATTGCTTCTTATGGTCTTATTGTCTCAAAGCTGTAACTGCAAGAAGGTGCTCATTAGGGGTAGAAGAAAATATCGATATGTTATGTTTGGTGATACTGTATCGGTTCTCAAAAACAGTGTATCAATACACCGATTCTTGACAGACAGTGAATCATTGTGTGTTGTGTTTAAACCTCTGACCACTAGATGGTAGTGGTAGTAAATTTTCAGCTTCACTCCAACATTAACAAGCAGCACAAGGGCGCAATGCTATTGTAAGCATTGATAAATTTGTTCATATGTGGTGTGTTTTCTTATATATTGAATCGTGACTGCTGTATCACTATATGTATTGTATCGGCAGGTTCTTTCCAATACACAGCACTAGTACTCATGTTTTTAACTCGTGGTGATCGATATGAGTCTATTCTTCAGCCCTGGTTTACAAAGACAGGGTTTGTAATTATATGTAAATGGAAACCATGTAGGGTTTGACTCTGACACGTTGATCAGCTGCTTGCGGAACCCTCACTGGAGGCGTAATGTATTAACGTGTTATCTGATTATTTGCTTAGCGCTTTAGTTTTAAAACGGATTCCGACGTGGTTTTATGCATTCTAGTGCTCTTCCCGGAAGAATCAGCGAGGGCGAAGCGGCTCTGTTGGACTCCTTTAAATTTTGATTAACCTTTATCACCAGGCTAAAAGGTGCAGAGCTGTACGCGCCGTCAGATTTTTTGGACTTAATAGGGTTCCCACACTCGGCGCTCCGAGGATGGCTCATTAATGCAGTCTCAGACCGCGCAGCCCGATTCCTCCTTACATAACGTCAATTATTAGCTTATTCTTCTCCTCTTCCTTTTCTCCGCAGGACCTCAGGGAGGTCTGGCTGAACTACCCTCCACATCCATTACAGGTGAGTACACATTAGACTGGAGAAATGCCTTTGTACTGTTGCTTATGAAGCGATTGGTTATTTCTGAAGCTTGTCCGAAGCCCCCAGAGTCGCCGCTCCCTCACACGTCCGGCGGTGCGCCCTGTCCATACTAACGCCGCTCCTTTTATAATCCCTGTTATTACGCCGCCAGCGCTCCGGACACAGCTTTCCGAAGCGGTGGCACTTGTACATCACGTTCAGACTCGTTTCTGAGCACATTAGCTTTCCATTTTCACAGCTCTACATCAGTTTAGAGAGGTCTCCGTCCAGCTCAGGGCCTGTACGCAGTTCTGTTATCAGTTTTAACCTCAGACCACTGCAGTGTTCTACCATTCATTTACACTGTTTCTGAATCATTTCTGTGTGGATTAGCGTTTGTACTTTTTCTAATCATATTAGTGTGTTTGGTTTGTTTATGTTGTCAGTTTTCCATCCATATATAGTGTTTCATTGTGTTTTCAGAAATCGTCCTGTTTCTGTTCAAGTTACTGTTTTATATCATATTTTATGTCATTAAAAATTTTCATTCGTTCTTAAATGTTTTTAAATCTTTTCTGTCGTCCTTTGTGTTTTGACTGATTATAGAAACCTGTATTTAAGCTTTATATCACTTTCAGTCCATTTAGATTGTTTTACATGTTTTTCATCCATACAAGAGACTTTTCTTTCTCTCATTTTCTCTCTCTTTCTCCCTTTCTTTCTCTCTTCCTCTCTCCTTTTCTCTCTCTCTCTTACTCCTTTTCTCTCCCCTTGCTCTCTTTCTCTCTCATTCCTTTTCTCTCTCTTTCTCTCTTCTTCTCTTTCTTTATCTCTCGCTCTCTCTCCCTCTATTTCTTTCTCTCTTCTTTTCTCTCTTTCTCTTTCTTTCTCTCTTACTCCTTTTCTCTCTTTCTTTCTTCCTCTCTATTTTTCTCTCTCCCTCTATTTCTTTCTCTCTCCTTTTCTTTCTCTTTCTTTCTCTCTTACTCCTTTTCTCTCTCTCTCTTTTTCTCTCTTCCTCTATTTCTTTCTCTCTCCCTTTCCCTCTTTCTCTTTCTTTCTCTCTTACTCCTTTTCTCTCTCTCTTTCTCTTTCTCTCTTCCTCTCTCTCTTCCTCTCTTCCTCTCGCTCTCCCTCTATTTCTTTCTCTCTCCCTTTTCCTCTTTCTTTCTCTCTTATTCCTTTTCTCTCTCTCTTTCTCTTTCTCTCTTCCCCTCTCTCTTCCTCCCTCTATTTCTTTCTCTCTCCTTTCTCTCTTTCTTTTTCTTTCTCTTACTCCTTTTCTCTCTCTCTCTTTCCTTCTTTACTTCCTCTCTTCCTCTCTCTCTTTTCTCTCTCTCTATCTCCCTCTATTTCTTTCTCTCCTTTTCTCTCTTTCTCTTTCATTCTCTCTTACTCCTTTTCTCTCTCTCTTTTTCTCTTTCTCTCTTCCTCTCTCTTTCTCTCTCTCTCCCTCTATTTCTTTCTTTCTCCTTTTCTCTCTTTGTCTTTCTTTCTCTCTTACTCATTTTCTCTCTTTCTCTCTCTCTCTCTTTCTTTCTCTCTTCCTCCCTCTCTTTTTCTCTCGCTCTCTCGCCCTCTATTTGTTTCTCTCTCCTTTTCTCTTTCTCTTTCTCTCTCTTTCTCTTTCTTTCTCTCTCTTTCTCTTTCTTTCTTTCTCCCTTTCTCTCTCTTTTTCTCCTTTTTCCCTCTCTCTCTCTCTCTCTCTCTCTCTTTCTCTCCTCTCTCTTTCCCACACTTGCTCACACTCTTTCCTCTCTATCTCTTTCTTAGTCTCTATCTCTCTCACTCTCTGTCTTTCTTTCATTCTCTCTCACGCATTCTATCTGTTTCACTCTCTCACCCTCCATTTCTTCCTCCCTCTTTCTCACTCTATCGCTCACACTTCCTCACTCTCTTTTTCAACCCATCCATCTCTATCTCTCTCTCTATCGTTTTCTCTCATTCTCTTATCTCTCTCATATCTGTTTCACTCTCTCTCTTACGCTCCCTCCCTTTTCCTCTTTCTCACTCTGTCTCGCTCACATGCCCTCTTTCTCTTTCAATCTCAATCTCTTTCTTACTCTCTCTCCTCTCTTTCTATCTTTTTCACTTTGTCCCTCTCTCCACCCTCTTGTCTTTCTTGCTGTCTCTCTGTCTCTCTCTCCACTCTTCTCTTCTTATCTTCTCTGCTCTCTGACTTCTTGCTTTCTGTCTCTCTCTTACTGTCTCTCACTCTTCATCTTTCTTTTCACCCTCTCTTTTATTTCTGTCTCTCTCTCTCCACTCTCTACCCCCGCCCCTCCCTCTAGTCTTTGCTCTGTGTGTGTGTGTGTGTGTGTGTGTGTGTGTGTGTGTGTGTGTGTGTACCCCCCCTCTCATGCTCTCTCTCTCTCGTGCTCTCTCTCTCTCTCTTGGTGTCAGATGAAAGGAGAGAGTGAATGTGTTTGAAATTTTGAAATTAGAATTTGGAATCAGAGATCAAAGATGTAGTAACAGGATTACAGAGGAACGTCACACAGCACTCAGGGGAGTACTCACTGCGGGAGAGAGAGAGAGAGAGAGAGAGAGAGAGAGAGAGAGAGGGTGTGTATTGTTGAGTCAGTGGGTCTGTTTGTGGGTGTGTGGGTGTTTTTCTTTCTTTCTTTCTCTATCTCACTTTCTCTCTCTGGTCTTGAACTTTGCTTTAATCATGGCTAGAGCTGAGAAGGATGTTCTGAAAGGTCAGAGAGGCTTCAAGCTTAAAGTTCTCAATCACAGCCAGCTGTCATCATCCCCCAACAGCGTGTGTGTGTGTATGTGTGTGTTTCTGCTTCTGCATGTCTTTATGTTCTTAAGTGTGTGTGTATGGGGGGGGGGTTCTCTCTGCACTGGTTTATGTGTTAAACTTGTGAATGAACTGACCCCTTCTAGACAGAGTGACTGAGCAATAAAGAGAAAACAGTGTGAGAGAGAGAAGCAGAGTGAGAGAGACAGAAGGAAGATAATAGAGTGGAGAGTGAGAATGAGAGAGAAGGAAAATGACAGAGAGAGAGTTAGCAATAGAAGAGGATGAGCGGTAGAGAAGGAAAGTGAGACATAGTGAGAGAGATATAGGGAAGTGGAGTGAGACAGAGTGAGAGCCATTAAGAAAGAGTGAGAGAGAAACAATGAGATGATTAAGAGGAGAGGGAGACAGACTGAAAAAGAGAGAGAACCAGTGGGAGATTGATAGAGAGAGACAGAGAATCAGGATGATAGAGTGAAAGGAAATGAGACAGAGTGAGACAGATATAGAGAAGCAGAGTAAGACAGAATAAGATTGGAGAGTGAAACAGGATGAGAAAGAGAAAATAAATCAGACAGAGTGAGACAGATGTAGAGAAGCAGAATGAGACAGAATAAGGTTGGTGAATGAAACAGAGAAACAGGATGAGAAAGAAAAGTAATGAGACAGAATGAGATTGGAGAGTAAAACAGAGAAACAGGATAAAAAGAGAAAAGTAATGAGACAGAGTGAGACAGAATGAGATTGGAGAGTGAAACAGAGAAACAGGATGAGAAAGAAAAGTAATGAGACAGAGTGAGACAGAATGAGATTGGAGAGTGAAACAGAGAAACAGGATGAGAAAGAGAAAAGTAATGAGACAGAGTGAGACAGAATGAGATTGGAGAGTGAAACAGAGAAACAGGATGAGAAAAGAAATGAGACAGAAAGAGATTGGAGAGTGAAACCGAGAAACAGGATGAGAAAGAGAAAAGAAATGAGACAGAGTGAGACAGATTAAGAGAAGCAGAGTGAGACAGAATGAGATTGGAGAGTGAAACAGAAACAGGATGAGAAAGAAAAGAAATGAGACAGAGTGAGATGGATAAAGAGAAGCAGTGTGAGACAGAATATGAGTGAG
Organism: Megaleporinus macrocephalus; assembly: GCA_021613375.1. NCBI lineage: Eukaryota > Metazoa > Chordata > Actinopteri > Characiformes > Anostomidae > Megaleporinus > Megaleporinus macrocephalus. The sequence goes on from CM038715.1 coordinate 34,412,563, forward strand.
AGAGAAAATAAATGAGACCGAGTGAGATAAAGAGAATATAGGGTGAGAGAGATAAAAAAAGGGAGAAAGTCAAAGAGTAAAAAAGACATGGAGATGAGAGTAAGACAGAGAAGCAAGATGAGTGACAAAAACAGAGTGAGAAAGACATGGAGAGATGAGTGAGACAGAGATAGAATAAGATAAATGTTGTATAGAGAGAGAGAGAGCTTAAGTGAGAGAAGGGAAGTGAGACAAACCGTGAAAGACGGATAGAGAAGGAAAGTGAGAAAGGCAGAGTGAGAGAGACGTAGACAATAAAGTGAGAGAAAAAGGATGAGAGAGCTAGAAGTGTGAGAGAAAATAAAAGGAACAGCAAATGAAAATAGAGAGTACTGTAAACAGAGACGTGAGACGGAGAAAGGATAAGAGGGATAGAGAAGAGAAGTAAGACTAAGTGAGAGAGAGAACACAGTGGGATAGAGAGACAGGATGAAAAAGGGACAGAGAGAAGGAAGGAGAGTTAGAGAGAAGTGAGACAGACGGAGAAGGAAAGTGAGACAAACAGGATGTGAAGAGGTTGAAAAGGAAAGAAAGCGAGAGAGAGAAACAATGAGATAAAGCAGTGAGAGGCGAGTAACTGAAAGCGAGAGAGAGAAATAGAGTGAGTGAAAACGAGAAAACAGTATGAGAGAAATGGAAGGAGACTGAGAGGATGAGTGAGAAAATGAACTGAGAAAGTAAAATAGTGAGATAGACGGGAAACAGAGAGGAAATTAGAAACGGGGGAAGATAGAAAGGGGCATTAGTGGCAGAAAGGGAAAAGAGAAAGGAAGTGATTGTGAGAGAGAAGCGAAGGGGAGGCAGAGAAAAGGAGAAAAGAGTGTGAGAGTGAGGGGGAGAGTGAGGCAACCTCTGGTCTCTGGGTTCTGAGATGAGATTAGCAGCTCAGCTTGAACCAAGAAACAAAACATCATGCCTCGGGCCACAGTGCTTCAGTACCTCCACGCAGCCTGTTCCTCACCACAACCATCCACAAAGATCCAGCTCGCACAAACGTCTCGCACAAACGTCTCGCACAAACGTCTCACATCTCAATTCGTATTCGATTAGCAGTTAGCCAAGATGTAGACAGAACTGATTATTTGATCAAATCTAAAATGGACTCGGGACTGAGCCTTGAGGAACACCACATGCTTTCCATTAGTGAATACTGAGGTCACTTTATCTCAACCCAGGAAACCAAAGCCTCGTTTCAGCGTACGTGTACATCTAGAGTAGAATCTGTGGAACGTCAGTAGATCTTCATGGTTGCAGGAGGCAAAAGAGAAAGCCCCCTGCCCCCCCCACCAGTCTCCGGCTAAGTATAGCTGTAGCGCTATCGCCGCTCTCTGCTCCATTAGGTCAGCAGGATCATCGCCTCCCGGCGCGCTCACCTCCACTTCTCTCGGCGCAACCTCGCATGTTTGCGTTAGCGCTCGCCGACTGGAGTTGGAGTCTTGTTGGGCTCGGGCTGGAACAAACGCTCCTACATATGTTTTTTTGACTCGTGGATTTTCCACAGCGTCATGCTAATTTGCTGCCAGGGGGCGCGAGGCGGGCCTTTCTTCTCCGTCTGCTTAGGAGTGAAACTTGGCTGCTTCCGAGGTAAACACCTCACAAGGACCACCGGCTTCATAATTGCGTCTGTCAAGAGCGGTAAACTGGGAGCGCGTGCGCCAGCGAGCCCGGAGCCCGGCGTCAGCGGCGAGGGAAATGTCGTTAGTCGTGACGATGTGACGGCTGGCATTTGGAGCGGCGTTGTTAATTAAGAGCACCTCGTGGAGGAGGCAGACGGCGAACGCTTTTGTGGGCAAAGCGGGAGAACGAGACCATGACATTGGCAGCCTCAAACCAATTAAAATGTTGACTTTGAAGCGTCGTTAGCACCACATGTCGTTTGGGTGACATTATGCTCTCTTCTGGTGATTCCGGATTCAGACTTGGTTTCAGGCTTCCTCTAATGTATTCATTCATTTGCCTAAATGTGGAAAGAGCTGGTGACATTTGCGAGAGGTGGAGAGATATCGTAATTTAGCGCCACTCTGTCGAAAAGTTAATCGCGCTGGCAGAGGCGCGCCGCCGTAGCAGGAAGCAGCAAGTCGAGCCCTCCCAGCACCCCCCCCCCAGAGAAGCCTTCAGGTTGTGTCCTGGAGAGAATCTGTGGTGTGAAACTGGTATAGGACTGTGAGGTCTTCGCTTGTTTTCGGTAACAAACTGGTTATAATGCGCTTAGAACTGAATGAACTGTCTGATAAAGTTTCTCTGAGTTTCTCAACTCGTGCGACTGATGATGTCACTGTTGATTACAGTGTACAGTCGTGCAGGTTTGGCCCTCCGTGATTACATCACACGTTTAGTTGTTTTTCTAAGTAATCACAGTGTAACACTCTGTTTAGTAACACTCTAGTCTATTTTCAACATATTCCAGTATGAATTTAACCCATCTGTGCAGTAAAGCCCCCACATGTATACACTCACTAGTGAACACACAACACACACACAGTAGGGGGCAGTGAAACACCCACATGTACACACACTAGGGGGCAGTGAAACACCCACATGTATACACTCACTAGTGAACACACAACACACACACAGTAGGGGGCAGTGAAACACCCACATTTACACTCACTAGTGAACACACTAGGGGCAGTAAAACATCCACATATATACACTTTAGCACTCTATTTAGTAACGCTCCAGTCTACTTTCAACATATTCCAGTATGAATTTAACCCATCTGTGCAGTAAAGCCCCCACATGTATACACTCACTAGTGAACACACAACACACACAGTAGGGGGCAGTGAAACATCCACATATATACACTCACTAGTGAACACACACAGTAGGGGGCAGTGAAACATCCACATATATACACTCACTAGTGAACACACACAGTAGGGTGCAGTAAAAAACCCACATATACACACACTAGGGGGCAGTGAAACACCCACATATCCACTCACTAGTGAACACACACACTGTAGGACGGAGTGAAATACCCCACATATACATTCACTTGTGAAAACACACAGTAGGGGCAGTGAAACACCCACATATATACACTCACTAGTGAACACACACTAGGGGCAGTGAAACACCCACATATATACTCTCACCAATGAACACACACAGTAGGGTGCAGTAAAACACCCACATATACACTCACTAGTAAACACACTAGGGGTAGTGGAACACCCACATGTACACTCACTGATGAACACACACACTAGGGGGCAGTGAAACATCCAAATATATACACTCACTAGTGAACACACACAGTAGGGGCAGTAAAACACCCACATATACACTCACTAGAGGGCAGTAAAACATCCACATATGTACACTCACTAGTGAGCACACACAGTAGGGTGCAGTAAAAAACCCACATATACACACACTAGGGGGCAGTGAAACACCCACATATCCACTCACTAGTGAACACACACACTGTAGGACGGAGTGAAATACCCCACATATACATTCACTTGTGAACACACACAGTAGGGGCAGTGAAACACCCACATATATACACTCACTAGTGAACACACTCTAGGGGCAGTGAAACACCCACATATATACTCTCACCAATGAACACACACAGTAGGGTGCAGTAAAACACCCACATATACACTCACTAGTAAACACACTAGGGGTAGTGGAACACCCACATGTACACTCACTGATGAACACACACACACACACACTCTAGGGGTAGTGGAACACCCGCATATACACTCCCTAGTGAACACACACACTAGGGGGCAGTGAAACACCTACATATACAGTCACTAGTGAACACACACAGTAGGGGCAGTAAAACACCCACATATACACTCACTAGAGGGCAGTAAAACATCCACATATATACACTCACTAGTGAACACACACAGTAGGGTGCAGTAAAAAACCCACATATACACACACTAGGGGGCAGTGAAACACCCACATATCCACTCACTAGTGAACACACACACTGTAGGACGGAGTGAAATACCCCACATATACATTCACTTGTGAAAACACACAGTAGGGGCAGTGAAACACCCACATATATACACTCACTAGTGAACACACACTAGGGGCAGTGAAACACCCACATATATACACTCACCAATGAACACACACAGTAGGGTGCAGTAAAACACCCACATATACACTCACTAGTAAACACACACACTAGGGGGCAGTGAAACACCTACATATACAGTCACTAGTGAACACACACAGTAGGGGCAGTAAAACACCCACATATACACTCACTAGAGGGCAGTAAAACATCCACATATATACACTCACTAGTGAGCACACACAGTAGGGTGCAGTAAAAAACCCACATATACACACACTAGGGGGCAGTGAAACACCCCCATATCCACTCACTAGTGAACACACACACTGTAGGACGGAGTGAAACACCCCACATATACATTCACTTGTGAAAACACACAGTAGGGGCAGTGAAACACCCACATATATACACTCACTAGTGAACACACACTAGGGGCAGTGAAACACCCACATATATACACTCACCAATGAACACACACAGTAGGGTGCAGTAAAACACCCACATATACACTCATTAGTAAACACACTAGGGGCAGTGGAACACCCACATGTACACTCACTGATGAACACACACACACACTCTAGGGGGCAGTGGAACACCCGCATATACACTCACTTGTGAACACACACACTAGGGGGCAGTGAAACACCCACATATATACACTCAGTAGTGAGCACACACACTAAGGGGCAGTGAAACACCCACATATAAACACATTAGGGACACAACACACTAGGTAGGAGTGTCCACTCTATTAGACAAGATGAGTATGTAGCTCATCTCTTGCTGCATAGTTAGTTGTATTAGTCACCCTCTCTAAAGAAGAGATAATCTGAAAGAGATCTCACTCAGATCTCAGTTCAGTCAGCGATGAGATCACGAGAGCCATCAGTGACGAATCAGATTTCTTTCCTCAGTAGTGGCAGAAAGGTTGATGTGTGTAAAATGATTTTTGTTTACAGCCAGCACAGTAAGTAAAATTAACTAAGTTAAGTGGATGTATTTGAAAATAATGATTGATTACTGAGGACTGGCATAACTTTTTGGAGTTGAACAATCATAAGGGTCCCAGCAGAATGTGCTTGTACGAGTTTTTGAGGACATTATTATATTTAAAAAAATGCTATATTTTTCTAGACAGGAAGCTAAAAAGCAGCACAGGTTTTTAATATTCTAGCAGTATTAATACAGTAAGTAGTGCTTTTACATATGGCTCATTTAACCCCTTCCAAGCTTCTCAACCCAGTATTATTTACAGCTCTCATCTAATACCTACTTTAAACACACAAGCTCAAGATATGATCTACTTCTTTCACAATGAGATATTTACACTACCTTATATTTATTGTGTTTATTTTTATTTACATCTGTTCTAATGATCTCTGGTGCTCTTACAGCTGAAAATGCACCTACTGCTAAGATAAAGGCTTTAAACTATGAGCTTAGGTGCCCCAGACTAGGTACTGCACAGTATGTACACCAGTTTCAAGTTTCTGAATGCTCCAGAATTCTGACAGACCCCACCTCCAGGGGTCTTCCACCTTTAACGCTGCTTACAAGGTAATCGTAAGGTATAGGGCTGAGATTGTGACACTCCTACTGAGAGCCGTTTGCCTTATGGCTTCACTGTAATGCAGTTTCTTAAGCTGCAAAGCTTAGAGCAGTGGCCCGCGTCTCCATCCTTGTACCTGTCACACCGTTTAGGAGACTTCAGTTGTTTACAGACTCGGTTACTCGACGTATGTACGCTGTACTGAAGTGCCCTGGTGTGTTTTCAGGTGCAGGAACCGTTGACGGACAGGCAGCTGATAGAGTCGTCCCCAGTGCTGCAGAAACTAACGGACTTCGAGGAGGCCATCGGAGTCCTGTTCACACACGTCCGGCTGCTGGCCCGAGCCTTCACGCTCCGCACCGTCGGCTTTAACCACCTCACGCTGTAAGTTCATATGTGTGTGTTCTCATCCTTTACTGGGAACGACCTTTCTCTCTTTTAATTAGAGCTTTATACTAATGTGAACTGCTCAGTTATCTAATTAGTTTCCTTGTACATACACTACCGCTCAAAAGTTCACACAGTGAAATGTTCTTGTTTTCAATGGAGTATTTTTCTTCCTCAACACAACAATGGACTGACGGGTCTCTAAAGAAAGTTGTTTCTTTCTGGTCATTTTGAGTCGGTCAGCAAGCCATCAACTGCTGATCTTCAGATACTAAACTAACCTAGAATGTTGTTCTCCCTTTTATACTCACTTATTAGTAGAATGTTTTTCAGCTGTGCATCACAATTGAGCAAGAGTGTCTTAACAACCAATTAGTCCAATAACATCCTTAACTTGGATTGGTGGTCGTACCAGGAGATTTAGACAGAGGACTGAGAATTACTGATAATAGAACTATATGCAAAATAAGCCTCTATACAAAAATAGACTTTAATACAAACATTTTTATTCTTTAAAAATCATCTGATACACTTACATTATGAAATGGACAATATTGTTTGTGAACTGCATGAAAATTGCATGAAATAAAATTCTAAAGTGATCCTAAAGAAAAGAAGCTCAGCGGTTGCTGTTTGCAGTAAATAACGTGGTGAAATGTCCAGTTTAGGGCAAGTTTAAACAATCAGAACTAACTTTTCCAGGAGAAAAACCTTTACTTTTAACACAAGGCAATGGTCTGTTCATCATGATGAAGTTTGCATAACTAAACATTATGAATCTAAAATGGACCTAGGACTGAGCCTTGAGGAACAGCATATGCTTTACATAAGTAAGTACTGAGGTCACTTTTATGTCAACGTGGGGTGAAAAAAAAAGCCTCATTTCAAAGTGTAAATACAACAAGAGTGAGTGAGTAGAGTTTTCAGAATGTCTGTGGATCTTCACGGTTGCAGGAGGCAATAAAAGAGAAAGTTCTGAGGTCTCAGGGTATGTGCTGCAAGAGCAGTAGAGTGAAAAACTGATACACAGTGATTTGCATTATTCGTGTGCATCTATGTGTTTTATCTACTGGGGTAAAAATTAAAATTATAAAAAAAATCCTAACAAAAATCTATTTTTGCATTATGGACATTGATTCTGCCTCATTTTGATATTTGAACTTCTGTTAAAGTGAATGAATACATATTTGGTTTATCATCCTGTGACAACACATGACTTAGGCTGAAATAAACATAACACCGTAGGTCGTAAGGCTGAAGTATGAGTAGCCAAATATTTAGCAGGACATTTAAAAAGAGTGCATTCAGCCACTGGAGGTGCTAGGGGTCTGCACCAGTTAGATTTTTTTTTAATGTCCTCACCTGCCCCCTTCTAGTTGGGGCTATGACTATGACTTTTGTCCTGCATTGGCATGTCACAACACCTGCAACATGGTGGGATAGTAGTGTAGCTCCACACCCAGCCACAAAAATACCCTTTAATTAATAGAAATTAATATTTTGTGTGTTTTTCAGCTACACAAAACTGTGTAAACTTGCAAATAGCAGCACATGAGACTGTGTGGTGACGCGTCACATCACGACTCAACATGTGAGTTAGACGCCACAGCTGACCCCCAACAACAACAACAGAGCTGCTTTTCTCTACTTTCTGTCTGTATCAACATATTTTTTTATCAGTGTCAGCATATTAGCTAATTACTCTATGAGACACCTCAGCCAGAATGAAATTATAGCCAGAATAGACGCTGAGGCATGGAGGCGTGCCGCGACACAGGTTACAAAGCCAAAATCATTTTCAGTTCTAAGAAACCTCTTCTACATGCCGTTGTTCACAGGATGTTATACAGCTTTGTGTTTTGTGCAGCTTGTGTTAATGACTAACATTAACCTGTTTGCCTGCTGTCACTGCGAGACCTCACAATAAATCCCACCTGTAAATTATTTTCCGGGTGAACCCACGTCGTGCAGGCCTGTGGAGGCTGCCTGAGATGATAAGACTGGAGGGAACGGGTTCCGGTCTTCTATGTGAGGTCTTTTGCACGATTTTCATGATTGCTGGGTCTGGCCTAGTTAGCCATGAGACCACACTACCTCTGTCCACTCACTTATTGGGCACATATATGTATATATATATATATATATACATACACTTCACACTCATATGAACTGGAGTGACGTCCCATTCTTAATCCATAGGGTTTAACATGATGTCGGCCCAACCTTTGCAGCTATAACAGCTTCAGCTCTTCTGGGAAGTCTCTCCACACGGTTTAGGAGAGTGTTTATGGAAATGTTTGACCATTCTTCCCTAATTCATCCCAAAGGTGTTCCATCAGGTTGAGGTCAGGACTCTTCAGGTCTTTATGGAGCTGCTTTGTGCACTGGTGGGCAGTCATGTAGATACAGGAAGGGGCCGTCCCCAAACTCCTCCCAGAAAGTCGGGAGCATGAAATTGTCCAGAATCTCTTGGTCTGCTGAAGCATTAGGAGTTCCTTTCTATGGAACTAAGGGGCCGAGCCCACCTCCTGAAAAACAAACCCACACCATAATCCCCCCTCCACCAAACTTTACACTTGGCACAATGCAGTCAGACAAGTACTGTTCTCCTGGCAACCGCCAAACCCAGCCTCGTCCATCGTATTTCCAGACAGAGAAGCGTGATTCGGCACTCCAGAGTACACATCTCCACTCCTCTAGAGTTCATCTTTTTGGAAGAAGCTCCACGCAGGAGTTTGATTGGGTGTTCTTTGGTGTTTTTATAAGGCTATGCTTCACGTCCATTGTGCTGTAATCTGCTGTATCTCGCTGCAATCGTCTTTCTGTGTTTTCAGCATTGCACTAATATTGCATATTGGAAAGCCATGGACCAAAGCATAAGAAGCAGACCCTCTGTAGGAGAACAGAGTTCAGATCATATTACTGTCCTCCTTTAATTTCCATACAAAACAAGCCATTTAGACCAGCTTGTCTACTTATTATAGGAGTAGATACAAGAGGAAATAATTAATAGTTATAGAGGCAATGGGGCATTACAGGGGAGACCACCAGAACTATCTGTGAGAGAGAGGAGAGCTCCACTCTTACTTCAGATCTCTATCTATCTATCTATCTATCTATCTATCTATCTATCTATCTATCTATCTATCTATCTATCTATCTATCTATCTATCTATCTATCTATCTATCTATCTATCTATCTATCTATCTATCTACCTGAGTTCATATTGGGGACTGATAGCTAAAGCAGTTGGTGACAGGAACAGTGTCAGTGGTGTGTTTTGTTTGTTTTTTTGGAGATGTGGTGATGTGCAATCTCTTGCTAGCTCCGAGAATCACTAAAGAGTGTGTTTGTGTGAAAGAGAGAGTGAGAGAACGGGCGGGTGGGTGTGGGGTTTGGGAGAACAGCATCGTTGGTGTTGGAGTTGTCTATAAATGCCAGCCTGCCTGGAGCGCATGGTCACTGCCATTGATTTTGCCTTTCTGACTGATGGCCCATTGCAGTCGATGTTGACACTGTGCCAGATATCCAGCCTTCCGCAGCCTACGAACCCCAGCGGGACCCAACCACCCCCACTCCCCCCCACACCCTCCCCCGGCCTCCACCAGTCAGCTTATCCCGTTAGTGCTGCTGTATCATGGGACGTGAAGTTTTTACCGCACTCCATCTAAATTTAGACTACGTCTAATAGTCTGGCTCTGACCTTGGAACAGAACCTTGAAGGGCTTCGCTGCAAGCAAAGAACAAAGAAGGAAACAAACAAAAGCTCTGAAGCTGTTCACGTTTGGGATAAGTGATGCAGTTTTGGGTCGCATAAGTTACGTTTGGGTTTACAAGATACAGGAAAAGCGAATTTAGCAAAAATAAGGAAAGTCTAAATATGTCTTCCGTTCTTGATTTCGCTGATTGTTTTAAGGTTTCTTAGCAGCCTTAAGGAAATAATGGCATTTTTTATGCTTTGATCTAATGCTCTGCTATTTTGTGCATCTCAAGCTGACACACTTATTATAATATGGGTGCAACAATACGATAGAACACATGGAGCCATTCATAAAACACAACTTCAGATTTATAGCACTAAGCTCAAGTAGTAGTCATGCACAGATATGGGAATTCTAGCCTGAGTGTTCATATCCAATGTCTTGTACATGTAAAACTGCATTCTGTAAACTAGGGTTGGGGCGTCACGTTGATTAGCAAAACGTGCTTTGGCCACGCCTACTGAAAGCATGGATTTATCTGTGTGCATCTAAAGTTGTGGGAGTATTTCACACAGAAACACAGATTTTAAAATTATTAACATGCACAGGCTGATTTATACTCCGTCTGCGTGACTTTGAAGCAATATAACCGCCACTGCCCTCAAACTTCTGTGTCCGCTCCGTTTACATGGTTGCTGAGCAACACGTCCAGTAGAGACAGTTTGGAGTAAATGAAACATGGCGGCGGTGAATGAGCTTGTGGTTCTTTATTTACTTCAAAAACTCCTAAAAACCACTGTTAGTCTCCACATCGAGGAGAAGATATTTTGTTCCACAGTTTCTTCTTCGTCGTGTCCGTGTGGAAGTGGTCACGTCTTGCACTGCCCTCGCGATCTCCAGCGGTACGAAGTGAACGCAGAGTACGGACAGAAGGCTCCCTGCGTATCCGTATTTAACATTCAGCATAAACAGGCCTTAAAACATGTTTCTTTCAGTGGTCGTCCCTTGAATACGCATTGCTGACCGTTTCTTAATCGTCCAGTGTAGAACCTAAAGCTCGATACTGCGGGAGCTTTAAAACACGTAGGTTCACACGCTGGTTCTCAAACGGCTCTCTGGCAAAATATATAGTCCACAAACTGTCAAATTTCTTGTGCATGAGGCGTGTAGGCTACGTGTCATTTGTGCCTCTATGAGTCGAGTCAGAACGTAGATTCTTAACCATTTAATACATTATAACCATTTAATATATATATATATATATATATATATATATATATATATATATATATATATATATATATACACACAAAATGTAAAAATTAGTCATTGGATTAATCGACTAATCGAAATAATAATCGTTACTGTAAACTGCATTCAGCAGCTCTAAGCACAGTTCAGTTCCTCGGAACATCACAGCACGCCACTCAGCATTTTGCCCTTTTACTACTTTGAACTGAAGCCACATAGAGACAGCAGCAGCAGCAGATTCTAGGTGGCTTAAAAATAAACAGAGAGAAAGGCCGCCAATCAAATACTAACAGTCTGTAGCCTGTAAGATAATGTTACTGTCCTAGCTTTTATCAGCCCGTCTGTGAAGACTAGGGCTGCACGATATTGGGAAATATTTACATTGCAATATTTATTTGCTGCGATATATATTGCGATATTAAACAAGGCAGGATTTTTCACCAGATTTGACCAAAAGTCATGAAAAGTAAATGATCTATCGTAATAATAATGCATGTTTCTCACCCCAAATGATCCTCTGGGAACAATGGCGTTTGCAAACAGTTTCAGTTGGAAATCCTCATTAATGTAATGAACGGTGAAGACTCATTTACACTTAACGTTAAATGCGGATATAGATAGGCATGGAGCTTTCTGTCCATTCTCTGCTTTCATTTGCACGTTTTCGGAAAGCTTACTGATACGAGCGGGACGGAGCAATACTGCTGTAGGCCGTGGGGGCAGTGTTAGACGCCACAACCTCCATACGAACACAAAGAAGAAGAAACGACGGGACAGTTTTGGTTGTGTGAGTTGGTTAGAATTTTTAACCGTGATGTAACTTCGCTGCAGCACAGTTGTTTTTCATTTTTGAAGTAAATAAAGAACTACGAACCCATCCACCATCGCCATGCTTCATTTACTCCGAACTGCCCTCTGCTGGACGTGTTGCTCAACAACCATGTAAACGGAGCTGACACAGAGAAGTATGTGGCAGTTATAGCACTTTAAACTCACGCAGACGTTTTCACACGTAGACGGAGTTTAAATGAGCCTTAAGACTTCTGTACGGTTCCGCTGTCCGGTTGGGCAGAAAATACGTCACTCACTACAAATAGCAAAAAAATACAATTAACCCCACTCAATTATCCCAACTCAATTATCCCAACTCAATTATCCCAACTCAATTAACACAACTCAATTAACACAACTCAATTATCTCAACTCAATTATCCCAACTCAGTTATCCCAACTCAATTAACACAACTCAATTAACACAACTCAATTATCTCAACTCAATTATCCCAACTCAGTTACCCCAACTCAATTATCCCAACTCAATTAACACAACTCAATTAACACAACTCAGTAATCTCAACTCAATTATCCCAACTCAGTTATCCCAACTCAATTATCCCAACTCAATTATCCCAACTCAGTTACCCCAACTCAATTATCCCAACTCAATTAACACAACTCAATTAACACAACTCAGTAATCTCAACTCAATTATCCCAACTCAATTATCCCAACTCAATTATCCCAACTCAATTATCCCAACTCAATTATCCCAACTCAATTAACACAACTCAATTATCTCAACTCAATTATCCCAACTCAGTTACCCCAACTCAATTATCCCAACTCAATTATCTCAACTCAATTATCCCAACTCAGTTACCCCAACTCAATTACCCCAACTCAATTATCCCAACTCAATTAACACAACTCAATTAACACAACTCAGTAATCTCAACTCAATTATCCCAACTCAGTTATCCCAACTCAATTATCCCAACTCAATTATCCCAACTCAGTTACCCCAACTCAATTATCCCAACTCAATTAACACAACTCAATTAACACAACTCAGTAATCTCAACTCAATTATCCCAACTCAATTATCCCAACTCAATTATCCCAACTCAATTATCCCAACTCAATTATCCCAACTCAATTATCCCAACTCAATTAACACAACTCAATTATCTCAACTCAATTATCCCAACTCAGTTACCCCAACTCAATTATCCCAACTCAATTATCTCAACTCAATTATCCCAACTCAGTTACCCCAACTCAATTATCCCAACTCAATTATCCCAACTCAATTATCCCAACTCAATTAACACAACTCAATTATCTCAACTCAATTATCCCAACTCAGTTACCCCAACTCAATTATCCCAACTCAATTAACACAACTCAATTAACACAACTCAGTAATCTCAACTCAATTATCCCAACTCAGTTATCCCAACTCAATTATCCCAACTCAATTATCCCAACTCAGTTATCCCAACTCAATTATCTCAACTCAATTATCCCAACTCAGTTATCCCAACTCAATTATCTCAACTCAGTTATCCCAACTCAGTTATCCCAACTCAATTATCTCAACTCAATTATCCCAACTCAATTATCTCAACTCAATTATCCCAACTCAGTTACCCCAACTCAATTATCCCAACTCAATTAACACAACTCAATTAACACAACTCAGTAATCTCAACTCAATTAACACAACTCAATTATCCCAACTCAATTAACACAACTCAATTATCCCAACTCAATTAACACAACTCAGTTATCCCAACTCAATTAACCCCACTCAGTTATCTCAACTCAATTATCCCAACTCAATTATCCCAACTCAATTATCCCAACTCAATTATCCCCACTCAATTAACCCAACTCAATTAACCCAACTCAATTAACCCAACTCAATTAACCCAACTCAGTTAACCCAACTCAATTAACACAACTCAGTTATCCCAACTTAATTAACCCAACTCAATTATCCCAACTCAGTTATCTCAACTCAATTAATGCAATTAACCCAAACTAAATTAACCAACATTAGTCAACCCAATTAATCCAACCAAATTAACCAAACTTAATTAACCCAACTCAATTAACTAACTTACCCGAACCCAATTAACCCAACTTAATTAACCAAATTAACCCAACTTAATTAACCAAATTAACCCAACCAAATTAACCTAACCCAATTAACCCAACTCAATTAATCCAACTCAAATACCCCAATTAACACAACTCAATTAATTAAACTCAATTAAGCCACTTAACCAAACTCAATTAACCAAAGTCAATTAATCCAACTCAACCCAATTAATCCAACTCAATTAACCCAATATTGGTGCAAAGAAAATGACACTGGGCAGCCATAATCTTCCTCTGGTAGGTATTTCCTGAAAAATAAGAACAGTGTGAATCATACAGCAAAAACGTTGCAGCATGACGTGTTTGATTCATTTGCCTTATGTGACATCGCGATGATGATGCTGACGATATATTGTGCAGCCCTAGTGAAGATACAGTAAACTCATGTCAAGCATGATGGCCGATGAAACCTGAAGTCTGGCGTTTATCGGCTCTCCCTGCTAGCTGGTTCTTAGAGCTCTGCTCTGATTGTACTCTATATCGGACTTAAAAGCGCCGCAATATTGTGTTTTTTTTCTCTGTCTGTACATCTTTTTGTGCATATGAACGCCTGCAAAGTTATAAAGCCCCATAGTACACGCCACAGGAACCGCTGTTATCTGCTGCCTGAAACACCTCAGTGTTACGTTCTGTTCTCTGTTACGAGCCGATGTCATCTCGTAGCACAGTCCTTATTGCCAACCCTCACACAACACACAGAGAGATAGACAAGAAAACTCTTATCCCTCTGAAACACCGCGCTCTAGTCTAGCTTGCTAGCCACGGAGGAGTTGAGGTGGAATTGGTTGACCAGTCAGAACAGAAAGCTGACCAATGGCGAGCTGACCAATCAGAGCACTCTGGGCTCAGCAGGAGACAGAGCTTAAGAGTATAGGAGTGTTTCAGACAGAGATTTAATATAGATATACAGTATTAAAGATTGGACATTATAATGAAAAAGTATTGAATTAGAGTGGAGACTGTGAGCCAGGCCTTCTCGTCCAACATCAGTGTCTGACCATACTGATGGTCTTCTGGAAGAACGGTCAAACATTCCCATAAACCCTCTCCTAAACGGAGCGACTTCCCAGAAGAGTTGAAGCTGTTATAGCTGCAAAGGTTGGGCCGACATCATATTAAACCCTATAGATTAAGAATGGGACGTCACTTTTGACGAACGAATACTTTTGATAATGTAGTGTATTTTGGGGAAACTGAAGCTTATAAATGTATTTGAGTTGAACATAATTGTTGTCTTATCAACCACACAGTTAAACTGAGAATCAGCTTGGTATTAAATTGGAAAGGAACCCAGTTTTTTTCTATTATTTAATTCAGTAATTCTACATGACCAACTTAATATGAACTTAATATGATACAGATTTCTTTTTTCTTTTTTTTCTTTTTTTCTTTTTTTCTTTTTTTTTTACACCATATGGCTTTGTGGTTTGATCGATTCATATTTTTGCCCATTCGTGCTCAGGCAAGCTAAGAGAGCATATGGACCCAAGAAATAATGAAATTTGAAATATTAATGGGTTAATGACACTTTAAAATTGGTTCAGGAGAAATAGCCGAGCAATAAGGCCTAATTAGATTCTATCTGTGGGTCCTCATTGAAGAGTTGATCCAAATTAGCCTTTTGGAAGGGAACGTTCAAGGATACTCCGTTAGCTCTGATCATAAGAAACTTAGTCGCCCAATTTTTAAGATGCTTCGGCCTTGGCTCGATGCATCATGTCCCTGTTTAAATGGAACAATTGTATCCAAATATAACTCTTCTGTCTCAGTGCAGTGGGGGTGGGGGGTGGGGGGTGGTTTACAGACAAGGAGCTTGCTGTATTGGGGCTGATCAAATCCTCCTTAATGGCTGTGGCATTTACGCTCGAACCCTCCATCGGTTTTGTTCGCCGGAGGACGCGACGGGCCGTTTTGCATTTGTTTTCATCCGAGCATACGACGACACGTGGCCGCAACCCGACGTTTGAGCACATCTATATGAGCCCAGTACTTTGTGTTACTGTAATTGAGGATACAGTTTTCAGCACACTTCCCGAGATAATTGCGTTTTCATTATGCTTGCAGGTATATTTGCTAATGGCGCGCATTATAATTGCCTCGTAATGTTTACCTCAGAAGAAGCAGCTTAACGTAAAGGCCTAATTAGCCGGTATCTGAGGGTCCTCATCAAAGACTCCATCCAAATTACACCCCATCACCAGTTGTTTGCATGCACTTTCGCAAGGTACGTGGGTAAAATAGCGTAGCGTCAGAGGTTTTGGGGCATTAAGTGTAATCATGTCGCTTAATGTGTTGATTAATGGTGTAAATGCTGTGCACTTTGGCTGTGCACTTCTATTTCCAGCACAGTGCATGTACATGTTGTCTTGTGCGTGAAAGATGAGGCGTTGGGGGTCAAGAGGGACGTTCAGTACAGATTAAAACAGAACTTTTAGATATAAGGACTAAAAGAAGGCTTGTTTGTGTCAGCATTAACTTCCATTACTCGACTTGGACAACCCTGGAAACTCTGTGAGGTTCAACTTTCTATACACAATACTAGAGGCTGGTTCCGATCGGCGTTCACCTTTCAATGCGTTCGGCCAATAGTCAATACCGATCGAGGGCGAGGCTATATGCCACGGCAGAGCTACATGCAATTATTAGCACAAGCAAGTCATGAAACATGGTCTAAACTGGTTTATTACCATTTTTAACGAGCTTATAATATTTGAACTAAATTAGAAGTTGGTCTATGTGGGAGTAAACCGCTTGGTACAGCTCCAGAAGAGCCACATCTGAAAAGTATCTCTACTAGGAACAGCAGAGCGTGGATCCAGGTGGAATATTAAGCAGCAGAATGAACGTCTTCTACAGCCGAGAAGAGCTGCTTATCTAGAACTATAAACTCAATCACTCTGGCTGTGGTTCTTTTAGCTCTCTGGCTGTTTCTGCTGCTGTTCTGTTGGTACCGGTCAGATCTGGTATGTATGGTGTTCTGGGTTGTTTGTTTTGTGTTAGCTGTGCGTGCTAGCTCTGCTGTTTGCTGATACTCACTGTATTCAGCCGTGTGGTGTCTCTGAAGTGTCGTATCAGATTAATACTGTTTAATGTCTTTGTCTTGGTTCCCCCGCGAGAGATACTGATTTTACTAATTTTACAGATGTTATAAACTGTCCTGGACGAGTCTGAGTCACATACACAGACAGACTATGCGCACATGCGGGTGAACGTCGTAAACTGATCTCGCGAGGCCGCTGCTTAAGTCAGTCTGTAAAAAATGAAAGGGTGTGTATTTCCACCTAGTGGTTAAGATAGGAATTGCAGGGAGCTGGCTGGAGGGCTCCTCTTCCTGAATGAAACGCTAGCTGGAAATACAGAAATGAAGCTCGGCTAAATTGTAGAAATATCGGCCGATCACATACCGATAAATGGCTGATGGATTCTTCCATCTCTTCCCAAAACGCATACCATCACTGCATCATTCGAATTTGATTACTCCCACTGGCATAGTGTACATTTTTTATGATGAATGGACCAAAAGAAAAGCTCCAAAATAACAAAATGTTCTGGTTCCATTGACTTGCATTCAAAGTAAGGAATGTTTTTGGCCTCTCCTGTAAAGCTGCCAGTTTGAAGATGCAGGTATTTCTTTGAACAGTGACTATATGCCCCCTATATCCCAGTAATGATGACCACTTAGGGTGCATATACAAACTTGCGTGATACCTAAAGGCTAGCCGTGTGATCTAGAGAGTGGGAACGATATATATATATATATAATATATATAATGAATTATATTGTGAATCTGTGAAACGTTAACACACAGTAGGTATTGTGAAATATTGTGATGTGTTGTGTACTTAAACAGTTAATGGACTTGCATGCAGGGGGTGTCATTGACCCCTATTATGTATGTAAGCCTGCTGAGCTCTTTGAGCTCAAGAAATCAGCGATACGCCTCAATTTAGAAAAATATGGTGACAATTAAGAGAACAATGGAACAACAACAGTTGGTCACTACATCCCTGCAGTCAGCACGCGGCTGTCATACAGAGAGCAGGGGTTAATAAGTAATGGTACAGGTTGGGTTTCTGTTGTGTCGTGTTTGTATTAAGGTCCTCAGAAGACTAGATATTTTTCTTTACCTGGATATACAGTCGTTATAATCTTTAACACAACTGCTAGGGTTGTATTCAGTGTTGCAGTCATCATGAAATGGAATTTACACGACCTTCAGGAGTTTGGAATGTTTCAGAATGTAGCACAGTATGAGGGAGGACCTCTGAGCTGACTCAGAGTTATAGGTATGAGTGGTCAAAAAGAGAGGGGGAGGTGTTTAAACACAGTATTTTTTATTATTATATTCCCACAACTTTTAGTTTATGGTGATATTTTTTTCTAATCATCTGATGTTTTAGGGGCAAAAGTCTTAGTTTTGATGGAAGATTACTGAAAAAAACATACATTTAAATGACATGTAATGGATCATGTTGACATTGAAAACCAGCATCTGAAACTTTTCTTCACACTTGTAGCAAAATTATTCAGTTTTATCAGTCGTGCTCTTTTCACTGGTGTTCTGATTGGCACGTATTGGCAAGTTCTTTGTTTTCCTGCTAAACTTTAGTCAGCGATAGCGCACAGCTGCCTGCTCTGAAGTAACCCCTTAGGGCCGTGTGTTGGCAAGAACCTGGTGATACAATATGTATCATAATACGGGGGTTATGATTTGATATATATTGAAAATCCATGAGCATATATAGCGTTATTTTAAAATGCTATATTTAGAGATGGACCCATCAGCATTTTTGAGGCCGATTCCGATCGCCGATCACCTTTCAGTGTGATCGGCCGATAGCCGATACCGATAGAGGGCGGAGTAGCAAGTCATGACACATGGTCGAAACTGATTTATTACCATTTTTAACAAGCTCATGTGAAACAGCATAATATTTTAAACTAAATTAACAGTAAATAAATAAAGTTAATCAATAAATAAAGTTTGCTGCTCTTCTGTTCGTACAGGTCAGATCTGGTCTGTATTGTTTGTTGTGTTCTGGGTTATTAGTTTTGTGCTAGCTGTGTGTGCTAGGTCTGCTGTTTGCTGCTACTCACTGTATTCAGCCGCCTGCAGAGCCGTATCAGATTATTAGTGTTAAATGTCTTTGTTTTGGTTCCCCAACGAGACACGCTGATTTTACTAATTTAAAAACGTCCTGGATCAGTCTGCAACGTTGCTGCTTCAGTCTGTCTGTGGAAAATGAAAGGGTATGTATTTCCACCTAATGGTTCAGATAGGAATTGCAGGGAGGGGGTTCTCCTCTTCCGATACATAGCCCGATACATAGCCCATCGATCCTTCCATCTCTAGTTATATTAGAAAACTGCTATAGTACAAAATCATTTGGCACATGCATAGGTTTGCTAATGCTAATGTTAGCAACGATCCCTTACAGTACCTGTGTACGCTGGACTGGAGGAGTACTGTTGTAAATATATCTTACATACAATACTCGTCTGTTAAAGAGAGTCTGTTCAGACACGTACAGCTGTCGCACAGAGGTTACGAGAAGTTTATGGCTCAGCAGTTCATTGTTTTAAATCTGCCCCAACACAGAGGCAGGCGTTTCTTAGAGAATGTCTGTACCGCGGTATCTTCAAGAATAAAGCATAAGAAGTTACAACAGTCCAGTGACTGAAGAACTGTAGGATATAGCCTGTAATGCGAAGTAACCATTTGCATTCAGAATTCAGTAAAACTATGAACAATGTACCCTGTATTGGCAATAGTATGTGGACAGCCCTCCTAATTAGTGTTTCAGGTGCTCTAGGTGCTTTTTAAAGATGTTTAGGCATGGGTTTCATCCTCAGGTGCCCTTGGCCAAACTTTAGCCATCATGTAGTGTAGAAGTGTGTGTGTGTGTGTGTGTGTGTGTGTGTATATATATATATATGACATCTCAAAGCAATAAAGAAATGGTGATAGTAGTGTGTTTTATACTATCCCAGCTGTAGCTTGTTATAGGGAGCACAACAGACTGGAGCCCCTCCTGAGCCACTATTGTGATTGGTCATGTGTGACTGGTATTATTTTATTATTATTTTTATCGTGTTTTTTCTCCTCAGATGCTCGAAGTGAGAGGCGAGAACAAGACCCAGTTTTGTATCTCTCGTGAAAGCCGTCAGTATGTTGTCTCCCAGCAGACTTCTGAGCTGAGCGTGCGCAAAAAAAAAATGTTTGAAGGCCCCTCGTTCTCACTCGCCGTCCTCGAACCTGAAAGCACTCAAACGTGTTTGAAATTGCTGCTCGCGCCCTCCGTGTTAATTCACAGTCGGACGGATACACAAACCAGCATTGTTATTCTGGTTGCGGAAAAAGGTGTGTACACTGCCCATCAAAAGTTTGGCAGTGGCTAAATTTCGAACGGTTTCTTTCCGTTTTTCTTTGTGGGAGGAAAAAAAACAAAAACACAACACTGCAGCACCGGAGGAACCACTGCCAAAAGCTCTGCCTTGGGAATGAAGCCAAATGCTGCACATTTTATGCCCTTGTTGTGGCGTCAGCACTCATCAGCACTCAAACCTTTCGGCTGTTTAAACCTCCTTTGGGCCGGAAGAGTTTCCAGCCTGTGCTTTTAACAATAGTATATAATAGAAAACGGTCACATCATTATTTGGGCTACACTTGCTCTCCAGACCAGGACAGACACTTTGATGAACAGAAAGCTGAGAGTTGAAAACAAACAAACCCAAAGCGTTCGCCAAACGGACCAGCGTCGGCTTCGGGGGGTTGTGCTGAATAAATGCTGGTAGTGGTAACTGTTATGCAAAAGCTTTAGACTCATGTACTGACTGTGCGTGAGCAGAGGCCCCCAATCAAAGCTCGGTTAAAGTCAAAGGTGTCAAGTAATGAAGTACAAACACTTTGTTTCCTTATTTAAGTAAAAATGTTGGTTATTTATACTTTACTGGAGTAATTATTTTTTTAAAATGACTTTTTACTTCTACTCTTTACATTTACACTCCATTATCAGTACTTTCTACTTCTTACATTTACTCTCCATTATCAGTACTTTCTACTCCTTACATTTACACTCCATTATCAGCACTTTCTACGCTTTACATTTACACTCCATTGTCAGTACTTTCTACTCCTTGCATTTACACTCCATTATCAGTACTTTCTACTCCTTACATTTACACTCCATTATCAGTACTTTCTACTCCTTACATTTACTCTCCATTATCAGTACTTTCTACTTCTTACATTTACACTCCATTATCAGTACTTTCTACTCCTTACATTTACACTCCATTATCAGTACTTTCTACTCCTTACATTTACACTCCATTATCAGTACTTTCTACTCCTTACATTTACACTCAATTATCAGTACTTTCTACTCCTTACATTTACTCTCCATTATCAGTACTTTCTACTTCTTACATTTACACTCCATTATCAGTACTTTATACTCCTTACATTTACTCTCCATTATCAGTACTTTCTACGCTTTACATTTACACTCCATTATCAGTACTTTCTACTTCTTACATTTACTCTCCATTATCAGTACTTTCTACTCCTTACATTTACACTCCATTATCAGTACTTTCTACTCCTTACATTTACTCTCCATTATCAGTACTTTCTACTTCTTACATTTACACTCCATTATCAGTACTTTCTACTCCTTACATTTACTCTCCATTATCAGTACTTTCTACTTCTTACATTTACTCTCCATTATCAGTACTTTCTACTTCTTACATTTACACTCCATTATCAGTACTTTATACTCCTTACATTTACTCTCCATTATCAGTACTTTCTACTTCTTACATTTACTCTCCATTATCAGTACTTTCTACTTCTTACATTTACTCTCCATTATCAGTACTTTCTATTCCTTACATTTACTCTCCATTATCAGTACTTTCTACTCCTTACATTTACACTCCATTATCAGTACTTTCTACTCCTTACATTTACACTCCATTATCAGTACTTTCTACTTCTTACATTTACACTCCATTATCAGTACTTTCTACTCCTTACATTTACTCTCCATTATCAGTACTTTCTACTCCTTACATTTACACTCCATTATCTGTACTTTCTACTCCTTACATTTACACTCCATTATCAGTACTTTCTACTCCTTACATTTACACTCCATTATCAGTACTTTCTACTCCTTACATTTACACTCCATTATCAGTACTTTCTACTTCTTACATTTACACTCCATTATCTGTACTTTCTACTCCTTACATTTACTCTCCATTATCTGTACTTTCTACTCCTTACATTTACACTCCATTATCAGTACTTTCTACTCCTTACATTTACACTCCATTATCTGTACTTTCTACTCCTTACATTTACACTCCATTATCTGTACTTTCTACTTCTTACATTTACTCTCCATTATCAGTACTTTCTACTCCTTACATTTACACTCCATTATCAGTATTTTCTACTCCTTACATTTACACTCCATTATCAGTACTTTCTACTCCTTACATTTACACTCCATTATCAGTACTTTCTACTCCTTACATTTACACTCCATTATCTGTACTTTCTACTTCTTACATTTACTCTCCATTATCAGTACTTTCTACTCCTTACATTTACACTCCATTATCAGTATTTTCTACTCCTTACATTTACACTCCATTATCTGTACTTTCTACTCCTTACATTTACACTCCATTATCTGTATTTTCTACTCCTTACATTTACACTCCATTATCAGTACTTTCTACTCCTTATATTTACACTCCATTATCAGTACTTTCTACTCCTTACATTTACACTCCATTATCAGTACTTTCTACTCCTTACATTTACACTCCATTATCAGTATTTTCTACTCCTTACATTTACACTCCATTATCTGTACTTTCTACTCCTTACATTTACACTCCATTATCAGTACTTTCTACTCCTTACATTTACACTCCATTATCTGTATTTTCTACTCCTTACATTTACACTCCATTATCTGTACTTTCTACTCCTTACATTTACACTCCATTATCAGTACTTTCTACTCCTTACATTTACACTCCATTATCTGTACTTTCTACTCCTTACATTTACACTCCATTATCTGTACTTTCTACTCCTTACATTTACACTCCATTATCTGTACTTTCTACTCCTTACATTTTAAACATAGTCTTGTTACTCCTATTTCATTTACAGCTTGTTTTCATTCATGTACATTTACATTCCAGTAAAGGTTATTGATAATATGTCTTTGAAGTTTGACTGTTTGCACCATTACATACTTATAGACACCTAGTGATCATATCTTCTGCTCCATGAAACACATGTTAATGCTCAGTAGTACACAAATATGCTTCTTTAATATATTCACAGTGTACTAAACTACATTTATATGCATAGAGCATCCCAAATTTATCAACATTTTAATAAAACATTATAGTCATTATGGCTTTTAGAATGTTTTTTTGGGAGGTGGGCTAGTGCACTATAGACCACTGTGGTGTGGCCTAAGCTTTTGTCCTTAATGGCCTTTTTTCCCCTTACATTACTTTTACTTTTATACTTTAAGTAGTTTTGAAAGCAGTACTTTTACTGGAGTAAAAAGCTTAAGTTGATACTGCAACAAGTATTTTTTAACCATAGTATCTATACTTCTACCTGAGTAATGAATGTGATTACTTTTGACATCCTTGATTAAAGTTCCATATGTTCTATGTTCTAAACGTTCATATGACTTTGAACGCGAGCATTATGTTGAACGTCCGGCAGAGCTTGAATGAAAAACTTAAGTAAATATGATTAAATATGATTAAACACGGCTTAAAAACCGCTGTTCACCCCTATTGAGAACTGTGTGGGCGTGGCTTATCAGCAGCTTGATTGACAGCTAGTCTTCTCCGCCACTCATACAGACCTAACATCGTTATCCAGCTTCTGTGTGACACTAACTAGACGAAAACAATCGCGGACGAACAGGTGCGCAGATGGACGCAAGGAAAATTGGACGGACGGACAGACAGACGAAGCAAGGCACAAAGGAGTGGACGAGCAGATGTGCAGATGGACAGTTCAATGAACAAAGTGATGGATGAAGCAGCTGAAGATACAGACACACAAACAAACAACAGATAAACGAGTGAATAGGCGACAGGAGGTCTAGCTGGCTAGCTATTGGTTGAGAGAGTGAACTTTAGCTCAGTAAGTTTCGTGTGGGCGGGGCCAGAGTTGCCAGCCTTGTGATTGGTCAGGGGATTGGTTCTGGCTAGTTCAGATGGGGAGGAGAGGAATACAGTGATATATTTTGGTTATTTATTAATAATTTTTTATTAAATAATAATTTTTTAACCAAGATATTGTGGCATATACTCTGTACAGGATTAACTTTTGAATTTAAGGATGAATAAATAAAATCTTTACTTCCAAACCCCAGATTTTAGGAAGACTTTAGGAAGAGAAAATGGAACTGCTGGTGCGAGACCTGGTTGACCACTGAAAATGACCTCCATGTAGTAAACAGTACTCTTTCATATTTGAGAGAGAGAGAGAGAGAAAGAGAGAGAGAGGAGAAAATGGGACTCCATTGAAGATCCACTGGAGCTTGTGTTCCTGTAAGAACTGCTTTGGGTCTGAAAGGACGTGTAGCTATCGAGAAGCTCACACTGAGAAAATCAGACAAACATGGAAGAAAATATACTAATATATATCAAACAACCTGCTGGTGTCAGACCATTAGACTGACCACCCCCATGTCCAGATCTCAACATCAAAGAACATGTTAGGCTTTGCTGGAAGTGTGAGCAGAAAATATAACCAGGAGTGAACTTTGTTGGTGTGGAATCGTATCCCTGCTGACTTCTTTGAGGAACTGAAAGCTCCCGGATGCTGTAGTCAAGGAAAGTTGGTATGCTAATTACTGAGTGTTTATTTGTTGAGGCTTGAGTTTAGTTTTCTGTTGAATAACTGTTCTCAGCTCTTTTCCAGCACTGAGAAGTGAAGAACTTTTTATGAAATGTTGGCTGTTGTGAGTGGGAGTAGGGTGGTCCCTGACTTTGGCACATATGAGTTTTCAGACCTTCACCACAGTGAACCCTCTCAACGTCTGAAGAGGCTTGACGCACAGTGTTAGTGTAGTGCTCATCTCTCCAGGTTAAGTATAGGTTGTACACAGGTAGGTAGTTTTACAGTTTACCTGTACACGGGTAGGTGAAGGTAGTTTTACAGTTTACCTGTACACGGGTAGGTGAAGGTAGTTTTACAGTTTACCTGTACACGGGTAAGTGAAGGTAGTGTTACAGTTTACATGTTAGGAATCTTGCCCACAGACTCTTATTGGTATGGTGTAAGGTGGTTAGCCAGGTGGGGGATCGAACCCCAGTGTACAGCATGAAAGGCAGTATATACTGATATAGAGGCGAGAGGTGTTTATACTTTGTACAGGATCGGCTTTATTAAGAAGCTTTAAATACAAGTTATATATCCTTTAGTAGATGTTTCTGATCTGTACAGATATGATCTACACAGCCTGACAGATTGTAGTACACCACAGGAAGTGCAGGGCTGGAGTAACCTCTCTATCAGTGGTCACCAACCTTGGTCCTCGAGATCCACTTTCCTGCAGGGTCCTGTTGCAACCACAAGCTGCTGCACCTGCTCAGGTTAATTAACATCTCCAGAAGCCCTCAGTTGGTTGGATCAGGTGTGTTAGTGTTGGGTAGCGCAAGGAGAAGGCATGTGGGTTGGAACCTATACTTGTAGATCTCCAGGAGCAGGGTTGGAGACCACTGTTCTATATAAGAAGCCCACTGTAAGAGTTTAAAAACATTGATATAACCAAACCGATCATTCCGACTGTCTGCAGGACACTTCAGGAATGCTGAGGGGGCGAGCAGGCTTGGATTGGCCAAACAGTTTGATGTGTTGATTAATCAGCTTCACTCGGCAGTAATGGCTCATTTTCAGCCCTTGTGTGTCGATCGCTCGCCCTCCTTGAGGGACCCTCTAAAAGCGAAGAGAGTGGGCTGCTACCTGATAGACTGGGGTGAATAATGCAGAGAGAGGGAGCAGGTGAAAGAAAGAGTGGCGCGAGGCAAAAAAAGAAAAAAAGGAAAAAGGCCGAGACGGATGGGGAAAGGGAGGGAGGGAGGCTCTTTCTCCTCCAGCTCTCCATGCCTCAGTTTTAAAGTATGCTGAAAGGTGTTAGGGATGAAAGCGGGAAGTGGAATGAAAGAGGAAAACTCCCCCTCCCTCCCTTCCTCCCTCGCTCGGTCTCCAGCCGGCCCTTTCCGAGAGAGAAGGGCTTAATGCGCTTTTACCATAAAAACCGCTCTCCGCTTGACATCGACTGGACACGCAAACACACTTATCCACGCGCCGAGCAGCCGAGACGCACCTTTAACTCTCCGCCATTCATCCATATTCAGGAGCCTCCGTTCGCTTCTGCACTCGTCCGTTTTACTCTCGTCCTTCTCCCGACTTCACTCTGACTGGCGCACCACGTACGTTCTCACTCTCTTTCTCTCAAACATTAACATAATGATTTGGCAAAAGTTTCAATCATAGAAAGCACTTTATTGTCTTGCTTTGCTGGTCATCTCGCAGGTCATGACCTCTCATGCCAGATCACCACTTGTTTCTTGAAACTGAAACTAGGATATATTTACAGTTGCCCACTTTCATAGCTATGGTCACAAGGTTGGGTGATCTTTATGAAATACTGGTAAAAAAAATTATTTTAAGCCTATCAGGCAGCTTTGGGTCAGCTATTCTTGAAATACTAATGTGGTCGAATGTAAGGAGGTGCATAGCTTTGTATCATCAATCACAGATAATCATATACAAGTTGACTAAGTAAGCTCTGCCGGAATGTGTGTGTTACGTTCAGTGTTGCTGTAATATTATTTTGATTGTGAGTTCACATGAACCTCAATGTAAAGCCCCCATACACACCCGCTGTGTTGGGTCTTGGAGCGCTTTCACACATACCTCAATTGGTTCCAACTCCTGGACTTATTCAGTCTGGTCTGAAACCAAACAGCGGTTTATTGTCTTGCTTTGCTGGTCATCTTGCAGGTCATGACCTCTTGGGCCAGATCACCTCTTTCCTCAGTCTGAACATATGTGGCAGGTTCTTGCTGCCAACTGAAACTAGAATATATTCACAGTTCCCAGTCTATGCTACCAATGCTTACTTTCATAGCTGTGGTCACAAGGTTGGGTGATCTTTATGGAACACTGGTAAAAATTCCTCTCAGCCTATCAAGCAGCTTGGGGTTAGTTATTGTTAAAATACTAATCTGGTCAAATGTTATGTGATGCATGGCTTTGTGTCATTAATCTCAATTAATCATATACAAGTAAGCAAAATAGGCTTCCCCGGAAAGTATGTGTTACGTTCAGTGATGCTGTAACATTATTTTGATAGTGTGAATACTGAGTTCACATGAACCTTAACATAAAACATTCTATACACACCCACTGTGTTAGGTCTTGGAGCACTTTCAACATACCTCAATCGGTTCCAACTCCTATACTTATTCAGTCTGGTCTGAAACCAAACAAGTGGTTTACTGTCTTGCTTTGCTGGTCATCTCACTGGTCATGACCTCTTGGGCCAGATCCCCTTTTTCCTCAGCTTGAACATGTACAGCGGTTTCTTTCTGCCCACTGAATCTAGTTTATATTTATAGTTATTTCAACAATACATGCTACCAATGCTTCCTCTCATAGCTGTGGTCACAAGGTTGGACTGGACGACCTTTATGGAACATTAGTAAAAAATTCCTCTCAGCCTATCAAGCAGCTTTGGGTCAGTTATTGTTAATCTGGTCAAATGTTGTGTGATGCATTGCTTTGTCATTAATTGCAATTAATCATATGCAAGTTAAACAGAAGCTTCACCGAATGTATGCATTACGTTCAGTGATGTAACATTATTTTGTGAGTTGAACCTCAACATAAAAATCTCCTTACACACCCGCTGTGTTAGGTCTTAGAGCACTTTCACACGTACCTCAATTGGTCCTACTCCTGGACTTTTTGAGTCTGGTCCGAAACAAAACAGGAAAAACCAAAAGAGCTGGTCTTAGGCCGGGTTAAACTTACCCATGGTTCAGTTCGTGGGCAGTCGGTAGAAGGTTTGGAAGGTTCAGACTTGGGGATGAATTACAGAATGCTGAGACAGGCTGTGGTCACCCATTAAACAAAAGAAGGAAAAGAAGGAAAAATGAACTGAGGTAGAACACATGGAGAGGAGGAGATGAAATATTTCACTCTAATGTTATCAGATGAAAAAGTAATCTTAAAAAAAAGCATCAGAACAAGAGGATACGACTGGGCGGGAGAGAAATACAGTATATAAAAGTTTGTTCATTTCTGACTGGGCGCATAACCCTGGACCTCCGAGTGAACTTGAAGGGAGATTTGCTGAGCAGGTTCGCATCTACAGCCTTGAATATTAGAGCTCTATCTTATTTCACTGAGGATACCAGAACATCAGACGAGCTTCAGATTCGCCCACCGCTTCAGACACCCACCCTTCTAAATATAGGTATAGGGGGGGACAGCCCTTAGGTGATGATGACAGGATGTGGGTGTCATGCCCAGTTCTTCAGTGCGTTTCGCTAAATCATACGTATACCATCTTACAAAAGCTAAAACCTTTGTTTGGACCTTGGTTCTGACTTTGAGATTTGAAATCGCCTTCGTTTTGTAAGAGCTTACAAAATTGAATTTTGTAAATTCAATTCAAGTCTATTTGTGTAGCGCTTTTTACAGCAATGTTGTCACAAAGCGGCTTTACAGAAGTTTGAAAACAGACAGTTACAACATATAGATGAGCAAGCCAGAGTCGACAGTGGCAAGAAAAACCAAACCTCCCTCAGATTGGAGGACGAAACCTTGGGAGGAACCAAGACTCACAAGGGGAGAGAGAGCCATCCTCCTCCGGTCAATGTCCTTAAGTGCCTTAAGGACATTGACCGGAGGAGGATGGCTCTCTCTCCCCTTGTGAGTCTTGGTTCCTCCCAAGGTTTTGTTCTCCAGTCTGAGGGAGGTTTGGTTTTAAAGTCTGTAAAGTCTCTCTGTTTAAGTTCTAGCAGGGGAGGCCTCTTTTGGTTTTTATGGTTCTAAACTGTGGAACTCAGGGAGCTTTTTAAGAATGGCATCTGGTTCTCATCACAACATCGTCAAGCATTCTTACTCAAAAGTTTGTTTAGAACAGAGTATTTCACACCGAGAGTGACCTTGTTTACGTCTCAGCACTTAGAAAAGTGCAGACCATTTGCTTCTGTAGGTCAGCGCTCGGGCTGCAGTTAGGCAAGTTTTCATGATCAACCCTACGTCACAATATTTATTTTTTTAGACATCTGCTCCGTCAGAACATGCTGTGCTGCATCTATTTAAACGAGGCAACTTTTGCTCTCTTCATAATGAAAGCTGCAGTTGGTCAGTGTTCTGCAAATAATGATCTTGGTATCTTGGTGATGACATACAGTGCTGTGCAAACGGTTTAGGCTCTTGCAGACATGATTATATTTAAAAAGCTATTTTTCCAGACAGGAAGCTTTCATTTGCTCAGCAAAACACTCCAATTTCCCAACAGTATTAATACAGTACTTAGTGCTTTTTACATACGTCAGTGTGTATTTAACCCATTCCAAGCTTCTCCTTGTGAAAACAACCCAGTATTATTTACAGTTCTCATCTAATAGCTGCTTTGGCTGCTCAGTACTTCATTAAGCTAAATCAAGATTACTGCTGAAGGAACTGAATACATTCGTACAATGTCTGGGACGTCCAGGAGAAATCTGGAACTACACTTCTTCAAACTGGAGCTCAAGATATGATCTACTTCTTTCAAAATAAGATATGTATGCTACTTTGTCTTGTGTTTATGGTTATTTACATCTGTTCTAATCATATCTGGTGTTCCTACTGGAGGAAATACACTTATTGAAAAGATAAAGGCTTTAAACTATCAGCTTGTAGTGTATATTGTCATGTTCCCCAATAGTCACCCAAATCTTGTTTTGTAAATACGTCCCTAAAACACATCTTAATGAGTTGGAACTGCATCTAGGTCATCCTTAAGGTCACCAGATTTGTTGTATGTGTGGTAAACAAGACAGTGTGAGCTGTAAACATAAATGAGCCATCACTTCGATCAACCACCTTAGACAGTGTTGCGTCACTAGATCCCATTCACAGTTTCTGTTGTTGGTTTTCAATGTTTATTTTTGGAAAATTAAAAAGATTAGAAGTTATTCATAAATAAAGAACCTCCAGAAATCGTAAAAACTATCTAGGCAGATGTGAAAGGGAGTGAGAATTTGGCACAGTGCCTAGTTGAGGAGTTAATTGAGCTCCAGTGTGGAGTTAAAGACTCGGATGGCGTGTATATATTTGGTAAGAGGGGGAACTTTAGAGATTGCCGCAGGACAGTGTGTCTCTTCCTTCTGTGAAGCACTCTTTTCTCCCTCTAACTCTCTCTTCGTTCTCACTCTCACGCGCCACCCTCCCACTCTCCCTCTGTGTTTTATTCTCCAACTTTTCCCATCCGATTATTCCTCCTTTTCATCCCTTTCTTTCCTCAGGTTGTGTCCCAGCACGCCTAATGAAACCATTTTCTGAGAACGGCGTGATATAAAAGCCACAGGCTCTGTAATGGAGCTATAAACTCTAACCTTTCTTATATGACACCCTCAACCTCTGCTGTGCTCTAAAAGAGCTTTTCATGCATCACCAATGTGCCACTCTGTACATGCGTGTGTGTGTGTGTGTGAGGGGCTGGGTGTGCTTGCGTGTGGGAGACAGGAGCGTGTGCAGGTTGGTGTGACTGTAGGAGTGTGTGACTATGCATTTTGAAATGTAGTGCTGCAGTGATTAGTCTCTGTACAGCTCTGTAATGTTCATATGAGCTACGTGCTCATTCTCGCAGACTGTAATGCGGTACAGGACGTGTAGGCGGCGATTTAGCTTTTTTTTTTATAGCGCTCTGTAATGTTATTGTGATCTGTGTGGTCATTCTGAAAGAACGAGTTAGACTACAGCGAGTGGAGAGAGCGATACTGCACCTGTTTTTTTCATCGATAAAGCACTTTTTATTGCTGTGGACTGTTCATGCGATGATCTATGCCATTCTGACTCTGATTGTAATACACTAGGGGAAGAACAGGGGGCGACGTGTTGTTTTATTAAATAAAGATAATGTGTAAATGTGTAATGGTCAAATGTAAATGCAGTACTTCTGACAGATTGTAATACACTTTAGGAAGTGTAGGGGGCGATGCAACCTCTATAGGTTTATTTAAAAAGTGCTGTGTAATGTTTGGGTGTCAACGCAGTATTTCCAACAGACTGTAATACACCACAAGAAGTGTCGGGGGTGACATGGCCTTTGATCTTTTATTAGAAAAGTGCCTTATTTTGTTCATATCAGGCAGACAGAAATGCTGACAGATTGTAATACACCTGAGGAAGTGTAGGCGGCGATATGACTTCTGTACTTAAAGCTTACTGGGTAATGTTCAGATGTCAACAGTAATTCCAACAGATTGTAATACACCTGAGGAACTGTAGGGGGCGATATGACTTCTGTACTTAAAGCTTACTGGGTAATGTTCAGAGGTCAACAGTAATTCCAAAAGATTGTAATACCTCTTAAGAAGTGTAGGGGGCGATATGACTTTTGTACTTAAAGCTTACTGGGTAATGTTCAGATGTCTACAGTAATTCCAGCAGATTGTAATACACCTGAGGAAGTTTAGGGGGTGATATGACTTTTGTACTTAAAGTTTACTGGGTAATGTTCAGATGTCTACAGTAATTCCAGCAGATTGTAATACACCTGAGGAAGTTTAGGGGGCGATATGACTTCTATACTTAAAGCTTACTGGGTAATGTTCAGATGTCTACAGTAATTCCAACAGATTGTAATACACCTGAGGAAGTGTAGGGGGCGATATGACTTCTGTACTTAAAGCTTACTGGGTAATGTTCAGATGTCTACAGTAATTCCAACAGATTGTAATACACCTGAGGAAGTGTAGGGGGCGATATGACTTCTGTACTTAAAGCTTACTGGGTAATGTTCAGATGTCTACAGTAATTCCAGCAGATTGTAATACACCTGAGGAAGTGTAGGGGGCGATATAACCTCTGTGCTGTAAGATTCTGTAAGATCACTGCGTTTGGTTCAGACTTCAACACAGTGATTCCGACAGATTGCCGTGCTCGGATCTGCTCACAGTGGTGGTGATTGGAACCGGATGTCTGAGTTGAACTGAGTTGATGTTTCCCTCATCCACTTGTTAATTCTGACTAAAGAGGCTTTTCTGCTCCCGACTCTTTCAGATCCTCTAAGCGTTAAAAAGAGTCTAAAATCTTTCAGTTCTAGTCGACTTGATAAAACGCACAGTTCCAAATCTCCAGTGCGTCGACTGAGGCTTTGTTTTTTTGAGTGCCACAGTGCCGCGTTCCTTATTGTCTGAATAGATGCGAGTTTGAAAAACTACTACATTGCTTGTGTTGAGAAAGGGGAGGAGAAAATAGCTGCAGGTGAAGTATAATTCTTAAACCAATGAAGAATAAACTAAGTTCAGCACTAGTGCACTTTAATTTTAGCTAGCCTGACAACTTGAGCAAAGCATGAAACCCTGTAAAACCCATTGTGTGTATTAAGGGTATCTACAAGGGTATCTACGTGTCAGTTTCTGGGCAAGTGGGTGCTGATGGTGGAAAAACTTTAGACTCCACTGGTGCCAAGAATTGATTAAGAATTGTTCAACTGGAGCCATAAACTGGAGCCGTTACATAGAGTTACAAATAGAGATGAAAGGATCCATCAGCTATGTATCGGTATCGGCCGATTTCTAATCAAAATATGCGATGGGCTGATATTTCTCCAATTGAGCCGATCCCAAGAGCCGATCGATGGCGTTAAACAAATGAGCCTAATTACTGTGTTTCCAGTTAGCGTTTCATCCATGAAGAGGAGCCCTCCATGAAACCCCCTGTGGGCCAGGCCTCTGCAATTCCTATCTGAACCACTAGGTGGAAATACATACCCTTTCATTTTCCATAGACTGACAGCACTTAATTAAACAGCACGCGGCTGAATACAGTGAGTATTAGCAAACAACAAAGCTAGCATGTGCAGCTAGCACTAAACAAATAACCTAGAACCCCGTGCAGACCAGATCTGACCGGTACGAACAGCAGCAGCCAAAGAGCTTAAGGAACCACAGCCAGTGATTGAGCGCTAGATAACAATGTTTCAACCATGTTTCATGCCGTGGCTTATAATACGATCAATATTGGCTATTGGAAAAGATGATCACCATGTCTAGTTACAGTTGAGTAGCTTTTTTGGACTGAGCCAGCTCTGTCCTGGCCGTGAAGGTCGATGAGTCGCGTATTAACAAGCAAATTACGTGAAATGTACATACATCTCCCCGTCCAAAGAAAATCATTGATCTCTAATATCAAAATCAGTAGAGTATTGGAGACGACCGGTGTGATTAGTGTAGGTCAATGGAACCACAGTTTTTTTTAGAGCATTTCTATTGGTCCATCATAAATATTCTACACAGAGTAAACAACAACTGTTGCGTTCAAATGACGATTTTTTTTATTTATTTATTTTTTTTTAAACCCAGAAGTACATGCGGGTGTTTTATGGCAACCATGTTACATTTAAAACCCAGAAGACGTAAAGGTGCTGTGGCTGCTTTGGGACCAACGGCCATGTTTACACCAGCATCTTCACCAGCACTGGTTAACCGCTCAGTAGGTTTGAGCCGCTTCACATCAAACCACTCTAACTTTACCTAGTTTACATCCCCGCTGTTAAATTATACAGAACTTGTACAGAAAATTTAGTGGAATTCCCTTTTAACGCCGATCCAGCCAATCAGGGACTTGGGAGGAGGTTAATTAGCTTGAGCAGGTGAGCCGGACTGTGGTCGGAGCGAGACTCGGCAGGAAGGTGGATCTCTGAAGGCTGCTGGTTTAGAGGATTGCTAGCACGCACAGGGCATGGGCAGATGGGCTGCAGTCTCTGACTGTTCACCTGCAAGATGGAGGGATTTGGAATACAGTGCCTGATGAAAAAGGAGCTACAGAAGCTTCCAGCACTGCTGCTGTTGGTCAGATGGTCACAGCGCAGTAACAAACATCATCATTGAGTTTGAAGGCACGCTTGTAGATAGCTAGTGGAGTGATGGTATGGCGGTGTCCTGTATTACAATACCGATGCATTGTGTAGGTCTCTCACACACACACACACAGATACATGCACACACTCACACACAGGGTGCCTTGGCAGAGTGCCAGCATACATCTCCGACTCTAATCTATAATTCTGTTTAATTAAAGAGCCTTGATGTTCTCTGCACCTACAGACTGTGCATGTGGGTGTGTGTGTGTGTGTGTGTATCTTCACAGTCCCTCTGTCCTGTCTGTAAAATTCCTCTGCACTCCCCTTGTCCTTTCTCTCTCTCTCTCTCTCTCTCTCTCTCTCTCTATCTGTGTGTGTGTGTGTGTGTAAAGTTGGCTTTTCTTGCTGGTCCTGCTCTTCAAAGGGAGACGAGTGTTCAGACAGTGTGTTAATTCAGCGTAGCCTGTGTCCACTTATCATTTACACATGTTCTGTCTTTTGACTTGGTGCTTATAGATTTGAACAAAACCTTCCTGGCTGCTTCATTACGTCTCGCTAGCACTTTGTAGTCCTACAGGACACACTGTAGTTCATCTGATTCTCAGGACCCCGCCCGGACCCCCACAGAGAAGCTATTATTTGGGTGGTAGATCATTCTCAGCACTGCCGTGGTCACTGTCCACTCTATTAGACGCTCCTACCCTGTGGGTCTTCCGTGGCTGTGCAGAGAAGATAGCTCCACAGGTTGTTTTTTTTTGTTTTCTTTTATTTTTTCATCCTCTGGTCCTTCATCAGGGGTCTCAGGATGCTGCCCCTGGGATTTTGTTGGCTGGCTATTTTTTTCCAAACCTGCTTTTTGTTGAAAGGGGTCCCCTTTTTTAAAGTGCGCTGGTGATGCAATTGAATACGGCTAAGCAGTAGCTGGAGGGCATCCGGGGAAAATCTAGAATCAAGCTTTGTTCTTTAGGCTTGTTCACAGTAGTTCTACTTTTCTTTCATACTGAATTCATTGTTTTTAACCCTTTCTCCTGCTGTCTTCCTGATTGGTCATTTCTCAAGATTTCATAGTGATACAAATCAACTTGTAGTTTCAATGAATTATTCTTTCAAAGAATTATTTTAGGCCGTCCCAACAAAGTGTTTTTACAGTGTAAGCATGCGCAGACCACCCTGCCTGACATGCGTCACTCATCACCGCGTCATGCCAGAGATGTTGCTGGTCGAAATCGGAATAGTAAAGCTCATGAGGCAGAAGTCCACCTTTCATAGATGCACTCAGATTGCTAGTGACCGTCAAATGTTACAAAAATAGCACCTCGCTCGACAGAGAACATATTCTTTTTTGCACAGGCCACATTTTATTGCCCCCCACCCATCGACACCACTATCACCAAAACCAACATCAACACCACCATCACCAACATCTTCACCAGCACCTTCACCGTCGTCATCACCAACATCTTCACCAACATCTTCACCCTCATCACCACCAACATCTTCACCAGCACCTTTACCATCATAATCACCAACATCTTCACCAGCACCTTCACCATCGTCATCACCAACGTCTTCACCAACGTCTTCACCAACGTCTTCACCAACGTCTTCACCAACATCTTCACCAACATCTTCACCAGCACCTTCACCCTCATCACCACCAACATCTTCACCAGCACCTTTACCATCATAATCACCATCTTCACCAGCACCTTCACCCTCATCACCAACGTCTTCACCAGCACCTTCACCATCGTCATCACCAACGTCTTCACCAATGTCTTCACCAACATCTTCACCAACATCTTCACCAGCACCTTCACCCTCATCACCACCAACATTTTCACCAGCACCTTTACCATCATAATCACCAACATCTTCACCAACATCTTCACCAGCACCTTCACCCTCATCACCACCAACATCTTCACCAGCACCTTTACCATCATAATCACCAACATCTTCACCTGCACCTTCACCCTCATCACCACCAACATCTTCATCAACATCTTCACCAGCACCTTCACCCTCATCACCGCCAACATCTTCACCAGCACCTTTACCATCATAATCACCAACATCTTCACCAACATCTTCACCAGC
This sequence comes from Megaleporinus macrocephalus, assembly GCA_021613375.1. Classification (NCBI taxonomy): domain Eukaryota; kingdom Metazoa; phylum Chordata; class Actinopteri; order Characiformes; family Anostomidae; genus Megaleporinus; species Megaleporinus macrocephalus. The sequence goes on from CM038715.1 coordinate 34,448,745, forward strand.
ACCTTCACCCTCATCACCACCAACATCTTCACCAACATCTTCACCAGCACCTTCACCCTCATCACCACCAACATCTTCACCAGCACCTTCACCCTCATCACCACCAACATCTTCACCAGCACCTTCACCCTCATCATCACCAACATCTTCACTAACATCTTCACCAGCACCTTCACCAGCACCTTCACCCTCATCACCACCAACATCTTCACCAACATCTTCACCCTCATCACCACTAACATCTTCACTAGCACTTTTACCATCATAATCACCAACATCTTCACCTGCACCTTCACCCTCATCACCACCAACGTCTTCACCAACATTTTCACCAGCACCTTCACCCTCATCACCACCAACATCTTCACCAACATCTTCACCAACATCTTCACCAACATCTTCACCAACATCTTCACCAACATCTTCACCAACATCTTCACCAGCAACTTCACCCTCACCACCACCAACGTCTTCACCAACATTTTCACCAGCACCTTCACCCTCATCACCACCAACATCTTCACCAACATCTTCACCAACATCTTCACCAACATCTTCACCAACATCTTCACCAACATCTTCACCAACATCTTCACCAGCAACTTCACCCTCACCACCACCAACAATCTTCACCAGCACCTTTACCATCATAATCACCATCTTCACCAGCACCTTCACCCTCATCACTACCAACATCTTCACCAGCACCTTCACCCTCATCACCACCAACATCTTCACCAACATCTTCACCAGCACCTTCACCCTCATCACCACCAACATCTTCACCAGCATCTTCACCCTCATCACCACCAACATCTTCACCAGCACCTTCACCCTCATCACCACCAACATCTTCATCAACATCTTCACCAGCACCTTCACCCTCATCACCACCAACATCTTCACCAGCACCTTCACCAACATCTTCACCAACATCTTCACCTGCACCTTCACCCTCATCACCACCAACATCTTCACCAACATCTTCACCAGCACCTTCACCCTCATCACCACCAACATCTTCACCAGCACCTTCACCAGCACCTTCACCCTCATCACCACCAACATCTTCATCAACATCTTCACCAGCACCTTCACCCTCATCACCACCAACATCTTCACCAGCACCTTCACCAACATCTTCACCAACATCTTCACCTGCACCTTCACCCTCATCACCACCAACATCTTCACCAACATCTTCACCTGCACCTTCACCCTCATCACCACCATCTTCACCAACATCTTCACCCTCATCACCACCAACATCTTCACTAACATCTTCACCAACACCTTCACCCTCATCACCACCAACATCTTCACCAGCACCTTTACCAACAAGCAACACAACCATCACACCACCATCACGGTCATTTAACATTTTGCAAATGAAGTGTATTAAAATGTGCAGAAGTGTGTTCTCTGTAGAGCTTGTGTTTATTTATGTTTACAAAATTTACAATTTATGTATTTAATAGTGAAAGTAAACATTTATTTTCTCAGAATAACACCAATGTTAGAATAGAATAAAACAATAGCAGTGATTTTTTTATATATCATATTTCTTTATTTAGCCTCTTCTGAACCTCATGGCAGTCCAGTATTAATACCTGGTTTGCCTAATAAATGCTTTATTATGTTAATAATAATAAAGTCTGCTGGAGGGCATTCAGGACAAATCTGTTACCAAACTTTGTACAATACTTCAGTGTTGTACTTTTAAACTGTTTGCTGTATTTAGTGTTTATTCGAATGTGTTTGTATGATGAAGGGGATTTAACAACACTAAGATAAATGGTTTTAAACAGTACCTAAGACTTATACGCAGCGTTGTATGTTTTTTTGCTTGTTTACTTGTTTTTTCATAAAATAAGCAACAAACAATGGTGTATAATACAGTCTAGAATGTGGATGTGATTCAAGAAGTGTTTAGAATGTAGTTATAATAAAATTATTACCTAAATAAAAATGAATATCCAGAAATAACAGAATATCTTGGAAATAATTTCCATGTATTACGAATGAAGTTGTCATTAAGTTAATATCCAGAATGAAGTTCTAAATAATTTACTGGTTATATTAACATTAATATTCAGTGTAGACGTGTGTACCCAGAGTGAGGTTGTCCAACGGTATTGAACATGAAATTGAATTAACATGCAGATAGAAGTTATAATAATATAAAAGGCCTGAATGAAACCTAATATACAGAATGAGATCTTATACCATCTAGATCTTAACATGCAGCAGTCTAATTAAATAATATCAACATCAAGAAAGAGATTATTATCATTTATAATATCTGGAAATAAGTTGAACATAGAATTAAACATAGCAAACATAACAACACTTAAACATAGAATTAAGTTTTAATGCCATCCAGCCTACCCTCAACATCCAGAATGAGGGTAGAATAAAATAATAATATGTATAAATAATATATTGTCAGCACGGTGGTGTAGTGGTTAGTACGGTGGTGTAGTGGTTAGTATGGTGGTGTAGTGGTTAGTATGGTGGTGTAGTGGTTAGTACGGTGGTGTAGTGGTTAGTATGGTGGTGTAGTAGTTAGTATGGTGGTGTAGTGGTTAGTATGGTGGTGTAGTGGTTAGTATGGTGGTGTAGTGGTTAGTACGGTGGTGTAGTGGTTAGTATGGTGGTGTAGTGGTTAGTATGGTGGTGTAGTGGTTAGTACGGTGGTGTAGTGGTTAGTATGGTGGTGTAGTGGTTAGTATGGTGGTGTAGTGGTTAGTATGGTGGTGTAGTGGTTAGTGCGGTGGTGTAGTGGTTAGTATGGTGATGTAGTGGTTAGTATGGTGGTGTAGTGGTTAGTATGATGGTGTAGTGGTTAGTATGGTGGTGTAGTGGTTAGTATGGTGGTGTAGTGGTTAGTACGGTGGTGTAGTGGTTAGTATGGTGGTGTAGTGGTTAGTACGGTGGTGTAGTGGTTAGTACGATGGTGTAGTGGTTAGTACGATGGTGTAGTGGTTAGTACGATGGTGTAGTGGTTAGTACGGTGGTGTAGTGGTTAGTACGGTGGTGTAGTGGTTAGTACGGTGGTGTAGTGGTTAGTATGGTGGTGTAGTGGTTAGTATGTTGGTGTAGTGGTTAGTATGGTGGTGTAGTAGTTAGTATGGTGGTGTAGTGGTTAGTACGGTGGTGTAGTGGTTAGTACGGTGGTGTAGTGGTTAGTATGGTGGTGTAGTGGTCAGTATGGTGGTGTAGTGGTTAGTATGGTGGTGTAGTGGTTAGTAAGGTGGTGTAGTGGTCAGTAAGGTGGTGTAGTGGTCAGTATGGTGATGTAGTGGTTAGTATGGTGGTGTAGTGGTTAGTAAGGTGGTGTAGTGGTCAGTATGGTGGTGTAGTGGTCAGTATGGTGGTGTAGTGGTTAGTATGGTGGTGTAGTGGTTAGTACGGTGGTGTAGTGGTTAGTACGGTGGTGTAGTGGTTAGTATGGTGGTGTAGTGGTTAGTACGGTGGTGTAGTGGTTAGTACGATGGTGTAGTGGTTAGTACGGTGGTGTAGTGGTTAGTACGGTGGTGTAGTGGTTAGTACGGTGGTGTAGTGGTTAGTACGGTGGTGTAGTGGTTAGTATGGTGGTGTAGTGGTTAGTATGGTGGTGTAGAGGTTAGTATGGAGGTGTGGTGGTTAGTACGGTGGTGTGGTGGTTAGTACGGTGGTGTGGTGGTTAGTACGGTGGTGTGGTGGTTAGTACGGTGGTGTAGTGGTTAGTATGGTGGTGTAGTGGTTAGTACGGTGGTGTAATGGTCAGTATGGTGGTGTAGTGGTTAGTATGGTGGTGTAGTGGTTAGTATGGTGGTGTAGTGGTTAGTATGGTGGTGTAGTTGTTAGTAGGGTGGTGTAGTGGTTAGTATGATGGTGTAGTGGTTAGTATGGTGGTGTAGTGGTTAGTACGGTGGTGTAGAGGTTAGTATGGTGGTGTAGTGGTTAGTATGGTGGTGTAGTGGTTAGTAAGGTGGTGTAGTGGTTAGTATGGTGGTGTAGTGGTTAGTATGGTGGTGTAGTTGTTAGTAGGGTGGTGTAGTGGTTAGTATGATGGTGTAGTGGTTAGTATGGTGGTGTAGTGGTTAGTACGGTGGTGTAGAGGTTAGTAGGGTGGTGTAGTGGTTAGTACGGTGGTGTAGTGGTTAGTACGGTGGTGTAGTGGTTAGTACGGTGGTGTAGTTGTTAGTAGGGTGGTGTAGTGGTTAGTATGGTGGTGTAGTGGTTAGTATGGTGGTGTAGTTGTTAGTAGGGTGGTGTAGTGGTTAGTATGGTGGTGTAGTGGTTAGTACGGTGGTGTAGTGGTTAGTATGGTGGTGTAGTGGTTAGTACGGTGGTGTAGTTGTTAGTAGGGTGGTGTAGTGGTTAGTATGGTGGTGTAGTGGTTAGTACGGTGGTGTAGTGGTTAGTACGGTGGTGTAGTGGTTAGTACGGTGGTGTAGTGGTCAGTATGGTGGTGTAGTGGTCAGCACTGTCTCCTCACAGTAAGATGATCTTGGTTGGAGTCCCGGTCCGGCTCATTCTGTTTGGAGTGTGTATGTTCCCCCGTTGCTGGAGTGGGTTCCTCCAGGTTCTCCGGTTTCCTCCCACAGTCCAAACACATGCATGATAGATTGATTGGTCAAGTCAAGATTATTTGTTTAGCGCTTTTTACAACTATGTTGTCTGAAAGCAGCTTTACAGAGTTTTGAAAACAGACAGTTACAACATTTACCCCCCCAGTGAGCAAGCCAGAGGCAATAGTGGCAAGAACACCTCCCTCAGACTGGAGGAAGAAACCTTGGGAGGAACCAGACTCACAAGGGGAGACCCGTCCTCCTCTGGTCAAACAGTATTTACAGTTTAATAAACTAAATATCAAGGAAAGGAGTCTCTGTTTGAAATCTGGATAGCAAAGCTTTAGCAGCTGCACAGGTAGAGGTAGTCTCTGACTGAGGCAGTCTCTGACTGAGTAGTCTTTATGTAAAGTGGGCGTGAGCTGAAACAGTCCCATCCTATCTCAATGCTGGGGCATCTGGAGAGCACAGTGATGTAACTGAGGGTGTAGCCGTAGACACAGATGGACAGGAGAGCTGGCTGGTGATGGTGGGGTGGAGGCCCTGATGGTCAGTCCTTCAACAGCGTTCAACAGACAGGAGGACAGTCATTACCTCAGGAAGATTGGTCACTCTAAACTGCCCGTAGGTGCGAGTGAGTGTGTTGGCCATGCGATGGACTGGCGAACAGTCCACGGTGTAAGCCGCCTTCGCCCGATGACACTGGGATTGGCTCCAGCCCCCCCGTGACCCTGACTAGCGGGATTAAACAGCAGATAATGGATGTATGGATGGATTAATAATATAATATTTTTTTTTAGCAATGGGATAATAAAGTAGTTGTATAACATCGGCAGCCTGAATAAAAATAAGTAAGCACAACGTTATAATTATTTATGTATGTATAGTTTGTTCCAGAAAGAAGTTCTAGAGCTTATAAAATGAACTAATAGGTTCTCAATGTGTTCTTCTGTTCTCCCTTTAGAGGACATAACCAGAGGATGGAGTTTTTGGGGGATTCCATCATGCAGCTGGTGGCCACCGAGTATCTGTTCATTCACTTTCCCGACCACCATGAAGGACATCTGACGGTAAGAGAGTGTGTGTGTGTGTGTTGTATATGTATTACGTTTGACCTTGTGTCCTGACACTGTCTAAAAACAAATATCCATGTTTGTGTGTGTCTGTCTGCGAGAAGATACATCATCAGCTGATGTAAACGGTCTTCCAACATCATCCTCCTCCCTTTAACCCCCCCACCCCACACACACACACACACACACACACACACCACCCCTCCTCCCTTCACTTCATACAGTTTCTTTCATCTCTCCATCGTTCCCCACGGAAGCATTTGTTTCGTTTTTTACTTCGAGGTTTCCTGCTCCCTTCTTTCATTCTTTCTTCTTTCTATTACGGAAGAGTCTGTGCTGCCGGAGAGGGAGAACAAGACGCATGACGCAGCCAGCCTGTTGTTGTATTGCTATTGTAAAGAACAAGGCGCAACACTGTTCACTCTTTTTCTTTGATAACGAGCTTTTTATGGCATCAGCCAGGGTTTGTACACTCGGTGGAATAATTTGGTGAAAAATCTAATTTAGGGCTACAGTTTTACACCCCTTATCTCCAGTGTAGCCCATTAACTGGGACATGGTCTGTCTGAAGTTTCTGCTTTTGTAGGGTTACGCCACTGATGTAGCTAACAAGAACTGCAAGCTCTGCAGCCGCGTCAGTTAGCGCTCTACTGAGCACATGCCCAGATCATTTCATTACATAACGTTCTCACAACATAACGTTCTCACAACATAACGTTCTCACAACATAACGTTCTCACAGCATAACCTTCTCACAACATAGCCTTCTCACAACATAACGTTCTCACAACATAGCCTTCTCACAACATAACGTTCTCACAACATAACCTTCTCACAACATAACGTTCTCACAACATAGCCTTCTCACAACATAACGTTCTCACAACATAGCCTTCTCACAACATAACGTTCTCACAACATAGCCTTCTCACAACATAACTTTCTCACAACATAGCCTTCTCACAACATAACGTTCTCACAACATAACCTTCTCACAACATAACGTTCTCACAACATAGCCTTCTCACAACATAACGTTCTCACAACATAGCCTTCTCACAACATAACGTTCTCACAACATAACCTTCTCACAACATAACGTTCTCACAACATAACTTTCTCACAACATAACCTTCTCACAACATAACGTTCTCACAACATAGCCTTCTCACAACATAGCCTTCTCACAACATAACTTTCTCACAACATAACGTTCTCACAACATAGCCTTCTCACAACATAACGTTCTCACAACATAACCTTCTCACAACATAACCTTCTCACAACATAACTTTCTCACAACATAACGTTCTCACAACATAGCGTTCTCACAACATAACTTTCTCACAACATAACGTTCTCACAACATAGCGTTCTCACAACATAACGTTCTCACAACATAGCGTTCTCACAACATAACCTTCTCACAACATAACCTTCTCACAACATAACCTTCTCACAACATAGCCTTCTCACAACATAACGTTCTCACAACATAACCTTCTCACAACATAGGGATCTCAGGTTTTCACAGTTTGAACCAAATTCTTACGCTCTTTCTTTGTAGTAAAAAATAAATAACAGAAAATGTTAGTTCTTATTTTGACCTGAGATGATATTACTTACATATATGTGCTCAGTATGTCTTTGAAATTAGGAACGCAGTCTTTGATTGGTCAATCATCATGAATTAATTTTCCACAGTTTTGTAGTAGTTCAAGTCTTGTGAAAGGGATACGATCGCAAAGCCACCATCGATCAAAGCCCTCATTTGAACAGCCCATCGATAACCTTCTGGGCAACGAAACAAACATGCAGTGTTCCCAGGATATCTAGTCTTTTATGTACAACGCCCTTTGAAGTCATCCACAACATCGTCGACCTCCAGAAGTTAAGTATGGCTAGTTAGAGACGTTGGCCTTTGCTACGGTCTCACTGCAGTGAACGTCAATCTCATGGATTTTCATCCTTCCCAAAAAGTGTGATGCATGGCAGCATCCCAGGAATTTAAGGCTGGCACATCAGTTTTCTCCGCTAGATGTAGATGAGTTACCGAAACGGTTGCCAAACAAAATCAAACAGCAGCTTAATGATGAGCATTTTAATACCCCCAAACCCATCACCAACAGCCTTACCACCACCCTCACCACCATCAACACCACCCCTTATCAACACCATAAAAACCCTCATCAACACCATCAACACTACCCTCATCAACACCACCATCATCTTCATCAACACCACCACCCTCATCAACGCCACCCTTATCATTAACACCACCATCATCAACACCCTCATCATCACCACCAACACCACCATCATCATCATTAACACAATCAACACCACCACCCTCATCAACACCACCATTATCATTAACACCACCATTATCATCAACATCACCATCATCAACACCCTCATCATCACCATCAACACCATTATCATTAACACCACCATCATCATCATTAACACAATCATCAACACCACCATCATCATCATTAACACAATCAACACCACCACCCTCATCAACACCACCACCATCAACACCACCATTATCATCAACATCATCTTCATCAACACCACCACCATCATCAACGCCACCATTATCATTAACACCACCATCATCATCATTAACACAATCATCAACACCACCATCATCATCATTAACACAATCAACACCACCACCCTCATCAACACCACCACCATCAACACCACCATTATCATCAACATCACCATCATCAACACCCTCATCATCACCACCATCAACACCCTCATCATCAACACAATCAACACCACCACCCTCATCAACACCACCATTATCATTAACACCACCATCATCAACACCCTCATCATCACCACCAACACCACCATCATCATCATTAACACAATCATCAACACAATCAACACCACCACCCTCATCAACACCACCATCATCAACACCCTCATCATCACCACCATCACCACCACCACACAGTAGTTTTGTTTAGTATTGATTGTAATTGTGAATCATTGTAATTAGGCTGCACACCGTCAGTTGGCTCAACTCACCAGTAAGAACTGGCTCTCTTTAAATACTCTTTTAATGCGCTCGCAAACATCAAATTCATGCGCTTGGAAAGGGACCCGTCGCAGTCTAAAACATTCGTCCACACATCATGTGCAGTTACACATTTCCACCAGAGAGGTCTCCAAATCCTCGAACCTTCCGTAGTGTAGCTTTAACTGAAATAATGAACATAGTGCAGTGAAATGCAGTGGAATCTTACTGAAGTGATCTTTAAAGGTAACTGGATATTATCAGCAGCTTTAGCAGAGGATGAGGTGCAGGTTAGAGCACAGAGGCAACGACTGAATGTCCAGAAGTGTTGGGACAGTATGTTAGTGATATACTGATATACATATTAGTGATTAGTGAGTTCACAATATTAGATATTTTACTGTGTGACTTCTTTTCAACAGCACATTGGTCTGAAAACCAATAATTTTTTTTTCTGTTCTTCAGTTTTCCAGCTTCATAACCGCCCAGAGCTTGTCGTACTTTGAGTAGGAGACAGAGAGTCAGGTTTGCATCTTGGCATGTTGTGTTCAAACGAGCTTTGACATCCTGTTCTTTAGGAGGCAGCGTGTTGCTCCAAATTGTGAATATTCCTTTCAGTGTTAATGGAGCTTTCACAGATGTGCAGCTTACCCACTAATACCCCAACATACCAATAGACACTGGACTTTGAGCTTTTCTGCTTGATGGTGCTTCTTCTCCTTTGGCCCAGAGACCGCCTGTTATTTCCATAAGCGTCCTGAAAGGTCAGTCCGTTTCAGATGAGCTTGTGTGCAGAGACGTCAGCGGCGTTCCTGGACGTTGTTGACACGGCTTCCTCGCCGCGCAGTACAGTCTTATCTTGCGTGCGCGGCCGCAGTGACAAACAGTGCTTATTGACTGCGTCTTCCTGAGCCCGCGTGACGATGTCCATCACATAAGCTGGCAGTTTTTAATGCAGTGCTGTCTGAAAGCAAAGGTCACAGGCACTCAGCTGTCTTCGCTGCACCTCCTGTTTTAAATCGTTTTAACAATGATCACGTTTACATGCACTAAATAATCTGATTCTAATCAGATTTCTGAGGTTAGGGTTATCTGGTTATTTATTAGGTGAAGGCCTAGAAATCAGATAAAGAAAGCTGGATTTCACTGCGTGCTCAAGTGTGTGCATTTATGCCCTTACTCTGATTTCTTTCCTGTTAGTCTGAGCAGTGCCAAAAACAACAAGACGGCAACAAAACACTTTTGGAGCGGCCCTGAAAACCAGCTACCTTCTTGAAATGAAGGGTTAACTGTTAAGATGTTAAGATTGTTATGTTTACAACACATCTTTTTCTCTGAGTTTATTGGCTGGTTGCAAAGCAGAAATACGATCAGAGTTTCCTCATTATCTGAATTTCGAGTTGGATGTAAACCTGTTAAACAGGTTATTGACAACATCTAATTATCAGCCGTTATCAGATTATGAAGTGCTTGCAGATGCACTCAGTGTTCTTAGTCTTAAATCGCTTCTGTCCCTACTTTTTGGATCTTGTTGCAGGCTTTAAAGCCAGAATGAGCATATATATATATATATATATATATATATATATATATATATATATATATATATATATATATATATATATATAAAATGAGGAAACTCAGAGACAGGCATTAATGATATTTATTTGCAACCAGCCAATAAACTCAGAGAAAAAGATGTGTTGTAAACATAACATAAATCTTAAACTTAACAGTTAAACCCTTCATTTCAAGAACATAGCTGTTTTTCAGCGTCACTTAGTGTTATGTTGCCATCTCACCGTTGTTGTTTTTGGTACTGCTAATGATTAACAGGAAAGAAATCAGAGTGTATATATATATATATATATATATATATATATATATATATATATATATATATATATATATATACACACATTACAATTGAGCAAGGGTGTCCAATAATATCCTTAACTTGGATCGGCGGCCATACCAGGAGATTTAGACAGAGGACTGAGAATTACTGATAATAGGACTATATGCAAAATAAGCCTCTATACAAAAATAGACTTTAATACAAACATTTTTATTCTTTAAAAATCGTCTGATACACTTAAATTAATTGTAAAATGAACAATATTGTTTGTAAAATTGCATGAAATGAAATTCTAAAGTGATCCTAAACTTTTGAGCGGTAGTGTATATATAAAACACTGCTTCTCTTTAAAAGGATGTCAAAAGTAGGTTGCTTTTGTTTTTCTCTGCACCACAACACAAAGCAACGTTTTGAAAAAGTCCGCAAAGCAGCTACACACTAATCACAACAGCTGCAAACTAGCACCTTAGTGCAACCGCACAATCAACCTCGTCCATGAAGGTGACACTCTTAATACACGCAAAGATCATACATACCTTAACGTGAGACAATAAAAATAAACGAGTGAATGAAATACTGGGCTCTGTTGCTCCTGAACACACAACGTGCAGCAGTGAAACCAGACCAGCTTTTTTTTTTTCCATCCAAACAGCATTAAAAAAAAAAATTAATAATTATACATTTTAAATATGCCCCCTAACTAATGGGGTTGGGGTGCTGGATGCTGTGATTCCCACTGGACTCAATATCTTGCAGTGCAGGACTACATTTCAGCGAGCAGACGGTTAGCCAATTTGGTGCTTCCCGAAAATACTCTATAGTAAGTGGTAATATTAACACAATAATTAGAATGCGTGATTAACACGAGAGGAAAAACAGCGAAATGATCAATATGAAAATGTGACAGTAACATAAACATTGCATTACTGCATTACTGTGCTGCATTAAGGGCTTTAGATGGTCTCAGCTGTGGACAGCACACCACAATCAAGTCGACTAAATGCAAGAGCAGCGTACGCCAGTCATTTTCAGTTGTGATTATGTCAGAAAATCATTTATTTATGAATCAGGAATGTCAAATAAGAGATCTGACTGTGGGCCGGACAGGACAGGACGGAACGTCTACATTGTGAGCGAGAGCGGGACAGATGTTGCAATTTTTGGAGGGAGTGGGACGAAATCTAGCAGGAGCAGGATTACAAAATCAATCCAGCACAGACCTCCGCTGTGAAATGTTGGCCTCTTAGGCTTGAATACAGTTTTAGCTTCTCTTGCGCGTTGTGTTAAAGCCAGTCTGGGAATATCAACATGCTCATCGCTGTGTCAGTACACATGTGGAACCCGGTACTGTGAAGTTCCAGTAAGGTTATAAAGCCCAGAATTATAATAAGGTTTTATTTTAAATGATTTAAATAAATAAATAACTGCCTCACTTATGGAATACACATGAAATGATAATGTCATAGTATTACTTATTACATTACTGGGAATTGAAAATATATATAATATCAGATAGGGCTGTGTATTGGCAAATTGGTCCTGGTATTGTGATATATCGTGATATATCGCGATACTGCGAGCTAAGTGATATATTGTGGTTTTTCAAATGCTACTATTAAAACACAACACTATATGAACAGGTTTGTCAATACTTACAATAGCATTGCACCCTTGTGCTGCTTGTTAATGTTGGAGTGGAGCTGAAAATGGATTACAACACTGCCGTCTAGTGGTCGGAGGTTTAAACACAACACACACTGATTAACTGTCTGCCAGGAATCTGTGTATCGATACTCTGTTTTTGAGAATCGATACAGTATCACCAAACATAATATCCCGATATTTGATATTTTGATATTTTTTTACACCTAATATCAGAGTATAAATATAATAAATTCACAGTTACATAATAAGGTGTTGAGCACCTGCCAGTATAGTAAATTCTCAGTAATTAAGTGTTTAACCAGTATGAATGTAACTGCCCCATCAGCTGTAATCAGCAGCTCCAGTGCTCATTGGCTAAAAGCTCACTGCAGAGCCCTGATTCTGTAAAGCTTGTCAGATTTCCCGACGACTCTGCTACAAAAGAGAGCGCACGTGTGGGCGGAGCTTGTAGAGGTCAGATCCCAAGCAGACTCCAGTTAGCGTGCGGCTGCGATGGAAAGCCCTCGTCCTCTTTCTCGCTGTAGCTTAAAGAGTCAGTTTGTCTAAGCGCATTATTCATGCTGTTTTTCTCTGTACGTCCTCGCGGAGTGGCGCTCAGTGTCGCTTTAGAGTTCCTCCTTCTCCTCTCCTCTCCTCTTCCCTTCTCCCTTTTGGCAGCGCACCCAGCGGTCCCGACTAAGAGAGGCTAAGTAAAAGCCATTTGCGGCTGGATTTTTATTCCGGCGGACGGCCGGCTCTCTCGGAGATGGAGGGGAAGTGACAACAGAAGTATAAAAGCCAACACTGACCCGCAGGGAAATCATAACCGAAGCAGAGTGCCGCCTTATAGCGGGATCGCTTCATATCCGAAATGGAAAGCACTTATTCAACACGTGTGTGTGTGTGTGTGTGTGTGTGTGTGCGTGGTTAAGGTGAGGCTTCCTGCTAAACTCCACACAAATCTCCACACCGGTCCAAGTTTTAGGACGTAAACAGTCGTTCAGAGTGGTGGGACGTTTAAATGATACTAGAGAGACTCACCTGAACCGCTCACAGCAGCTACGTGGTAGGAACCGGACGTCTAGATTTTAAAGATATTAAAATTATTTCAAACAGTTTGAACCCAGCCTCATGGCAGACCTTCAGACGACTGTCGTAGGAGTCCAGCAGGAGGATTTCAGGCGTTTGACGCTGTTGCCGTAACAAATGCGAATGCTACAAAGGAGCCTCTCACGCTTTCAACAGGCGCCATACTTTAAACAGACTCTGCATGTTTGGCAAATGCATCTCCAGTTTGTGGAAAGTAGGTTTGGCTTGTAATGGAAATAAGTGAAGAGTAATTTGAGGTGCTGAGATTTAAGCATATTCATTGAAAGAAGTCTTGGCTATTCATATATTGAAAATAAATTTTAACTAAAATGTCATAACAATGACATTTCTTGCTGTAGTATCATTTCTAGGCTGATTTTGGCATTTATTACATACTAGTAGAATTTTAATTGTCACATCAAGTGATAAAAGTAGGAAATGAAAGCTAAAGCTGTACACTTTCAGCAAGTCAGTATAATTTTGAACGTATAAAAATGGCCCAAAATTGGCAAAAAAAAACTGAGATCTTCTTTGATCATATATGTACAACTTTAAGTTGAATTATTACAATAATAAATAGAATTCTAATTCTAATGTTTTAAACTTTTGCTCATGTCAGCTCAACTGTTGCTGGGATTCTTATCATATTGGTCCTGCCTTGGCCTTTACCTTTTCATAGCAGTTCATGAACAGTGTTGTGGTTCATTTGCTATCTCAGTTCTGTGTTTTGCAGTCGTCCCTTATCTTCTTTCATTTATATATATATATATATATATTCATCTCTATCTTCTATATTCATCTCTATTTGAAGCTCTGTTTCAGAGAATCTTGGTTTTCTTTGTTTGTTTCTTTTTGTTTCTTTTCGTCTGCATCGTATCTATTGTGGCAGCCAAACAGAGCTACACTCGGTGGGTCTTTTGTATGTATGAGCTCATTTACATGTGGATTTTGGCTCTTGCCTGGGCTGCCGGTGGAGAAGCGTCAGCGTTAAAAAGACACTGGTACAGTAATAACTAGCTCAGTGATTGTATAAATCGCTCTCATTTACAGTGCCGCATGCACTGTTTCTGCCGAGTTTTATTAAACTGGCCACTAAAAGCTACATTACAGAATCTTATTACAAGCCATGGTTACGAATACACTCACTAATGGCCAAGACATGGTTTTATGATAGTTTTGAAATTAAGTTTTGCCTAATTTTCGGTGAATTTGTTTATTGCCAAGAGCTTGTGCAGCTAAAAATAGTACTTTTTAAATATATACCAGTAAAGGAGATGATGCAGTTCATACTCCAACCAAATAGGGAGCAGCATTTCACCAGAAAGTTGTCAAGTTCGCAAGAACTTCAGCCGTCATTGCAGCTACTGTTGCTTTAATTAACTATGATACTACTGGGAGCAACACCTTCAATATGATTGACGAAATGTTAGAATACGCAGCAGGACTACTTCTTCATCCTCATATGTTGGACTGAATCTATTCAACGCCTCAGAGACTCACTGTCACCTATCTGGAGCTGGAGCTCACTGGTTAGCATGCTAACTTCAGTAGATATCTCCTGTAACATTACATATATAAAGACTACGGAGGTTCACTGGTGGCTTTGGATAGCCATTTTTGTCTTGTAGTCTTTGCAACCACTGCTTCTTGTTTCTGAAGTCCACAATGTACTATTTAGTATCAAACCAGTTCGCATGGGAGCGGCTGAATTATGCACAAACTTTGTGAAGTCGGTGGAACATCCCTCTGCGGCTTGTCCGGCCGTTCCAGCTTTTTTCCCCTGACCTAGAGAGAGCGTTTTTTTTTTATTTTTTAAATCATCAGAAGTACATTTTCATTTGTATGAATCCAATATTTAGTAGTGTAGTGTAGCGAAGAGGATGCAGTTCGCTAAAACATTTAGCATGGCCTCTTAAGTCCTTCCATTTCCAGCGTTCCAGTGAACATTCCTTGCTTTTTCTTTTATAACATTTAGTTTCTGTGTTTGGGAATGTTGCCTTTAACCCACTTTAGTGCTCGGAGTGGGCTTGTTAGTGCGTTATGGAGCTGTGGAGTGGACTAAAAGGTGGAAAGAGCATCCGTACTCAAGCAGCAGTACTGCAGCCGCCGCTGTGATCGTTCACTTCAGACCCC
Source organism: Megaleporinus macrocephalus (assembly GCA_021613375.1). NCBI lineage: Eukaryota > Metazoa > Chordata > Actinopteri > Characiformes > Anostomidae > Megaleporinus > Megaleporinus macrocephalus. The sequence continues at coordinate 34,464,132 of CM038715.1, forward strand.
GTATCCTTGTAACTGGTTGTAACTTCTTTACTTGAGAGAGATCAAGTCAGAGTATATGCTTTATTCTTGAAGATACTGCGGCACAGACATGCTCTGAGAAAGGCCTGACTTCGACTGGCAACCGCACCCGTCTTACAGGCCTGCGCCTATGTTTCCTCTGCTCAGGTGGTTATCTCTGGGGTTTGGGGCGGGTTTCCTTGGTGGGTTCCTGCCATAAAATGAGGGGATTTGCTGAACCCTAAACTTTTCATACCTCTGTAGCATTTGGTGTGAAGGCCATCTGTGTCTGAACAGGCTCACTTTAGCGGACGGGCGTGGTATGTAGGAAACCTTTTAGGGTTTTAGTACCAAAAACATAATCATAATTCTTTGTTTTTTTATATATATACATATATACACAGCCTCTGTTTGTGATCTGTTGTTGTTACCGCCCCTTCAAGACTGATGCACCACCTTATGCAAATAGCCGATAGCCGATACTGATAGAGGGCGGGATATACGCCACAGCAGAGCTGTTATTAGTGCAAGCAAATCATGAAACATGGTCTAAACTAGTTTATTACCATTTTTAACGAGCTCATATGAAACAGTATAATATTTTACACAAAATGAACAGTAAATAAACAAAGTACATCAAATATACCCAATACTGCAATCATTCAATTTAGACCTTCAATTTAAAACAAAATGTTGTCACTAAACGTAGACTCTGGTTATTTTAAACAAAAAACTGTAAATATTAAATGTAGATCTTGAATTGCTGCTGCTGTTCTGTTCGTACCGGTCAGATCTGGTCTGCACTGGGTTATTATCTGTTCTGGGTTGTTTGTTTTGTGCTAGCTGTGCGTGCTAGCTCTGCTGTTTGCTGATACTCACTTTATTCAGCCACGTGCAGTGCTGTATCAGATTAGTGTGTTAAATGTCTTTGTCTTGGTTTCCCAACGAGACATAGACGCCAGACGGACGACATATTTTCTATCAGCACATGCTTCAGTCAGTCTGTGGAAAATGAAAGGGTGTGTATTTCCACCTAGCGGTTCAGATAGGAATTGCAGAAATTAGGCTCATTTGTTTAACACCATCGATCGGCTCTCGGAATCGGCTAAATTGGAGAAATATCAGCCGATAACATATTTTGATTAAAAATCGTCCAATACTGATACATAGCCGATCGATCCTCCCATCTCTCCTTTGGACCCGTCCGGTCAAATAATATTAGTTAGTGGAAATAAGTTAACATACGCTCTACAGAGAGAAAACTTCATATATGATCTGTATCAAAATATGATATGTATGAAATAGCCGCCTGTATACAGTCGCTACACTCATTCTCAAGGTTATCAGCTTCACTAGCCATATGGGAGCACTTTGCAGTACTACACTTACAGACTGTAGTCCAGACTAGTTTATCACCCTGTTCTTTAATGGTCAGGACCCCCACAGGACAATCACAGAGCTACTATTAGGGAGGTGGACCATTCTCAGCACTGCAGTGACACTGACATGGTGGTGGTGGTGGTGGTGGTGTTAGTATGTGTTGTGCTGGTACGAGTGGATTATACACAGCAGTGCTGCTAGGGTTTTAAACAATGTGTCCACTCACTGTCCACTCTGTTAGACACTCCTACCTGGTTGGTTGAGCTTGCAGTTGTAAAATCAGAGACGATCTAAACTGTTGCTGCACAGTATGTGTTCCTCTAGGTCTTCATCAGCAGCCCACAGGACGCTGCTGGCTGGATATGTCTGGTGGACTAACCTTAGTCCAGTGGACCTTGAGGTGTTTAAACACAGCCCTGCAGTCTCTGATCGTGTGTGTGTGTGTGTGTGTGTGTATGTATATATATATAGATAGATAGATAGATAGATAGATAGATAGATAGATTTGAAGTTTGCACTGTATAGGCCAACATGCATTTAAAAGTAAGTCTTTTAGTACCGCTGTAGCTGCAGCAGCATTGAAATGCAGCAGACTTTCCTGACTCACACTATATTTACATCACAGAACTGCAACACAGACCAGCCGAAATCAAGATAATTAATTAGCTGCTTGCCGAACGCTTGTTTGGAGCAAAAATCAACCGACTCCTGTCTTAGCAGATGCCGGTCTTGCGTCCCTAATTGGGGAAAAAAAGTCAAATTCTCGTGCCGTATAATGAGGGGAGTTCATTTGTGTGTTCCACAGCTGCTGCGGAGCTCTTTGGTGAACAACAGGACTCAGGCCAAAGTGGCAGAGGAGCTGGGCATGCAGGAGTACGCCATCACCAACGACAAGACCAAGCGACCTGTAGCTCTGCGGACCAAAACGCTGGCAGACCTGCTGGAGTGTAAGTGCCTGCTCACGTGGGATGTACTCAGCGTTTCCATGTCCGCATTAGTATTTCAAAGCATTTCACAGCTAACGGGCTGCTCACCACCTTTTCTGTTACCAGTTTGAAGGTCAGGCTTAGGTTTCGATGTAGCTGAAACATTATTGAGCGCTAGTTTCACTCGCTGGCCACTTTATGAGAAGTTCCTAACTTTTTATATGTGTGTGTGACTGCAGGGGGAGCCTGGGGGGACCTAAGCCTCCTCAGTTGGAAGCCAGGCCTCCCTGTAGCTACGCCCAAAGTTAAAAAGAAAAAAAAAAGAAAGGCAAGTCTCTCAATGCCAGTGGAGAGTGTTATTCATCTTACAGCCTCCTAACACACGAAGAACCCAAAGGTGGTTAAGTTTTTCATGCTCATATCTCAGGCCTGCCCCTGTAGCTGTAAACATGTAAACAAAAACATTACTTATACAAGTATTGTCATTTCCCATGTGTATTAGGTTTGTATATCCATATCAAAGTTTGTAAATCCTAATTACACTTCAAACACAAAAGGAATTTAGTTGTTTCTCCTAGTTTTAGTTACTGCTGTCTCAGTAGTCTTAGTTTAGTTTGTATGTATTAAAACTTCTGTTTTGTTTTTATTATAACAGATAATTTTCTTTCTTAAAAAGTTTCTCTCAAAACTCTCCCAGGCTTGAGAAAATGTTTGTGTAGCCGTTTTATGTAGTGTTTTCTGTGGCATCTCTCTTAAGTGGCATTAAAGGAGCAATATGTAAGATTCGTTCTCCCACTTCTCTCCTCCTTCCGTTTATTTACCAGACTAGAAGACATGTCGTAAATGAAAGTTTATCCATTTCCTCGCCAAGAGGGTCTCTAGCGGTGGAAAGCAGTGCTAATGTTAAGTCTCGTTTTGGTGTTATTTATATTGTGACCTACTGTCGCCTCTTCAGGTACAAGTGGTATTAGAAGATAGGATGTGCGGGGCTTGCTGGTTAGCATGCCAACGTTTGTATATACTAGAGATGGAAAGATCGATCAGCTATGTATCGGTATCGGCCGATTTTGAATCAAAATATACGATTGGTGATCAGCCGATATTTCTCCGATCCAGAGAGCCAAACAAATGAGCTTAATTTCCAGCTAGCGTTACGTTGAAACCCCCTCCGGTCAGGTTGCAATTTATATCAGAACCACTAGGTGGGAATACATACCCTTTCAACGTTTTGTAAAATTACTAAATCAGTGTGTCTCGTTGAAGAACCAAGACAAAGACGTTTAACACTACTAATCTGATACGGTTTTTACAAAACAATTACAAAACAAATAATGCAGAACACATGCAGAACAAACATTTACTTTGTTTATTTATTGATAATTTTGTTAAAAATATGATGCTGTTTCACACGAGATTGTTAAAAATGGTAATAAACCAGTTTAGATCATGTTTCATGACTTGCTTGCGCTAATAACTACATGTAACCCTGCCGTGGTATATAGCCCCGCCCTCTATAGTATCGGAATCGGCCTCCAAAACGCTGATTGGTCCATCTCAGGTATATACACCATATTGCCAAAAGTATTGACTCATCTATCGAAATCATTGAATTAAGGTGCTACAACCACTTCCAAGGCCACAGGTGTATAAAACCAATCACCTAGTCATGCAGTGAAAGAGTGGGTCGCTCTCAGGGGCTCAGTGAACTCCAGTATGATACTGTGATAGGAGGCCACCTCGTGAAGGTCCAGTCGTGAAGTTTCCTCACCACTAAATATTCCAAAGTCAAGTGGAAGCGAATGGGAACGACAGCAGCTCAGCCACAAAGTGGTGGCCACGTAAAATAACAGGATGCTGAGGAGCATAGTGCACAGAGGTCACCAACTTCCAACTAGCTTAAGAACAGTGCGGAGAGAACTTCATGGAATGGGTTTCCATGGCCGAGCAGCTTCATCCAAGCCTTACATCTCCAAGCGCAATGCAAGGCATCGGATGCAGTGGTCTAAAGCACGCCGTCACTGGACTCTAGAACGGTGGAGAAGTGTTTTCTGGGGTGATGAATGACGCTTCTCTGGGATAGCCTCTGTTCCAACATGACTGCACACCAAAGACCTCAACCTGATAGAACACCTTTGGGATGAGTTAGGGTGGAGACTGTGAGCCAGGCCTTCTTGACGAACATCAGTGTCTGACCTCGCTGATGCGCTTCTGGAAGAACAGTCAAACATTCCCATAAACACTCTCCTAAACCGTGTGGAGAGCCTTCCCAGAAGAGCTGAAGCTGTTATAGCTGCAAAGGTTGGGCCAACGTCATGTTAAACCCTATGGATTAAGAATGGGACGTCACTCCAGTTCATATGCGTCTGAAGCAGACGAACGAATACTTTTGGCAATACAGTGTATATACCTGCCACCCGATACATAGATGCTAAGTGCTTACATACTGCTCCTTTAAACTCCTCAGATGTCTGGTTCCTATCTCCACCATTGTGAGCAGTGCTGATTCTGGACGTTTCTCTAGGTGCATTTCACTTCAAACCAATATGCCTGACCTTGTTTGGACCTTAATTGTTTAATTATGCAGAAATTTTAAAAGCTCAGTGGAGTTCCACTTTGATGTTATTACCTCATACAGACAGACACTGCAGCCGTACCTACTTCCCCCCCGCACTGAGATGTCACCCACACACTTGCACACATTGACCAGCCCAGAAGGTCCTAGAACACACACACACATTCTTTTCATCTCACATTACTCCTGAAAGACCAGAGACCACCGCAGAAACGAGGCAGGGGTACATGCGGAGAAGGGGGGGGGTGTGCGTGTGTGTGAGTCCAGCGGAAAGGCTGCGATGCCCTGGAGCTACAGCGCTGTGAGAAAAATGACATCTCTCCCACTCGACCTGAATATTTCAGCAAGCGGACGCCTTTGAAAGGAAAAAAAGAGAAAGGGAAAAGAAAAAAAGCAGAGATGGCTGACATATGGACATGACAAGAACGACAAATGCGTTTAGTCTCCTTTGTGGAGGGCCGTGCTCAGAAGGGGAGAGAGAGAGTATGAGCTGAAAAGACAAGAGGCTGCTGTTCTCCAGGGTTCACATGCAGATATGAAGAGGTGTTCTCAAAAGGAAGAGTCACCAGCAATGAAAGAAAAATTCTAAGTTTAATGTCATGTTCAAGATTTCCACAAGAATTCACACCACAGAAACAATCCAGCCAGTGATTCATTAACTACAACAGAACTGCTCTGTATGGACAACTTACTTTATATATCATCACCTGATTCACCACCTAATACAGGTATAGGGGAGGGGTTTCTAATAAAGTGGCCAGTGAGTGGAAGTATAAAGGAGGGTTTCTAATAAAGTGGCCAACGAGTGGAAGTATAAGGGAGGTGTTTCTAATAAAGTGGCCAGTGAGTGGAAGTATAAAGGAGGGTTTCTAATAAAGTGGCCAACGAGTGGAAGTATAAGGGAGGTGTTTCTAATAAAGTGGCCAGTGAGTGGAAGTATAAGGGAGTGTTTCTAATAAAGTGGCCAGTGAGTGGAAGTATAAGGGAGGGGTTTCTAATAAAGTGGACAGTGAGTGAAAGTATAAGGGAGGGTTTCTAATAAAGTGGACAGTGAGTGGAAGTTTAAGAGAGGTGTTTCTATTAAAGTGGCCAGTGAGTGGAAGTATAAGGGTGGTGTTTCTAATAAAGTGGACAGTGAGTGGAAGTATAAGGGAGGGGTTTCTAATAAAGTGGCCAGTGAGTGGAAGTATAAGGGAGGTGTTTCTAATAAAGTGGCCAGTGAGTGGAAGTATAAAGGAGGGTTTCTAATAAAGTGGCCAACGAGTGGAAGTATAAGGGAGGTGTTTCTAATAAAGTGGCCAGTGAGTGGAAGTATAAGGGAGTGTTTCTAATAAAGTGGCCAGTGAGTGGAAGTATAAGGGAGGTGTTTCTAAAAAAGTGGACAGTGAGTGGAAGTATAAGGGAGGGGTTTCTAATAAAGTGGCCAGTGAGTGGAAGTATAAGGGAGGTGTTTCTAATAAAGTGGACAGTGAGTGGAAGTATAAGGGAGGTGTTTCTAATAAAGTGGACAGTGAGTGGAAGTATAAGGGTGGTGTTTCTAATAAAGTGGACAGTTAGTGGAAGTATGAAGGAGGGGTTTCTAATAAAGTGGCCAGTGAGTGGAAGTATAAGGGAGGGGTTTCTAATAAAGTGGACAGTGAGTGAAAGTATAAGGGAGGGTTTCTAATAAAGTGGACAGTGAGTGGAAGTTTAAGAGAGGTGTTTCTATTAAAGTGGCCAGTGAGTGGAAGTATAAGAGTGGTGTTTCTAATAAAGTGGACAGTGAGTGGAAGTATAAGGGAGGGGTTTCTAATAAAGTGGCCAGTGAGTGGAAGTATAAGGGAGGTGTTTCTAATAAAGTGGACAGTGAGTGGAAGTGTAAGGGAGGTGTTTCTAATAAAGTGGACAGTCAGTAGAAGTACACTGGGTGATGGTATAGATGATATCTGCTGTGTTTAATTCCAGAACTGATCTCGTCTGCTCTCTTTCTTGTTCCCACAGCTTTCATCGCAGCTCTTTACATAGACAAAGATCTCGAGTTCGTCCACACTTTCATGAACGTCTGCTTCTTTCCTCGGCTGAAGGTATGTTCATTCATTCACACCCCGAGACAGTAAACCTCATCTGCTTTGCTTTATCGTCTGATATTGATTCAATAAGTTAGGCTAATGCCTACCAGCCAACGCTGCTATCTCGGACAGGCTCTCAACTGATGTTTCACGCTAGATGTAAATAAAGAGCGTTTAAAATGAAGCGTCAATGTCAGCGCTCTTGTTTTAGCATCATTATTGAGGGATCTCTTGCTTCCGTCCCTGTGTTTGCCGCCGCTGCTATAAAAGATCTATTTGGGGGATTATTTATTCTCCTGGCAATCAATCAAGGACACGCTAGTTAGCTTCAGCAGCAGGCCTGTGCTATCTTTGACTACAGAAGGGAGTGATTCCTTCTAGTTCTTCTTCCCCGCTTAAGTGGCACTCGCTCAGCCTCATTATATTTCTCTTAAAGCCTTTCAGTCCTGTGGCGGGAAACCTCGCTGCCCGTCAGAAAGCCGAGAAAGTTCTTTAACTAACAGCGCCGGCGACTAGCGAGCCGTCACTGAAGTTAGCGCGGCGTTTTGAAAGGAGGTGACAGTTAGAGGGAGGGGGGGAGGGGGTTTCTTTTCTTTCTCCTTTTAGTGTGGCCTGGATTTACATTTGTTCTCACTCGCCGTCTCGCTCGCTCACACACACCCCTCACGAGCGCTCCTGCGAGCCGCTATGCTAATTGCTAGCGAGGCTAGCGTCTCTGGAGGGAAGGAGTGAAGCGAGGGACGGCACCGTGGCCCCGATTTCCATTTGTGAGGGGGGGGTCCGGAGACGCCGCATGTCCACCGCTCCTCTTGAAAGAAAAAATGGGGGGTTTTTATCTTGCTTTTACGCTCCTCCAGCTCTGGAGGGTTGTTGTCTGTGTTCAAAAAAAAAGAAGGTCAGCTTTCACAAACTTCCCCTTCCATTTTCAAACAATGGGAGCACGGGCGGAAAAAAGGAGAAGATAATACAGAAACAGGGAAACTCTTCAGAGAGCTGAGGAGCCGTATGTATGTTGTGAATTAGGAGAAATAAATGGAAGAGAGAAAGAGAGAGAGAGAAGATAGAGCTTGCTTTTGGAGAGCAATAAAATGAAACATCTGAAACAGAGAGGTGGGGATCGAGTGGCCTAAAGAAAGAAAGAGTTCTCACAGTGTTAGGCTAGATGAGAAGGCAGAGGAAAATAGCTAGAGTTGGTTTTGTTGCTCAGGTTATTAATGAATTGAAAAAGTAACAACCCTAATGGCTGTTAAGTTTATAGCATTAATAACTTGTTGATTCAGTTTCCTAGTTCAACTCAGTAGTGCAGGCTGACGCCAGGCTGCAGCGTGCTGTAAGTTACTGGGGTAGAATGGGGGATTGTAGCTCTCTTGTTCAAATACAGCTCACAAATGCTGTAAAACAGTGGAACCTCCAGCAGACTACACTCAACAGAGCTCAGTCCACGAGCACAAATAAAAACCTTCAGTTACCCTCAAGAGCCTCTACTGTAACAATAATCAGCGAGCTCATAGAATCGAGTGTGTGTGTATAAATGTATAAACATATACACATATACCGTCACATAGCCCTGGACAGATTACATGCTTTGTTGATTTGCTGTGAAAATAAGTGATCCTCTGTGATCCTCTGTGATCTTTTGCGATAAAAACATTCCTTTTGTGTTTAGTTAATGTTAACCCTGCATTAACATGCCTAAAAGAATGTCACTGAATTATTGAAAGCAAATGTATTGATTTTGTCTGCTCTTATAGATATGAATAGTTATAAATCTAAGAATAAAACACAGAAGAAGCAGTGAGGCCACTTTAACCATATAAAGATATACACCAATACAGATATACACCAATATATTAGTTTAGTTTTTCTTGTACAGGCATTTATTTATTTATTTATTCACGGTTGCAACCATGAGACTACTTCCATTTGAACGTTTGCCCTGCAAGACCCACAGTCTGTAAAGAACGCTCATGGTTTCACTTCACGACAGTGGGTTTGAAGATGTTTTGGCTGAGTGTCAGAAGATTGCCAGGCACTTTGAGCACTGCCCAGCAAACACACATGAATTAAAAGTCAAAAGTTTGGGATCACAGTGAAATGTTCTTGTTTTCAATGGAGTATCTTCTTTCTTAACACAACAATGGACTGACGGGTCTCTAAAGAAAGTTGTTTCTTTCTGGTCATTTTGAGTCGGTCAGCAAGCCATCAACTGCTGATGCTTCAGATACTAAACTAACCTAGAATGTTGTTCCCTTTTATACTCACTTATTAGTAGAATGTTTTTCAGCTGTGCATCACAATTGAGCAAGAGTGTCCTAACAACCAATTAGTCCAATAACATCCTTAACTTGGATTGGTGGTCGTACCAGGAGATTTAGACAGAGGACTGAGAATTACTGATAATAGAACTATATGCAAAATAAGCCTCTAAACAAAAATAGACTTTAATACAAACTATTTTATTCTTTAAAAATCATCTGATACACTTAGATTAATTGTGAAATCGACAATATTGTTTATGAATTGCATGAAAATTGCATGAAATAATTTGTTTTTGTTAATACTAACAAAAATATGTTATGTATTAAGAAGTAATTGAAAAAATACTGCTTTGGAAATTTGGCCTAATGATTCCTGGGAAATAAACACTAAATGTTTGTAATTATTAGTTATTTTTAATTCAATGGATGCTTGTACATGCTTGTAGTTAAACTCTGCAGGTATTGCAGTGATGCTTCTGAGTTCTGGGTAGATGAATTCTTGGAACACAGAAAACGGGCCAATCAGAAGGTGGTTTTCTTTGTGTCATTCAGTAAACTCTCATATTGGTTAAACTTCTCACCAGCCTGGTCACGAAGTGAGATAGGAACCAACCGATCAGGTTTTGAATTCCAGTGGGGGGTGGGCTTCATTTATGTTTCGATATGTAAGCAGCAGCCTAATCAGTGCTTTGCTACATATTGAAAGCCGTGGTGGTTCTAGACCAGCCTCTCCGCTGAGTCACTGTGAAACGACTAAAGGGGGAACTATACGCTAATGTCTGTCACAAGCTTCAAGCAACTCATGGAAGGTCTTTTAGAAGCTTAAACTGTGTTTAATCCAGAAGAGCCAGGGAGTGTTCCCACCAACAAACTACTAGAACCCTAAAGCAAAAACTAGCTTTATCATATTGCATTGTCAACTGTCTGACATTTATGAGTTACACTGAACTCTAATGGTGACTCTTCACGAGTGCAGATTGAACAGTGCTGTAAGAGGTGATTCATTCCTTCACTGGAAACCGACTGAACAGTACTGTGTGTGTGTGTGTGTGTGTGGTAAGTGTTTTCTCTCAGTGTATACAGGATGTACAGTATATACAGTAGAGGTCAGGTGGTGTTGAGACGAACAGGAAAAAGAAACAAATCCAGAGACAAAGACGAAGCCAAGAGGAGATGAGAGCAGCAAACGTTTTTTTTATTTATTTATTTTTTGGCAGGGTGGGTTGTGAAGGGGTGGGCGGCTGGTAGCAGTGGTGCTGCTGGCATGGAGGCACTCCTCTTTTAGAAAATGAATTGGAACAGACAGTTATATGTTCAAAGTCTCCATTTTGCTCTCTGGGCCGAGTGCATTTGTGTTAATGGAAGTGCTTTTAGAAGAAGTGTCCTCGGAGAGAGAGAGAGAGAGTTACTAAGAGAGAGAGAGAGTTACTAAGAGAGAGAGTGAGTGAGTGAGTGAGTGTATCAATGCTACACACCTGGGAGACTTATTTCTGGCCCCGATCTCCGTTTTTTGTCTTAAGTAGCCCGTGATTTGTTCCAAGTACTGAAAGTAAGTGTGAGACTGAGGAAGTAACAGAAGTAGGCTAATGGATTTGAACAAATGATTTATTGTCGTTCTGTGCGTTTGGGTTTGTGTTGCAGGAGTTCATTTTGAATCAGGACTGGAACGATCCCAAATCTCAGCTCCAGCAGTGCTGCCTCACGCTGAGGACCGAGGGGAAAGAGCCGGACATCCCTCTATACAAGTACGTGCCTCTCTCCTCCGTGGCCCTTCTCTCGAGCCCCGTATACAAACTGGCTCGTGGCCATATACACACCAATGTACAATCACGACATCAACACAATGTAGAAAGTTCACACCCGAGGGAGGACGTCCTACTCGAATGAAGAGCGAGGGCCGCTAAGAGGTAAAGAAGTAAGGGAACGGAGAAAGGTAATGGAGGAGTGAAGGATGGCGGGAACGCTGGGGGAGTGTGAACGGTGATGAGTGAACAAGGGGGCGAAGGAGCGAAAGCGTGGGAGACAGAAGAATCGAAAGAAGCTGAGAAAGAACATTACGAAAATGCTCAGCTCTTTTTTTTTTTCTCCCCTCCCCTTCCTCTCCTCTTTCTCTCTTTCTCTGTTAACCTCTCCTCTGACCTTGACCGTCCTCTCTTCTTTTTCTTTTTTTTTTTCCTGAGCGTGCTTTTTTAACCGTACACAAAAACCATAAGTTCTTCTGAAGAAACATGCAAATACAAATGCAAGGGCTTATTTTTCAGAAGGGGTCAGGAAGGCAAGTGTCATTTGAAAAACATGTCCCTGGTTGAAACATGCAAGGTCGCTCGGCAACTGGGACAAAAGCGAAGCGAAAAAGAAACGAGAAGTGTTTCTCAGGCACTTGCAGAGAGTAAACCTGAACTAAAGTGCTTGGGTGTCTTAAACACACTGTATGTCAGATTGTTAGGCACACGGTGACTCTGTTTGGGCTGAAGGCAGTTATAATGGGAACTCTGTGCTAATAAAGAGAGGATTATCTCAGCTAAACTGAAGGTTTATCAGTAAATAAATAATAAATAGCTTTGTATTGCTGCTTACTCATAATGAAAAGCACCACAAACAGAGCTCATCCGGGAACCATTGAAACATTTATGAGAATTTTTTGAGATTTAAGGTTTTCTGTATGAGTGTGATGATGAATACATTACGGTATATACAGTCCTGTTCTAAAGTACTTATATTTAAAAAATATTTTTTTTCCACACAGGAAGCTTTCATTTACTCAGCAAAACACTTCAATATTCATATAGTATTAATACAGTCGGTAGTGCTTTTACATACACTACCAGTCAAACGTTTAGGAACACTTCCGGTTAAAAATTTAAGATCACTACCAGTCAAAAGTTTTAGATCACTACAAGTCAAACGTTTAGAACACTACCTGTCAAACGTTTTAGAACACTACCAGTCAAACGTTTTAGATCACTACCAGACAAACGTTTTAGAACACTAACAGTGAAACGTTTTAAAACACTACCAGTCAATCGTTTTAGTTACACTACCAGTCAAACATTTTAGATACACTACCAGACAAACGTTTTAGATACACTACCAGTCAAACGTTTTAGATACACTACCAGCCAAACGTTTTAGATCACTACCAGTCAAACGTTTTAGATCACTACCAGTCAAACATTTTAGATACACTACCAGCCAAACGTTTTAGATCACTACCAGTCAAACGTTTTAGATCACTACCAGACAAACGTTTTAGATCCCTACCAGTCAAACATTTTAGATACACTACCAGCCAAACGTTTTAGATACACTACCAGTCAAACATTTTAGATACACTACCAGCCAAACGTTTTAGATCACTACCAGTCAAACGTTTTAGATACACTTCCAGTCAACCGTTTTAGATCACTACCAGTCAAACGTTTTAGATACACTACCAGTCAAACATTTTAGATACACTAACAGCTAAACGTTTTAGATCACTACCAGTCAAACGTTTTAGATCACTACCAGTCAAACGTTATAGTACACTACCAGTCAAACGTTTTAGATACACTACCAGACAAACGTTTTAGATACACTACCAGACAAACATTTTAGATACACTACCAGACAAACGTTTTAGATACACTACCAGTCAAACGTTTTAGTACACTACCAGTCAAACGTTTTAGATCACTACCAGTCAAACGTTTTAGATACACTACCAGTCAAACATTTTAGATACACTACCAGACAAACATTTTAGATACACTACCAGACAAACGTTTTAGATACACTACCAGTCAAACGTTTTAGATACACTACCAGTCAAACGTTTTAGATACACTACCAGCCAAACGTTTTAGATACACTACCAGTCAAACGTTTTAGATACACTACCAGTCAAACGTTTTAGATACACTACCAGTTAAACGTTTTAGAACTGTTTAAAAGCTTTTGACTGGTAGTGTATGTCAGTGTGTGTATTTAACCCTTTCCAAGGTTCTCCTTTTGGGAACAACAGCTTCTCATTTCTTAATCAACCATGTGAGAAGACGTATCCTGTAGTAGTGAAAAAGATGTCACTGCGTTTCAGGAGAGTCAAATTATTGTCCTACATCAAGCAAACAACCATTTCCACACAATGAGAACTCTCAGGGACTAAATAGCTGTGTGGCTGTAAGAAAAACCATTGTTAGTGAGGCTGATCAGAAAATAGGCTTCAGTTTGCTAGGGGGCATAAAATCGGACTCTGGAACAACAAGAAAAAGTTCATGTGGTCTGATGAGTCCAGATTGACCCTGTTGCAGAGCCATAGACACGTCATAGTAAGAAGGCAAGTGCATTGAGTGATGCAGCCATCATGCATAGTCTCCAGTGTACAAGCCTCTGGAGGCAGTGTTATGATCTGGGTGGTTGCTTCAGTTGGTCAGGTCAAGGCTCAGCAACGTTATGTGGTAATAAAATGAACTCAGCTGAACATCTGAGTGTACTGAATGACCAGTGATCCATGGATCCATGAATCAGCCACCATTTGCACACATTAATCAACCGCCACAGAGTTCTGACCTTAACCCTTTTGAAAGTTTTAGGGAGGAGCTGGAGAAGACTTTACAGAGTAGTCTGATTCTCCTGTCAGCAGTACAAGATCTCAGCCACAAACGAATGCAACTCAGAACATAAGTAAATGTTGCAATGTTGCCTAAGGTTGTTGAAACAATGCAGTGGTGAACGTGCACTGTAATGAAAGTAAAACAGTCCAACAAAGTAGGGGTGTAGGAAAATATCAAATATAGAATATCAGATTATTATGTTTAGTGATACTGTATCAATTCTCCACCGATATTCTACTGTATCGATTCTCAAAAACACAGTATTGATACACAGATTCCTAGCAGACAGTGAATTATTGTGTGTTGTGTTTAAACCTCTGACCACTAGATGGCAATGTTGTAATCCATTTTCACCTCCACTCCAACATTAGAAGTGTAGAACGTAGAACTACGATTAGAACGTAGAGCTACGATTAGCCACATGTGTTTTGCACACAGCGGAATTTGACCTCCGCATTTAACCAATCCGTGCAGTGAAACACCCACATATACACACACTAGTGAACATACACACTAGGGGGCAGTGAGCACACGTGCCCGAAGCAGTGGGCAGCCCTTATCCAAGGCACCCAGGGAGCAGTTGCTTTGCTCAAGGGCACTACAGTCGTGACTTGCCGGTCCCGGGGATCGAAGCGGCGACCTTCCGGTCACAAGACCGGATCCCTAACCTTCAGGCCACGACTGCCCACAAGCAGCACAAGGGTGCAATGCTGTTGTAAGCATTAACAAACCTGTTCATATATTGGTGTTTTTAATAGTAAGATTTGAAAAATATGCAATATATCACTTTGCTTGCAGTATCACAATATATTGCGATATATAGAATTGTGGCTGCTGTATCACAATACGTATTGAATCGCCAGATTCTTGCCAATACACAGCCGTACTACACAGTATATTATCACGTTCCTGATTAGTAGAGAAAATGCCATCCCTTAATTGAGAATGGCAGTAAACATTATGGAAGTCACTCTGTTTTACCACCTGTGATTTGTTTGTCTATTATTTTAGCCAAAAACATGATCTGCATTTCTAAACCGTTATGATTTTTGAAAGACATTTTGTGAAGTACCCTGGATTTTAATTTCAGGAGTAGGAAATTCAGTTATCCAACAAAATGTCCAATACAAAACCAACTGTGCCGTCACAGTCCGAGGTTTCACAGCATATTCTGGTCATTGTTTAACCCTTTCACTTTGTTTAGCTCTTCTGATGTCACAGTAGAAACAAACCTTGGTTAACTAACTAACCTTGTTTGTTACCCAAACAGAAAGAACGCATCATAAGAAGCTTCATAAGAAATGAACTTTAAACTACAGTTTTATGCTCGAATGTCCCCGAGTGTGTTTTTCTATTGTATAGTGAGGACACAGTTCAAAATAGGAAGCCCTCCGAAAGAAAAAGATCATTATCTGAGCAAAAGTATGGATTAACCAAGAACATATATATGTACCTTGTTTTGATTTTCACTCTTTATTGCAAAAATAAATATTAACAGAGCATGTTCATTGACACTGACGATATTTCTTAAATTTTCAACGTGTCTGTATATCTGAAGTGCTGTCTGACCTTCCTGTAGGAAATGATAATCACCATTTACATTACCATATCTTTGAACAGGGGGTTTGGACAATCAAGGTCATGGACAGAAAAAAAACTTATATTGTGACCTATTGAAAAGGGGGTAATTAGGGTCAGATGTTTTTATGTATATCAAGTGTGAGCTTAACCTGCCATGTCATATAAACAAACACAAACTTGTTTACCTGCACTTTATGGCAAAACCTCTGAACAAAGTTCTGAAAGTTCTTGCTTTGAACTGAACTGTTCATCTCAGACCAAAGGAGCTAAGTAGGGTTGAGATCTGGGACTGTTTAGGCCACTGATGGTGAAAACCATCATGTTTTTGTAAAGGTTTTTAGAAGGCCATAACACTGGAGTGAGTCATGTCAAAGATGTTCAGGCTTGGTTACCTTGGAACCACTGATTACTGAGTACCACGTCACTCAGGTTTGCTTTGCAGTATACTACCTGGATGTCTACTAGAGAGATCCTGTAACACATGAGAAATATACTGTTTTGAATGTCTGTTCCATTTCTGTTGGGTGTGCAGACACGAGTACGACTACAGTAGCAAGAAATACTCTACAGACTCTTATGTTATTCTCTCATTTTACTCTCATGTTGTCCACCTGTTGAACAGATCAAGTTTAACTTACGGACATTGAACTGCCAAACTGTTAATGTTATTGTGGATCCTGCAGCGAGTAACGCCAAGAACTTTCTAGAGGTGTACATCTCTAATAATATATTACCTCAGCTAGTAGCATTCGCAAGTACTAAACAGCCAAAGACACACTGAGCATCATTGTTGTTAAGAACTTCCACTTTTCTAGGCTGTAGTTTTGGTGTCCCTTCTTTTGAGGAAAGCTGAGTTGCCAGTGCTGCATTGTACTGACCTGAAAAAACATTCGGACACACGAAGCTGAAGTTGGCTTATCATTCGCCAGTTTTAGTTTGAATTGTTTAGTTTCACCTTAAATAGCACAGCAGTTGCCTGAGGTACAAGAATGTAATTGTTGTCCCATTTAAGGTGGAACGGGAAAATTTGTCCAGAGTGGTTAGCACACATATATACAGGTTTTTGCTGACTGTGTTTCGAACAAACGTCCTTCATTCAAGATCATTGGCTCCAACTTCTTTGCTAGCATGATGCAAAAGGATTCATCTGGCCAGTGCAGGACTTTAACAGTTCAGTTTTGATGCTCTCGGACAGGCCAAGACTGTTTTGCATTCCCCACCCATCCAGAATTGATGCTTCTGTGCCCGCTGGAGACACGCTTTCTTGTTCCTCACTGACAGCACTGGCACCTGACATGGTCTTTGGTTGTTGTAGGCCATTCGGAACAAAGTCCGATTAGTGGTGCCCACTGGGATGATAGTTCTGCATGCCAGTGTTGAATTTGGATACGTTTTCCTGGTCGTCGCCCATCTGCTTGCTTGCTCGCCTCTCGCCTTTCTCCTTTTCCCTCCTCTGATTTACAAGCTGTTTTCTTCCACAGAGTCACTGATAATTTTAGTTTTTTTATATATTTACACTATTTGAAATAGTTGCACGTAAAAAAGGACAACAGCCGTTTGGGAGACAATAAATCTGTAGGCCAAGAGCCAACTGTCATGCCATGTTCAGAGGCACTAAGACTTTGCCCGTTTCATTGCTCAGTTGAATAGAACCTGATGCTATAAACACTCTGGCGTGCCTGTACCACACTCCACAGTGACCTGGGGCTTATCTGCATTTATGGAAAGAGTTTGGTTAGGGCAAAAAAAGGAGGCTCTGCTAGTCACTCCATATAAAGGTTTGCACTCTTTTTCTATCAGTCATGGCTTTGAAGGAAAGGAAAATCATGTAGTGTAAAAGCTGACATTTAGCGCACGTTGATAGTAACCAAATGATGCCTTTAATGGTCATTAGGCTGTTAAAGCTGAAGCCCTACACAGTGTTGCACTGGTTTTACACCACCTACAGAACCTACTAGCCATTTCAGCAACGTTGAAAATCTTAATTAGGGAACCCTCATTGAAGTATTTAGATGATGTGATAAATATTTAGAACCTGCAGGCATAAAAAACATTTTTCGGCCTGCAGACTTGGACAGAATAGAGTATATTCTAAATTTACTTTTGAACATACCTTGTTTGTGAAAATAGCAAGTTAATTTAGGTCACGGTTGCTGTTCATTCATCCAAATGTGATTAAATATCTTGTTTCCCTACAAAGGATTTCATTGTGCTGCCAGTAGGCTAAATAAGTGTCCTGTAAGCTTTAAAGAGCTGCCCCACTTTCACTGAAGACACAGTGGATAAAGAGTGTCTCACTCAGTTACTTAAGTACCCAAATACAAATTACAATTAGTACATTTTAACAACTTTTTATTTAGGAGGCTTGTAACAAATCCCACACCATGTATAGATCACCAGTCCATCGCATGGCCAACACACATTCACACCTACAGGCAATTTAGAGTGACCGATCAACCCAACATGCATGTGTTTGGACTGTGGGAGGAAACCGGAGCACCTGAAGGAAACCCACTCAAGCATGCAAACTCCACACACAGTGGCTCAGACCGGGAATCCAACCTGGATTGTCTTTCTGTGAGGTGACAGTGATAAACACTACACCACTGTGCTGCCTTTGACAAATATAATGTGCCTAAAGTAAAAACACAAAATATGATCTCTTGCTGGTCTTTACTCAGAACAACTATAAAAACCTCATAGTGCTGGTGGGAAAAGGTGTGAACCCTTTAGTTAATGACCTCAAAAAAGCTAATTGGAGTCAGATGTTAGTACACCTGGAGTCCTTTTAAAAAAATAAGTTTGGAAGTTTGGGCTAGAGCTACTTTGACTGATGGAAAGCACCTAGACTTTTAGAGTTTGTGCCGCACAAGAAGGACACACGTGAGCCATGCCTTGCCAAAAATAGCTTTCAGAGGATCTATGATTAAAAATTGTTGAGTTATATGAGGCTAGAAAATGTTACAAAGTGATTTCAAAGACTTTAGAAATTAAGCAGTCTACGGTATGGCAAGCAATCTACAAATGAAGATTATTCAGGATCGTGGCTACTCTGCCAAGAAGTGGGCACCCAGTGAAAATGACCCCAAGAGCACAACAGAGACTCATCAATGAGGTAAAGAAACAACAGCCAGAGATTTGAAGGCGTCACAGGCTAACATCTGTGTTCTACCGTCCACAAAACCTAAAACGAGCAGGGTGTCTACGGCAGGACACCACGAAGGAATCTGTGGTGCCATTTGCGAAAGATCACATTGACACTTCACAACTGTACTGGCAAATTGTTTTGTGGACAGACAAAACTAAGATGGGACTATTTGGAAAAAGCAGGCAGCGCTACATCAGGTGTAAAAAAATTTTTTTAAATAAAATAAAAAATAAAATATCATCCCAGCCGGGAAGTATGGTGGAGGGAACATCATGATTTGGGCCTGCTTTGCTGCATCAGGGCCAGGCCAGCTTACAATCACTGAGGAGAAGATGAATTAACAAGTGTATCAAAAAAAAACCTACAGGATGATGTGAGAGTGTCTGGACGTCAGCTGAAACTCTGTAGAAGTTGGTTGATGCAACCGGCCAATGTCCCAAAACACCAGAGCAAGTCCACAACAGAATGGTTTATGAAAAACAAACTCTGCCTTTTGGAGTGGCCAAGTCACAACCCAGTTCTCAACCCTATAGAGCAGGGTATTTAATTAGAGTTCAGTAAGGTCCAGTTAGAGGAGATGTCCTCAGGCCAAGGGCCGGACCATCATCATTTCTAATGTGTGTTATGATTCAGTGGTGTATCCTGTTTACTGAAGTAGCCTAGTATCAGCTTAGTATCAGCCTAGTATCTTATACCATCAGCTACTGAAACACCAGCACATCACACATACCATTCAGTATATTTCAGTATATTTACTGTTTAAATGCTGAACTGAAGGAATTATTTGTGAACTTCTAATAAATGTTTTTTAGACTACATTAAAAACAATGCTCTGAAAAGTGTTTTAAAGTGTTTATTTATATAAACAGTAAATAACTCAGTTTTGGTTAACTTAGTTTTACAGCTTGACCTGTTGGTTTGGAGCCGCCTGTGGGAAGAATGAACATAAGTCTCTCCATTCCTGGTTAAATCAGTCGGGTTTTCTCCGTCAACGTTCCCTTTTTAGATCACGTTATTCTTTCTCCGACCTGCTTTACTGTCTGACTGCTGCTTCTTCCTTCGTAACTCACCTGTCTTCGCATCGCACTCCCGATTCTGCACAGATCTGATTGGCTGAGGAGAGCCTTTGGAGATCTTATAACGCTCGCGATTGGTAGGTGAGGCCCGTATACCGTAATGACTAGAAAAGCTCCGACGCTTAAAATATTTTTAGCACTTAAAAAAATAAATACTTTCAAAATTAAATCACTCTTGATAGTTTATCGGTTTGGGTCCGCATTGGACAACGTCTGGGTCCAGACCCGGAATGCAGTCCGCCTATTAGTTAACTCTGCTATAGAGATTCTATGAGTTGACTTAAAAAGAGCCGTACACATGAGACCTGAACGATGTGCAGGTCTGATCCACAGCTACAGGAAGGGCCTGATTGAGCTTATTGCTGCCAAGGGTGAAGTCAGCCAGCTAGTATTTCCAATGGTTCACTTACTTTTCCACTACCACTTTGAATGTGGAATGAGTGTGCTTTTTTTTTGTGTTATTATTTTAGGCACATGGTATTTGTCAATACCCTCAGATTAGATCACATTTTATAGCAATTGCATGCAGAAAACCTAAAAACTCCTAAAGGTTCACATACTTTGTCTTGCCACTGTATGTACCCAGAGAGGTAACTGTGAACCTAAGCAGGGTTTCATTAGGCCAGTCAGGATGGCGTCGTGCGGTCTCGTCTGATCAGCTCACTCGGGAAGAGCTTATGAATTTCCGGCAGTATTTACATTTGTTTGTGTTTCGGGCCATGTAATCATTGGTTTTCCAGACTGTTTTCCAGACTGTAGTCGTGCGTTACCTGCGGGGGCGGTGAACCAGCGGCTAATTAGGCGACGGTTTACACTTTCCGGGGCACGAGGCATCACAAGGGAGCGTGACGCTGGCCTGTCGGAGTCCTCCGGGGCATTGTGTAGCGCTCAGCCCCATCCTCGCTGCCACTCACGGTTTCACACTGGAGCTTTTTATTTCTTTATTTCTTTCTTTTTCACAGAGCCAAGGCTGCTACTGTAAGACTGGGCTATGTTGGGTCGATTGCGAAAGCTGTTTTTAAACCTCCAGAAATCGATGGGCTCGGTTCAGTTCAAGCGAACCTGCGCGCATCATTTGTGAAAGCTGCTCGGTCGCAGCGCCGGGCACCGAATTACGGAATTGGTTCACTCCCGGTTTGGAGTTGCGTTATGGCAGGGAACGGGATGCCGTCATCTGCTGAGGAAACGTGGTGAAAAACACACGTCTCCTAACCGCCAGCATGGCTGAAACTCCTCTCAAGCAAGAGCGACTCCTCATTTACAGGTGTTTTCATCACCATTTATGTTGGTTGGTACCAAAGGATTGTTGAGAAGTTATCAATCCTGTGTACACTTGTTTGCGTACAAAGGTGAAGCGCGCAAACGACTACACGGCTTCTGTGTGGAAACATACCTGATGACGAGCCCCTTTTCAAGCGAGAACAGGATCAATGCCGGGTGCAGCCTCGAGTGTTGGGGTCGAGTGTGAAAATGCCCTTGGATGTACTTTTGAATGGCCTTCCTGACCCCGCTCGCTCGTCACGATTGCCAGGTTCCAGTCGTTTAACAATCTCGGTCCCAGCAGTTAAAGGCACTCGCCAGTTCGTGCGACTTGATTAAAAGATTGACCTGCACCTCTTTGAGAGAACGTTGAACACGTTTAATAGGAAAGTCTTCTGACAGCCTGTTACACAAGACCTTTAAGCGAGTGTCTGTTTGACAAGATTTCAGAAGAGTAACTAAATGCTCTGGTATAGAAAAAACACGTTTTGTACATTTATGTTAAATAATC
The DNA here is from genome assembly GCA_021613375.1 of Megaleporinus macrocephalus. Taxonomy (NCBI): domain Eukaryota; kingdom Metazoa; phylum Chordata; class Actinopteri; order Characiformes; family Anostomidae; genus Megaleporinus; species Megaleporinus macrocephalus. Next base: position 34,485,481 of record CM038715.1, read on the forward strand.
ATGGTGAGCAGTCAAGCAGGGTTCAGGGACAAATATGAAGCTCCACATTTTATTATTATTATTATCATTATTATTTTCTCCAACGTCTGCTTTAAAGTTAGGGACCGTCTGCAAATTAATGTTAGAGGCGACTGTAGAGCATGACTGATGCATCCAGAAGTAATAGCAGATACATTTACAGAAATGCTAATAATAACAATAGTGATTATAATAATAATAATAATAATAAAAGCAGAGTTTTTTTCACTAGTCATTTGGAGAAGAAGCTGATGCTGGAACCAATACAACGATGGCCCAAGTTCTATTCGCATTTAAGCCTTTGGCAGACCCTTCTATTCAGAGCTGTGAAATAAACCAACATAATTGCACATTAAAGCGCAGTTCAGTAAAAGTTGTGATTGTAATACATTGTCATCTTTAATTTGGCCACCAATGTGAAAAGAATTCAATAATAAGGAACGAAATAGTGACTGTCACGCAGAGTTTACCATCCAATTCCCCGCTTTCTGAGAATTGGAGTTGTTTTGCCACGCCTGTGGTGTTACGCCTGATTCCCTCATGCTACCTATGTATGCAGTAAGCCATGCAGCAGCGTGACTGATCCGGTTCTCACACGCTGGCCTTTTATGTATACAGCGATTGTGCTGCGGAGCGAAGCAGTGAGAAAGCTACACAGATAAATAGTCAAATCAGCTGCTCTGCTCAATAAAAGTATACTATATGAAAAAGCTCAGTGCATCTGTTTACCCTTCATTTCATTCGGACCTGCCTGGCGATAGTTTCTGATACGCCTGGCAGACCTGGTAGAGATCCATCTGCAGCACCAGAATTTAACCTTCATACATAACTTTCATGTATTAAAAGAAATGAAAGAGTCTGTGCTTTTTAACTTGATTATTGATTTTGGTGGAGTTGTGGTGCATGATGCACATAGTGCACAGAGATATTTCATAAGAAATTGAAATAGATCAGTAAAGGAATATCGTTTTTTATTATTTATTATAGATTTTTTTCCCTGGGTTGTTTAAAAAGCAATTTGTCAGATTTGTCACAACCTATCTGATTTATGTTCCACACAGTCCCGCCTCCTCCCTCCTCAGTTCTTAACAGAACATTCCAGTTCATCCCTTCACTCGCCAAGAACAGCTCCAGCAGTGGAAAGCAGCACCAGTGCGGCTTCTATTTATAGCTCTTCTTTTGTTTGCTGCTGACCGTGGTTTCTTGCATGCAAGTATAATTCTCGCTTGCCAGGAGCTTGAGCCATTGTTGCATTTACTTTCATTGGCTCATCTGTACTTGAGTGATCCAAGTGAGAGCAGCATTGTCAACATCCTTGATAAGAGATTGCAAAACACGGTCAAGACTTCCTCATCTTCTCATGCTGGACTGATTCAACTTGATCTTACAAGGACTCACTGTCGCCTCTTGAGGTGCATAGTGTTATTACGAGACGGGAAAATCCAGGTAGCTGGTTGACATGCCAACTTCAGTAGTTATCTCTGCAACACGGTACACAGACTTCTTTGACACACCATTAAACCATAAAACATTATTTCTACACATTCCGTTAATAATTTTGGTTCGTTTTGGAATGTTTTGACTACAAATCCTTCAAATTGCTTTATTGACCTTGCTTTCTAGAATTTCGTTAACGTATGACTGTTCATAGAAACATATCTATCATATAATGCATGTGTTCTTAACCTTTCTTTATAGTGTAGCCCTCCTGCCGCCCTCACCCTATACCCAATAATGCAGGTACTGACGAATTATAAAATAACAAGTCTCCTAGTTTGCTAGGCCTACATTTCTTTGCAAGCACTTTGCCACAAATCCAAAAAGTTTTAGTCTGGCAGTAAAAACAATAGAGAAAAGACCCTCCCTCAGCAACGAGCTCCCCCAGTAGAATTTCATACTCAACCTTAGCTTGTCTTTCATGGCCTCGTCAAAATGATTAGGTATATGTATTGCACCACTGTTGCAATGGCCTTTGGACCACGTCACAACCCCTGAAGGTGTCCAGGCCTTCAGGTTGAGAAGCGCTGATGTAATAGGCTCTTTAGTAATGGGACAAGTTTGTAATTTAAAGGCAGTGCTAATAATGAAAAGCTTGATTTCAGGCATCGCCCTCTTTCCCCACTGAATGGCTGTCCAGTGTTCTTTGTTATATAAAGAAAGGAATAGGAAAACATCTTCAGAAAAAGTGCTGAAATTGGGAAAAACACTTTCCCAGTGTTTCAACAAACAGAGAGATGACACTTCTTTGACTGCTGTTTCCATTCTGGGAGCTTAATAATGAATTCAGAACACCTCGGAGTCCTGGGATGATTGGGTCAGAACTGTGTGAACACTTCTTTTCTCTCGTGAAACGTTTCAGAAGTTCCCGTTGCGTGTTGATTATTCATGGCAGGTATGTCGGATATTCTGCTGGATATGAATGTAATATTTGCTGAAATGCCTTTTGTAGGGTCACTTGCTTGTTTGCGCCAACAAAAACTCATTGCCTGTAACATTATCAGGGGTATCCATTCAAGCCTTAATGAAATCCAAATATGGATTAATTTACAAACATAGACTCATAGCAAAAGAAGCTAATTAACTAATTAACTTAATCAAGGAGCATCCTTTCAATTCTAGATGTCAGTTAGCTTTTCTTCCCCTCTTATGTTCCAGGTTTGAATGGAAAATTATACAAACACCTCATAAATATACATAATGATGTTTCGGTTTGTATGAATATATGTCATATAGTACAGCTGTACAGTGTAGAGAGTCGGATTATGGTGCTGTTGCGATTGCAATATACCCTGCAATCAGGCACGTGCACAGATAGACCCCAGGGGAGCATGAACCCCTTCCCTTCTGCCCTCAGACTGTACCCTCTTGGTTGGTGTGTATTATATATATAGCCTCCTCTATTGTTCAAGATCTGTTTCTGCAAGGCAGAGTTAACTCAGTCTTGCTTAGGGAATAGAGCTAGTGGGTCAGCTTGGGTTCCACAAGCGCTACTGCTTTTGCGGACCCCGTTTAGACTTCGCCTTAGTTAACTCACGCATGCCTTATTCACGCTTTAGAAATTCCACAGATAAGCCCTGATAATTCATAATGTCGGCAGTAGAGAAACCACTGTATATGATCCACTCATACCACACGTCACCAACCTGTCAGTGTCAGAATGATCCACCACCTAAATAATACCTGCTGTGGGGGTCCTGGCCATTAAAGAATGGGGTGAAAGTGGACTGACAATGTATAGTGAGAAATAGAAACTACAAAATGCGCCTGTACTTTAAGTGGAGCTGATAAAATGACCTGGAGAGTGTAGATGCAATACACTCTTATATCATATTCATAGCAGCATGTTAGCTACTGAGCTAACAGTTATACTTGTCACCGATTTTATAAGCATTGCACTTTATTTCATGAGCAATATATGGTGAAGTAGGTTGACCAAATAGGCTCATAGCTAACAGCTAGCTGGCTAAGTAGACCCCTTTAAAAATTAAATAAAGGTGCTAATGAAATAAAGTCTCCATTAAGTCATCGTTTGAGTGTGTTTTAGCTACAGCTGCCATGAATTCTTCTGGTGAACAATGTTTCCCTTGGTGCTAATCGCTCGCTAATTTGGCCGAGCACAACTCTATGGGTGAGCTGCCCAAACTGTTGGTACTACATAGTTGCGTGCTGGGATTTTATGTGATGTTAATGATTTGCTGTAACATTGATAATTTCTTTGAGAATGATGTGTTTTTGCAACACCATGCACGTGTCACTTTTCCATGAATAGACTAATTTCAGAAGTGTCAGCGCTGTAGACTGCTTTGGATGTCTGGTTACTGTCACCACCACTGAACATTTCTGATTCTGCAATGCAGGGATGCTCATCAGATCACTCAGAGTGGCTTATCCAGAAATGCTATAGGCCAAGATGCTCTCATCACACTGAATTTGTGTATGGTATGTTTCTGTGGTATTGTGCAGGGTACAGTATTTTATCTTCTAGTTTGATCAAGCTTAAGGCCTCTTTTCCACTGTTAAGCCAAATAGCTCTCAGGGCCATACTATGCCGTTCATGACACTGGTTACGGTTTCCTTTTCCATCTGTTTTCCAGCAAGTTAGAAATTCTGAAGAAAACTATACAAAAGATTTTTCATTCCTGTCTTATCGCTACACCCACCACAAAAACATGTCTGATTCTGTCTGTCACTCCAACGCCAGTCTCTCAGCTTGCTCAAAGATTGTTTATTCTCTAAACGTACTCATTATTTAGAAATCAGTTAGTGAAATCAGTTAGTAAGTCTGTTCTGCGGTGGGTTTAGCTTGGAACTGGCTAACTACATTAGCATATCCCAGCAGGATACAGCACTGTGGAAAACAGATGTTTTTATCTTTCAGTCTCTTCAAAACCAGGCTCGAAAATGACTCTTTGTTCTCTAAACGGGTATTCCTATACATCAGATTGCTGGACCCTTTGGCGGAAGGCACTGTTAGCTTATCTTAGTAGGCTACAATTCTAAATACTACACAACAGGTTTGATTTTAGCTTTCTGTCCTTCCAACACCAATCAGCCCACTTTAATTTAGCTGTCATAAGTTTTAATCGTCAGTCTTTACAATAGCAGAGCAACATTTGGTCAGATTGAACCTGTACTGAGATGAGTGGGAGTAAGTTAGCATAGAAGAGCCCTCTAGCTTTAGCTTAGCTAAAAAAAAAAAAGCTACAGCTCCAAACACCATAGAACAGGTTTCATTTCTGGTTTCTGTCTTTCCTACATCAGCCACTCGACTTTGTGGAGCCACAATCATCTAAATTTTTGTTAGTAAGGCTTCTGTTAGTCAGAGCTGAAGCTGTTCTGTGGTGAGCAAAGCTGGCAGCATGATAGCTTGGCTAGTGCTAACTAGCTGCTTTGCCTTGTTTAAGCAGTTTTTTTTTGACAGTTACTGAGAGGTAGATTGAACCACTCATTGCACTACTTTCCTATATTTGGCATCCATGTGTGAGGAAAAAAAGCTTATTTTATTGTTTTCTGGTTTAAAATAAGGCAGCAGGATGAGGCAGCACAGTGGCGAGAAATCAGTTCGTGAAATCAGTTAGTGAGTCTGTACTGCGGTGGGTTTAGCTTGGAACTGGCTAACTACATTAGCATATCCCATCAGATATGTGGAAAACATCTGTTTTTGTCTTTCAGTCTCTTCAAAACCAGACTCAAATATGACTCTTTGTTATCTAAACGGGTATTTCTATGCATCAGATTGCTGGACCTGATGCTGTACTTTGGCGGAAGGCACTGTTAGCTTATCTTAGTAGGCTACAACTCCAAACACTACACAATAGGTTTGATTACTTAAGCTGTTCTGTGGTGAGCAAAGCTGGCAACGTAATAGCTAAGCTAGTGCTAACTAGCTGCTTTGCCTTGTTTAAGCAGTTTTTTTTTTTTTTGACAGTTACTGAGCTGTAGATTGAACCACTCATTGCACTACTTTCCTATATTTGGCATCCGTGTGAGGAAAAAAAAAGCTTATTTCATTGTTTTCTTGTTTAAAATAAGGCAGCATGATGTGGAGGCACAGCGACGACTTAAACGTAGGACCAGTCAGTGAACAGCTACATTGTTACATCGTCCTGCCAAATAGTGTGATTGAGTATAGTTAGCTAACTGTATAAAAATAAAGGCCTGATATAACAGAGGTATGGTGTTGGAATAGACTCTGCTATGCCAAAATACCGCTAGGAATAAGGACGGCTCGGCTGAGAAAGATCCAGAGTTGATGTACTTGTTTACTGCTATCCTGACTCACATGTACACACACACACTCACTCACACGCACGTACACCAGAGTAGAAGAAATTTGATAGTGACAAAAACAAACTGGCACATCCACATTCTGCTCTTACGGCATGGTGGGCAGAAGATTGGCAAGAAGATTCCGTCTCACAGCGTGACGCAGCCTACCAGCCGCAAACACGCCTGTCCAATAAGAGAAAGAAAGGTGTGGGTATGTGTGCAAACTGCAGATGCTATCTCAGACTTGACAAGCAACACAGTCAATAGCCATCAGGGGCACAATGATGATAAATGTGTGGAGAATATGTGCTTCCCTCTCTTCTTTTGTGAGGAGGCGTGCAAGAGCGTCTCTTCTTAAGGGCCCCGTGTCATGAAAAGCCACATTTCTGTTCAAAGTTTTTAGAGAACAGTTTCATGTAGTGTGTAAACATTGTTCAGAGTTTTTCAAATATGCTCTTTGCTGAGCATCGCAGAAGCAAAAGAATCTTGAACATCTTTATTATTCATTTTGGAACTCTTGCTCGAAGCAGAAGTTTCTTTGTGTCACTCTAGGCCACCAGATCAAGTGCGGAGGTTCTGTTTCCTCTCACGTTGCCTGAGGAGCCACTAGGTCACCTGCATTAGATGAGGAACAAGCTCTGAACCAGCTGCTACAGAAGCATGAATGATTTTGATAAATACAGCAGCAGCTGACAAATTATAAATTCCATGAATCTGAAGTTGCCTCCTCATTCATGTATGAGTATACGGGATGCACATTTGAGACAACTGATTTGATAAATACTGTGAATCTGAAGGTGCCTCCTAATTCAAATATCTGGTTCTACTTTAAATGGTGCGCCAGTTATATCCAGTTTCCTGTACAGGTGCTGTAATTGCTTCTCCATTGAAGATGAAACAGAAAATTTCACTAAAAAGCTGGCGAAATTTCAGACATTATACAACTAGCATCTTTTTTGCCAGGCCTATGTTAGAAAGCAGTATTTTCATAGATCGGTATATAGATCTATGTATTATTCATGAATCATGATCTATTGTAACAATGCTACTTACCTAACGCACCTGGAAGCTAGTTGTCTAGGGAATAGTATAGCTTGGGCCTGTTGTAAAGTCAACCATTATCCCTACATCTTGCAAAGGGCGTGAAAGTCAGTTCTATAGTAGGTGCCTGTGTTTGACTAAGCTTGGGGAGTCATAAAGAGAGGTCAGCTTGCCTGTGGTCTGCTTTGTTTACTCTCCCAAACGTCAACGCCACTAGTTCTATTTTTTTTTTTTGTTTGTTTGTTTTTTTGGGGGTTTTTTTCTTTGCTTGGGATGAAAGAAAATCTGAGAATGCACTCTTGGAGTGCTAATTCACCAAAACAGCACAGGCGGTAAACAAGGTTGTCCATGTGCCCCCTGGTACTCGATGGGGTGGGTGGGGTTCATCTATTGGCTGTCTTTTAGCTTACTCACCTTAATGGCTTCAAAGACAACAAAGTGTTTGGAATCATAGTTGTTCTTCTGGAATTGCTCTTTTTTCTTCAGTAATATTGTTTTCTACACATCAGTTAAGATCCTTTGTCTTTGGTTTGAGAAATAAGAATTCATCTCTCTCCCCCAGTCTCTTGGAAAACTGGGCAGTGTTTTCAGATTTGAGAAGTTTTCAGAGGTATATCGGGCATAGTTATAGTTTCTCAGCTATGAAGGACCAACTGGGTGAACCAATTCGCTACAGCTCCACCCTAAGGCAGACCAGTGTTACAGCTGTGGTTAGTCAAGAACGCCAAAGACAGAAGCTTACTGATTGTGGGTGGAGCAGCTACACAATAAGCTTTCCCAGAATTTGTATTCAAGCATCTGTTTCACCCTATCGGGCAGTATAGTAGTGTTAGAATGTGTTTTTTTCAGGAATCAAAATTAAAATTTTAAGGCTCAAGAGGTTAATAAGGAGGATCTGGAAACCCCATGATCCTCGTGTTTTGCATCTTGTTTTCACACAAATTGGTAGTTTGCATCAAATAAGTGAACACCACTGGCCTGAGTGCTGCCAGGTTTCAGAACTTTGAATCAGATCAGAGCACCTGATTGATTTCACTTAAAAAGGTTTGAATGATTCCAAATGAGCGTCACTACAGTTCACTCCACATCCATACTGTCCAAACATGTCATTTTAGCTGCAACAAACCCCCAAAAAGTTTTTAATTCTTTTTTAGTGTGTCACAAAACATGTACTGGCCCACAGCTGTTTAGCTCCACCCATTTGAGCTGAAGTTATAAGGAGTGTTAAGCCCAAAACGCTTACTGAGTTAGACATAATTCATGGAAACCCAGCAGAACAGAGGTCATTTACATACCTTCAGGACGTTTACACATTTTTGTGAGGACTACAGAGAGGTTGAAAAATGATATTTTAAAAAAGAACTACTGCCGGCCCAAACATTCGAAGACCTCGGGCGAAACAATAAAAGACAAGAAAAATACGAGCCCTTTAAAAATTAAAATAATGGCTTTTTGTCCCATATCTGCAATAGATGAAATAGTGCCAGTGGAGAAAGTTTATGAATATGGCCACAAAATAATATGTTAAGAGGGGCGCAAATGAAAAAGCATTCAGCTGCTGGCGACATTTGTAATAATACACAAGAGCACACTGCACTTCAGGCATTCCTAATAAAACCCCGGCCTTGTTCTCAAGGCAAGTTGGGCATCTGAAGTTTGCTCCTCTAGTTTTGTACTGGAGCTACGAGGCGGATTTAGCTGAATAATGGCAACCCACAGCCCAACAATCAGCAGTCAGAGATGAACTGTGTGAGGTTATGTCTGGTCTTATAGATTTTCCTATGATATGTATGATACTGTATAATATACTCCAACCTATGTACATAAACAAAGTACACGGTGTAGCTCATAAAAAGCAGTAGCCATCTCACAGGATTTAGGAATGCCCTTCTCATGATGCTGGTGGGGTACAAGTTTGCATTTCTCATTAGTTGCATTGGCCTCTTAGATTGAGTGCAAAACTAAGGATGCAAACTTCAGCCATAGTTTAACTGATTGACTACATTTGAAGAAAGAACAGCATTGCCTAACTATCTCTCTTAAAACTTCCCCACAGTTTAGATGTGTGAGATCTGATGTTGATGAGGACCAGAGGTTACTGATGGTTTTGACAAAATAGCAAGGAATGAATGAAACGGCAACATTGTTTTGTCAGTGATATTATTCCCCTCAATCTGTCAATCTCTGTTAATAGTGGTCACTAAAAGCATTGCTCTAAAACGGTCATTTGTTCAAATATGTATGCATTTGTCACTGTCAGCCGGGGATGTTCAGTCTGTGCATTGCGCTAAAAGGCACTTTTTCAACTGCTTTTTTCAGCAGAGCTCGTTTTCAGCTTTGTGTATGTCTAGGGACTCATGAGTGTCAGGGTTAATGTGTATTTTAACCTAAATATCTGACTGTTTTTAATATCTACATATAAAATACATGTATTCTGCCAAATTTGAGTGTTCCATCTAAGTTGTACTGGAATAAATAAGAGAAATGTAATTTATTTACTCAGACACACAGCTGTATTTACTGATCACTGAGCACTAATGAGCTGCTTGATGGACATCTCAGAATCAAAGCCTGCTACTCCATACATTCTGGACTAAACTCAGTAGGGGGGTGTGCATAGGAGGGGTGAGTAGTTTGTAATTTGTGAAGCTAGAAACTAATGTTGGACAAGAAGATCTGTCTCACAGTCAGTGTTCTATTTCATCCCAAAGGTGGACAGTGGGGTTAAGGTCAGGGCTCTAGGCAGGTCACTGGAGATCCTCCACACCAAGCCTATCAAACCATGTTCATGGAACTGTTATGTCCAACGTCTTTGTGTGCTGTGGCATTAAAATTACCCTTCACTGGAACGTTGGAACCCAAACTCTGAAAAACACGCCCCCCATTATCCCTCCTTCAACAGACTTTACTGTTTGCACTATGCATTCCAGGAAAACCAAACTCAGTTACCCATCAGAACACTAGATAGTGAAGGATGATTCACTTGTACTACTTTCCAGAGTCCAGTGGCGTTGTTCTTTACAGCTCTTCACTCTCGGCATTGCGTCTAGTGATTGTAGACTTATTTGCAGCTGCTTAGCCATTGCAGTCCCTTTCATGAAGCTCTCAAGACACAGTTCTGTTGCAGATGTTGCTTCCAGAGACAGTCTTGCAAGGGACAAGGTGATTTGGCTATACACTTCAGCACTTGGCAACTCCACTCTTTTGCGAGGTCTAGCTCCTAAACAATACCGTTTTACAATAATAGCACTCTCATTTGATTTAGCAGGTAGAAGTTGACTTGTTGGCCTACTACAACAGTTTCTGCAACAGAGTTCTTCAGTACAACCCTTCTACTGCCTGTGTTTGTTACTGAAGATTGCATGACTATACATGTGCTTGACTTTATACACCTGTTAGCTGGCTGGGGCTTAAACTAAATCATTAGGAGGTCAGCTGGCCACACAGTTTTGGCCAACTTGTCCCAAAAAGTTCAAGCTGAAGTTACAAGGAGTGTTAAGCCCAAACTTCTTTCCGAATGAGACATAATTCATGGCAGCCAAACAGAAAATACATCGTTTACATACCTAGAGGACATTCACACAGTACAGAGAGGTTGAAAAATAATCTTTTAAAAATGAATTATTGCTGACCCAAACATTATAAGACTTCAGGGAAAACAATAGAAAACAGGAAAAATATGAGCCCTTTGAAAATAAAATAATAGGTTTTGTCCCATATCTGCAATAGATGAAATAGTGCCAGTGGTGAGCGTTTATAAATATGGCCACAAAATAATATGGTAAGAGGGGCGCAAATGAAAAAGCATTCAGCTGCTGGCGACAATTGTTAATATACACAGGAGCGCACTGCACTTCAGTGTTAGTGATGGCTGGTGCTGAAACACCTGAACTCAATAATTAGGAGGGTGTCCACGTAGTTTCAGCCTTAAAAATGTAGTATATTCATTATAACTTCTTTGTTTACAGCCTATATATCAGACATAACAGCCCAGTTCTTACGGATTATCACCCAGACTGGAAATCCCACTAACCCTGAGCACCATCTCCTACTAACTACGGACCACTTAATTAAACAGACGGCAAAATACATCAGTCATCGTGTGCTGGACATTTATAATAGGTAATTCCTGTATGTGTATTGTGTAAAGAGAAGAATTCATAAACCTAAAATTGGGACAGGATATAAAATTCCAATAAAAACAGAAGACTGAGTGGCGAGGTCAGCTTTTTGATGTGGGGCAGGAGCCTGTTTACCACTGTTACATCACTGAACGTCACACGTAAGTTTTGTTACCATCTACCATCTGCTACACCAACATACAAGCCCATTGTTGTGCTTTGCACTTCATGATGTGCCACAAGTTTTCAGCAGGAGTCTGGCAGTCCAGCCTAGCACCTGCAGTCTTCCATTACAGAGCCTCGCTGTTGTAACAGACTGTGACTTGGTGGTGTTGTGTTGAAATAAGCACAGACACACCTGAGAAAGACTTCTTCTGGCGTCTAGAAGCCTTCAAAATATATCTTTCACAGGTGTGCAGCTTACCCCATAATCCCCCCTCCAAAAGAGCAAGTTTGTGATAAAACATGTCTTTGTACTCTTTGTTTGAAAAAAGGCTTGTGTTCGTTTCTGATTGGTCCACCTGTCTTAGAAGTGGATATGTAAGCTGCGTCCGAAAGACTTGGCAATTTTAGAGAAACAATTTCATGAAGCTTTCAAGACACAGTTCTGTTGCAGATGTTGTTTCCAGAGTTTTACAAGGCACAAGGTGATTTGGCTATACACTTCAGTACTTGGCAACCCCAAGTGAGTTTGCGAGGTCTAGCTTCTAAACAATAGTTTGAAGATACTCTTCTACTAAGTCAGTAGGTACTAGGTTGGAGCCAGTACGTACTGCTCCAGCTGTAAAGTAGTCAAGCTCTTTCAGTATGCAAGAGTTTAGTATCCACACAATCTTGGACGCACTACGTCCACCACCTTACCAACAACCGGTGAGGCAAGACGTCGGACCCCCGCTGTAAACAGTGTTGAGATATAAGTCAGAGAAGATGAATCTGGAGGTCATGTTTACCTCAGAAGTAGCTCTAAGTTCTGTGCCAGCGGTAGGTACTTGCTTTGAACTCATTCGCGACTCCAATTGAATCATGGGATAGCACAGTGTGCTGTGGTCACATACTTAAAAATGGCTCCCAATTCAGTAGGTCATCATAAAGTAAAGGTACTGCTTTATGAATGCTAAGTATTCAGACACACTAGCCATGCTCTCCGTACTACTCAGCAGGCGATTTCAGACGCACCCTCGGAAAGAACACATCTAGGTGGGGGATTTAGGTGCTGCACCAACATCATATACATGAAAACACAACAACAACAACGATCACAGAACACAACATAATTGAATCACACAAGTTGAAGTCACATTTCTAATCTAATGCAGCCGAGCAAAAATCTTAAAATATTAATAATCCTCAATGAATGACCGCGCTGCATTAAATATTAATCCGAATCATGAAATAAGTAAATACCTCCTTAATAATTCACACGATTTGAACATGTTGTTTGTTCTCACTAATGCTCTAACATTGCTAACGTTTTCTCTCGTTTGTTCAGTTCCTTGTACGTCTGTTTCCCAGCTGATGTTTAAAAACGGCGCATAATGAGATTGTGTCATTAAGTTTTAAAGCGGCCGGTGCCTCTCGGCTGGCTGTGGATGGGGTTGTTTACTCGTTGAATGCGCACCGCAGCTCCTTGACATCGGAACAGTGTTGTTTATCTCAACTCTTTATGTTTCCTTGGTGTGAAATTTTGTGTTGTGGAGTCGTTTCAGGCAAGTCGGGGTCAATTTTTATTTTATTTTGTTTTATTTATTTATTATAATAATTTTTTTTTATTTTATTTTTTTTTTTTTTGAGACTGGGGAGCCAATAGTTCTGCAGCCACGCACAACCAAAGAGAAATTATGTTTCTCTTTTTCTGTCAAACTAAGTTTTTTTCCTCTCCCCCTCCGTTTTGGAGGCACAACGTCGCCGTCCTTGAGCTTCCCAGGCTGCTCCTTTTGTCTCCCTCGATCTTTTTTCCGCTCTCTTTTACCTTGAACCCTCTCTTTCTCTAACCTGCTCCCTCCATCTCTCTGCTCATCACTGTTTCTCCCTGGGCTTTTGTCCGTCTGTCGTTTTGTCTTCCTCTTCTCTTTTTCCCACTCTAACCCTTGGCCACCTGTAACCAGTTTGTGCCTTGCACTACTCGATCCTTTTCCAGCATCGTTCAGTTCCTTGAATTGGTTTTGTTTTGCCTTGTTTTTCAGAACGCTGCAGACAGTTGGCCCGTCCCACGCTCGGACCTACACGGTGGCCGTGTACTTTAAAGGGGAGCGTATAGGCTGCGGAAAAGGACCCAGGTATGAATACATTCACGCTCATTCGACTCGTCTTTGTGTTTGGTAACTCCAATGCAACACAAGGTAGCTTTATATTATATAAGCCTTACAGAGTCAGTATCACAGTAATAGTGTGACATTAAGATTCAAGCTGTGTGAGAATGAAGGAAATAAAACAAACAGATAAAGTGAATAATGTCAGTCACGCAACCACTGAGATGCACATGTTCGCAAAGCTGTATCTAAATTGAAAGATTGGAATTTTCTGATTAATTAGTAGATTGTTCCATATTTCAGTGCCTTGCATACAAATCAGTGCTGGTTATCTTGCTGGCCATTTTATCACTCCTGGTATCTAAACCTGTCTGTCGGTCTGTGAGGTCAGTCAGCAAGGATTATGAAAGCTCAATAAGTAGATTCAGACCGTAACCAGTGGCCACTGCTTTCTGTCCTGACCCCTAAAGCGGAAGCTGGGTATTTATCTTTACTCTGCTGAGCTACTGATGGGTTAAGACTGAATTCTCAGTCAGAATTCTGTTGGTCTTCAGTCCGGCTCAGTCAGAATTCTGTTGGTCCGCAGTCCGGCTCAGTCAGAATTCTGTTGGTCCGCAGTCCGGCTCAGTCAGAATTCTGTTGGTCCGCAGTCCGGCTCAGTCAGAATTCTGTTGGTCCGCAGTCCGGCTCAGTCAGAATTCTGTTGGTCCGCAGTCCGGCTCAGTCAGAATTCTGTTGGTCCGCAGTCCGGCTCAGTCAGAATTCTGTTGGTCAGCAGTCCGGCTCAGTCAGAATTCTGTTGGTCAGCAGTCCGGCTCAGTCAGAATTCTGTTGGTCAGCAGTCCGGCTCAGTCAGAATTCTGTTGGTCAGCAGTCCGGCTCAGTCAGAATTCTGTTGGTCTGCAGTCCGGCTCAGTCAGAATTCTGTTGGTCTTCAGTCCGGCTCAGTCAGAATTCTGTTGGTCTTCAGTCCGGCTCAGTCAGAATTCTGTTGGTCTTCAGTCTGGCTCAGTCAGAATTCTGTTGGTCCGCAGTCCGGCTCAGTCAGAATTCTGTTGGTCCGCAGTCCGGCTCAGTCAGAATTCTGTTGGTCCGCAGTCCGGCTCAGTCAGAATTTTGTTGGTCTTCAGTCCGGCTCAGTCAGAATTCTGTTGGTCTTCAGTCCGGCTCAGTCAGAATTCTGTTGGTCTTCAGTCCGGCTCAGTCAGAATTCTGTTGGTCTTCAGTCTGGCTCAGTCAGAATTCTGTTGGTCCGCAGTCCGGCTCAGTCAGAATTCTGTTGGTCCGCAGTCCGGCTCAGTCAGAATTCTGTTGGTCCGCAGTCCGGCTCAGTCAGAATTTTGTTGGTCTTCAGTCCGGCTCAGTTAGAATTCTGTTGGTCTGCAGTCCGGCTCAGTCAGAATTCTGTTGGTCCGCAGTCTCGATCAGACAGAATTTTGTTGGTCTGCAGGCCAGATTAGAAAGAATTGTTTAAGGCTACTGTAAAATGTAAACAGTTTTGTGGGGTCAGACTATGTTTTGGGACACTGTTGGATTTAGGTTGAGTTGGTACAGATATTTGCCGGGCTGTCATTGGGCTCAGATTAAAATATTGTCAAGCTACAGTCTAGTCTGGGTGGTATTTTATCAGGCTGCAGACGAGTTAAGACAGAATACTGTCAGGCCTGAGAAGAATGTTTTCAGGATACAGCATGTTGGGGACACAGTATTATAGGTCTGTGGTCAAGCTCAGACATAAATTAGTTGGGCTGCAGTCGGGTTTGGAGAGTTTATCCAGAGTCTCGTCAGGCTACAGCCACATTCAGGCAGATTGTGTACAGTACAGTCAGGTTCGGATAGAGTTTTGTTGGGTTCTTATTGAGTTCAGACAGAGTTTTGTCTGGCTACAGTTGTTTTTTTGGGCAGTCGTTGGACGAAATGTAGTCAGACCACAGTCAGGTTTTGCACATTTTGCTGGCCTAAAGTTGTTACAGTATATGATCAGGCTTCAGTTGGCCTCAGGTAGAAGTGTGTAACACGCTAAGTTTAAAAATATACCTGACTAACACTCTCAAACACTCGCAAACAGAATCAGTACAAAGGCTAGACTGGATTTAAGTGGTCTAAAGGACTCGATGGAGTTGGGAGAGAGGGAGTAAGAAGAAAGGCAGTAAGAGAACGAAAGCCACATTTGAGACATGGGGGCAAATATGAAAGGGGGCTCACAGTGGGGCAGAAGGAAAAGAGTGATCCAGCGAAAGACAGATTAAAGAAATCAAACCCTAAATCCTATCCGCATCCCTTACACTCTTTTGAATTTGAATCTCCTTCCTGCAGGCCTGCTTTGAAAGCCCCCTCTCCGTGGCTCTAAGCTGGCGATAACTCTTTCTTTCTCTCTCCCCCTCTTTTTTCTTTCTTTCATTCATTCATTCATTCTTTCTTTCTTTCTTTCTTTTCCATCCTCAGCTGTTTATGTGTTTACCCAACGTTAAGCTGCTGCTGCATTCGCACTATGATCGCATAATGCAGAATGGATATGCACAGTAAGCTACTGGAGAGACTGCATAAACAACACTCTCAGGTTCAGCAGCCCCAGAGCTTTACCTTTTCACAGATAGAGCGTCACCGCTCAATAACGCCACTCTACACACATACACTCGGAGAAAAACAGCTTTAGCCAACACTTTTCTTTAATCCCCCTCTCCTCCCCTTCAGCCCTACAGCTGAATTTCAGTGCAGTACTGCAGAGGATATGCTAAAGATGCTCTCTCTCTTTCTCTCTTTCTCTCTCTCTCTCTCTCTTTCTCTGTGATCTCTCTCTCCCTCTCTGTTTTTCTTTTTCCGTTTCTCTCTCCCTCGCTGTTTTTCTTTATCTCTCTCCTTGTTTCTCTGTTTCTTAATCTCTCTCTCTCTGTGTGTGATCTCTCTCTCCATCTCTCTGCTCTTTCTCTCTGTTTCTCTTTTTCTGTTTCTCTCTCCCTCTGTTTCTCTTTATCTCGCTCTGTTTCTCTTTCTCTCTCCTTGTTTCTCTCTCTGACGCTCTCTCTTTCTCTCTCCTTGTTTCTGTCTGTTTCTTTATCTGTTTTTTCCTCTGTTCTCTCTCTGTTTCTCCTTGTTTCTCTCTTTCTTTCTCTCTGTTTCTCCTTGTTTCTCTCTGTTTCTTTCACCCTCTGTTTCTTGTGGTTTCTTTCTCTCTGTTTCTCATTGTTTCTCTCTTTCTGTTTCTTTCTCTCTCTGATTCTCCTTGTTTCTCTCTGTTTCATTCTCTCTGTTTCTCCTTGTTTCTTTCTCTCTTTCTCTCTCTTTCTCCTTGTTTCTCACTATTTCTTTCTCTCTTTCTGTTTCTCTCTGTTTCTCAATCTCTGTTTTCTCACTCTGTTTCTCTCTCCTTTGGTTTCTCCTTTTCAGTTTCTTTCTCCTTTCTGTTTCTCTTCTCTCTCTCTCTCTCTCTCTCTCTCTCTCTCTCTCTCTCTGTTATTTCTTTGTCTCATCTGTTTCTCTTGCTCTTATGCACACATTAATTTTTCGTGTATTTCTCACTCTATCTCTCTCTCTAGTGGTAAATTACTCCCTGTCTCTTTCTTGATTTCATCTTTTTTCTTTTTCTCAAAAATTTTCTCTTTTCCTCCTTAATTTCTCCTTTTCTTTCTTTCTTTTTTGTCACTTTCTTTCTTTCTTTCTTTCTTTCTTGCTTGCTTTCTTTCTTTTACTTCTTCTTGCTGTATATCTAATGTTTTTTTTCTTCTCTTCCTAAAAGCATCCAGCAGGCAGAGATGGGTGCCGCGATGGACGCTCTGGAGAAGTGTAAGTCATTTTGATGGAGAGTTTTTCAACACATTGAGTTTTACAGGATAAGACACAGCACTGGTATCTAATTCAGGGTCACTAATAATGAACATGTCCACCTGTAAAAACACAAACATACGATAAACAGCAAGATGATTTATAGCCAGGATGGTGTTAATCTATCGTCTATGTCAGAAGATACATCGTTTAATGTATTTGTTATTTATTTGATTGTTCATTTGAAACACTAGTTAGAAAAGCCAACTTTTCAGAACCTTTGGAGAAATATTATTGGAACATTTTCAGTATTAGCCAGGACAAAATATCTGACTATGAAGTCTGTTCATTGGTTATAAAATCTGTTGGTTGAACCCTTTAACCTTGTCCCACCCTTTAAAAATGCTCTTAAATAAGCATTCTAATAGATTTAGTGTTTATGCATGTTAACAGATGTTTTTCCTTCTCCTATAAAAATAACATGTCAGAGACACAAGGTTATTGTACGCCAGTAACTGTATTCACGATTTATCTCATTCTCTAATAAATGCAGAGTGCAGTTCAGAGATTCAATGAAAGCCTTACTCAGAAGTCAACCCTGCCAGAGCTTATTGTAGTCCAAGGCCGTGCTCGGCCTTATCCTGGCATGTCCTTCTTCCCACAGCATGCCGTGTGGAAATAGATTGAGCGCACTGAGCCCTCTCTGCTACGCTAACATGCTAGGAAGATATCTTTATCAACACGTGTATTGTTTGTCACAATGAGAAGATTCATTGTGGAGCCGAGTTTTGTTGTAGAAGAACCCTCCAGCGCGAGAGCCCTCCAGAAGCATCTCCTCAAGGCCTCTTCACAAAGCCTCCATTCAGCATAATTACAACGCACTCAAGGAAAATTAGATATACGTCGTGTGGTTCAGACGAGAGCTTTGTTAATGGCTTTCAGCAAAAGGCTTTCCAGGACGAAAGTGCAGCGATAACGACTGGCATGCTTTCCTGATTTGCACCATCATGCCATGCCACTAATGCATATTAATGCAGATGTATTGCATTGATTCTTCCTAGAAAGTCGAGTCATTTTTCCTGTTTAGTCTGAGCTCATCCTCTCACGCTGTCGAGTATGGGCTCGCTAGGGCTGCACAGTATACCGTTTATTAATCGTTAGGGTGACATTGGTGCTATGTGGTTGTGTACGAGTGTGCAGTATCCAAAATAGAGCTGCAAACCAATCAATCTGTGTTGTACTCAACATAAATATATATAACACACATAAAAAAGTATGTATACACTTGACCATAACACCTACATAAACTTGTTGGACATCCTATTCCAAACCATGGCCATTAATATGGGGTTGGCTTCTCCTTGTGGCTGTAACAGTCTCCACTGTTCCAAGGTTTTAGAAAGCCTGAGAGAATTTAGATTGTACCCATTCAGTCAAAAGAGCATTTGTGAGGTCAGACACTAATGTTGAAGTCTTGCAGTCAGCTTTCCAGTTCATCCCAAAGGTGTTCAGTGGGGCTGAGGTCAGGGCTCAGTACAAGCCGCTGGAGGTCTTCTGTACCACGCTCATCAATCCATGTCCTTATAGAGCCCGCTTTGGGGTTCTTCCCCAAACTGTTAAGTCGGAAGTGTATAATTGTGTAAACTGGCATTGTATGTTCCAATATTAACATGCTCTTTTACTGAAACTAAATAGCCCAACCCTTGAAGACTTGGCCCAGAACCCCCATTATCCCTCCTCCACCAAACTTTACTGCTGGCACTACACATTCCTGTAGGTAATGTTCTCCTGGCATCCATTAAACTTTAGTGCAGTGTGATTGATCACTCCAGAGAACATGTATCCACTGCTTCAGAGTCCAGTGATGGTGCTTTACAACATACAGCATTCCAGTGCTGATTCCTTTTTCATGTTTTATGGGTTTTGCTCTTACTGGTTCACATAACGTCACTATCCAAATGAAAACATCTGTCTCCATTTTTGTCTATCTTGACATTTTTCTACATCATTTAAGCACAACAGCTGCCGTTTACATTTTGTAAACATTTCATGATGAATGGACCAATAGAAATGCTCTGGTTATATAATTCTGGTTCCACTGACTTGCATTGAAAGTAAAGTTGTTTTTTGTTTTGTCATTTTGGTACTTTCGATACTTCTTTGTCTTTGGACAGAGACAATGTTGGAAACACCATGTTTAACAAAAACTAACAAAAAAACCCACAATACTGACCCTTACACTGAGAATTAGTGGCTAAATGGACCAAACGTCTATCAGAAATATCCACAACTTTGTGAAAAATTAATAATTAATTATAAACTCACAAATGTATATACTAATATAGTAAATAAATGCAGTTATAGATAGAATAAATGCATCAAATCCTGACAGTTTTCATCTGTAGTAATTCCCAGTTCAGATGTTTGATATTAGTGCTGTTCTGAAGGTTATCAATTATTAAGCTAAATCATTTTTCTGAAATAAAACGAGCGGGTTTAGTAGCCCACACAAGTGGGCTATTATGGTACAAGTGGCCTATTCATGCCTGATCCAACTTTTTCGTCCTTTTTAAATAATACATTTAAAATACAAGTCCTGTTTGATTTTGTTAAAATTAATTGAGATAAATGTTTCATTTTATTTTAAGATACATCAAAAAAACCTGCATATGTAAAATAGGTATTCGTATTTAAGTGCGCTGATTAGGGGTTTCCCCTTCACTACAACATAAAATGCGTTCCTTTCTCACAATATCATTCATCCTAATGTCCACCGCACTTAAGTGCATTCCGGTCTCAGTCTGTGTTTCGGAGATTTGGGCTCCGTTAGCTCAGCGTCTCGGCTAGCGCATTAATCAAACAGTGTGTTATTAGGGAGAAAAAAGTTTTGACTAATAAGCTGGGGCCGAATAAAGCTCAGGTTTCCAGCTCAGGTTTGCGCCGCCGTTGTTGAAGGGCGGTAGGGTCAGAGCTTTGATTTAATTCGGTCGCAAATGAGGCCCCTAGCCGTCTGTGATTGATGCTGTTTGTCTCCGTCTCCTCTCAGGTTTATAAAATATTAGCACACAACAGCAGGGCTCTGTAATAAGCTACCCCTGAGCTTTTACGCTCAGACGTCTCCATCGCTGCTCTCCTTTCTTCTTGCTTCTTTATCCCGGAGATCGTGCCCACTTAAAGGAACAGTTTGGCCAAAAGTCAGATCCTCTTAACTCTTAATGTTCTAGATTAGCCAGAACATTGGTGCTGTCTGAAGGTTGCTTCTTTAGTTTTGGGTTGGAGCTACAGTGATAATGTACACCACTGTATCTCATTAGCAATAATCTTTTTTCACCTGTAGGAACACCAGAGATCATTAGAACAGATGTAAATAAGCATACATACAATACAAAGTAACGTGAATATCTTATTGTGAAAGAAGTAGATCATATCTTGATCCAGTTTGAAGAACAAAGTGTAGTTCCTGATTTCTTCTGGACGCCCCAGACATTGTATGAATGTATTTAGTTCCTTCAGCAGCAATCTTGAATTAACTTAATGAAGTAGGCTTAAATAAACACACTTACATGTGTAAAAGCTCTACTAATACAGTATTGAATACAGTTTCTAAAATAATAGCCTTTTAAATATAATAATGTCCCCAACTGCCTAAAACGTGTGCACAGTACTGTAGCTAACAGGTAATGCAAGTTCATATCTCCCCAGTTAGGACCCAAGTACCTCCCACAGCTAAATACAGTAGTCGCTGTCTAGAACTGTAAACGTGGTCCTTTTCTTTGGGCAGGGTCTTAGCAGGAAAAGTTAAATTAGATATTTTTCAGGTACACTGGAAAAAAAGCACATTTGAACTGAATGATAAAAGTTGTCTGCAGCAGCTTCCAGTACATTCCTGACCAGGAGTTATGTGAGGCTGTCGCAGACACAGTCTCTACCGAGCGCGTGCTAGAATAATACTGACCATAAATAAACACAACAACAGCAATCTGTCTGGAAGTAGTCAGCGCTCCGACAGCTCACTGTCGCTCTGGATGATGTAATATGTTTACTTTATAAGCGAAATAACGCTAATAGGCATAATTACTTGTGTGAGGTAACTGAACGGTCTCCATCTGCTGCCTGTCCTGGTTTAAAGACAGGCCTACACTCTATATGCGAATGCTTTATAGCCGGGGTCTCCACGTTTTTGGAGAGGGCCAGATCGGACAATGGACAATATAATTTACTAATGATTGAAAGTATTATGCTTTCAAAATTACAAGCATGTAAATCTGTGCATTGAACTGACTGTTTAACTGGCAGTTCATGTCGGAGGCACATGCATTCGCTATGGCTCTCAATGGAAAAGTATTCAAATTTCTATCTCACTAAAGCCACAGGTTCTCAGTGATTTACGGTACCACTGCCCCCGTCTAGTGTAAGGCAAATTTGAGACCTACCGGCTGGCGGGCCACATATAACACACTCTAAAACTTGGGCCAATTAAAATCTGCGAGCCACATTTGCCCCTGGGGCTGGACTTTAGACACCCCTTCTTTATAACACACTAATTCTCATGTAATTTTTATAAGGTACCAAAGTAAGCTGCTGGTTTAACTGCTAGTTACTGCTGCCACCTGCATCGCTTTGGGATTTTATAATTGTATTTTATTATTTTTATAAGTTTTCTTCGCTCTCTGCCACAGTTTCAGCTCATAGCGACAGTAGCCAGGTTTTCATCCAGACAAAAAAAGCTGCAGTGTCACATTCTGAGAAATACGAAACGAGCTTACAGAGAACTTTTCAATGTTTAATGCTGCCGTTTTGTTCATTTCAGAGCACAGAGACATAAACCACTAACATAATGGCTTAGGGAATGTCTGAAGCAGACACCTAACATTCTTTACCTCCTAATATCGTTACATTTTTCTTCTTTGAGAGGAAGGTATGTTTCCTGTTTCTTCATCAGTCCACCTGCTGCATGGTGGAACAGCATCGCCTGATCAGTCATGTGCTCGTGTAGTGTTTGCATTTATATTATTTCTTTAGCAAATGCCTTTCATAATTTATTTTTCCTTTTTCTGGTAAGAAATATATCCACCGCAAGCAGGTTAACAAACTTTTTATGTGACTTCATTGTATTCGATATTTCTTATTTTTTTCATCTTTTTTTTTTTTGATCCAGTATGTCAAAATATGCATTAACATACTTGAATGGAAGCACTGCTAATGTGATGCCACTGGTTTGTGGGCTTTTATGGAAAAATTTCTCTCAAAGTTACTTTGGTGTGTTATGTAGATTTTTGTTCTTGTAAATGAACAACAAAGTTGCCACTCTGGTACTTGACCCAAACAAAATGCGCAAGCTGACCTATCAGAGCACACTGGGCTCATCTGGGAGTAGGACTGAGGGTGAATACAGACATACAGTATAAAAAAAATACTGTGCCTTGAAAAAACATGTAATGTAAATGTATTCCAGTAGACCACCCAAAAAAATGGTGAACATATTAAGGACCACTTGTTCATAACACACAAGCTTTACAGGAGAAGACAAAAACCTACTTTACTTTCAGTGTAAGTGAATGGAACCAAAATGTTTTTCTCAAGTTAGTTTGGAGCATTTTCAATTCCATGAAACTTTTACAATGTAAACAACAAAATCGACAAAAATGGAGGTACATGTTTTTCTTTGGACAGCGACGGTATTTTTGAGATTCTGTCTCCTGCTGTTAACTATCCTGTGTATTTACTTTGGATTACATTGAAATATGTAATCTAGGGCTGAAACGATTCCTCAAGGAACTTGATTACAAAAAACTTGACTGAAGTTAGCTTCTTATGTGAATTCCGCCTTTCCATGTTAAAAGGCGCAGCAGTTGGAGGCGGCAGAATGTAACTTCTATACCATTTAAGGTGGAACGGAGAATTCAAACAAGAAGCTAACTTCAGAAAGCAAGCTACTGAGCTTTCCCAGCAAACTGATGGCGAGTCTGAGTTTTTAGTTATATGTAATGACTAGTTAAGAAAGTAAGTCAGTGTGATGGTGAGTTGAGATGAAGGGTAGTAAAGCGTGTATGTTAGTTATGGTTATATGTAATGACTAGTTAAGAAAGTAAGTCAGTGTGATGGTGAGTTGAGATGAAGGCTAGTAAAGTGTGTATGTTAGTTATGGTTATATGTAATGACTAGTTCAGAAAGTAAGTCAGTGTGATGGAGAGTAGAGATGAAGGCTAGTAAAGCGTGTATGTTAGTTATGGTTATATGTAATGACTAGTTAAGAAAGTAAGTCAGTGTGATGGAGAGTAGAGATGAAGGCTAGTAAAGTGTGTATGTTAGTTATGGTTATATGTAATGACTAGTTAAGAAAGTAAGTCAGTGTGATGGTGAGTTGAGATGAAGGGTAGTAAAGCGTGTATGTTAGTTATGGTTATATGTAATGACTAGTTAAGAAAGTAAGTCAGTGTGATGGTGAGTTGAGATGAAGGCTAGTAAAGTGTGTATGTTAGTTATGGTTATATGTAATGACTAGTTCAGAAAGTAAGTCAGTGTGATGGAGAGTAGAGATGAAGGCTAGTAAAGCGTGTATGGTAGTTATGGTTATATGTAATGACTAGTTAAGAAAGTAAGTCAGTGTGATGGTGAGTTGAGACGAAGGCTAGTAAAGCGTGTTTGTTAGTTATGGTTATATGTAATGACTAGTTAAGAAAGTAAGTCAGTGTGGTGGAGAGTTGAGATGAAGGCTAGTAAAGTGTGTATGTTAGTTATGGTTATATGTAATGGCTAGTTAAGAAAGTAAGTCAGTGTGATGGTGAGTTGAGATGAAGGCTAGTAAAGCGGGTTTGTTAGTTATGGTTATATGTAATGACTAGTTAAGAAAGTAAGTCAGTGTGATGGAGAGTAGAGATGAAGGCTAGTAAAGTGTGTATGTTAGTTATGGTTATATGTAATGACTAGTTAAGAAAGTAAGTCAGTGTGATGGTGAGTTGAGATGAAGGGTAGTAAAGCGTGTATGGTAGTTATGGTTATATGTAATGACTAGTTAAGAAAGTAAGTCAGTGAGATGGTGAGTTGAGATGAAGGCTAGTAAAGCGTGTATGTTAGTTATGGTTATATGTAATGACTAGTTAAGAAAGTAAGTCAGTGTGATGGTGAGTTGAGATGAAGGCTAGTAAAGCGTGTATGTTAGTTATGGTTATATGTAATGACTAGTTAAGAAAGTAAGTCAGTGAGATGGTGAGTTGAGATGAAGGCTAGTAAAGTGTGTATGTTAGTTATGGTTATATGTAATGACTAGTTAAGAAAGTAAGTCAGTGTGATGGTGAGTTGAGATGAAGGCTAGTAAAGTGTGTATGTTAGTTATGGTTATATGTAATGACTAGTTAAGAAAGTAAGTCAGTGTGATGGAGAGTAGAGATGAAGGCTAGTAAAGTGTGTATGTTAGTTATGGTTATATATAATGACTAGTTAAGAAAGTAAGTCAGTGTGATGGTGAGTTGAGATGAAGGCTAGTAAAGTGTGTATGTTAGTTATGGTTATATGTAATGACTAGTTAAGAAAGTAAGTCAGTGTGATGGTGAGTTGAGATGAAGGCTAGTAAAGTGTGTATGTTAGTTATGGTTATATGTAATGACTAGTTAAGAAAGTAAGTCAGTGTGATGGAGAGTAGAGATGAAGGCTAGTAAAGCGTGTTTGTTAGTTATGGTTATATGTAATGACTAGTTAAGAAAGTAAGTCAGTGTGATGGTGAGTTGAGATGAAGGCTAGTAAAGTTTGTATGTTAGTTATGGTTATATGTAATGGATAGTTAAGAAAGTAAGTCAGTGTGATGGAGAGTAGAGATGAAGGCTAGTAAAGCGTGTATGTTAGTTATGGTTATGTGTAATGACTAGTTAAGAAAGTAAGTCAGTGTGATGGAGAGTAGAGATGAAGGCTAGTAAAGTGTGTATGTTAGTTATGGTTATATGTAATGACTAGTTAAGAAAGTAAGTCAGTGTGATGGTGAGTTGAGATGAAGGGTAGTAAAGCGTGTATGGTAGTTATGGTTATATGTAATGACTAGTTAAGAAAGTATGTCAGTGTGATGGTGAGTTGAGACGAAGGCTAGTAAAGCGTGTTTGTTAGTTATGGTTATATGTAATGACTAGTTAAGAAAGTAAGTCAGTGTGATGGAGAGTAGAGATGAAGGCTAGTAAAGTGTGTATGGTAGTTATGGTTATATGTAATGGATAGTTAAGAAAGTAAGTCAGTGTGATGGTGAGTTGAGATGAAGGCTAGTAAAGCGTGTAAGTTAGTTATGGTTATATGTAATGACTAGTTAAGAAAGTAAGTCAGTGTGGTGGAGAGTTGAGATGAAGGCTAGTAAAGCGTGTATGTTAGTTATGGTTATATGTAATGGCTAGTTAAGAAAGTACGTCAGTGTGATGGTGAGTTGAGATGAAGGGTAGTAAAGCGTGTATGTTAGTTATGGTTATATGTAATGACTAGTTAAGAAAGTAAGTCAGTGTGAAGGAGAGTTGAGATGAAGGCTAGTAAAGCGTGTATGTTAGTTATGGTTATATGTAATGACTAGTTAAGAAAGTAAGTCAGTGTGAAGGAGAGTAGAGATGAAGGCTAGTAAAGTGTGTATGTTAGTTATGGTTATATGTAATGACTAGTTAAGAAAGTAAGTCAGTGTGATGGTGAGTTGAGATGAAGGGTAGTAAAGCGTGTATGGTAGTTATGGTTATATGTAATGACTAGTTAAGAAAGTAAGTCAGTGTGATGGTGAGTTGAGATGAAGGGTAGTAAAGCGTGTATGGTAGTTATGGTTATATGTAATGACTAGTTAAGAAAGTATGTCAGTGTGATGGTGAGTTGAGACGAAGGCTAGTAAAGCGTGTTTGTTAGTTATGGTTATATGTAATGACTAGTTAAGAAAGTAAGTCAGTGTGATGGAGAGTAGAGATGAAGGCTAGTAAAGTGTGTATGGTAGTTATGGTTATATGTAATGGATAGTTAAGAAAGTAAGTCAGTGTGATGGTGAGTTGAGATGAAGGCTAGTAAAGCGTGTAAGTTAGTTATGGTTATATGTAATGACTAGTTAAGAAAGTAAGTCAGTGTGGTGGAGAGTTGAGATGAAGGCTAGTAAAGCGTGTATGTTAGTTATGGTTATATGTAATGGCTAGTTAAGAAAGTACGTCAGTGTGATGGTGAGTTGAGATGAAGGGTAGTAAAGCGTGTATGGTAGTTATGGTTATATGTAATGACTAGTTAAGAAAGTAAGTCAGTGAGATGGTGAGTTGAGATGAAGGCTAGTAAAGCGTGTTTGTTAGTTATGGTTATATGTAATGACTAGTTAAGAAAGTAAGTCAGTGTGATGGTGAGTTGAGATGAAGGCTAGTAAAGTGTGTATGTTAGTTATGGTTATATGTAATGACTAGTTAAGAAAGTAAGTCAGTGTGATGGTGAGTTGAGATGAAGGCTAGTAAAGTGTGTATGTTAGTTATGGTTATTTGTAATGACTAGTTAAGAAAGTAAGTCAATGTGATGGTGAGTTGAGATGAAGGCTAGTAAAGTGTGTATGTTAGTTATGGTTATATGTAATGGCTAGTTAAGAAAGTAAGTCAGTGTGGTGGTGAGTTGAGATGAAGGGTAGTAAAGCGTGTATGTTAGTTATGGTTATTTGTAATGACTAGTTAAGAAAGTAAGTCAATGTGATGGTGAGTTGAGATGAAGGCTAGTAAAGTGTGTATGTTAGTTATGGTTATATGTAATGACTAGTTAAGAAAGTAAGTCAGTGTGGTGGTGAGTTGAGATGAAGGCTAGTAAAGCGTGTATGTATGTTATGGTTATATGTAATGACTAGTTAAGAAAGTAAGTCAGTGTGATGGTGAGTTGAGATGAAGGCTAGTAAAGCGTGTGTGTTAGTTATGGTTATATGTAATGACTAGTTAAGAAAGTAAGTCAGTGTGATGGTGAGTTGAGATGAAGGCTAGTAAAGTGTGTATGTTAGTTATGGTTATATGTAATGGCTAGTTACAAATCATAGTTACAAGCACACACTCACACTTTTCCCTCACAGTGATGCATGAAATACACAGTAAACTAAATATCAGGTGATGTTTGTAGCAACTTGGAGCCTAAAATGCACCAAATCCAATACAGCAACAATATTCAATTTAGTTTGTTTACAGTAGGCGGGTCAGCAAGTGTAAGATAAGCTTTAGCATCGTAACATTGTGAACTTATAGTATGATATATTAGGTCTAGTAATACATTTTAATAATAGTAATTGTTAAAATGTTTTCTTCAAAACTGTACTATATGAAATTATTTTATCTTATATATTTACTATTGCTCTTTAATTTAAAATGGAATAATCAATAGAATACTTGATTACTGAAATAAACAACAGCTGCAGCCCTAATGTAATCAACTGTAATTTAAATTTAGTTTCCCCCAGTCTTGCTTCTTAGCTACATTAGCCTCGTAGCTGCCATACCAAACTAAAGAAGCTAACTTCAGACGTCAGAACAGTTTCGGCTTGTTCACTACACTCGACTGTAGTCGGTGTAAGTTTGGGGGGCCGGGAGGGGCGGGATTTGTGTGAATTTGATTTCTCGCCAAAAATACACGATTGCTGTTGCACTTCTCTCACTCCCTGTGCCTCTTGCTCATTTATTTTGTCTGGTCCCTCCGTCTCTATCCCTCCTCCCTTATCACCTCATCCTCTCTCGCTCATTTGCTCACTCCCTCGCTCCCTGTTGCCTCCTTAATCTGTTTCTTCCCCCCTCCTTTCTTGCAGTAGATCCTTTCTCCCTTGCAAGCAGCTGTCAGATTGATTGATACTCGCTCATTGCTGCTAAATGAACATTTCCCCCTTCATAAATTGCCGTTTCGTGTGACTAGATTAGCGATGCCTCCTGAAAAGGTCAGTTCATTTAATATCATCTATCAGTCACGTTCGGGCCAGCGCCGGCACTCAGAACTGGGCCGGGTTCAAAATCCACCCCCCCCCCCCCACATGCGCTTTTCTATGAATAAACCAGCCAAGGGGGACACTCTCTCTCTTTCTCTCTCTCTCTGTCTCTCTCTCTCTCTCTATCTCTGTCTAGCTTTCTCTTCTTTCAGCACCCTGGGGAGCAGGCCGTGGAAGTCTAGCAGACAAAGTGCCGTGTAAAGATTTGCTCTGAAATCACATCATGCATATGATCAGAGAGTTCTCTCGGTTTCATTTCAGCTTACGCCCAATGATTCCTAGAAAGACGGACGAGGTTCGGAGGTTAGGCCACTGCACCGTCTGCTAATGGGTTTATCTCGAGGAGGAACCTCATATTGAGGGAGCACAGTGACGTAATTGTTGAGTCGCGTACCATTAAAGACATTTCTGGTGTTAAATGATGATGTGTTTGGATGGAACACTCTTCTGGTATTTTATCTTCTCTCTATAAGTCCTGAATCAGTGATTAAAAATACAGACTGGTTAGAGCTGGGCGATATGGCCTTAAAAAAATCTAAGATTTTTTTCATGAAAAATCTAATTTTAGAGTTTAATCGATTTTTGGGATATTTGAAGGCAGATGCTTCACAGAGCCCAGCCGTCGTTGACAGATTGTATTGTTAAACTCATGTAGGGCTGCATCGTTCGGCTGGACCACAGGTCAGTGGTGGCGGCATAACACGACACGTCCTCCTCCACCTCTAGTGATTCTTTGGCGTGTGTTGTTATCCAGTTGTGGCGACTTCAGAAAAATGTTTGCAGCTTGATAGCTCGTACTTCTGGTCTAAAACTTTCCACCGTATTTTTCCACCTGTTTGACTTTTCCACTGTATATATGGGCGCCATGTCTTTTGCAGTAAACATCACTATAGCATCTGCGATTGCCTTCCAACATGCCCCATTCCTATCATATGGCACACAGTTAGAAAACATATCCGGGATGGTTGCTGGCTTTATTTTGGGATAAGTTTCTCGTGCTGCTTCGTTTGGAAGAAACCGTTTTCAAACACACCTTACAGCGAACACTTGTTTGTTCCGTGTCTGACGCCGCAAAACCAAACCAATTCCAGATCTTGGAGGAAGTTACTCCTTTCTTGGGGACAAATTCCGACTTTCCCCCAATCGCTAGCATGTTGTTTATCTCTGTCTACGGGAAGCTGGGATGGGGGGGCAGTGGGAGCGCGGTAAGGCCAGGGGGGGTGATCACTCTGAACTACGGAAGCCCAAAGGGGGGCGTTGGTGGCAGAAGTTAAAACTGAGAGAAAAACGATTTTCACAAAAACACATCGTCCTTAACTGTAAATTCAAATTAATCGATAAAATCGATTGATCGCCCAGCTCTAGCACTGGTTTGGGTTTTTTTTCTTAGGCACGTGCAAATTTGGAGGCATAACCTACATTAGAAACTCCACATATTGACTCTCATTGTCCATTTTATCAGCTCCACCGTGTACCATGTAGTTGCACTTCGTAGTTCTACAATTACAGACTATAGTTTGTAGGATTGAATCTGGATTTATTGCTAAAGACGATACATTTCAAGTTTGTGTCGTAGAGTCCAGGAATCTGTGGGAGCTGCTCGTGCTGGTCGATAGATCAAAGGATCCTCTATATTGGTGGTCTGTCTGGGCGGTCCGCAGCTTTTTCGTTGTATGTGTGACCTCCCGTAACCACTGCTCCCAACAACCAAGGCGGGCGATTCTTTGAAAGGACCTTCCTGTTTCTCTCAGTCCAATGATGACCGCTCTAAGTCTGTCAACTGGGTGAAAGGCCTTCAAATGCAGCATGACCAGCAGTCAGCAATCTCTCAGCAAGAGGTACATGACCCAAAAGTAGGCTCTGGAAGTCTTTCTATAGGGCAGCAGGGGAAACAGTCAGACATTTCTATCAGGCTTTGTTTTTTCTTGTCAGTTTGACTGTATATTTGACCACATGCGACTCAGATTTTTGTGATCGATACTTTGAACCGGCAGCGTATATCCACCACAAGATGCAAGCAGCAACCGTTTTAGCATTTCATTGGTATTCAGAGTGTTTTTTTTTTTCTTTGACCACTAAGGTTCCCCATCCTGAGAGAACAGCCAGGGTCCTGGTGTTAGAGATTATGTCCAACATCTCGGCTCTCATTAAACGGAAATTGTGGGCAGTTTGTTGGCATCAGGAGGCACCGTAAGCTGTTGAACCCTCCGGTTTTTACGTAAACACTTAACAACGCTGGTCTCAACAGTTGGCTGCCTGTTTGTGGTGAGGCAGAATTAAATGTTAACCGCCATCTGACCTCCAATTTGAGCGGAAAGGCAGAAAAAGATGTCTCCAGGCAGCTGGGGGCTACCACCCATAGCGCTGGCCCTTTGCTCACGTTCACTCTCAGCTCTCCGGCTTTTGAAGATACTCTTTGCACGCGCACACACACGCACACACCGAGCCATTAAACCTCACACCTGTTCTACCTTGAAAGGCAGAATTGATATGAAATATGCATGAAAGTTCATATCCTTTTGCCTCGGCAAGCTCAAGGGTTAGTTAGCATCTCTTCCCTTCCAGACATAGGTTACCCTTCTTCTCTCTCCACTCATGCTTCATCACCTGTTTGCTCTTTTCGCTTCCCCGCGGATCCTTCCATCTACTTGGCCTCCTCGTTCTAACCTCTCTTCCATCAGCAGCCCCCTCTGTTCCTTCTCCACGTATTTCCCCCCGTCGGGAAGCACTGTGATACTTTTGCGAAAGCGCAGGACTGTGATTCACTCCGATTAAAGATGAATTCCTCGTGATTGGCAGCTAGATTGCGCTCAGAAGGAGGCAATGAGAACAGATGGGGACTGTAGAAGACGGTGGTTCAGCGTGAAAAAGGAGTCAAGTTGCACATGGTGAAGAGTCCTTGAGGCAGGTGGAAGATTTGAGGTGTAGGAGGGCTCCTCTAATGGAGAGTCAACGCAGGAGGCTTCGAGGGTGGTTAAAGATGGAGGAAAATGCTGAGTGCTCGAGGACAGGAGAACAAAAGTGTTCATGAATAATGGGTAATAGGTTCAGGGTGGTCGCGCACAGCAAACTTGGCAAAGTTTGAGAACACGTGTCGGGTTCTACACATGTACGGAGAATAATTTCAAATGATTTATTTTCCCCCAGTGAGCTTGTGACAGCCGTCACAATGCATTCCTGATTGGATATGATGTGCGATAATAAAGGATCACAGTCAGATCTTATACCTGCCTGATTTGTAGCACCAGCCACATGATTCTAAAAATGAAGACGGTCTAAGGATATATATATATGTAATATATACTGTTTTTATGTCTTGTGTTATGTCTTCTTTTTTAAACTTAATGTTTCAGATGGCCTAAATAAAAATAAAAAAATAGTGGCCATCTCTGCACCAGTTCTAAAACACCTACTCATCTACAGCTGCCTACAGTGATCTTTACTATGAGATATTTTGTTTTTTGGACTAGGAAAAGCCCCTTTAGAGGATGCTTCTTCAGTGTGGGAGTATCTTGTGAGAAACTACAACTGCTGTAGGATGGATTTTGGGGGCAAGTTGTTAAAAATATAGCATAAGTATGTCCGATAGCTAACATTACTGCTAAAGTTTAGTGGAGAGAATTGATTACCAAAGGACAGAAATGACTCCGCATATGAGCAGGACAAAGGCTAAAAGCTAAAAAGTCAGAGAGATCGCTTTGCGCACTGGGGGCACAGTCATGGTGGAACATAAAAGGTTATTACCTAAATTATTGCCACAAAATTGGAAGCATTAAAATGTCTTTGTAGCAGTACCTGGAACTAAAAACCCCAACCGCTAAAAAACAGGCCCAGATCCCGTTATCCCTCCTCCACCAAACTTTATATTTGGCCCTATGCATTCTGGTAGGTAGCGTTTTCCTGGCATCCACCAAAACCAGACTCATCTATCAAACTGCCAGATATTTAAGCGTGATTCATCACTCCAGAGAACATGTTTTAACTGTTCCAGAGTAAAGTGGCCGAGGTTTAGCATTGCACATAGTGATCTTAGGTTTTTGTTTAGCTGCTCAACCACTAAAACCTAATTTGTAAAGCTCCCAGTTCCTTCCAAAGGCAGCATTTTTAGGTCCTACATGCTTCAGTTGCATCGCCTATAGCTTTGTGGTTGTTGTTGCTACATTTAGACACGTTTTACAGTAATAGCACTTACAGTTGACTATGGCAGATCTAGGTTGTGCCACGTTTCAATACATCAGGCACTTCAGTACGACCTATTCTACTGCCAGTGTTTGTCTATGGTGTGTCTGAAACACCCGAAGTCATAAAGTAGAAGGCATGTCCACATAGTTTTGGCCATATAGTGTAGCTACCTAGCATTCTAGGTACCCTTTCTTAGTTTTACTTATTTGGCCTTAAAGGTAAAAACTAGAAGGTAAAGATATATATTCCTTTATAGTTTGGTCATCATCTGTTTATTTTGCTTATTAGCCTGTAGTTCAGTGGCTCGGCCAGCACTAAGTCTTTGGTGACACCACAAGGATTCTTAATGGTTGTATGATATGTTCATGCTGGGCATAATAGTGAGTAAACATGAAAACTCTTACCGATGAGGCTGAGGGATAAAGTGAACACTAAATTTGTGCCACAATAACCCCTTAAAGCACTGGACTCTAATGTACCTCAGTATAATATGAGATACACAAGTTAAGAGACTGGCATGACACCTTCAGCCTCCTTCCATTCTTTTTCTTTCTTTGGTTGCCTCTGCACTGCTCAGACGAGATCTTTGTACAGGCTCCTAAAAAAAGCTACGCTGGTACCACCTGCTGCTAGTTTCACACATGAGCTGGAACACGTTGGGTCATCTGCCGTGTTTTTTCTTTGTTTTCTCTGTTTCCTAACCCTCCTGTCGCTTTTCTTTCACTTCAGCCTCATAAATGGTCCAGAAATTGGCAGCCAGTTTCCACATTTTTAGAAAATCGCTGTCTTGCCTTACTGGTTTTGGTGCTAAGGTCATGCCTGCGTCTCACCGTGCAGCCCTACACAATTCCTCTCCGTCACTAGCCGTTTGACTGGCCACACAGCAGCAGCACCAACATTTCAGTCAAGCTAAAAATCCCACATTTTCTGGGTTATTTCATTCAGCGATGTCTTCCAGGCCGCTGGTCTCCCGGCTGAAAGAGAAGTCAAGGCTGTGGTGTGATTTTCCGCTCTCATTAAATAAGAATATAGGCAGCGTCTGCGTGGTGGGCATTTGGGATGAAGGCAGAGCTGATCTCTGTTTTTAGGTATGAACAGGTTTGGGGGGTCTCCTGTTCATTCTCAGGCAGACGCTGAAGTTTTCACTCTGGAGATCGTTGAATAGTCACGTCATTGCTTCGTGGACCTGTTGACCAGCGGTGTGGTCATTTGCAGAGGAGTTCAATCACCATGTAGTGTCAGTTCTTGATGCTCATCTTTGTGTTCCTTTTCTTTCTTCTTTAGTTTTTTTGTTGATCCTCAGTTGTTCATGTTGTTGTGTTATTCTTTTTCCTTTGTCCATTTTTCTTCATTTGTTTGTTCTTCTTTCAGTTGTTTTGTCTTGTTGTGCTTATTGATCTTGTCGTTGTAGTTTGTTTTCTTGCTCTTATTGTTTTTGCTCTGCTTTTCTTGTTCTTCATCCGCTTGTATTTGGTTTTTTTTACCTTCTTTCTCTTTCCCTCTTCTTTTTTTGTGCTCTTTCTTCATCCATCTTTATCTTCCTCCTCTTGTTACTTCCCTTGCTCTCTGGTTTTTGCACCTCTTTTTGTTCCCCTGCTCTTATGTGTGTTGTTTCTGTTCTTGGGTTTCTGTTTCTGTTATCCTTCTTTATCTTTATTTTCCTGAAGTTCTTTGTGTTAAGCTTCTTGTTTTTGTTCCTTCAGATTTTGCTCTCGCTCCTTCACCTCTCCCCTGTTCATCTTCCTCCTCGCCGCCTCTTCCTGTTCATGTTTTTCTTGGTTTTTTTTGTTCGTTCTTCATGATCGTTTTCTGTTCTTGCTCTTTGTTCTTCTTCTTAAAGATAAAGGCAATTAGTTTAAATGAAATTAAGACGGATGAAGAATCCACAGAGAGCACGGCTTCCTCTTCCTGTTCGAGATGGTCACTCTCGGGCCAGCGTCTGGCTAACCAAACAGAATTGCATTACAGCTGCGAGGGGAGCGATGCTGTAAATATCAGCAGCGTAAACGCCGCGGTCTCCTGAGTGAACCTGCCGTTTTTGGATGAGGCCCGTTCCTGCTGGGTTCTGCGCTCACGGTTGTCAAGGACTCGAGCGCCTTCCAGAAAAACCCTAAGAAACTGAGCTCTCGTCCTTGAAAGGAATTACTTCGTTGTCAATAAACAAAAGGCGGCGGTTGAAGTGTGCATGCGGTTGCATACTTGCAGGGTCATCTGTATGCGGAGTGCGCAGCTCAAAAGGTGATTTCTTCTCCGAGAAGGTCCGACAGCCGAGACTTCACGAGATGTTAAAAATGCCTGAGTCTGTGCTCAGCTGTTCCCTCTCCTATCAGGCAGGACTGAAAGACTGCACACATTTAATTCTGCGTTTTCTTTTTTTTTTACCCAATTCTTTCTCCAAGTTCTCCTTCTCTCTCTTGTTCTCTCTCTCTCTCTCTCTCTCTCCCACTCTCTGACCCAATTCAGACTTACCAATGGACGATTGTGGACAAAGCTTTTGGTTCTGAAGGATGCGCTGCGGAATAGAAAATTAGCCGGCAGATTCAAGGCTGTTTTCTATTGAACTGAAAGTGTGTGAGGGTGCTCAGTGCTGAAACATGGTGGCAGGGCATGAAACGCCGAGAGGCCTTGAAAGGTCGTGGGCTTCAATGTAGCATCGTCCAGCTCTAATAGATTTATACGGTATTTAATTTGAGTGTGTCTCTGAGCACACGTGCTAGCGTGACCAGCCCTGAATGGAACCTGGTAGCTACAGTTCAGAACGCAGTAATCTCCAAATAAATCCATGGAGATTTTTTTCCCATTGTCAGTCGTTCACGGTCGTTCATTCGTAGCTTGGTTTTATTTAACTGATCTTGTAGGTGCAGGTTCAGGTCTCAGTTGTCATTGTCCTGTCTGGAATCCAGAGCTGGCTCTATACATGCCTGCAGTGAGTTCAAGGTAAGATCAAAACCGGATGTAATTTAGGAGAGTAGCGTAGCCCGCTGACCAGGAGACCACTCGCACAGTCAACAGCAAATTAGCCAAAGCCTCCACAACTATTTATATTCTCCTCTTTCAGTATTTAGTGTGTCCACCTTAATTACAGCTTCCACTCTTTTCAGGACACTCACTTTCAGTTCCTCAAAGAAACCTGCAGGGCTGTTTTTCTCCAGGTTCAGCTTGACTTGGTCACAATTTCTGCTTCTTATGATCCGAATAATCCGTAACACATCCAGCGATGTCAAGGTCTGGACTCAAGGTCAAGGTCTTGTTTAATGTGTCTGTATCTCATTGAACAGCTTCTTTTGTTTTGTTTTGTTTTTCTTTAATTGTTGCTTTAATAGAATCCTTGATTTTAAGTTGTTTGTAAAGTTGAACACCTTTTCTCAGAGTATATATACTGTTACTCTGATTTTTTTCTAGATTTCTCAGAGTATATATACTGTTACTCTGATTTTTTCTAGATTTCTCAGAGTATATATACTGTTACTCTGCTTTTTTCTAGATTTCTCAGAGTATATATACTGTTACTCTGCTTTTTTCTAGATTTCTCAGAGTATATATACTCTGGTCTCTTTCAGATTACTCAGTGTATATATACTCTTACTCTGATTTCTTCTAGATTTCTCAGTGTATATATACTCTGATTTCTTTCAGATTACTCAGTGTATATATACTCTTACTCTGATTTCTTTCAGATTTCTCAGTGTATATATACTCTGATTTCTTTCAGATTACTCAGTGTATATATACTCTTACTCTGATTTCTTTCAGATTACTCAGTGTATATATACTCTTACTCTGATTTCTTTCAGATTACTCAGTGTATATATACTCTTACTCTGATTTCTTTCAGATTTCTCAGTGTATATATACTCTGATTTCTTTCAGATTACTCAGTGTATATATACTCTTACTCTGATTTCTTTCAGATTACTCAGTGTATATATACTCTTACTCTGATTTCTTTCAGATTTCTCAGTGTATATATACTCTTACTCTGATTTCTTTCAGATTACTCAGTGTATATATACTCTTACTCTGATTTCTTTCAGATTTCTCAGTGTATATATACTCTTACTCTGATTTCTTTCAGATTACTCAGTGTATATATACTCTTACTCTGATTTCTTTCAGATTTCTCAGTGTATATATACTCTTACTCTGATTTCTTTCAGATTTCTCAGTGTATATATACTCTGATTTCTTTCAGATTTCTCAGTGTATATATACTCTTACTCTGATTTCTTTCAGATTACTCAGTGTATATATACTCTTACTCTGATTTCTTTCAGATTTCTCAGTGTATATATACTCTGGTCTCTTTCAGATTTCTCAGTGTATATATACTCTTATTCTGATTTCTTTCAGATTTCTCAGTGTATATATACTCTTACTCTGATTTCTTCTAGATTTCTCAGTGTATATATACTCTTACTCTGATCTCTTTCAGATTACTCAGTGTATATATACTCTTACTCTGATTTCTTTCAGATTTCTCAGTGTATATATACTCTTACTCTGATTTCTTTCAGATTACTCAGTGTATATATACTCTTACTCTGATTTCTTTCAGATTACTCAGTGTATATATACTCTGGTCTCTTTCAGATTACTCAGTGTATATATACTCTGATTTCTTTCAGATTACTCAGTGTATATATACTCTTACTCTGATTTCTTTCAGATTACTCAGTGTATATATACTCTGGTCTCTTTCAGATTACTCAGTGTATATATACTCTGATTTCTTTCAGATTACTCAGTGTATATATACTCTTACTCTGATTTCTTTCAGATTTCTCAGTGTATATATACTCTTACTCTGATTTCTTCTAGATTTCTCAGTGTATATATACTCTTACTCTGATTTCTTCTAGATTTCTCAGTGTGTATATATACTCTGATTTCTTTCAGATTTCTCAGTGTATATATACTCTTACTCTGATTTCTTTCAGATTTCTCAGTGTATATATACTCTTACTCTGATTTCTTTCAGATTACTCAGTGTATATATACTCTTACTCTGATCTCTTTCAGATCTCTCAGTGTATATATACTCTTACTCTGATTTCTTTCAGATTTCTCAGTGTATATATACTCTTACTCTGATTTCTTTCAGATTACTCAGTGTATATATACTCTTACTCTGATTTCTTTCAGATTTCTCAGTGTATATATACTCTTACTCTGATTTCTTTCAGATAACTCAGTGTATATATACTCTTACTCTGATTTCTTTCAGATTTCTCAGTGTATATATACTCTTACTCTGATCTCTTTCAGATTACTCAGTGTATATATACTCTTACTCTGATCTCTTTCAGATTACTCAGTGTATATATACTCTTACTCTGATTTCTTTCAGATTTCTCAGTGTATATATACTCTTACTCTGATTTCTTTCAGATTTCTCAGTGTATATATACTCTGATTTCTTTCAGATTTCTCAGTGTATATATACTCTTACTCTGATTTCTTTCAGATTACTCAGTGTATATATACTCTTACTCTGATTTCTTTCAGATTTCTCAGTGTATATATACTCTTACTCTGATTTCTTTCAGATTTCTCAGTGTATATATACTCTGATTTCTTTCAGATTTCTCAGTGTATATATACTCTTACTCTGATTTCTTTCAGATTACTCAGTGTATATATACTCTTACTCTGATTTCTTTCAGATTTCTCAGTGTATATATACTCTTACTCTGATTTCTTTCAGATTTCTCAGTGTATATATACTCTGGTCTCTTTCAGATTTCTCAGTGTATATATACTCTTATTCTGATTTCTTTCAGATTTCTCAGTGTATATATACTCTTACTCTGATTTCTTCTAGATTTCTCAGTGTATATATACTCTTACTCTGATCTCTTTCAGATTACTCAGTGTATATATACTCTTACTCTGATTTCTTTCAGATTACTCAGTGTATATATACTCTTACTCTGATTTCTTTCAGATTACTCAGTGTATATATACTCTGGTCTCTTTCAGATTACTCAGTGTATATATACTCTGATTTCTTTCAGATTACTCAGTGTATATATACTCTTACTCTGATTTCTTTCAGATTACTCAGTGTATATATACTCTGGTCTCTTTCAGATTACTCAGTGTATATATACTCTGATTTCTTTCAGATTACTCAGTGTATATATACTCTTACTCTGATTTCTTTCAGATTTCTCAGTGTATATATACTCTTACTCTGATTTCTTTCAGATTTCTCAGTGTATATATACTCTTACTCTGATTTCTTCTAGATTTCTCAGTGTATATATACTCTTACTCTGATTTCTTCTAGATTTCTCAGTGTGTATATATACTCTGATTTCTTTCAGATTTCTCAGTGTATATATACTCTTACTCTGATTTCTTTCAGATTTCTCAGTGTATATATACTCTTACTCTGATTTCTTTCAGATTACTCAGTGTATATATACTCTTACTCTGATCTCTTTCAGATCTCTCAGTGTATATATACTCTTACTCTGATTTCTTTCAGATTTCTCAGTGTATATATACTCTTACTCTGATTTCTTTCAGATTACTCAGTGTATATATACTCTTACTCTGATTTCTTTCAGATTTCTCAGTGTATATATACTCTTACTCTGATTTCTTTCAGATAACTCAGTGTATATATACTCTTACTCTGATTTCTTTCAGATTTCTCAGTGTATATATACTCTTACTCTGATCTCTTTCAGATTACTCAGTGTATATATACTCTTACTCTGATCTCTTTCAGATTACTCAGTGTATATATACTCTTACTCTGATCTCTTTCAGATTACTCAGTGTATATATACTCTTACTCTGATTTCTTTCAGATTTCTCAGTGTATATATACTCTTACTCTGATCTCTTTCAGATTTCTCAGTGTATATATACTCTTACTCTGATCTCTTTCAGATCTCTCATTGTATATATACTCTTACTCTGATCTCTTTCAGATTACTCAGTGTATATATACTCTTACTCTGATCTCTTTCAGATTACTCAGTGTATATATACTCTTACTCTGATCTCTTTCAGATTTCTCAGTGTATATATACTCTTACTCTGATTTCTTTCAGATTTCTCAGTGTATATATACTCTTACTCTGATTTCTTTCAGATTTCTCAGTGTATATATACTCTTACTCTGATTTCTTTCAGATTACTTGGTTGCAAAGCTGAAATCTGATTATTGCATGATTTATGTAGACCTGGAGTTTTCCTATTATCTGATTAACCAAGTGCTTGTAAAGGTGTTGAACAGATTACTGACTAAATCTTGAGTTTCTCCAGTTTCAGATTATTCAGTGTCACTCTCACTGGATGCTGTTAATAAACATTGTGTTCACTGATTTACATGTTTAGGATGAACAAAACTGAGTTACTGGGTTATTAAATATAGATTTGTGCTTATCCGCGCTGCAGGGTTTATCAGAAATGAGTACACGGCTCTGATTTACTCCACTGTGTTCCTCAGATAAGATCTTGCTGGTATGTTGTGTTACTCAGGGCGGGACTTTATCTGAAACTACAGGTACTTGGTTCCTCTTAGTGTTTCTCCTGTACGCTCTTTCTCTCTGTGGTGCTCTGCCTCTGGAGAAAGAAGTTACATGACTGAACAGATATGAAGAATATGGTCAGTGGGCAGTAATATGGAGATTGTATGGCCTGAGGAAACTTCACCGCTACGTATGTGGAGAAGCCGATTTCTGCAAGTTCCTTCTTCATCTTCATGATGTGCAGCATTAATTGAGACATATGCTTCCACACTTATCTGAGCCCACATTTTTGCCTTGTTACTGATCGTATTAAGATATGTACGCTTTTAATTAGTTTATCAGGTCTGATTGCTGTGGCGGCAGATGAAGCTTGTCTAATTCGCCTCCTTGTTTTTCGCAGTGATAGGTGAAATTATGAGTATATGTGAACGCAGCAATTAATCCTGGGGTACGAGGTTGTATCAGTCAAAATAATTGCGGGATCGCGAGCGCTTTTCCACGGCAATCTGTCAAAGCGGCCGACAAGCCGGTTCCTCGTTTCCTCGCAATGTTAATGGAAAAAGTTTGGGGTTTATGTTCCACGTCTGAAATATCTCACTATATCTCCCTCTCTCACGTTGTTTCTGTCTCCTCCTCCTCCTCTCGCAGATAACTTCCCTCAGATGGCTCATCAGAAACGCTTCATTGAGCGGAAGTACAGGCAGGAGCTGAAGGAGATGAGGAGGGAGCGAGAGCGACAGGAGCGAGAGAGCGACGAGGGGGAAGACGGACGGAAATGAACAAGGAGAAAAAGGAACGAAGAGCCTCGCCCGAGGAAGAAGCCAGTCAGACCCGGCCAGGAGGAGGCAGACTGGACGTAGTTACATACCCGACACGTATGAGGCCAAAGTCAAATTTACCCCAGGCCTCTTTCAGAAGCTCCTAATAAGCAGAGTCTGATTGAAGCGATAGTTTGGCCGAAGATCTACACAATCTTTACCCCGAATGGAGTCAGTCAGCCAAGGCTGGAGCTGCAGAGTGGGAGAAGCGTATACCCCACCAATTAGCAGTCAGCACTGAGTTGTTAAGCAACCTCACATAGACGTGCTTGTGTGGTTACTGACACTGTAGCTCGTCTTTATAGGGCACCATATGTCATACAGCCTCCGTTTGGGGTTGCATGACAACTCAGCCTGGTTTGAGGCGACAGTGTGTGATAGAGGAATGCTAATTGGTGGGCTGTAAGCCTTCATTGTGTGTTAGCTACATAGCTTGTAGCTCCAGTGCAAAAGTAAAGAAGTGAATTTTAGACGCCAGGCGCGTCTCAGCTGATGGGAAAGTTGTGTATTTCTTTTTGTTTTATAAATTTTGCTGAACTGTTGCTTTAATACCATGCAGACGTGCGGTTTGGCGTTATTGGATTGTTTTTGTTAGTTTGTTTTATTTGAATGTTTTTATCTCGTTGGGTCGTGTGAGTGTTATAATAAAATGTGATTTATAGAAACTGTTAAAAGTGGACTAAACTTACTAATAAAGAAATAAACTGGACAGTGTGTGGAAATGCCTCTGGTGATATTGCTTTTAGAAGTGCTTCTGGTGTTGTAGTCGTGTGATAAATGGGTGACAGAGTCTCTTTTTCAGTTCTATCTATTTTAGGTTTTTCCATCCAATTCACTCCACTATTATTTCCTCCACTTTCACACACTTCCTCCAAGCCATCTAAACCTGCCACTGCATTTGAACTACTGGCAGTGCTGCCAGGACCCTAGCACTTCTTGGACAAAAGCTGTGGTCCCTCATGTGATTCACACAGCCTTACAGACTCAAACCTGTCCGGATATTATTGGATGATGGAGTGACACTGATGTGTGTTGAGAATGATCTGCCACGCACTTCAAATGTGACCAACAGGTCTGACCCTATAACGTATGCAGTACACGGCTGGTGGTAGATTGTGCAACAGATCAGACTCTGGAAGTGAGTGGACAGTGACTAGAAGTATAAGGGAGGTGTTTCTAATAAAGTGGCCAGTGAGTGGAAGAATAAGGGAGGTGTTTCTAATAAAGTGGCCAGTGAGTGGAAGAATAAGGGAGGTGTTTCTAATAAAGTGGACAGTGACTAGATGTATAAGGGAGGTGTTTCTAATAAAGTGGCCAGTGACTAGAAGTATAAGGGAGGTGTTTCTAATAAAGTGGCCAGTGAGTGGAAGAATAAGGGAGGTGTTTCTAATAAAGTGGACAGTGACTAGAAGTGTAAGGGAGGTGTTTCTAATAAAGTGGACAGTGACTAGAAGTATAAGGGAGATGTTTCTAATAAAGTGGCCAGTGACTGGAAGTATAAGGGAGGTGTTTCTAATAAAGTGGCCAGTGACTGAAAGTGTAAGGGAGGGGTTTCTAATAAAGTGGCCAGTGACTGGAAGTATAAGGGAGGTGTTTCTAATAAAGTGGCCGGTGAGTGAAAGTGTAAGGGAGGGGTTTCTAATAAAGTGGACAGTGACTAGATGTATAAGGGAGGTGTTTCTAATAAAGTGGCCAGTGACTAGAAGTATAAGGGAGGTGTTTCTAATAAAGTGGCCAGTGACTGGAAGTATAAGGGAGGTGTTTCTAATAAAGTGGCCAGTGACTG
This sequence comes from Megaleporinus macrocephalus, assembly GCA_021613375.1. Classification (NCBI taxonomy): domain Eukaryota; kingdom Metazoa; phylum Chordata; class Actinopteri; order Characiformes; family Anostomidae; genus Megaleporinus; species Megaleporinus macrocephalus. The sequence continues at coordinate 34,527,644 of CM038715.1, forward strand.
AAAGTGTAAGGGAGGGGTTTCTAATAAAGTGGACAGTGAGTGGAAGTATAAGGGAGGTGTTTCTAATAAAGTGGCCAGTGACTAGATGTATAAGGGAGGTGTTTCTAATAAAATGGCCAGTGAGTGAAAGTATAAGAGAGGGGTTTCTAATAAAGTGGCCAGTGACTGGACGTATAAGGCAGGTGTTTCTAATAAAGTGGCCAGTGACTGGAAGTATAAGGGAGGTGTTTCTAATAAAGTGGCCAGTGACTAGAAGTATAAGGGAAGTGTTTCTAATAAAGTGGCCAGTGACTAGATGTATAAGGGAGGTGTTTCTAATAAAATGGCCAGTGAGTGAAAGTATAAGAGAGGGGTTTCTAATAAAGTGGACAGTGACTGGACGTATAAGGCAGGTGTTTCTAATAAAGTGGACAGTGAGTGGAAGTGTAAGGGAGGTGTTTCTAATAAAGTGGACAGTGAGTGGAAGTATGGGGGAGGTGTTTCTAATAAAGTGGACAGTGAGTGGAAGTGTAAGGGAGGTGTTTCTAATAAAGTGGACAGTGAGTGGAAGTATAAGGGAGGTGTTTCTAATAAAGTGGCCAGTAAGTAGAAGCATAAGGGAGGTGTTTCTAATAAAGTGGACAGTGAGTGGAAGTATAAGGGAGGGGTTTCTAATAAAGTGGACAGTGAGTGGAAGCATAAGAAAGGTGTTTCTAATAAAGTGGACAGTGAGTGGAAGCATAAGGGAGGTGTTTCTAATAAAGTGGACAGTGAGAGGAAGAATAAGGGAGGTGTTTCTGATAAAGTGGACAGTGAGTGGAAGTATAAGGGAGGTGTTTCTGATAAAGTGGACAGTGAGTGGAAGTATAAGGGAGGTGTTTCTAATAAAGTGGCCAGTGACTGGAAGTATAAGGGAGGTGTTTCTAATAAAATGGCCAGTGACTAGAAGTATAAGGGAAGTGTTTCTAATAAAGTGGCCAGTGACTAGATGTATAAGGGAGGTGTTTCTAATAAAATGGCCAGTGAGTGAAAGTATAAGAGAGGGGTTTCTAATAAAGTGGACAGTGACTGGACGTATAAGGCAGGTGTTTCTAATAAAGTGGACAGTGAGTGGAAGTATGGGGAGGTGTTTCTAATAAAGTGGACAGTGAGTGGAAGTGGAAGGGAGGTGTTTCTAATAAAGTGGACAGTGAGTGGAAGTATAAGGGAGGTGTTTCTAATAAAGTGGCCAGTAAGTAGAAGCATAAGGGAGGTGTTTCTAATAAAGTGGACAGTGAGTGGAAGTATAAGGGAGGGGTTTCTAATAAAGTGGACAGTGAGTGGAAGCATAAGAAAGGTGTTTCTAATAAAGTGGACAGTGAGTGGAAGCATAAGGGAGGTGTTTCTAATAAAGTGGACAGTGAGTGGAAGAATAAGGGAGGTGTTTCTGATAAAGTGGACAGTGAGTGGAAGTATAAGGGAGGGGTTTCTAATAAAGTGGACAGTGACTGGACGTATAAGGCAGGTGTTTCTAATAAAGTGGACAGTGAGTGGAAGTATGGGGGAGGTGTTTCTAATAAAGTGGACAGTGAGTGGAAGTGTAAGGGAGGTGTTTCTAATAAAGTGGACAGTGAGTGGAAGTATAAGGGAGGTGTTTCTAATAAAGTGGCCAGTAAGTAGAAGCATAAGGGAGGTGTTTCTAATAAAGTGGACAGTGAGTGGAAGTATAAGGGAGGGGTTTCTAATAAAGTGGACAGTGAGTGGAAGCATAAGAAAGGTGTTTCTAATAAAGTGGACAGTGAGTGGAAGCATAAGGGAGGTGTTTCTAATAAAGTGGACAGTGAGTGGAAGAATAAGGGAGGTGTTTCTGATAAAGTGGACAGTGAGTGGAAGTATAAGGGCGGTGTTTCTAATAAAGTGGCCAGTGACTGGAAGTATAAGGGAGGTGTTTCTAATAAAGTGGCCAGTGACTAGAAGTATAAGGGAAGTGTTTCTAATAAAGTGGCCAGTGACTAGATGTATAAGGGAGGTGTTTCTAATAAAATGGCCAATGAGTGAAAGTATAAGAGAGGGGTTTCTAATAAAGTGGACAGTGAGTGGAAGTATAAGGGAGGTGTTTCTGATAAAGTGGACAGTGAGTGGAAGTATAAGAGAGGTGTTTCTGATAAAGTGGACAGTGAGTGGAAGTATAAGGGAGGGGGGTTTAATAAAGTAGTCTAATATAGACCAAAAACTAAAATACATCTTGATAAGGTTTAGTTTTTATGTTGTGTTGTTAAACTGCGATAGATTTGTGAGTTAAAACTAAAAGAATTCTGAGTTCAGAGGAAAACTAATCAGACAGAGTGAGAGTGAGAGTGAGAGTGAGAGTGCGAGTGCTGCTGTGAGTCTCTCTATAAAGCCTGAAACGTTCATTCAGAAGTCAGAGCTGCCGACGGGATTTGGCGGGAGTTTTTTTTTTTATGTCATACGCCTTTACGTATTGACGTCACACGCACAGGCTTATAAAGAAGGCCTACCTGAGCCAGGCTGGTGGGTGTTTGTGGTCAGTACTGAATGTTGGTGAATGGAAGAACTATATATCCCTGAATACAGAGACCTCGAGCTGCACACCTAGTTGTCCGCTGGAGCGCCACCGGTGGTCAAAGCACAGAAACGTAGAATTGAACAGTCAGAGCTGCTAAATTAGACAAACTGAATAAAAAGCGTGAAGAACTGTCAACACATCCCGCCTGTGGCTGCACGCGGGTAGCAGTGATCTGAATTAGGCTGAAGGCAGCTTCGTGTTGGAGTTATCCAGTTCCACCTTAAATGGTGCCTGAACGTTGCTGCTGTGCAATCTAAGGAAACTGTGACCAAACAAATGACGAATAAGAAGCTTTTTTGAGTTAACTGTGATTTAGACTATCAGAATATCCCACCGACAGCTTTATATACAGCTCTAGCTGTAAACCCGCGGTACTGTAGGTCGTATCGACTGGACGCTCTTAATCAGAACACCTGACCGAGAGGTCAGCAGAGCGGACTCGGCCCGCACTGGAGCTCCGTGACCTGAAGGGGTTTAGAAGAGAAGCTGAATGTGCTTATTTATTGCTGGACAGGTAAGTTGTTTGTTTGTTTGTTTGTTTGTTAGCTATTCAGCTGCTGAACGTAGCCGGTCTGATTATTACTGTTGTGGAATTGAATGTTACCACTGACTAACAAACACACAACGGTTTCTACTTTCTTACAAAGTTGTCAAAAAGCGGTGGTTTTAACGTTGCCTGAACAAGGTTGTCACTGATGTTTATGGTAGTATGACTCAAACACAGTAACGTATTGTTTTGGTGCCCTTAACGCTGAAATGTAATTCCTACGAAAGTTGTGACAATGTTATCTGATAAACGTTGTAGCAACGTTGTCAGTACGTTGTCACAACCTGCTAGAATCCATCTTAAGTTTTATTATATCTGCATGGACCTCAATAGAAGTTTGCCTGTAAGTAGTCAAAGCGTCGCCTAGGCGGTATAGGCAAATGTTAGGCCTAGTTATACTGTTTTTTTATTTTTTAATATTACAAAAAACAAGCAAAGCCAACTACACCATAACTTCGCAGTCGAATAATATTAGCCCTAATATTTCTGTGTTACGTGCGTGTGCCGTGCGGCATCCTCCTGATACCAGTACCCGCCCTCGCGCTCTACCTGTGGGGAGGAGGCGTTACGTCCAAAAAGCCGAAGCCCTCTGGTGCCTGGGGGAGAAACGAGCTAAATGAAGAAAGCGAAAGACGACAAACAGACAGGTAATGTGATGACTGTACACTTTCTTTTGCGTAGTAACAGTTCCCGTCAGATGTGAAGTTACTAGCTAGTGTTCACTAATTTAATAAATATCTACTAGTGGGATTGGGTGATATTGGGGGGATAAAAACAGTCTCGATTTTTTTTTTACACTTATAACCGATTCTCGATTACCATTTCTATTTGATTTTTTTTACTTAGTCCTTGGCGAAGTGTTGGTTTGCTGCTTTGTTTTGAAAACGTGTGTGCTTTGGTCTGTGGGAAGCGCCGGTGTTGTGCCGAATTTAGCACCCCCGCCAGGAAAAGCACCCCTCTCGGGAGCGCGTACGCACATTGAGAAGTGAAATGTGACGTATTCAAGATTATATCAGCTTTCGATTCAAGCGACAGAGCGTGCGCGCCCAAAAGGGGTGCTTTTCTTGGCGGGGTTGCTAAATTCGGCACAACACCTGTAACCACGGTAACCAATGTAAGAAGACTTATTTTCGCGTTTGTATCACTTCAGAAATAAGCAGCGTTTTCGGATATTTTTTTAAGATAAAATGTGTGTATGTAAGGATGTAAAATCTCGATCACAAGTCGCGTTTAAACTGTAATTCGAATTAACTGAATTAATCGTGAAAATCGCCCAGCACTAGCTTCTAGCTAGCAAGAGATAGCGTCAGTTACTCCCACCCTACATTCAATTAAGGCCATTTGGAAAGACTGTTCAGGTGTTGGGACATAACCTTCATTAAAGAATTAGAAGAATCAGAATTAAATGTGCTGCCTGTATGAAGCCTCCACTGTCTGCCTGAAGAAACCAGGCAAACATGTTTATTGGCATCTTAGTCTAGTTATCTATCCAGTGTTGGCCCTTCTTATAACAGTCAATCAGATGTGTTTTCTACTGTCATTGTGCTATTATTAGCTTAGCTCAGCCAGTTAATGCATTGTAACACACATGCTCCTTCATTCTCTTCTCTTCACTGTTAAAATGTATTTGAACCCTACTCTTGTGCATCCTGGGCCACCAGAAGAAACCTTCTCAACCTTAACACCTTCCAGTGAAACAGCATTAACTGATACTGGCCCCTTCACCAGTAAAAGCCTTTTGCTTCCACAATAAAGAAATTCTCAACAACATAAAGCTTTGCAGTGTCTTTGTGAGCGTGTAAACACAATGATTGATGATGCAAGGGGCACCAACCAAAATCTCACCTAGGGCATCACACTGGTCAGGGCCGGCTCTGAGTCAAAATACTGCCGCGGCCTTAAGAAATTACAAAGAGCTCTTATATGGTAAGGGAAGCTGATAAAATGGAAAATGAATTGTAAATGCAAGGAGGTGTACTTACTGAGCTCTCTGGTGGGTGTATGTAATGAACTCGCCTTATTCAACTGTGACAGTGTAAATACAGTTTTCCATTCTGTAGCACTTTTACGTTGGTCAGTGAAAACGTTGGACAGCTTTTCTTTGTGTTTTTGTCAGTTAAAAGGTTTAAAAGAATTTAACATGTCACATATTTTTGTTTTTATTGCTTTTTACAAAATGTCCCAACTTTTCTGGAAATGAGGTTTGTACATTCTTGGTAAAGATGAAAATGCAGGCATTAGGAAGCCTAAAAAGCCTCTTTTTTTTTTTTTTTTTGAACTCCCCATTTTATCTTAATGAGCAGTACATATTATTGCATTGTGGCAAAATGTACAAGAGTATTCATAATGTTTCTCTTTCATTTGTTTTATATCGACACAGTAATAAAAATACATCCCAAAAGGAATGAATATGCACCAAACGGGAAAGATGCCTTGGCTACAGGTTTTTTATGAACAGAAAAGGTGCACTAAAGCTAAAATACTATATTTATAGTTTAAACAGTTTCTCCAAAAGTCAGTCCAGAACTTTAATACAGCAGGGCTAGTGTTAGGGTCAGCTCTCAGGGCTCTGAGCACATTTTCACACTCTTATTGGGCACGGATTACTTATTCACAGCCGGGTTTGTAGCGCAGGTCGTTAGTGAAACTCCTACATGGAGCCGAACTTTGTCGACTGAAAGAAGTATTGAAAGAAAGTGCTGCTGTGAAGAATAACTGAAACAGCTTCACAGTATTTAGTCATGGTCAAAATGTGGCAGGGGGAACAGTGAGTTTATAGAATAATCACTGAAGAAGACTACAGCGTGGGGTTTTTATTCAGAACTCAAAGACCAAAGCAAAGGCCAGCGTTAATGTAGCTGCGGAAGCCTTTTAGCTCAGTGTTTTTGATAAGCCAGCTATTAAACATTTTCCCTCTGATGTTAATTCTGATTTGACATGCACTTTCATTGCACATGTGATTGTTTTCATCTCTAGCAGACGCAATTATTATGGACATCGAGAGTAGCTGTTTGCGGCGCATTCTGATTACCAGACCAGACATTACAACAGGCATTCGCACACAGACGGAATGATTATGAAAATGCAATTATGAAAAGACAACAGCCTGATGAAGTGGGTTCTGTCTTTACAAGCCGGATCTCCAAATGTATCTTATTCAGTTTGTGCACATACGTTTACTGCATAATTCTAGTGCTGCTATTAACCCTGCAGTGTATTGATTAAGCTGTAAAATTAACAGGTTGTTTGCTTTGGGTGGTGCCTCCTAACTGCACAAATTCAATCCAGAATTTATGACCTAATGCATACGGTTATTCTACTCGATGCTGTCTGCCTAATGTGTCCAAAAGTTTGTAGACATGTTTTCATTGAGGACAGTTTGTTCCCAGCAGCATCTACTCGTCTGGGAAGGCTTTACACTAGATGCTTAAACGTTGCTGTGAGGATTTGATTGCTTTCAGCCACAAGAGCATTAATAAGGTCAGGTACTGATGTAGGACAATTAGTTCTAGATCACTCCAGAAGCTGGCCAATAAGAAACTAGCTTCAGCTTCATATGGATTGCTGCATTTGGCAGAGAGAACTAGCATCCAGAAACCAAAACATGGATTTGCAGGGGCAATTTTGTGAGGTATGCAGTATTTAGTGGTAAAATTGCACCATAAGTTTCTAATACTATAATATACACTCAGTATAGTGTAGTAACTTATCAATTAAATATTTAGCATCTTTCTTTTCCTTGTGTAATTGTAAACTTTGTTCAGCATTTATTAAAACATCCAAGATCTTTAGCCAAAACAAGACCAGTGCTTCTCATAAGGAGGATCTCCACAAAGCAAGTTTAGACAGTTAGCCAGACAACTTAGCGTAATTAAAAGTTATACTTGGAATGGAGGAACATTAAAATATCACATTGATCACAAGATTGTTGAGTCCAGCTGCCTTTAATTTAAGCAGATAATCACTTCACTGCTTGTTTCGCCGTTTCTCCTAACAAAAGCAGCCTTGTTGTAGAATGTTTGGCCGTTTGACCGTGGGGGAGTAATCCGATGGGAAGGTCAAGTCAGCACATACACCCTATTACAAGAAATGTGTGGGTACTTTTGGTCATGTGTGATGCATATGCTAGGAATTTCCAGCCTGACAAATCCCAACTGTAATAAATGCAGGAAAACCCCCACATGCTGTGACACGGCTGTGGCACCCCCACGACAGGAGGCTATATTTGTAAGTGAATTAGTCCTGTGATGGTAGTTAGTGAGAGAATGCTACAGCTATGGATTCTGTACACGCCTCTTCCACTGTTTTAGGATCCCACACTCTGAGGGCCACCTACTGAATAGGTCCGGTCACAGACTGTAGCCCATCTGTTGCTGAAACGCTAATCTGTCCATGTGACGTCCACAAATGTGTTCTGCCGTAGCTACTGTTGCGAGGTTGGACAAACTTTACAGAACGCTAGTACAAATTCCTTTTTTAATAAGAAACTGTAGCACATCTCAGTTTACAGTCAAAATGTATACATTAAGAAAATGTTACTAATTATTAGTTTCAAAAGAATTTTGTATGAGTGTCAATGGACACTCTTGGATTAAAGCTAAGGCTGAGTTGTTTTTTTTTTTTTTTCTCTTTAGTTCTTTCTCTGATGGGTCAGTGTAGCTTTATTTTCTTGTTGTAGCCCAAGACTACATACTGTTGTGTAATGTTTATTTTTATAAGTATAACATGCAAAAATGTTCTTTGGTACTATGTTATGTAAAAAAACATCTGTACTCCAATCCTATTGAAATTGTAGTCCATCTGTGTTTCTGTATACTTAATTTTGTTCTTCAGTGGTCAGGACCTCCACAGGACTACCACAGAGCAGGTGTTATTTGGGTGGTGGATTATTCTCAGCACTGCAGTGACACTGACGGCAGAGTGGAGTGTTTAAACACCTCAGTGTTACTGCTGGACTGACAATAGTCAGTAACTGAATTTGCCAATAGAGGTAACTTGGTGTAGTCATGCCCACAAAATTACAGTGAGACTAACTCATTGTCAGTCTTTTGACAGACTGCTGGAAGCTAAAGAAAAGCTAACAGAACACACAAGGCTGAGCCATGTGTCCTATTGGCCAGCTTCTTAGAATAACCAACCAACGGTCCACCAACCAAAGCTATCCAGCCAACAGCATCCTGTTACCACTGATGAAGGACTAGAGGATGATCAATACAAACTGTACAGCAACAGATGAGCTATCATCTCTGACCAACAAGGTAAGAGTGTCTAATGGAGGGGACAGTGAGTGGACACAGTGTTTAAAACTCTGTGTGATCCATTGTACCAGCACAAGACACATTAAAATACCACCACCACATTAAAGAATGTGGATAAAAGGGGGATAACAAAGTATACTGAGGAACAGATGGACTACAGTCTGTAATTGTAGAACTACAAAGTGCTCCTATATGGTCAATGGAGCTGATAAAACGGGCAGTGAGTATAGTAACAAGGTGTATTTACTAGAGATGGAAGGATCGATCAGCCATGTGTCGGTATTGGCCGATTTTTAATCAAAATATGTGATCGGCGATCGGCCGGTACTTCTCCAATTTAGCCGATCAATGACGTTAAACAAATAAGCCTAATTTTTGTTTTCATCCAGGAAGAGGAGCCCTCCAGCCAGCACGCACAGCTAGCACAAAACAAACAACCCAGAGAACACTGCAGACCAGATCTGACCGGTACGAACAGTACAGCAGAAACATCCAGAGAGCTAAAAGAACCACAGCCAGAGTGACTGAGTTTATGGTTCTAGATAAGCAGTGCTTCTCGGCTGTAGAAGACTTAATATTCCACCTGCATCCACGTTCTGCTGTTCCTAGTAGGAAATACTTTTCAGGTGTCGCTCTTCTGGAGCTGTATCAAGCGGTTTACGCCCACACAGACCTCCTAACTTCTAATTTAACTTCTAATTTTGTTAAAAAATATATTATTTTGTTTCACAAGTTTGTTAAAAAATAGTAATAAACCAGTTTCCACCATGTTTTATCACTTGCTTGCACTAATACTATGTAGCCATACCGTGGCGTATAGCCCCGCCCTCGATCAGTATCGGCTATCGGCCGATCGCTCTGAAAGGTGATCGGCAATCAGAATCTGCCTCAAAAATGCTGATCGGTCCATCTCTAGTATTTACTGATGTGTCTAAACAGTGTATACTTGATTTGGTTATGAGTTATGTTGAATAGGGACTCTTACCAGTGTGCTGGAAAGCTTGTCTAACCTTGCAAGAGCAGCTCTAAAAACATGTTTGCATAGATACGACAATTTGTCAGCATTTACCACTGGTCAGCTTCTGACCACAAGACCATCATCAAAACAGATATTTGGGTTATAGGTCATTCACAGTAGAGGAGTTAAGGAGAGTGAGGGTAAATTATAGAGGGCCTTCATTAGTTTGATCCTAAACAGATCCAACAAAAACCAGATTTAAATCAATACAATCGTGGAAAACACGGTGTTGGTGATTTTACATATGTATTTAATGTTGAGTCATATAAATATTTCATACAAAATATCACATTGTACAAAGCATAGATAGGTGATCATTGTGTCAGGGACATTAGTTCCCGCTTTCTGATTGGAAACCAAGGATAAGCTAACAGAGTCTGCCACATTACACTGAAGCGAGCCAAAGTGGCCTCCAACATCTACATCACTCACGGTTTGCTTTTGAAAGGAGGAGCGGGGAATTTTGGTGCGCAGTGTTTTATATATATATATTTTTTTCCCCTTTCCTTTTTTTAAACAAGTCCCATGCGAGTCTTTTAAAGAAGGTGGTCTTAAGTAGGTTCCTCAAAGTATGTTAAAAACTCTGGATGGCACTGTATGTCTGTGCTGTTCCTTCTTGAGGCTTTGCTTTATCTCAGGTCTTAAATTTTATTCAGATTTCAGCAAACTGTCAGAGCGTTCATTGCAAAATACAGTCGTATGCAAAAAAAAAAAAAAACCCAGTGGAAAGAAACTTTGTTCTGAGAGAAATGAAGTTTATCCTCCTTTACAGGAAACTTAATATGGTATTTTTCTGCACATTTCAGTGCACAATTCTATTTATTTAAAATATTGAAAAAATCACATACAATATGAAATGCACTATAATGTTTGCAAAGAACACATTTTTTGAAATGTTTCCCTAATTTGTTAAATTCAGCAAATAAATGGGTAATTGTGCATTAAAATGGGCATAATTGTGTTTTGTAGAGGATTTGTTTCATTTAATAAAACGTCATTTGACTAAAATGCCCAACAATGTCAATTTTGAGTCACTTAATTACATTTTTACAGTGTATATTTACGTCTGATTCTTAAAATAAAAAAAGCACAGAAGAGGACTGTTTATTGTTTATTTACAGTCGAAGTGATTTTTTTGGAGTATTTTGGAACATTTCTGTTGTCCCAGTCATCATGAACCTGTCACACAGTGTAAAGGATGCTGAACTTAAAGTATGCAGAAAAGTAAAAGCCACAGGAAAAGAGATACTTTTTAAGTATTCTTTTAATTTTGGGACAGTTGTGATATGTAAAGGTTAAGTGGACTGTGGTGGAGCGAATGGCCCTTAGATTTAAGGAATTAATTGTGAACTGGAAAATTGTGCAAAGGAAAGTAGCAAAACACATTTTGTTCTACAGTGGTCAGTACATCAGAAAACAATTATATCTGTCAGTGATGGCAGTCAATATATTAATAATACTTCATCCATAAAAGCTATAATTGAACTGGTTTGCATTGGAATTAATATAGCCTACTTGGTCAGCAGGGCTTTGAACCAGTTTCAGGAACGGTATTTAAGCTAGGAACAAAACTGATACTCTTGCAGATCAGAAACATCTTCAGATCTCTGAAATTTTAGTTTTTGTTCCACATAATTTAACAATAATTACAATTTAATGTTAGTTGGCGATCACATCCAACACTGCCTGGCCAAAAAAAAGTATTTTATTGGACCACCATTAGATTACAGTGCATACTCGCCGTGGCTTTGTTTCAACAGTCTTATGCATTGTCGCAATGTTACAGTCCAGAGCTGAAATCTTCTGTTCACAGCAAGTGTGTGTCATACCACTCCGTAAAGTCTTCTCCAGCACATCCAGAGACTTTCTATAAGGTTAAGGTCAGAACTCTGATGGCTGATTCATGTGTGAAAATGGTTCCTCATACTCCCTGAACCGCTTTCTCTTTCACAATCTTGAGCCCAATGAATTGTACATCTGCGTTGTAGTCCTGCAATATGGTCGTGAAATCGGTGAAGAAAAATCCATTAATGGGATAACCTGGTCATTCAGTGCACACAGGTGGTCAGCTGGCTTGTTGCTGACCTGGCCAGCTGAAGCCCCCCCCCCAGATCATAAGACCACCTCCAGAGGCTTGTACAGACGGAACTACAAGAGCATTTCCCTTGAGCTTCCCTTCTCATTCTGACACGTCCATCGGGTCGGGAACAGGGTCAATGTGGACCTGTCAGACCACGTGAACTTTTTCTATCCTTTGAGAGTCCAATCTTTATGCTATCTAGCAAAGTAAAGCCTTACTTCTTATGAGCCTCACTAACAAGTGGTGTTCTTCTGGCCACACAGCTGTTTTTCCCCAATCCTGTGAAGTCTCATCTCATGGAAATGCTCTCACTTTCACTATTAAACACAGCTGTTCTGTCACAGTTCTGCTTTTAGTTTTTTAACCATTCGACCACACCAAGTGATTCAAGATTTTTTTCAGACAACATTTCTTGCACAATGCTGATGCCTCATCACTCTGCTTCCATGTTTTAATGATGCACAGGACAATAATTTAACACTTCTGAAACCCAGTAACATCTTTTCCACGACCAAAGGATACTTCTTTCCACATCCTTGTGCATAAGTAAGAGTTATAAGAATTGTTGCCAGCTGAAGCACATTAATTACCCAATCAAAGGCTCTTAAGTGTTTGCTTATTTAAATACAAACAATAATTTTTTTGGCCAGGCAGAATTTATGTAGCTGTGACTGTATCCTGTGCTTTTTCGTTTAGTCACATGATTTGAAAAACCTTTTCACCAGCTAGCATGTCTATGCATTTTAACCGGTGAGACTGCAACTTCTTTAGACATGCGACTTTGCATTTCAACTCACTTAAGTTCAATGTTGGCACAGCCTCATAACTTTGCGTTTGTGTAAGCATGTTTGTTATAACAATCCCAGCTGCTTCTGTTAAAATCAGGCCCACATACAGCCCAGAAACAAAACACTAAACTGCTTTAGTATTGGGGGTTGGAATAGAAACATTAAAACATTGGTTCTGCTCAACTGATTTGTATTTCATTTTGAAGCTCTCCTCATGAGTTGCTTAACTTATCTTTAGAATTTCTGGCGCAAATGTCGGACTGCATGGCTTCTTCTGGAGCTGTAATGCTGCATTTACATACCTATCGAAGATTTCCATCTTGGCTTGGCTGCCTATAACCAAGACTTGCTTCTTTACACTTGGAAACACCAATGAGGCTTCTGGAATGAAAGAAAGCACCTTATTACACTTATCCCACAATCCAGCACCATGAGTGCCAACTACAAACTGCCAGACCATTATACTACAAAAACAGTTTACACCAGTGCTAACTGTGCCTAACTACCGCAAACAAAACAAGAACCGGTCGTCTTTTTAACATGAACCATTCTCAACTGTCTCAACCAACAACATGGTTTCTTCCACCGAAAAAGTGTGACGATGCGTTTGTACAGCGGTACAGCGGAAGAGTTACAGCTACACAGCTAAAAACCCAGAAGCACTGACTTGTGTACACAGACATATTTTGTGAATTTTCAAATATGCATAATGTGTGACGTTATGGTATTTGTAAAGCCCACTACTTTTTTTTTTTTTTTTTCTTCTTCTTCTTTCAGAAGAACTGATACACCAAGTCAGCGCAGCTTCCCATGGTCAGCCGGTGGTACGGTCAACAGATACTTTTCTAATTGTTGAGGTCGTGTCACCAAGACCAGAATGTTCTCCAAACGTTCTGAATAGGTCACGTTTGATAAGACATCAGAAGTTCAGTCCTGTAAAAGGGCACTTTGGGAGAAAGAAAGCATTATCACTGCTTGCCTTGGTATCCACTTTGTTAAAATACCACACAAGGGGTAGAGGTCACTTTATCCATTTGGCTCTCTTGATTATGGATGTCCAACACTGACAAACAGTTTGTGAGAATCCATTGAGTCCATTATAACTCTGTGTTGGTTTCCCTGCTTTGAGCAGTATGGTAGGGCTGCACAATATATAGTTTGTTCACCGCTATTGCGATACCGGCATTTGCAATATCGCTGCAGTTTTTAAATGAGTCCTCTAACCAATCACAATCGTTGTTGTTGTAGCTCTTGACCAACCACAGTTCTAGATGGGTTTCTGTGGATGTTTTGAAGGTATTCATGTAATCCAACAAAAGGAAATGATTTTGGTCAAAATAATGTCACATTTTTGATTAATCATTGATCTGTTTTTAGTTTATTGCATGGCGTATCACAATCGCAATATAATCGCAATGCTACTTTTTCTCTTCATATCGTGCAGCCCTACTGCATGGCTATGAATCTTCACCCTCCTCCCCTCCGTACATGTCTGCAAGTTTTTTAAACCTGGGCCCCCACTCGCTCAAGTAGTTGTAGTCCTGTAGGCCTTCGCTGCTGGCCGACTCCAGTGAGCTTAGGCTTTCAGCCACTGAGCCGCTGCCCTCGTACGCGTACGTTGCTAGAGAGTCGTAAGGGGGCGCTGTTGGGTCCGAGTCGTTCTCTTGCAGCCTCTGGGTGATGAAGTCCCGGACGTCTGTGTTGTCCCGTGCCGCTGTCACCGCCAGCCTCCGTGTGGGTGGGAACAGGCTGTCCGGGATGATATCCCGCCTGTGTTTGGTATCTTCGATCACTTCAGGATTACGCAGGGTTCCAATGTCAAAGGCTTGGGTGTCTTCCTCTCCTCCACCTTCATCGTTATAGCTCACCACGTTATCCCTCACGTCTTCTTTGGAAATGATCAGCGGCTCCATTTTCTCTCTGTGGCTCCTCAGAGCCGTAAACAGCACCACGATCACTGTAAAGATAAACAGGACACTGCAATCATTCAATGAAAATTTCATAGCATTAGCAATGTAGATGAACATTGAATCAGTAGGGTAGCAGTGATTAAATCAACAGGGTAGTACTGAAGCCTTTTTTTCCTCAAAACTAGGCTAAAAGAAAGGCAATCAAATAAAGAATGCTTCCCAACTAATATTTAGAGTTTAGGCCTTGAGTTCAGAAGGTAGGTATTTCCTGAGTGTTAAACTGTAAAACTACAAAATGAAAAGTAAACAAGGTTTCTTGTTAAATGTGCCTTAAGGAGAAATAATAACCCCACTGAGGAAACAAGTATGTAGCCCTCTTAGCTTGATGCTAATACACCACAGGAAATTACATACAGATGTTTGTATTATCGTTATCTTGGATGTTCACATCTATGAACATTGTTCTGATATTTTTTATTATATAACAAAATAAAACATTATTAGATTACTGTAATCACTGCAAGCAAAAATAAATGATTCATTTAAAATGTATGTATTTTGTCATATGTTGTTGGCATTGTTTCGCTCATGGCTTCCTGTGGCCATAAAGCAAAAACACTGCTTTGACGTATGCGAGTTAATTTCACCTTTTTAATGTGTTGAATTATATTTTATTATGCTACATAGGGACGCTGTTAAATTGAAGAATTGAGAGCAATTTGGACACTTATTATTAATCTAGTTTTCGAAAGCAATGTCAGACTTCACTGGTAACGACACCAGAGACTCCAAGCGATCACAGTACATCAGCAAACACTTCCTCTGAGATTAATCTCTCGTCTAATGCATTAAGCAGCTCTATTTTTGCTTTTTTTTTTTTTTTTACAAAACATTATCTGGACAACAAAGACTGCCTAACCTTAGTGTTTCAGAGATGTTGCTAAGTTTTCCATGTAAACCAAAATAACAGATTTAATTGTAGCCACTGTAGCTGTCCTTACTTAAAGTCCTTAATTAGCCACTTGAGACCTTTCCAGTGATTTTTAGCATGGGTAAAGTGGTGCCTAAGAACCAGTTATAAAACGACAGTAACACATGGCTTCTTGTGGCTTACTGCTTTAAAGTGGAAAAAGTAAAACAAAGTAATACTGCAGACAACAACAATGGTAGCGTTGCATAATAATGGCTTCTTACTCAGCAGTATTATGACACAGAGCAAGATGGCCACGAGTGCTCCTGTGCTCAGGCCAGCAGCGAGTGTGAAGGCCTCAGAGTTACACTGCTTCATGTTCCCGTCGCGGTCACAGGAACACACTCGCACAGTCAGTGTGTTGGTGCTGCTCTGCACAGGGAAGTCTCCATCAGCGATCACCACGGGCACCAGGTACACGCTCCTCTGCAGCCGACTGTAACCGCTCCGCACCGCCACAATACTGCCTGTGTTGTCTGCACAAAAGAGCACAAACGGATCAAATGCAGCCATACATAAAAAAAACTGGGTTCAAGTCTATTCAAATCTAACTTAACCCTGTAAAACTCAACGTCTCAGGCTCTTTTTGTTCTGATTCCTCAGTGATAGCTTGTTTAAGTCAAAGGAGTCACAGTGCTTGCATGTCCACATTGAAACTGTCTGGAAACGTAAAGGATCTGAGCTTTTTACATGTTTTACATGTAAACTGTATACACTAGACTTCCTTTGTTACTATGATTTCTTCCAAACATGTGCTCAAGCTCATTCAGAGTACAATTCACATGGGTAATAATTGATGATCAGAGCATTTTCTAGTTAAAGCAAGTACATAAGACAAATTTCTATCACATTCTTTACATATTTAGTAAGTGCAACAACGGCACTATGAAATCATGCCATTACCAGTAGAGACCAGGTTACATTACAGAAAAGGCCAAATTTTTGGGTTGAAATATAAATGTGTTTATAAAAACTTATTAGGTGCTAATCAATATGCAGCTAATATTTTTCTTTCTTGAGATTTTAGTTTTATTAACTTTTTGATGTTACACACTTCTTTCTCAGTCATTTCAGATCATGTAGTTGTACTAGCAGCTTATAAAAATAATTTTGTATGTTCATAAGAAACAGAAGTAGTTTTATGTTATTGAAAACATTCCCGCTTGAACATGAGCTTATTTAGCATTTCAGTTGTGAAATATGGGACGGCCTTACAAGACCAAACCTCGGCTTTCGGGCCTTGATCCTCTGAGGGGATGCAACAGGATAATCTGTTTGGGAATCCTCGGCACAATGCATAAATAAAGAAAGATGTTTGACAGCAGCCAATTCAGAGAGACAAGCATGAAGCAGTTCGGCTGATTCTAATCTTTACTTCACCCCTGGTGAGGTCAGCGTCTATTCTCAGCCGCAGTAGAGCTCCTAGTTTACTTTTTCCAGTGAAGTATTTTGAAAGCTTTGAACGGCTCTGCCTGGTTTCTTACTGTTTGGTTAAGTTTTTTTATTGGTTGGTCTCTAATTACAACATTCGTCAAAGTAACTGGTAGTCAATTTAATATTCGCTAGAGAGAGCTCTACTTTAGTTTAGCTTAGGCTGTTCCTGTCAAACTAAGGTTGTGTAGGTCCTTTTACTATAAGATAAGAAGCAAGCATAAAGCAGCATGATGAAGTGAATTGTTTACAGGCCATTAGGCTAAGCATTACAGTTCTGCACCCCTGAGTTGTTTGTAATTTATTCCATTCTTAATAATTTATTAATAATAATAGTTTATGGATTAATTATATTAAAGAGCAGTTTAGTTACTTTGTTAATAATATTGCAATAATCTATGTTAGTTGCTTATTGCCTCAACAAAAGCATTATTCTCATTCAACAATCACAATAAACACAGTACGTGCCGTAACAAATGCCAAAATAAAACAGGATAGAAATAATGCCCAGGAAAGTTTGCAATACATTTACATTGCAGCTAGAAAACCATGAATAATGACAATCTTAAAGTTCTACTTTTCTGTAAGTCACCTTTGTTGTCTCTGACAGTGAAGTTGGCATTAACGGAAGCTTCTGGTGCCAAACTGAAGAAGAACCTGTGACCTCCAACTGGCTGGTCAGCATCTGAGGCACTGACTGTTTGGATCCTCTGAAAGAGAAAGAAGCTTTGTAGTTTGGTGAAAACACACAGGTGGAAAATTACAAATTCTGAGGCTGTTAAGGCATTCTTTTCACATTGTATATGTGAGGGTATTTTTTTAATAGAGGTTATGTTCAGTTTCCCAGACACAAACTAAGCCTAGACTGAAAAGAATAGTGACTCATCACTGATGGGTCATAACATTATGATATGCTTAATATGCTATTGGTCCCCTGCAAGCCATGAAAACTGCTCTGACCCACCGCAGTATAGACTCTCTATGGTGTCTGACACCAAGACATTAGTTGATCTTTTAAATCCTCAAGGTGAAGTTTCGAGGTAGAGCAGGGACCTTTGGTCAAGCACATCCAACAGATGCTTGATTTTGAATTATAGTGCCACTGCAATCAGAAAATACAGCAGCCATAAAAGGGTGTAACCTGGACTGCAACAATGTTCAGGTTGGTGGCACATGGATGCCCAGACCGAGACCATTTCCTAGAGCATCACACACCCTCCTGCAACTTCTCACAGTGCATCCTGATGATTTCCATCAATCTGTTGCTGCCAGTCAATTAACATCTGTTTACTGTGACCCAACAGGATGAGATTGTCATCCAACCAAGATAGCATGTTCACATTTGCCCTTTTCAAATGTCTTTTTTACATCTAGGGTCGATCGTATACAGGTGGCAGTGGCAGCACCAGAGATAGGACGTCGCAATAGGGCCAGTGCTTAGACATTTGTGCCCGTTGAGATTCCCTGTAATTTCTATATTTTAGCTAAATTTGCCTGGCAAGGGGAAATACACATTAGAGGCATTCTAAAGATGATGGTTAATTTAGTGTTTCAAATTCAGAGCATCATTACCTGGCCCACTTTGGCATTTTCACAAACGAACGCCTCGTCAACGTTGTCGAAGGTGGGGGCGTTGTCATTTACGTCCAGCACCCTGACATAGACTGGCACATGACTCATCAGGCTGTCTGAAAAGAAAACATTACTGTTATGAGAACACCTACTGTATACGAAACCTGTTTATTTAAACAACTAATGGTCCAAACCACTCTCTGAATCTTTCAGCCAGATGAGATAATCAAGCATTTTCTTATAATAGCATTTTCTAACAGAAATTTTTTTCATGATAGCAAACCTTTAGCTGTTTCATATAAAACTTACTGTTCTCAGTAGCCTGCACTGAAATGTTGTGCCAGGCTTGCTCTTCCCTGTCCAGCGGACGAGAGATGTACACTGACCCGTTATTTGGGTAAATGTTGAACACATGGTCCATATCCGTGCGCCAGTCTATTAGATACCTATTAATAGAGAACAGACACTATTGAGGCCCTGCTGGACAAAGGACACACCAAAAACAGCAGGAAAGTACATTAGTTCAACATTTTTCACAGTTCTGATACTTATTTAGATTAACTAACAAGCAAGCTCTACTGCTCTTTCTGTTAATTAGGTTTCATTTGAAGACTCTCAGATTGCACCATTACCATTTCCATTACCAAAAGACTCATTCGCTCCCTCAGGCTTTCAGACCGTTTTTACAGTCGGTGTTAAAAAGTGGACTGCATGTAAATGCCACGCACTGACAATAATGAGCGCACTTCCAGTTCCACCTGGCTTTAAAGGGCTCATATCATGGAAAAATGATCGTTACTTTCTTTTTATTAAAATAAAATAAAAATGTTGTCAACATATGTTATTTTACCACATGTTATTTTTTTATGATCCCATGCTTATTGTAGAGTTTTAGCAAATACACATCCTCCTGTTACTTCACTCTTTTGTTTGTATTAAAATGCTTAAGAGGTGATAACATCTTCACCGTCACAGACGCCCTTCAACTTCCTCCCTTACTATTTGTTCCTTCCTTCGATCATTAGATTAGATGATAACTATAGATAATACTGGCTTGCCCTAAGTACAGGTTTTGAAATGGTTAAATTATAATGAATAAGTAAATATTATATTATTAAATATAAATAAAATATTATTTCTATTACTTCTGAGCATATACATGCATATACTGTCCTATCTAAGGTTTCCCAAGCTTTTGCACACCTTTGTATATCTGCCAATCCAGCCAACATCAATTTAAACCCAACTATTCACACAAAAATTCTGAGGAGTGCTTTTTAAATGAAACACTGTACAGGTCAATCAGAACACAGCGTATCTGTATATATCAGCCTTAAAGGCACAGTAACAAAAAAAAATAATTTAATTTAAAATGAACCACAGAGACCTCTGGGAAAAATATGTGAAATATGTAGCACATGTGCAAGATAGGGCTACTCATTTAGACTATTTCTCTTCTCCCTTCACATTACAGAAAATAGTGCTCTCATGCTGGTCAACACCTTCCCAGTGAGGTAAACATTTTCAGACGGACGTTGTTAGATTGCATCTACACCATGCTAAACATGACAACATGGTTGCAGCGGTATAGCCAAATAATGATGGAAAATAGTGGCATTTAACTGAGCTCACTGTCAGAAATGGCCATGATTAGGAAATGCTGCCATATGCAGTGTGTTAGAACTATAATACATCCATATAAACAAACTAACATACATTACTATAACACTAATAAAACACTTGCAACACACTCTGACCTTTAGCATAAATATTTCATCTGCAGATAAAATTAACTGCCACATTGTACACTTAAACTGAGATGTAAATGTTTTTTAAATGTCCCTATGTGCTAGAATAAAGGACATTTATCCATAAATAACCTCATTAAACAGTCATACGCATATACACTGCATATTATCTATATTAACAACTTAAATAAATGCTCCTGTCCAATCAAATAGGAGATATTAGTCCATAAATAATTACAGTAAACACTACTGTACATTACAACAGCAGATATTGGTCCATAAACAACCTCAATAAACACTCAAATACACTTTAATACAATATAATGTACATCCAATAGAATGGGGCATATTAGTCCATAAACATTCTCAATAAAGATTCCTATACACTAGAATAGGAGATATAAGTACATAAACAGTATCATTAAACGTTTTAGTCTATGAACCACCTTAATAAACACTCCTATGCACTATAATAGTTTCCTAACATAGCAACATGACAACAAGAGGCTGTAATCAATAAGGAGTTAAAACAACTGATCGTATGAATGATATATTTTCACTGAGCACTTTATTAGGAACACTACAGTAATATGAGGTAGGGCCTCCTTTTGCGCTCACAAAAGCCTCAATTCATTCCTTTGAGATGCTGGTACGTTATTAACATTGCATCATGCAGTTCCTGCAGATTTTTCAGGTTCACTTTAATACCGCAAGTCTCCTGTTCTACCAAGTCATTCTACCACATCCCAAAAGTGCTCTGTTAGATTCAGCACCGGTGACAGAGAAGCCCACAGAAGAACAATAAACTTAATGTCATGTTCATGAAACCAGTTTATGCTTTGTGACATGATGCATTATCTTGCTGGAAGTAGTCATCAGAAGGTGGGTAAATTGGGGCCATGAAGGGACACGCACTCAAATAGTCTGTGGCATTCAAGCCATGACTGAACGGTAACGAGCGCAACCTATGCAAAAAGAAACTGTTCCCTACACCACCTCCACCAGCCAGGACCAGGACACAAGGCAGGCTGGTGCCAAATTCTGACTGGGCTATAGGTGTGCTTCAGCAGAAATTGAGATTTGCCTGACCAGGCTACATTTTTTAAGTCTTAAACTGTCCGGCCTGTTCCCACTGCGGCCTCAGCTTTCTCTTTTTGGCTGACAGAAGTGAAACCCCATGAGGCCTTCTGCTGTTGTAGCCCATCCACCTCAAGGCTCAATGTATTCTACATTCTGAACTGCTGTTGAAGTGGTTACCTGAGTTATCGTAGCCTGCTAGCTTGAACCAGTGTGGCCATTCACCGTTGACCATTAACAAGGCATTTCCAACAGCAGCCACTACTCATTGCCTTATTGGAATTCCAAGGTATTTGTTGTGAATTTCCCAGGAGTTCAGCAGTTATAAAAATACACAAACCAGCCCATCTGGTACCAACCATCAAGCCAGCATCAAAATCACTGAGATCACATTTTTCTGCAGCTTTTACAGCTGCTGCCATGTATCTGAACGATGACATGCACTGCACTGCTGTCACACGACTGGCTGATTAGATAACTGCATGAATGAGTACGTGTACAGGTGTTCCTAATAAATTGCTGGGTGAATGTATATAAGATAAATGTGAATAACTATACAAAGTAATGCAATTCCTTATTTCAATCTGCCCTAAAAAATACCCGCAAAGCAATATATATATATATATATATATGTGTATGTGTGTGTGTGTACAACAACTTCTGTTAGCCTTAAGTTATTCTTTAGTTAAAATGTTATGTTGGAATATTTCACAGTGCTATCATTTGTATAGAAAATGCCCCTGAATTTCCTTCTGTAAGAGCAAATCCTGACCTATAAAAATAGTATTTTCCACCCTGATTGAATGTGAGAAGTCAGCAAGGCCAAGCCTTTCTCCTGGAGATCCAGCACCATACAGAGATTATTTCCAAACCTAATAACAGTTCCATCACACACCCCTGCCACGTATACATGTAGCACATTTTAATGTAGAAATGGCCTTGGGAGTAACTAATATAAATCACATCTACACAGTTATGTGTCAGTTTTAATTTTAAGATACTCAGCCAGGAGCACTCGCCATATGAGAAGGGTCTGTAAGGGCCATTCATTAAGCGCGCAAGTTAAACACTCATTTGTTTTTTCTCTTGATTAATGGGCTGCAACGAGGATTGAGGGGGGAAAAAAAACGCTGCCTCAAGGGGGTAAAGGAGCATAGATCTGTTTTACTCTTTTCTGATTAGTGGTTACATGGCTTCACCTTCACAAAGCATTTAAGTATAATATTCATGCTAACAGAAGAGTTATTAGTCCTCAAGCAAACAAAGGAAAATGGACAAAATTATCCATAACTAATTACAATAAATAGCACTATACCACCAAACAGGACATATTTCTCTAAACAACCTCAATAAATGTTCTGATAAATTAAAATAGGATATATTAATAAATACACAACCCCAGTAAACTAGGAGGAGACTTTTGTTAGAAGCAGATACTGAAACTCTTTTGTTTTAAACACCTGGAAGTTTTCAGTGCTGATGAGTGACATCACAACAAAAAGACAAAATGCAATGCCTTTGGCATTATTCCCAAGGTAGGACTTTCATCAGGTGTGTTAGAATTCTTGCAAAGGAAAATGATCTAGATCTAGACAGCTTTCTATTTAATATGTTAAGTTATTGGAAACTGACAAAGAAAGCGTTCATTTATTAAAAACCTTCTCAAAAGCCAGGTGTCCCCAAACTGGAAGCGTTGCTGCGCATGGATTTTTTTTTTCTTGCATCACTGTTGCGACAAAACATCATGCCATAGTTGATTTATCTGCAAAAATTGGGAACATGGATTTCCTGACTACTGGTTATTGCTCTTGAAGACAGATGATCTTTTACGTTACAAGAAAGAAGCAGCAAAGCCATCAAAGCGCTGCCTGTGCCTAAGCTTTTGTGAGATTCACTGTAAAACCCGCCATGATCTTTGTTTTATACAGCAATAAAAGACAGCTTGCATAAACACACATTCACAGCGCAGTTCTGGCATAGTTTCATTTCTGGGTGTACGATTAAACTCTGCATTGGCTGCTTTGTAATGAGAGAAAATGGAGATAATAATGTGGAGCCTGAGTGCAGTGTTCAGCACAACACTATATCTTACAGGAGATGTAATTCTGTCTCTGTTGGGACTACTGATCATGATTAAGAAGTGGATTTAACAGCAAAGCAAACCTCCACTAGCGGTTCTTAAATCCTGAATACGGGCACCCAGTATGAAGGATATTCACTGGCTAGGGAAATGAACAGTGCGCGCAAAGTAATTAACACATCTGACAGCTCCAGCGAGATGATTCCTCTGCAGAACAATAGCATAGCAGACATTTCAACACCAGCCCACTGTGATAAAGACTAGAGCTCCCTATTCAAGTCTGTGCACAATCTCTCTAATTAAGGGTTAATTCTGGGTCAGACACGGCTAATATCTGCTATCAAGCATTCATGAAGAATCTGCTCTAGAATAAAAGTGATTACAGGGTGACCGGCTCTCATTTGCAGGTGTGAGCTCCAAGATGCTCTGGACTCGATTTAACACGGGACTGATATATAAAAAAATGTTTGCTGATACGGATACTGATTTTCACATGCTCAAAATTCACTAATAATAGTAATAGATAGAATTTCACATTATCACAAATTATAAAGGCTCCAACAAACTGTGCTTTATGGACTGATGAGATTTCAACAAGTTAATAAAAAAAGTCCCCTCTCTCTCTTCTCATATACTGTCTTTTCTAGGAACAGCTGTCTGTATCATGACTACGCATCTGGGTGCATTCTACCAGAATAAAATCAACACTAATTATTATTATTAACAGTTGCTGTCATAGCACTTGTTAAAAGGCCACTCAGAGGGATCCTGCCCAGCCTGACATCCCTGACCAGGTTACTGAGACTGAACGAGTCGGTGGCGTTTAGAGCCACAACATTTGTAAACAGCAGAGAAAACAGAGTGTTTTGAACCACAAAGTCTTAAAATAGGATGGCCATGTTTTCATCAACATGCATTTATCGGCTTTAACAGTTTGTTATTGTTTACTGTAGGAAATAAATGCAGTGGAGAGCATGTTAGCTAGCATTCTGAAGATCTGCCACAAGCCAAAGTTTTCATCTTTTATAAAATGACCAATTTTGAGACACAAGGTGTTGATTATTTGTAGAGATGGACCGGTCAGCGTTTTTTGAGGCCGATTCCGATCGCCGGATCACCTTTCAGCGTGATCGGCATGGTGGAAACTGGTTCGTTACCATTTTTAACTCATGTGACACAGCATAATATTTTAACTAAATTTTAAGTTGGTCTGTGTCGGAGTAAACCGCTTGATACAGCTCCAGAAGAGCCACATCTGAAAAGTATTTCTACTAGGAACAGCAGAGCGTGGATCCAGGTGGAATATTAAGCAGCAGAATGAACTTACTTATATCTTAAGTAACAAATTGCCAGATGGACGATGTTTTCTTTCCGCACATGCGGTGAACGCTTAAACTGTTCTCGCGAGGCCGCTGCTTTAGTCAGTCTGACGAAAACGAAAGGGTATGTATTTCCACCTAGTGGTTCAGATAGGAATTTCAGGGAGCTGGCCGGAGGGGGTTTCATGCAGGGCTCCTCTTCCTGAATGAAACGCTAGCTGGAAATACAGAAATTAGGCTCATTTGTTTACCACCATCGATCGTCTCTCGAGATTTTGATTCAAAATCGGCCAATACCGATACATGGCCGATCGATCCTTCCATCTCTAATTATTTGATATCAACATAATGATAATAATCAAGATGTTTGGTGGTTAACAAATGCTAATCATATAAACTAATAGAGTAAATAGAGTAAAACTAATAGTTTCTATATGAAAAGATTTTTTGCCATATAAAATTACAGTGACCCATGTTATTTAAATGTGTCTTAAAATCAAAACTTATTAAAGCATATTTTTATTACAAAAGCCTTAGACTAAATATGGACGTACTTGACAATGTTTCGGTTAGCGTCAGGGTCCACGGCGCTGACAGATCCAATGATGGTTCCAATCTCAGCGTCCTCTTTGACCTCCATGATGTAGGCAGGTCGTTTGAAGGCAGGCGGCTCGTCTACGTCCTCCACCAAAACCTTCACCGTGGCTGTGTCTCTGAAGGACTCGCGTGAGTGAAAGCGTGGATCCAGATAAACGTTCTCCACCTGAATCCTCAAAGTGTATGTTTTCCTTTTCTCATAGTCCAGAGGCTGAAGAAAAGAGAAAAAGCAATAATTTCATATCACAAACTCTAAGATGATCAGGACTGCCCAGTGAGTGCCTTATTGTTCAATCCAAAAGTCAGAGTTTTTATTTATAGTATCATATGTCATCTACATTCATTTGTTTAAGAGTTACAGTTAGCAGTTAAATACAAATACAGGTGTTCAACAAGACAAGCAAATATTCTCTGGGGAAGAGGCCAATAAGACTTGTCTTAAACATGCTCAACACTGATTTCACTATGGTAGTAAAAGCTATTGGCAATACAAGGTACTGTTGTTGATTTCTGACCTTTCTAAGAGTGATGACTCCCTCCTGAGTAACACGGTTGGTAGAGATTTGGAACATGTCCTGATCGTCCATGATGGTGTACTCCATCTCTGCGTTTTTGCCTGTGTCAGCATCTGTAGCTTTTAGCGCACCGATGGTATTTCCCGGCTCTAATGATTCTGGAACGGTGAACTGGTAAACACCTGGAACACATGTCAACAGAGAACAGTTACTGAAAATATCCTTTCTTTTCACCAAATATGACTCAGTATTCAGTGACAAAGTAATAGCTTTTTTTTCTTTTTCTTTTTGAAGAAATGCTCAGGCGTCACCAGATCATCACAGCAGTTCCAGAAGTTTAATAGGGCTGTAACTATACATGTTTTCAAGTTTGATACAATCAAGTTTGAGATTTTTGATATGTGTCAAAAATGTTTGAACTCTACAAAGCTCTAACAATGTAGGCAACACATATGGGTTTGGCTTAGATAAATTCTAAGTCCTGCTGTGCCACCCTCATTTAATCGCCCCGTTCCCTCCTTGCCAACTCTACTCTGATGGGATGCACCCACATTTGCCCAGTAGTTTCAACAGAACACAATACATTAAAAACACTCAGATAGGAGCGATAGGTTTTGTACTTACAATTTTTCTATACTATACCTGTCCCGCTTTACATTGTACTGTACAGCAATTTACCCTTTGTCCTGCGTCACGCAAATTGAGCATTCTGTCCCGCTTTTTCATTTAACCGTAACGAATTGAAAATAAAAACACGGACACGTCCGTGGACTTTTGTCCAATAGTTCAAAGGACAGCAATAAAAGCGGTAGTCGACAGACTGAGTCGTATTTTAATCAAGCTGTTGACGCCTCCTCAACATTGTCAACAATCTCAAATTTGGGAGTGCGCTGTTCAGTCAGGTTAGGCAGCCATGGCCAGTTTGTCCACGAAAAAGAGATGAAGCGGTTTCAATAGCGAATGGACCGCAACGTACTCTTAAACTGGTGGATGGCAAAGCAGAGAGAGCTTTTTGCATTTTATGAAAAAACTTTTTTTTTTCTGTCAGACATGGTGTAGAATATGATGTGAAGCGACGTGGTGCATGTGAGTCTCACAAGAAAAGAGCAAACACCCCCATAAACATGCAAATCGAAGATTTTGGTTTACATCATTGGCACTGAAATAGTTAAACCTTGTATAGGCTAGGCCTAATATTGTGTTGAACTTAAAATACAAGGCACAAAAAATATCAGGCTTAGCCTATTTAAGTTGAATTTCATCAAAACTGAGCATACTTTGGTCAGTTGACTAATTTGAAAGTCCCAATAAAGACAAGATTAGTGATTTGTCTCATATAAACCAAGGCCTTAGACTTTTGGTCGGTCTGGTTAAAAGGCAACAATAAGTGTTTCTTGGTAAATTAGATAGACATTATATCTTAAGTTATTAAGTCTGTTCCTCCATGTCCCACTTAAACGTGCTTCACATTTTGTCTGTCTGGAGGAGGTCACTCTAACTGTATCCTGAAAAACCAAATATACGATTCACACATGTTTAGTACTTCTACTAGTATTTCTTCTGCCTCTGCTTACATTGCACTGCTATTTACTCTGAAGCATGCAAGAGGAATTTTCACTGTGGTGGGAGACTAGTTAAAACAGTCAATAGCATTTTACTTGGACAGCTATTTCAATTAAGGACAATCACAGCATGAAATAAAACCTTTTATTTCTTCACAGGCTCAGAAAGTGTTTAAACAACACATGTAAGCTGAAGTACAAATTAGAAACAAAATGCTTTTTCAGAAACCCTCTGTTCTGGGCAGGACAAGAAAAATAACATTATTTATTGCCATGTCTGTGTTTTAGTTTGCACATCATATTTGAAGGTTTGGAAATATGGCGAAAAATTTCTTTTTTTTATAACACACAATACAGAGCTTTGCAAACATCATCAGATTTGTCAGGATTTTACACATTTATATTTTGTGCTGTGTCATGTCTTACTTTTAAATGACTAACCCTCAAACTGAATTTATTTAAAATAATATTAAGTCTTATGTAAGAAAGTATTGTGTGACAAATACTGAAAAATGCTGTTTGCATCAGTATTCCACCCCTCTGCTGTGGAAGCTCCAAGTTTACACAGATGAAAGATGCCTTAACAAGGACATTGCTGGCTTGCAGTTGGCATCTACCTGTGAATCATTAAAAAAGTTCACCTTCACTGGATAAAAGACTTTATTCAGGTCCCATTGGTCAAACTGTGAATCTGAGAAAAAGATGTGAAAATGTAGAACGAAGAGCATTCTAAGAGAATCAGAGATAAAGTTAAGACATGATTGGAAAAGTGTTTGGATACCCCAGTAAACACCGTCTGATCAATTGTAGGGAATTGGAAGCTGCAGCATACCACCCAGACTCTGCCCAGGCAAGGCTATACCTCAAAACTCGGCAACACAGCAAGAAAGAGACTTGTGAGTGAGGTCACAGAGAGGCCAACAATCACTCTGAAAGAGGTGCAAAGTTCAGTGTCTGTGCCTGGAGTGAAAGTGTACAAGACAACAATATCAAGAGCTCTGCATACAATTGGCCTATATGGGAGGGAAGGCTAGAAAGAATTTACTAGAGAGAAAACACAAACGCATGTCTTGAGTTTGCCAGAAAACATGAAGCAGCTAAAATGTGGATTATCATTTTGTGGTCAGATGAGACTGAAATCGGGCTTCTTGGCAAATATTCAAAATGTTATGTGTGACACATCCCAGTAGTGAAGTAAAGGATTGGCAGCATCATGAGGATGCTTTTTCGGGGCATCCTATAAAATCTGAAGCGCAGATGGATGGTGCAAAATAGAGGAAGAAACTGCAAGGTAACCTGCCTCAGTCTGCAAAAATTCCACTTTACAGCAAGACAATTATTTCAAATTATTCCAGCAAGGCCACGGGTAACACAGAAGCGGCTGAACAACTGAAAGGTGAATATTCTACATGACTCAGTCGAAGTCCAGATTTCAATCTAGTCGAGAAGCGGGTTAAGGTCCATAAGCGTCATCAACTTGAACGCAGATGTAAAGCTGTTACTGCAGTAAAAGTTGGTTCTACTTGTAGCCTGGCAGACTTCAGTACTTATGTAAGCAGCATTTTCAGTTTTATTATTAAGTATTATTTTCAAGATCTGCTGACAAATGATAAATTTTGTCCATTAACATCATATTGGTTTGTGTAAATGTATCATTTGTAATCCAGACAACTGGTGGCTTTTAAGGGGGTTGAATGCTTTTGCAAGGCACTGTATGTATGTTTAGTTTATCCGAGGTTTGCTAGAACGGATAAAAAAACAAAATTGGTTGTTTGGTTGATTGGTTCTTTTCTTTCACATAAATATAAGTTTGTTTATGATGGATGCAACTGTTCAGTGGCTTTAAATACTGATGATACCCATGATATACTCAGAAAAGAGCACCATGAAGTAGTTTATCACACTAACAGTAACATACACTAACTCTATTATTAACCACTTTTTCTAAAGTCAATTTTGCTGCATTTTGCTTTGTGGTGCAGTTAATATGTGGCGTTTACCAGGCAAGCACATAAATATTAAAAGATGTATTTAATAAATATGGTAAATAGGATGGCAATTACCTGCATTTCGCAAGCAAATTAAAATAAATGACACCGAAACAACAGTAGCAAGTAACTTGAAAGAATGTGTCGGCATGCTGAATATGCGTTAAAGCAGCATCAGCATGTACTACCTTGTAGCCAATATATGCACACAAGCTGCATCATCAGAACAGTGTGGGGTCACGGTGTCCATGCAACTGCTGTGTGTCTCACCCTGAGGGAAGCGCGGCGGGTTATTGTTGATGTCCAGCAGAGTGATGTTAACTGTGGTGGTCCCTGAGAGACCCCCCATCTGTCCCGCCATGTCCTTGGCCTGAATCACCACTTGATAGTGTTCACGAACCTCACGATTCATATTGGGCAGGGCCGTCCGAATGATGCCTGAGTAAAAAAACAGATATTGTTCAAAGCATTATTGTAGCTTATATATATATATATATATATATATATATATATATATATATATATATATATATATATATATATATATATATATATGTACATATGTGTGTGTGTATCTGACTGACTGAATGAATAACTGATGGACCAGTCAAAACACAAAACATTCAAGATGCTTTATTACAGTTTTTCACTTTTTCTCTTTTCAGAAGACTTGCTTTCAATTTTTTAAAGAAATCTGCAGGAAGATATTTCCCCAAATTCAGTCTTTTTGCATTTTCTGCTTTATTCAGTGATGCTGAGAACTCTGGGGTGGTCGTTCTATTGTTCTACGAAGACCAGCAGCTTCTTTGAATTGCAAATTTTAGAAATAGAAGGATGGCCAAAACACCTGTGGATGTTTTCACATGTTTATTTTCATGTTTTTTAAGAGTGAAACTTCATTCCCTTCTCTTTTTCACACCAATGAATGCTTTACTGTTTATCTGACGGGAACAGTTTTAGTAGTCTACAACACACATGCAGAGATTATCATCCTACATCCATAATAAACGGTGGGATGGGGGCTCATCTGAGAGAAAACATAATAGCAATAAGTTGTCCCAGTAATCTACTAATGTCTTTTATGTTTCATTCCTCTTTTTTAAGCACACTATTCTGCTTACATTTGCTTGTGCCCCGTGCCTAATCTCCATCAGGGTTCTTTCCACGGTAGGGAGAATAGAAATAAAAGCAAAGCGTGTGATAGAGCAGTGTGTGTGTGTGGAATGTGATGAACAGCAGAAGTGTGTGTGGGGAAGCGTTCTTAAACCCACCTGTCTCTGGTTCTACAGAGAAGTATGGCTGTCCCTGCAGAATGCTGTACACCACTTTAGCGCTGTTACCATATGTAGCATCATCAGCATCTGTGGCCGTCACCTGCACGACAAAAGTACCTGAGCAAAGCAAAGATAGAGACAGAGAGAGAGAGGGGGAGAGAGAGAGAGAGTGAGGGGGGGGGGGGGGGGGGAGCATAAAATTACAAATATGAACACTTGTTTTATTATTAGGAATGTACTGATCTGATACTATACGGGTACCAGAACTGATATAAACATGTTTTAAATTATTATCAGCCATAAAATCCTAATCCCACACTAATCCTTTGTTTAGGTAATGCACTCTTTTTACACCACTGCAAAGTGTCTTGCTCAATGATTGATCATTGATGTATTTTATAGGGCTGTGTATTGATTGGCAAGAATCTGGTGATACAATACAAATTGTGATACAGCGGTCACGATTCAATATATCTCGATATACTGCGACACTGCAAGCAAAGTGATATATTGCGATATATTGTGATATATTTTTCTAATCCTACTATTAAAACACACCACTTTATGAACAGCTTTGTCAATGATACAACAGCACTGCACCCTTGTGCTGCTTGTTAATGTTGGAGTGGAGCTGAAAATGGATTACAACACTGTCATCTAGTGGTCAAAGGTTTAAACACAACACACAATGATTAACTGTCTGCCGGGAATCTGTGTATTGATACTGTGTTTTTGAGAATCGATACAGTATCACGAAACATAATATCCCCATATTTTATATTTTGATCATTTCCCCTAGTATTTTAGCATATTGTATTTTGTTACCTAAAACACTCCTTAACCAGCCCTTGCACAGTCTCGCAAGGCAGACTTGTGGCGCATTTTGTCCTTTTCTATGTTAAAGAGCTGTTTACTTTAACAGGAAAGAACTGGACAAAATAACCACCATCGACTGCTGTTCCTGTACGATGTGTGCAGTCAAACATGGCTAAAAGTAAAATAAACCCACAGGCTCAAAATGCTTCTGCCAACCCAGGGGGATATTTCATAAAACTAAAACTAAAGTTATAGAGACACAAGCTAAAGTCACAGATAAAACCTCCTGCACATTCCCAAGAACATGTAGACAGCCAATCAGAACTCAGCTGACAACAACCTAGCCCGCTTGGCATTCGCACCGTCTGTCTTCATGTGACACTGTAACACATTGCCTCTCACAATGTACACAATCACATAAGCAAGTCTATTTAAGACTATTTAACAGCTTGACACAGTTTGAAGCAAGTGTGTGATGATTTAGACATGCAATTTGCAGTGTTAATTGCTGGGGCTTAAGCTCGTATTGAGCTTTTTAGCTCCAATGCTAGCTCCAGTGCATGTTTATATAAACACTCCAATCTATTAAAAGCTAAAGCAATACAATGGGGAGCTTTTTTTCAAAGTGGAAAATAAAATGTATTGTGACATGCAATACCAGTGCAGTAAAGCTAGCCATCTTTTGTTAAAACATAGTCACACTGACAACATGTAAACATAAATGAGCAGGTATTACAAACTTGTAATAGTAACAGTGAGTTAAAACAAAAGAGAAAAACGTTGTTTATTTGCACAAGTTGGAATAACCAGAAATTTAAAACCAGCGTATTAATTTATGACATTAATGCACATATAGCAAGCTTTATTTATATATATATATATATATATATATATATATATATATATATATATATATATATATATATATATATATATATATAAATAAAAGCTTGCTACATTAAATTAAACTACAAAACTGCTGATTTAGATTACCTCATTAATAGTATTTAACCTCCATTAACGAGTGCAACCAAGCTATAATACAGGTGCAAAATTTTACTTTCCTACTTTGTTGCATTCTCATATCAGCTCAGGAAGGGGGTGAGGGAGCATAGTAATCGTAGCTTGTTTCCCTCTGATGTTACAACCCTCCCCGGTCTCCTCTACTCGCTTTGGGATTGGAGGGAAAACACTGAACATCCTTATTTATTTTTAAACTCTTGAGTCAAATGCCAATGTAAATTAGGAATCAGCTTTGGTTTTACTTACAAAACATACAGTATCACTTCATGGCCTCACTTTTCAAATCTGAGTTGTAAACCATCTTGTTTCATATACAATATAAATATACTCCAGACCACATAAACTACAAACACCATAAGACACAACCGCTTGTTCGACATTCAAATACAAAACCAAATAAGACTCTCGCTTGCCCATATTCACATCGTTCCAAGAAACCTAAAATAACACTGCGCAGCTCACCACACCCCAGAAGGCCTAATAATATTATCTGTATTCTTTTTTTCTACTTTGCATGCAGAGTGCACATGGACTGAAATGATGAACTCCTTCACACAGCTGAACACGAGCGTTCCCCCGAAAGCCCTTTAAAAGTGCTACGCTTGCAGAGTGATCACTGCTACATCATCCACTCTGAGTCACACACCAGCTGCAGTAAGAGAGCAGGTCAAACTCGCTCTGTCCTTACACAGTACATTCGCCTACACTTTTTAATATACATCAAAAAACTACAAATATCCATTCAGTTCTATAAACACAATTTATTCTCATAAACAAATTGAACAAATTCAATATTATCACAGCTGCTTTTGTATTGTTGACCAACTACGTTTACTAACCACTGTTTCTATTGTGACTTTGAATACCTGATTGTGCATGAAAAGAAAAAAATGATTAGTCTTTGTCAGCACATATCCAGAAAACCCATTTTAACCATAGTCATAAAAAGTCTGAGCAAGCAAGATTAATACATTTACTTTTGTGGTAACTGAATATGATGTTTGAGGTGAAGAAAGCTGCAATCTGTTTTATCTTGGCACGGTCTTTGTGGATGAATTGCTTTCATAGCTGTATTCTTTCATCTCATTGCTCACTAGCAGCTGAACACAGCTGTGACAGCACAAGTTGGAATGGCTGTTTGGGGGCTTACAGAAAAAGGTTAAAAACAGATTAAAAAAAAAACATGTTCACATTGACAGTATATTCAGAAATCTTACTCTCCACATCACTCACTAATAGTGTTGCACTTACACACAGTATCGGTATCGACAATA
This sequence comes from Megaleporinus macrocephalus, assembly GCA_021613375.1. Classification (NCBI taxonomy): domain Eukaryota; kingdom Metazoa; phylum Chordata; class Actinopteri; order Characiformes; family Anostomidae; genus Megaleporinus; species Megaleporinus macrocephalus. The sequence goes on from CM038715.1 coordinate 34,561,036, forward strand.
GAGAGTGCCGATACCGTGAAGCTTATTGACTAAATGGCTGCACGTGTTTCTGCATTGTGGCAATTTTTATTTTTTCATAGCTCTGAAACTTTTTAATGTGCAGTTACTCAACCAGTAAATGGTGTTCTTTCAAGGTAAATATATCTTATTCAGAATAGGACATAAAAAAATACAACAAAAGTGGAACACTATAAATATCAGGATTTATAGCCATATATCAAGCATTTAAGTCAGAGTTGGTATCAGTATCGTTACTTGGTACCGGCAGATACCTGAAAAGCTGATATTGGTAAGGAAAAAGTGGTGTCGGTGCATCCCTACTCACAAATAGTGATATTTATTGTCAAATGGCCCAAGAAGAACATGTCAAGCATGCATACTCTCCAAAAGATGTTCAGTTTCATGATTTTCTTAAAAATATTATCTATATATATATATTTTTATATTTTTACTATGAGTTTGATTTTTATTATTCAGTTTGATTTGAGCTGAAGGGACAAAATTGGGTGCAGGTGACATCAGATCTGCCAAAATACCAATGAGAGCAATATGTATACGTCAGCTACTCACATTCCTCTCCTTCACATAAAGTGACTGATTTCCTGCTGCGTGACCTCTATTTCAGAAGCACCGTCCAGCATGCATATTACGTTTTGCCTGTCCACACAAAATCACTGAAAAGCCCTTCCTTTAAAAAGCTGCAGTCAGAGTGAACACACTGTTTTTATGTGCATTTCCAAAAGCGTCCAGATACATCTGGATGAAGCCATAGTCTGTTAATTTTATAGTATAAGTCTGTTTCATTAAACAGTATAAATTGTTATACACCCTTTTTGCTCTTTTTAACATAAAGCACCTACTGTATCTTATAAATCATATATACAAAACCACTGTAAGGACATTTATCATGCACACTACAGTAAATCTGCATTGCTTAGTACTATTTTACTTTGTATTTTAGCATGAGAAATAATAAAGAAACAACACAGGACTAAACATTTATGACAATTTATGTACTATGCAGATGGAGATGGTTGGTTCTACAAAAAAATTTGCATTGCCATTCAAATTTTTCTGCCTCTAACAATAAAGAAAAAATTAATGACGTAGTTTGCATGGCCAATAACAATCTGTAATCAAATCTGATATTACCAAGCACATAGAAACTGCATGGTCATCAGTCATATCAGGCAAGCAGTAGTCGGCAGGAGGCCAAAATACAGAAAGAAAAACTATTAAGGTCCAAACAACTGAGACCATCTGAGAAACAAAAGTTATGGCAAGTAAAATAAAAGATTACGCACTGTTTCTAGGTGACTATTCAAAATTAAAGCACATTTGTAATACTGACCATGTTAAGGACTTCGGTCAGATTTTTTTCTTATTCTATTTAAGCTTGTGTTCAGAAAGTCCTCTAAGGTTTTTGCACAAACTTGGGGAGTTCTTGAAAACTTCAGTGTGCGTAGTCATTAAAGCAAAAGGTGAATATACTGAATACTAAGAAATTCAGAAATGTCATGTTAAAGTTTCAAATATTCTAATTTTCATTAATTTTTGCTAATAATAACGTTTAATGCAGATCTTTCGTTTAAATCACAAACGAGTATAACAAAGAAATTTTACTAGTGGTTTTAGATTTTGGCTTTTTTTTCATTGCAATGTATATGTAAGAAAATTTTTTTTTTTAAAGGCATAATCATGGCAAAGATGAACATGTAATGAAAAATGTAGTAAAATGCATGTATTTTCTTTGATGTTTAAGATGTTCATCGCTGTGTTGCATTACCATATGAGTTTGGTTTTACTTGCAGTCTCTCAATACATTTTTACTGTTTTAACCAAGTTACATAAATGAGGAGCTGTTGTAATCAACGATACGCTTATTTGGCCCTAATTCAGAGTAGTGCATAGCCATAATATTCTCTGTATATAAAAGGAATATAAAAATATATTGGTAAATACATTATAGAAAAAACAATATAGAAACTTTTTACTGTTAATGTTAATTGAAATTGTACATTTGTCATTGAACAATGTTAATGTGCTTTGTGCAAGTGTTGGTAAGGCAGGGATAACTATAAGCTTTTTCTAGTTAGTTTTACTTCGGCTTTGAGGAATCCCTGTTGCCATCGTTAGAGCTCTTTTGGTTTTTTATAAGCTCATAAGCCGCAGTTTGTTAGATGAGCCCTCCGAGAACCAATGGATCAATTCTACAGCCTTCCATTTCCTGGCCACACACAAAATATTTGAAATGAACTTCTGAGAAATGGGTGAGGGAGTATTGGAAACAATAGTGAAATAGGGCCTCATTCTCATTTAGTATACTGTCTTATGTCTTATCATAAAAGGGGTCCTTTTTCATCAAAGTTGCATATGGACAAATTGGATCATAAAAAAGTGCATGTAAATTCACTGACAGTTTTGTTGTTCATCAGCTTCATCTCTGGTGTGTCAATACTATTATTCTCACATCTGGTGGGAGTGTGTGCAAGTTTAAGTGTACTAGTTTATCAACCCAAAATAACTAATAATATGTTCACACAGAAATACAATAGATAAGTGGATGTATTCATTTAACATGCATATTGTTGTAATGAAATGTCACAACTTCTTCACGTTCCAAAGAAATACAAATTACACTGTGCTTTTGTTTATATACTACTAGCTTCGCACACAAAAAAGACAATAAAAACACAGCTGGTGCAAAAGTATCTCCTACACTCCAATGACACAGTGTTTAAATGTGTTGTTTTACACTAGAGGATTACATTGTTAAAAAAAAAAAAGTTAGGAGGAGCAGCTGCACTCAAACTTCACATGCAATGGCTCCCGAGCTGCTGAATGCTGTCATTTTATTGACTTTCTACTGATACATTTGCATCAACTGGGCCATGCTTCATGTAAATGATATGTAAATGAGGTTATGGAAGGATGGTGCTCAACATTGTGCTCAAATATCCACTTTCTGTTTCCATTTTGTATGAAATGTTGTTTTATGAACCTAACTAATTTGTATGTATTTTTTTAATAGTTTGTATGTATATACATTTCAGGTGAACCAATCTTTGGGAGTTTTTATGCAACTATCATGAAAAAGGGTCAACAATTTAGCAGGCATAACCTTAAACTCATTCACTAACATTTTTACTTAGCACTGCCTTTTCAATATGTGTGGCGGCATATAGCAGACATACAGCAGAAATATTTTATTTATTAAATGTTAGAACTTATTATCATTAACTATTGGTTATCCCCTTTTTTAGCAGACATAAAATTGATATTTCTGTCTGTATATGGAGGTCTATCTATCATTTGTAAGTTCAGACTGTGCCTTCAACATATGGCAGTAGTATGAGGGAACACTGATTGAGGAAAGGGAGAAAACTTTAATAACTTGGGTTGAACTTCTGGATAGATTCTGCCTGGAGCTAGAAGGCCAGACCTCCCCTTTTTAACTGCGGCAGGACTGATAGGACTGAGGGACAAAGAGAATATGGGGGTGGTGGTGTGGACAGCAAAAAAACTTTGTCATGGGAATGCAAATTTATTAGAGGAAAGCTTTCTGGCATGGTCCTCCTGGCATGGAATAAATTTCAGTTATTCCACAGTCTATAATTGTCGGTGCTGTCCGTTTTATCTCGACAAGGCCGTCCTTGTGGAGAAGAGTGAGTTGTTTTCAGTGCACTGGGTTTTACCCCTGCCATTTCACCCCTTGCTGATTACTAGCAGCTCAAATAATGCGTTAGTTTTTTTACTGAAAATAGTGGAATAGCTGCTAAGATGTCTGCAGAAGGAGGCTAAGGATATAACTAATTAGAACTGTATGGTAAAGGTCACATCATCATGGCAAATACAATTAAGTTTTGAATTCCAACTTTGTTTTTACTCCGAATATGAACTGAATATCTGCTAATTTCATTGAATTTCATGTAAGTGTTAGGGTCGCAAGATTTTGTCATCTAAGATATTGAAGAGAAGGAGCTGAAAGACACAAACTTGGAGCAACTTAAGGCTAATCAGTTTGCTCAGTTGCGCAGCCATGGTGCCTAGGGGACAGCTACCTTAGTATTTGCAGCCAAAGGTCCAAGGTCCATTTTCTTTAGTAAAAAGCTATTGGTTTGTCCCTCGAACCTCCACTAAGCCATTAGGATTTAGCAGATGAAACAGACTAAATCAAAGGACTTTGCTTGAAAGAAAAGAGTGTTACGACTGTCAACAATGTTGTTGAACGGCTGATATCAGAAGTCAATCTCTCTTACACGTGGTTTAATTATTATGATTGATAAAGCCAGGCTGACCCTTTTTAGCATTTGCCTCAGTGATAAGCTCTTTAATCCCTTTAAACTAGACAGGGTGGGTGGGGGAGGGGTTGGGGGGTGATATATTTATATGTTGTGAATACTCATTACTCTCACTGCTCTCACTATCAGCTCACTCTCCTTCATAAAACTTGCTTGCTTTGTCATTGTGCAAAGATCAGCCAGTATCCACTCAATTCGACTTCAGAATAATTAACTTAGCTTAGGAAATTGACTTTCTGGAAAGCTATAGAGGGATGAGCTGTGTTGTGTGATGAAGGATTGTCCCTGCTGACTTGAACAGATGGGGCTACTCCCCAATCCTCCACGCACACACATAAAGTTGGAACAGATCTTTCTGCTATAATGTGGAATGATATGGAAGGGGATGAACCTAGTTGCATATTGACCAGGTATAGTTTGAAACCTCCTTCTGTTTAATTATCTCAGGAAGGTCTATAATCAGTTCAGTGTAGTAGATTAGCCTGTAATCTGCTGTTAAGGATTGGTATTGTAATCACTTTTGCTATTTATTGACAGCCACCCAAGTATATTATGAATAATTAGAGCGATTTCCAATTTCCATTTAGTCCCATCTGAATAAGTTCGAAATTAATTAAGCTGTAATGTAAACATGGGCACACTTGCACAACATGAGACGCAACATCTGCTGCTTGGGTTTCAGTATTTCTGGTTCAACACTGATTACTCAGTAAAAGAATTGCAATGACAACATGATAAACAATACATTTTTATTCCAAAGTAGAATTTTTTTTGATTGCCCATTTGAGGGAAAAGAAAATCTGAGATATCCACAGAAATTATAATACCCCTCTGGCCCATATGTACCCCAGGTTTATTTCAGACCTGTGGGAAATGCTATTTTGAATGTATACTTACTCTTTTATTTAACAGGGTGTTTCTTTGTGAGAAAATGCTGTAGTGAAGTCTGACACTAAGTAATTGTTAGCAACCAGGAAGTTTAAATATGCAAATTTCACAATATGATGTATTTTATTACGATACTTTAAGATACATTTTCATTACAGAATTAGGAAAGAAATGTCAGCATAACTTTTTGCATTTGTATTTTTTGTTATTCTCAACATGGTTTATTTTAATTATATCTACTGAAGTCTCAAGCCATACATTTATTATTTTATTATAAAAAAATATATAATAAATAAATACAAAGTCCAAAAGCTATATTAAATGTTGCATACAGGGTTTGTAAGTGTGTGTTATTGTGGCAAACAAAAGTAAAGCATCATTTCAATATTAAATGAACATTGCATTGCATTGTTTATTTAAAATTTAACCTTGTGTTTCTATATAAAACCAACATTTTACCTTTCTAACATGGCTCAATCCCTTCCAACAAACTGTGCAATCCAGGACTCCCTACAACTAAATAGTGGTGCAAATCAGAAGCTGTTAACATGAGTTGATCGTTTTGCTCGTTTAGAATCATGACTTTTTTCAAACCTGTGGGGAAACTAAGCTGCTGAGGCCTATGTTTTTCCCAAATGGCTCAAGTTGGCTTCCTATTCGCCACTTTTTTTTTCAAATCTGCAGTTCTACCTAAAATGGAGAATGTAACTGCTGTATATAAGGTGGAATGTAAAATCAAGTAAGAAGCTAATATTAGCTTTGCATTTTCTCTTTGCTCCCAGGTACCTGACACATTCAGATGACGTTAGCATATCTGAGGTATTAACATGAACATCTGATCTGTGTGTGTGTGTGTGAAATGTCAGACTATTGCCAACGTTGGCTCTACCACTTCTTACACAGCATTATTATACTTAAAAACAAAATGGGAAAACAAAGTGCTCCCAAACAGCTGAAAACATATTGTTTTACTTGTTCAGCTCTCTGTTCACCAACAAACTAACTGCACATTTTATAGCATAAAACAAATTATATAACCATGCCATCATAACTTCCCTAAATCTGTAAACCACTGGTTTGATATTCATTTGATTAAGACTGCTAGGTTAAATAAATTGATAACTGTTGATTGTCATGAATTGAATTATTTAGAACGTATTTGAACTACAAACTTCAGACTATTGTGTGCATGTAAACATGTTCTTATCGCTGGAGATCAACTACTATGAAGAGTTTAGCTCCAACTCAAATCTAGGACACCTGACACAAGTTATGAAGGTGTAAATCTGTCCTCTTCAGGGTGGTAAATCTTTAGAACCATGTTTGGGCACCCCTGATGTAGACTGATGGTTTTTCTAATCACTCGACACCTACCATCAACAGTCATTCACTTGCTCCACGACAGTCACTGGATGCCAGGACTGGGTCCAAGTGTTCTTGGTAATAAGAAATTTGGCTGGTAAAAGGTTTGGCTAATATATAGTTTTGGTATACCTTTACTAAACAAATACTAAGCTGAGTAGGAACACACCGAGTGTGAGTGTGTGTGTTTGAATAACCACACCCACCCCTAATGACTGCATGATATTCGCTCACCTACGTCGGCCATCTCTTGCACAGAGGCAATGTAGGGGTCTTTGGTGAATTTTGGCTCGTTGTCATTGATGTCGTGGATTTTGATGGTGAACTGCGATGGCCCCTCCAGGTCTCGGCCCGTTAGCTTGTCCACAGCTTTGGCGCTGAGTGTGTAGGAGGCTTTCTCCTCACGGTCCAGCCTCCTGGTGGCGTGGAGGTCACCCGAGTTTTCGTCGATTACGAAAACGGTGCCTGCTCCCTCTCCGGTGAGAACGTACTTCACAGTGCCGTCTTCCCTGTCCTTATCGGAGTGCAGCTGTGGGAGTCAGAAATATCACGCTGTTAAAAAGACTCACTGCTGCAATCACTGTGCTCTTGCAGTTTACTTAGGATTTCTTTTTCCTTTAGAAAGAGTCTTTTATTTGTCGAACCACCAAGCAGGGCGTCCAAGTATAGTTAATGTCCCTAACTGAAAGACTCCCCACTGTTAAAACACACATGGGTGAAAAGTATTAAGGGATGTCACACACTGTGGGTGGTGCCATTTCGGGGACTGTCAATATCTTCAGCACAAATGCCACTAACATTTTAACACTGAATGCAAGCTTAAATAACCTGCTGCCATACAGAAAAAACACAGTTCTACCATTAATCGCTCAATTATAGTTATACACGAGTAACAACTGTACTCTTAAGTTACCTAGCCAGCTTTTGTTTTAGGTAACCTCATACACTGTAATAAGGCACTAGAAACTTCAGGTAAATTCACCAAAGTCTACTTGCAAATGAATTGTTAGGCTAGTACAAAAAAATGTTAATGGCAGAATTTAAACAAATAAAACATTTTGAAAACTGTATCCGAATAAGTGTCACAAGTGGAAAAAAAGGCTGCTGTTCAGTCATACAAGACAATTTTCCCCTTGGGCTGCATTCACGGCAGGCCTGGTCTTCTTTTGGATGAAGAGGAAACGGGCAAACAAAAAAAAGCCCAAACCCATAGGATAGAATTTATCGCAGCTGACTCAAAGCAGAAAAAAACTTAGTAAAAAAATCAATTCCTCAGCCCCTCTGCACATTGAAAATGTACACTTGATCAATTTTCATTGAAAATACAATTACACCATCTCAAGGAAAAGTGGAAAAATCCCCCCCACCTCTTTCATTGTTTTCTGATTCAGACAGAGCACAAGGAAACACCTGTTCAGTTTACTGCATCTTGCCTTTAGCTCAAAGTAGATTACATTATTGTCTGTTTCTGACCTTGAAAACATGTTACAGGGTGGACAATATGTTCAAAGATATGTAGTAAGAAGTGGAAGGGAGCCCGCAGGATCTTGGAGGCTTAATGATTTCTCGCCTCCGAAAAACACGCGCCTGTAATTTTCCGTTTTTTTTCTGGAGAATCAGGTTTAACCTTGTAAGTATTTTGGCAAAAGTCTTATTTCAATGTAAAGCATTGGGAGGAAATTTAAGGGTTAAAGTCTTGTAATGCCCAGTGGAAAAGCTGGCCAATCACGTATCTAGGTAGATACAGGTAGTGAGATCTCCTATTGGTTACGACAAGAGCTCAAGACCTAACGCATCAGGTTAAGGAGCAGCTGAATACACTGATTAAATCTGGGAATATTAATGGGCTATTAGAAACTGAAATAGTGGTGGCAGCTCTGTATGAGAGCTCACCAGTAAAATAAGAACTGGGAAACTGCTACAAGGTAAATAATCAGATTATTTAAATTAAAGAAACTCGTTCTAGTGCACAATTTACATTACATCAATATAATACACACATTTACACACAATACACGCTATTTTTTTATTCTTTTTTTTCTTGTTTATGCCTGTACGAGTAGTGATAACAGGCATCTGATCAGTACAGACTCTGACAGTAAAGTCCTAACTGAATGCCATGTCAAATTCTATTAGTATGTTAGTGCTAAGCTAACAGTGATTATTATGGGCATTTTTGTCATTGTAGATTAACCACAGACATTCAAAGCACGGACATTATAACCATATAACTGACTGAAACCTACTGGTCCGGCCACCACTCAATTTTACATGTAACTAGAACTTACTAAAAGCCTAGAGTGACTCCTGCCCATTCTATATCAAATCTTGATTCGTCAGTTGCATCTTCACTTACTATTTTTCACCAATTACTATGTTGGTGATAAAACTGGCACATTAGGCCTTCAGATTAGCTCTGTCCTAACCAATGGATGTGCTTGCTTGGCTGTACATACTTAGATACCACAAAAAAACAGACCACAAGTAGATCATATATTGTTGTTGCATGTTTCAAGAATTTACAATTTGTTTTCTGTTAAAAATTAACAAAGAAATAAAATGTTTTTTATTTCACAAAAAACATTTTGCCTTCTCTGAAGACCTAAAAGTCCCAAAGTGTTCCCGACTGCCACACTGTGACTTTAACCACTTGAACTAGGCCGATTAATTTCAAATAATGATAATATCTCTTCTTCTACATGCAAACACATACATACAAACTGTGACTTCTAAGGGTAAATTGTGCCAGATTCTGTTCTGACTATGGCACATGTCTTTGCTTCTTGAGGCCTGTGTTTGATGTTGGTGTGGTTTTAGTACAAAACCGCTCTTAATCCATGCCAGTTAAACAGGCTGTTTTTTAATTGAGCCTTAAAGACCGATATGCATAATTGACCTCTGTTCTGACTGTCTGACCTGTATTGTGCTTCAATTAATAAGCTGCCTGGGTTGAAACATTCCATATAACTTAAGTGTGAATGAGCCAAGCTAAACTGCTGTAGGCAGATATATATGTAAATAGAGTTGGCTAGCTTTACTTACCATTTCAAAGATCAAATAATTCATCAAAAGTTCAGTATCTGACATCTCACTCTGTTTTGTCAACCGAAATATACAGATATGTTTATGGATGAGTGATAAATGGCTTTGCTATAGTTAGAACTTCAGCAGAAGAAAGTCAGAATTAGGACACGACATGCTTTTAGGTTCCTGTCTGGTCACAGTCTATTCACTCCCTTCTGAATACTGCCCACCAAACTCATACAGCCAGGGTGGCTGGACTGTTGCATGTCTATATGAAAACAGGGCCTTTCGAGACATACATTCAGCCACCGAGATATTTAGGGCAAAAAGTCTGCGGAAAGTTTCACACTGTCCTGAAAGACTTCTGCGACTGCGGCTCTTTTCTTAAGAGCATCCATCAGTGCTGAAAAGGAAAGAGCAAATGGGAAAGTTTCGGGCTGACAATGGTCTGGGTAATAAAGGACATGAGCGACTGTGCTTCTGAGGGGCAAAATCACCGTACTTTTGCTAGAAGCTCAGTTTGACTGGCTGAGAGCTATTCCACTACGTGTCCACTTGGAAGTTTGCCGGGCCCTATTCATTTCAATGTCTATGTGCTTTGAGCTGGAGGCTTTTAATTTGCTTCTAAACATCATTTTCACAAACTTGAAAGGAACCCACAAGGTGCTCGTTAGTGAGACTGATAACTTGCAAGCTTACCAGGATGACTGATGCATCTAGTTATAAAACTAGATTAAACACTAAATAAAATTAAGAAACAGCATGTTTACTTGGCCAATCACGTTCATTGTGGGTTTTAATTTTACCTCAAAAGAAAACTGGACAAGTATAGTTAGAAATAAAGGTTCAAAGTTATTCTCTTCATTGACAGCGGTGAACTAGAGCCTCTGTTAAGTCATATATCTTTGTAGTTTTAAGAAAATATAACTTTCTACGGATTTTTCTGTTTACATGAAAAGGTTGTCTACGCACAATGAAATGTTCAAATAATAGAAATAGCCTATTGAGACCTATTGAGCTCTTTTTTTAATGTTTATAATTGTAATATTCAGGGTCTACTATAATAGATCAAAATGCTTTAATTTACCCAAAACCCAATATTTTTTTTTATTCTGTATATCGATATTTCCCCTCTGTCACCCTTATTAGCAGCTCCTGTGTCTTTAAGCCTCCTGATGAGCCCAGTGTGCTCTTCATTTGTCAGCTCGCTCCCTGTGTTCTCATTGGCATCTTGCTATAAGGCCCATAAGGACTGTGTTACGAGATAGCATCACCTTGTAACAGAGAAAAGGGCTGAAATACCAACAAGAATTTTTCCCTCTGGTGTGTACTTTGGACTTTATAACTTTGTAAACTGTTTACTATTATTTAGCTAAAGGTAATTCAGAAACATTAAGAATTAGGCTGAAAGTTGAACTGTTAACTGAAAGATTCAGTGTAAAACTGAAGCATACAACGTAAGGATTTGTTTAAAGGGTTAAGTGTTTGCGCTAGCTTAACATAGGAAAAGCTGTTATGATGTGGATGATATGGCATTGACATATCACCATCCTTTTTTTTTTTTTTTTTTTTAACCGTGCCAATAAAACATCTGGTCAGTTGGAACAGAAGAAAAAAAACAGTTGTGTTGCATTTTTAAAAAATCTGAATTATTAGTACAATGATTGTATTCAATATTTGTATATACTATTTGTATATACCTAAATCTAGTTAAACAAGACTAACTTTGCTCTTTTTATAATAAAACATGCAGTTGGTTATACTGATAATATGCACAATCTGTTCAGAAAAGCATACTGTATTGTACTTTGACATAATTTGACATAATGATATATATATTGCCATATTGCCCGGTTCGAATTTTGACAGCAGTAGAAGTAATAGCAATGGATAAACAAATGCTACTTTTAAAGCATAGACTTTTAGATGTATTACTATTACATCATCAAAGAATGCAGTCTCTAAAAAAACTAAAAAATCGAAATAGAGAAAATGGCAACAAGTCAATGACAATTTGCAAATAATCTTAAGTTTCATGTGTCGTGCAACAACAGCATAACGAATGGATATTAGGAGTAATATTATGAACAACTGTATGTCAGCCAAGCTGTATATTGGTTTATATTATTCATAGATTCTTTCAAAATGCCAATCACATATAAGAAACAAGTGACATTTAACCCCAAACTCTGTTGGGCTGGAGGCAATCCCAGCAAGGCGGGGTACACCATAGACAGTTCGCCAGCCATCACATGGTCAACACTCACTCACTCACACCTACGAGCAGTTTAGAGTGACCAATCAACCTTTCATGCATGTCTTTGGACATGTGGGAGGAAACCGAAGTACCCAGATGAAACCCACTCAAGCACGGGGAGAACATGTAAACTCCACACAGAACGGCCTGGACCGGGAATCGAACCCGGTACCATTTAACAAGACATGACAAAACTAAAATTTGCATATAAACACAAGCATTACATAAATTCAACAAGGCGCATCCTTTGAAAAAGTATTGAAGAGTATTAAAGCGTCCCAGTTTTAATATGCCAACCTCTAAATACATTAATGAGTATGTTAATGGATTTACACTGCCACAGGCCAGATGTATACATCTGCATATGCACGTTTCAGAACAGACAGTTCTAGGCAAAATCGTTAATTTAATCTTTTCATTACAGGCAGGCTATTTAAGCTTTGAAAAAGGTTCTTCTTACAGAGACGTCTCTTATACAATAATAACCATACACTGAAATGTTCTTAAAGGAAACAAATGTCATTCTTTTACAGCATTAGACCAAAGAGCTCTTTTTGGCACCGTTATTTCTGAGAGTACATCAGTGAAGCGGTCATATTTGTCCAACATGTACTACTACAATGTCAATGTTGTTGTGTTTATTACCCCTGCTTGTTTTGCAGCATCTGTCTCATATGCCAAGACTCAGTCATAGGTTCTTCCAGAAAGATTTTCTTTTTAAAGGTCAGCAATCTGCGTAATTCATGCATCTCCCGCTCCAGTGTTTCAGTTTCAGCTCACTCTCTTTCTGTGTTCTATTATACCATACATTTTAAAACGCTTCACATCCAGCAGTACTGAAAAACAATGATGACAATGGAAAAAAAATTCTCTTTTTATTTCCACTGGAGGGGCAGAACATGTTTTGGACATTGGAAGAAAAATAACTAATCTGATCCAATGCAGTAATAGCCTAGCCTGAAATATCTGATGATTGATGGTAGTGCAATATAACATCAAGCAGTGGTGAACCATTGTTAGACTTTTAAAGCTAGGCATTCTATTCAGGCCATAAAAAAATAATCCAAAACGACACCAGTATCTATGATGGTGCAAATTTCTGCTAGCAGCATTATTCGACTCCAGTGGTATGTTAGTGCTAAGCTCATAACAATTAGCAAATTTGGATAGTCTAGATTAAAGATCAGTAATTTGACACTTTAAAAGACATCACATGCTTTACTCATAGTTTGTGACAGACACATTAGCATATATTTCACTTTGTAGCAGATTCACAGAACCATTTCTTGTTCTCTCATTTAATCAGGCTGTTGCTTGTAGCCAGTGATCACTTTCTTGATGCTCTTTCTTGATGTAGATAAAGTTGTTTTTTTCCTCTCATGTAATTGGTTGCACTAATTATAAAAATGTGAGTGAGTGGGTGATTTGTCACTTTTTTTAGTTCTTCTTTTCAGCTCTTGAAATCCTATCCAATAGGAGAGTCAGTTTAGTTTTTCAAAACTGTACATTTTAAGAATGTAACTCTCTTGCTTCTATTCAAAACATAACTATAAAGCTGTATTCACATGCTTGCAGTGCACAAAATGACAAACTGGTGTGGGGCACTCAAGAGCAAAGGAGGGACCACAGTGGGGAAGTCTCAGCCCACCTTTCAATTTATTTAGTCTTGACAGTATACAACGGAAAAATTATGCGAAACTAAGGCTCATAATTTCTGCGGGGTTTCCGGGCTTCCGTCGTGGGTTCTAGCAGGGCTCACAGGAGGTGTGGCTCGTGGTGCTCTTGGTCCTTGGCCGTGGACAATTGACTATTGCCTTGATTTTTTTTCTCCTGGGGCCACAGCAGCCCTCTCCCAATTCGATAGCCCAGGCAGTGGGTCTCGGTGAGGCTTCGGTGGCACTTCCTGGGGGTGGCCGTGAGTCCAGCTTTGCGGAGGCCGCTCAGTGCCTTCTTCACATGAGCTGTGTGCTCCACCCCCTTGGTCGAGTGAAAGACGATGTCGTCCAGGTAGGTGGTCGCAAATCTTTGGAGCGGCCGTAGGGCCACATCCATGAGACGTCTTGGGCCGAGCCTCTAGCGTGAGGGCCACCTGCCAGTATCCTTTGGCGAGGTACAGAGTGGACATAAAGTGGACCTTACCTAGACAGTCAATCATGTCATCCACCCGAGGAAAAGGGGACGAGTCACTGCGGGACTTCATTCATCTTTCTGAAGTCGTTGCAGAAGCTCCACAAGTCATCTGGTTTGGGAACCAGGAGCTGTTGGATGGCTCAGTAATACTGGTGGCCAACATCCGCTGCACCTCCTCCTCTATGGCTACGCGGCATGCCTCCGGGACTGCACTTGTTAGTGGTGGCCTGGCATGTGTTGTTCTCCGCTCCGCCCCCTCAACCACGTGGTTGCTGGCTATCCACAACAATGCGCGAGATATCTGGAGAACGACTGTGGGGACTCGATGCAGCAGGGATGGTGGTGCAGCCGCGAACCACACTGGTTATTTAATTGTTTTCAATGAAGCCACAATGAAAAGTTACACCACAGTTTTACAGACTGCAGTGGTAAACTAAATACCATCAACGGCATTGGTGGAATAAACTGGATGTTAATTTTTGGGGAGTCATGCATGCTTAACATCTCACTGTTGAATTCCAGATGAACCCAGTATATTACAACTAAAATAAAATAGTAAGGCATGTCCTCTTACACTACCTACTCTTAATAAAGCTCTTCTCTGAAAATCATCAATTTACATAATACTACAATTTACATAATAAAAAAAAATATATTATTTGCGTGGCTTCATAATGAGTCTAGTGACTGTTTTTTTCCAACCCAAACATGTAAATACAACATGATACTCACAGAGTTTAAATACAAGCATTAATACATTCTATCAAATAAGCTAACTAAGAAGGCCCTGAGGGTTTTCCTCAAACCAGGGTATGGGTTAACAACACAAGCCACATGTAGTCTAGCATAAAAACAACTATATTACTGTATTTTGCCTTTACTTACTATATGCTATATATATTCTATTTACTATAATATATTACTATATTTTAAATGTATTTCTATTTTTGCTAACAACTACTGACATGGGCTATTTGAATGGGACTAAAACCTCTGAGAAACACTACTACGTTACTACATTACCCCACCTCCACATATAAAACTGTCTGAACGGTACTGTTCAGACCTTGAGTAGTTATTGCTCTCACATGGCCATCTTAAAGTGAAGTGCATCAGTTAAGAGTATGTTTATACAGGACCTTGCAAAAGCATATAACTAAAAGTCATAAGATTTGTCTGAAGTACAAATAACTCTATTGCCCTAACGAAGACAAGACCAACTTACAATTGGCTGCAGACCTGTGAATCATTTAAAAAGGTGACCTTTCTGGATAAAAGACTCCCTTATTTCAAGTGGCATTGGTCAGACAGACTCTGAAGCTGAATGTGAGTGTGGTTACAAAAAAAGGGGGCATTACTGATAAAAAAACACATCAAAGCATCTGGACTTTGACAAAAAAAGCATCAGAGTGATTCACGGTGATCAGAATGACCCAGCTCAGATAAGGTCCTTTGTGGTCAGATAAGTCAAAAAATGGAGCTTTTCGGCTATTATTCAAAACACTACTTGTGGTGCAAACCTAGCACTGCCCGTTTATCAACGAACACCATCCCAGCAGTGAAGTATGGGGGTGGCAGCATCATGCTTTTAATGCTAGACATCTTGTTACTGAAGGATGTTGCACAACACACAGAGATGCTGGAAGACAACATGCATCAGTCTGATAAACGCTCAGGAAATACTTCATTTTTTGCTAGAACCATGATCCAAAGCACAAGGCCAAAGCAACACTGGCAGTGTTTGAAGAATAAAAGATGGCTAAGCCAAAGTCACAAACAATGAAGAGACCCTGGGAACATGTCACAACTGGTAGAAACTTACCCCAGCAGACTTAAAGCTGTTACTGCAAAAGGTTATTTTACCAAGTGCTAGTCTGTAGGGCTTGAGTATTTATGCAGTCTTTTCAGCAAAACATTTTTTAAAAATCGGAATTTCTCTAAAAAAAAAATATTTAAGAGCATAATGGTTTAAAATAAAAAATACTCGCTGGAACAATCTGTGCAATTTGTAATCTAGGAGAATGAGAAGACTCACGTGCGCTGAATACTTGAATGCTTCAAAAAAAATGACACGTTGCTGCATTTGAGTTCTTGCGTGCTCAGCCTTCACACTGACATGTTTGACTTCAAAACAAAAATGCAAGCAAAGGGTACCTGAACAAAAACTGACAGGGCAGATTTTATGACATATATTGGTGCCACAATTATCCAATATCCAATGAACTTTCTACATCATACAGGCTTAGCTGAGTTTGTGGGTTTATGTATATTGTTGATGCGTTATGGATGTTTTTTTGATTGTAGAGCAATGAGCAGCAAAGAGTTTGTTGCCATCATTAAGCAGGCTAAAATGACTAAAAGACAGCCTCTGTGCACATTAACACATAATACTATTGATGATGTGCTTACTTGTATAGCGCCTCTCAAAACAAGCTCAAAACAGTTCACAAGAACACAGTATATATAAAAAAAAAACGTTTGCTGTTGTGCTATCTGTAATTTCCGCATCTGGGACCTGACTGCCTCTCTTACTGGATGAGCATGTCCTCTGACTGAACTAGGGGAATGTTAAATGTCTATCTCCGCTACTTCCTCTCGCGAACAGAGAAAAACACTCTTCCTCTTTTCCTCTCTGAGTGCCATTCACTGCTTAAGGAATTCAGCCTGTATTGCTGAAGCCATAGAGGAGTAGAGAAATGACCTCTAACCTACCAGTCCCTGAGTTACTGCGTTGGCTCACTCAGAGGGCTTCATTGTGCTTGTTTCTTCTTGACAAGGCTCTGTGTTTTCATTCTGCTGAAACCCAGCATGAGCTCAGGGGGTGACACGGAACCTTAAATGCTTTATTGTAAATGACATGGACACCCGCCAGCAGTGAGCCAGACAGCAGTCAGCACAAAACAAAACGTCTTTGACGTCGGCCCTGATTCGATCAGACTAACAGAGAAGAACGTAATCCAACATAGCGTATCGTGATATTCTGAAGCAAACTTCAAAGCCAGTTACGCATACTCATGTTCATGCATGGCTACTCCTTCTGAAGGTTTCTGTAATGTAGCTGTGTCGTTTTGTCCATTACTCTTGAACATCTGGATGATGCAGAAAAGTGGGTCCTCTTCTGGATACTGAACATTGTTTCGTTCCTTGTGATTGGTGAGGCGTGGAAGCTCAAGCGAAAGTGAAATATCGTGGCTTAGACAGATGCAAACATCAACATGCTGGTCCCTAAATCTTTGGCACCAGTAGGTTAAACCAATCTAGCTTGCCTACCACTGTTAAATCTGATTGGGCACTTTATATTTCAATTTTGGCTGATCTGTGTTGCAGTTTAGATGATATCGTGATCCAGGTCACCGCCCTTACACTGCATTTTAATGTACGTCTTAGTACAATTACACCTGACTCACTGTACAAAACTACCTGTTTTCTTTTACTTTCAATCTCTATCTTATTTGATTTTACGATGTTAAGATATTTTTTTTTGTATCCTGGCTGACATTTCAGGTCCTCTTTAGCATTTCAGACCACTGTTCTTGTCTCCTACCAGAACACAGACATGGATAAAATAAAAACAGGGGTAGATATTTTTAAAGACTGCACTGACTACTAAGGCTGCCAATGAGTTCTTTGACCAGAATAATTTTTTCATAATAATAATAATAATAATAATTGATTGTACACTCATTGAATTGAATTTGCAAATAACTAGCATGCATTTGCACTATGAAACAGGCAGTTGTTGCTTTGAAAAATATATATATTGGAAAAAAATATTAAATACTTCTCAGGAAATGTTTTTTTTTGTTGTTGATGTTAAAATTAAAAAAGAATACTCTATCAAAGTGAATGCAATTATCAAATTCAACCAATCCACAAACAACTGGGTGCAGTTACACAACCCCAAATCTTTTTCACACAGTGAAACCCTTCCAAAGTGGGTGATCTGGTTTGACAAGACGCAATCCTTTGATTAGGTAGTGTTTAGGTACTGCAGTGATAGGACAGCTGCAGTTTTAATTACATCCTACATTATTTATAGTTGCCTTTTAAGTTTTAAGTAGAGAAATTCAACCTAATAGCACAGGGCTTGTGAACTGTCATGCTGATGCACTACATTTAGCATTCATGCCACAAATCCACAAATCATTCAGCCCTAGATTTGTTTGACATGTTCACTGACAAAAAGATCATCTACTGAAATGCCATGTGTAGTGCATCTAGTGGGAACTAAACTCAGTAATCTGTATTTAATAGTTAAGAGATGCGGTAATCCTGAAAATATGCAAGAAAAATAATCAAATAGATTCAGTTTAGTCCATTTTAACAGGTATGAACACATCAGTGGTACTTGGGTCCACACCAAGCAACAAGCAGGACAACATCTGCAGGTAGGTAAACATATTTACAATGGCCCACACCAGAAAATTAAACATCAGATCATTTTCTTTTCTTTTCTGTTCTTCTACCCTGCACCTTAACACTGTATACTGTATAAAGAAAGACAAGCAATAAATTAAAGCAAGGATTTTGTCTAATGGATCATGTTCAAGATATTTTTGGCAAAACATGAGCAACCTGATATTCAACCTAAACTGAACATATATATCAAATAAGATTTATTATTATCAATGTTTTGATTGCAGAAACATTTAGTGTCCTTCTTTTATTATGGCAGCAAATATGAAATCAAAACATCCACATGTGTAATTTGGTGCACTAGCCGTTGCAGTGTGAAACCAACTGAACCAAATAAAACACATACGATGTCACAAAACCCCAAAGTAGTTAGTTAGATGGCTTCATAAAGGACATGATCCTAAACTGGCCGGACCGAAGCAGAGGTGAGAACAGCTGGCGAGTCTAATTTCTGATTCATTGCAACATCCAACTTCACAAAAGACAGTGAATTTTTTTAATGAAGAGGAATCACATCATGTGCCGACATTATTGCTATTCTACATCAAAGACGATGTCAGGGCCAGCAAGTTCATTGAGTGAAAAGGTAATTAAACCTTTTACTATCGCCTGCCAACTGAAAAGTCAGCAGCACGGCTTTAGTTATAAAGCTTAAAAAATGAGCGTTGGCATTTCAAGAGCCTTCAGCCCAAGTACAGGCATTCCATAAGTGATTCTCCTCAATAAAGGAAATGACTGGCTATAGTGCATACACTTACTCCTACAATCTTTGACCCAGAGTGAGAAATGTTCTAACTTAGACATGTACTCAATATGGATTAGCCTTCTATAGCAACTACAGATTGCAACCACATCCAGGTTGCTTGATGCCAAACTATGGTTGTAAGCAAAAAAAAAAAACCAAAAAACAAAAGCAGACCTACAGAATACGTTGTTTACACACACAAAGACCATCTGGAGCATTCAACTTTAAAATTCTGAGATGATTACCTGAAAAAGTACTTTTCCAGAACATTTCCACTGACATGACAAAAGCTACATTTACTACAAGGAAACTGTTTTGTCTTCAGTGTTGATTGCTAAAGAGTAAGAAAACAGATGGTGGTGCAGATAATCTGGCTCGACTCATTGCCTCAGTAAAAAAGATATACAGCATTCAATGAAAATGTAATACTGGTGGAACCAGTTAAACATTTTCATGTAGAACTTTGAAGGAGAACTGTCAACATAAATGGTGTAAAGAAACTAGAGGCCAAGTCACAACATATATCCGTAAATAGTTTTCCCTTTACGTAGGGCTGACGCTAGAGGTGGGCAATAAGGCAATAATGTAATGGTAATTCAAGACGTTTTCATTATGCACAATATGTCAAAATATTTACTTTTTCTGACAGTTGGGAAGAAGCTTCCCGACCTCATTATGGAGCATATCTAGTCCTCTTTAATTGGATTCACAGTTTTTTTTTTATCAATCTCTACCACCACTTTTAACAGCTGCGTTCAACTTGATCTTCATTGTCACTTTTTTAGCAAAGCATAAATGTCCTTTTGCAAACGTGTTAACATGTTCCCATTAGTTTCAGTCATTTTTTTTACATCCTTTCACAGAACAATTAACACAAATTTCACAGAGAAACACACAAGATCATTGGGTTACTGAGCAAAGCAAAAAGGAACCTACGTAGTGACAGCTTACAGAAAATTATATATAAATGAGTCATTATCAGTGGCTCATGTAAGCATCGATGAAAGTAAATACAAACAATGTATACAAATAAACACTTGCTTATTATGTTCTGGCTCCAGAAGTGACCCCTTTTTATGGACGGCGAACACTTTGGCTGAACATCAGCTAAGATAGGATTCAGGTGTCATTGGCCTTACACACAATCAGCTGTTCGTAGTCATTATCGTTTTGGGGATTTGACTGTTGATGGTTTGATTATAGTATTTGTGGTTGAGTAAACTGAAATGAGGCTTATTTTCATGTTAGACCCTGGAGTTCTGTGTAACAGTTTTGCAAGCATTAACAAACATAACTAAAGAAATACACAATTTTGTTACAGACATAGTGAGAAGAGAATTTGAGAATTTTGGAAATTGTGGTCAGTAAATGAATTCTGTATTCAAGCATTGAGACGTTTAAGAGCCGTTCATGTTATGGTCCAAAGAACTGCTGTTATGCCACCTGTGTAAAGGGTTTTATAGAATATAATTCAATACTGAAAAGACTTGTTAGCAAAATCTATAAGTGTCTCAGTTTTTTCTTTGCAGCCTTAAGCTTTTACGTCCAGTGTGAGTGATAAAAAAAAGAGCAGGAAATGAATAACCATGATGAACATGATGATAAAAACTAGAATGTTAAGAGTTAAGTGGCAATGTTTTCTGATTCGATTTTATAAAGGATGTGATGTTCTGTCAAGCATGCCATCAGTTTCCACGAATTCATTATTTACTGTGGTTTACAAAAGCAATATTCGAAAGCACGTCTGCAGCTTTCCACATGAGCGCTGTCATAGCACAATGATCCTAAGTGTTCTGAATAACAGAATAGATCATTATGGCCAACTGATCAACTGAGTGGACGTAGAGAAAGGAAACATCTGGCTGTTTTGGGGTGCTTTTTAATAAGATGATACTTTATCATCCAGTGCAAATTTACATATCTGTCTACCTCTGAATATACGTTAATGTAACAAGATATTATTGCGAATTTGTAACTTTTAATGATGAAATATGGAAATACGGTTTTAATTGCAGCTGTGATATTTTTTCCTAACATAAAAGAAACAGAAGAGTCACAATACCTTTCCCACGTACTGATCGTCATTTCCCGTATACTCTTCTAGCAGAAAGAACTGATTCCACATCCAGCCTCGTTTGGAGCGTCTGAGTGAAAGCCCATCTCCAGCCATTCCCGTGTGCTCCCAGCCAGTTCTCCTCAGACCCCCTGTAGTCCTCAGAGTGCCCCTGGCTTCGCACCAGAAATACAGCCACAGCAATAACAGCTGAGGAGTTCTCATTCTGTACTGTGCTTCAGCACGAAAAATAAATAAACCTGCTTCAGTAATCCACAACCCTGTAGGGAGCTGTACCAATAACGAAAGTGAAGGTAATGGGCAGAAACGGTAGTCCAGAAACAGCGTCTATTCTTCTGAAGGGCCGGTCAGTCATCCGTCTCTAGGTGCCGTCTAAGAGAAAGAGAAACAAAAATTCAATGAATGATTATACGGTTTAATTATCCTTTTTACATTTTGGAAGCCGCGTTATTGTTGTTGCTTTGCTGTACTATTTGTAAGGTGGCTCATCTGGGGACAAACGTAAAAAATAAAAACATTAAATGCAAACTGATTTTAGATATATTTGCATATCAAAGTCCAAAAATTAAGTGAACTATTAAAAAAGGTAATTTAGTCATAAAATTATAAATGCTCAAAACAGTTAACATGAAAGGAAAACTATTAACATTTGTAATTTTTAGTTAAAATGAATTAGCATGTTAAAAAACAAATGTACACCATTATAAAGCTGTGAAACAGTTCTGAATGAACTGATCTGATTCTTGCAGCTTTCATGCACATCATTTCTTTTAGTCATTTTATTATAAATGAAATTTTACTACAAAATTACTACAGTTTTTATTGGGATATTAAAACATTAAATTAATTTTGTGTGCAAAAAAACAAGCAAAAAGCACTAAACACAGTTCAGTGTTTTTTCCCTGCTCTAACCCATATCTGTTTCAGCTGCTGAAGGCCGTGGCAATAAGCTGATGAGTTTAATCATGTGTGATAGTGCAGGGAAAAACACAGCAGTCCTCTAGGAGCAGAATTAGAGAACACTACAACAATCTGATGTCTCCTGATTACATGGGTCAAACTGCTAAATCCAGAAAGGCTGTGCTGTCAGTGTGTTCCCCTTTGAACTGATGACTTTTCTGTTGCACAGAAACACTAATTTGATTGCAACATGAAATGAAATGAAAAATGCATTACTGTTAATGCAATGAATCCGTTCATGTCCAACAACTAAATTCAGTATGAAAAATGCCACATAAATGCTGCAGCTTGTACAGGCGCCAGAATGTAACTGTGGCACCGTTTAAGATGGAGCATGAAATCTGCAACACAAACTGGTGAACAGGAAGCCACAATAGCTCTCATCTAACAAAATTCTAGACAGTTCAACAAATCTTGGATAATATCGAGCAGCTTCATTTGACATTTAAAACTAAAGAGACTGAAGAGAGGAGCAGTTTATTAGCAACACAGCCCCAAGAGTAACCTCTATGTAGCAATTGTTAATGTTGAGACTAGAGATGGAAAGATCGATTGGCTATGTATCGGTATCAGCTGATTTTTAATCCAAATATGCAATCAGTGATCGGCCGATAATTCTCCAATTTAGCAGATCCCGAGAGCCGATCGATGCCGTTAAACAAACTTAATTTCTGTATTTCCAGCTAGGGTTTCGTTGAAACGCCCTCCGGCCAGCTCCTTGCAATTCCTCTCTGAACCACTAGGTGGAAACACATACCCTTTTTTATTTTCGACAGACTGACTAAAGCGGCGCATCTTCGCAAGAACAGTTTTCCTTTGGTTTGCGTTGCGTCCGTCTGGCAGCTTGTTACCGTATGTGACGCAGACTCATCCAGAGCGTTTTTAAAATCTGTAAAATTAACCGTGTCTCGTTGGGGAACCAAAAGAAAGACATTTAACACTCTAATCTGATACGGCTTTTAGAGACACCACACAGCTGAATACAGTGAGTATCAGCAAACAGCAGAGCTAGCACACGCAGCTAGCACAAAACAGATAACCCAGAACACCGTACAGACCAGATCTGACCGGTACGAACAGAACAGCAGCAACAATTCAAGATCTACATTTAATGATTGCAGATTGTCGTTTAAAATAACAGAGTCTGTGTTTAATAACTGCAGTTTTTACTGCATTTATTTAATTAGCTTTTTTAGTTTTAAATTAAGGGTCTAAATTTAATGATTGCAGTATTGAGGATATTTGTTTGATTTACTTTGTTTATTTACTGATAATTTTGTTTAAAATATTATGCTGTTTCACATGAGCTCGTTAAAAATGATAATAAACCAGTTTCGACCATGTTTCATGATTTGCTTGCACTAATAATTGCATATAGCCCCACCCTCTATAGGTATCAGCTATCAGCCGATCGCGTTGAAAGGTGATCAGCGTTTGGAATAGGCATCAAAAACGCTGATCAGTCCATCTATAGTTGAGACGGAAAGCAAGTAGCTAGTATAAGTAACGTTAGCGACTATCAAGTAAACTAACATTAGCATAGCTAAGTAAATAGTCTGTCAACCCAGCTTATTTACACAAAGGTTCAGTTTATTTTCCTATCTTTGTCTATTTCAGCAAACCAGAGTAGAGCTCATAAAATTATTCATGAGCTCATTAAGCAAGGAAAAAAAGCTTGTTTCTCTCTAGGACCAATTCATAGTGTTGTGAATAGGCGTGTAAAACACAAATGCACATACCTTGTATGCAGACATCAGAAAACAATTCATAAAAAAAGCATTCTCTTGCACCTTTAACAGCATATAGAACATAGTTTTTGGTCGATACTGTCTATATATGGAGACTAAGCTGCAAAAACAGCTCAATTTAAATTCAGTGTTTCTGTAACATAACAAACAATAAACACATTCACACCTATTAAGCCTATTTAGACCGAAGTTATAAGGGATGCTTCAGCTTCAAGTGTTTTATTAATGAACGAAAACAACGAAAACAAACAAACTAACTCAAGAAGGTTGTAATCAGTTACAAAGACAGGAGGACTAATATCAGTTATATCAGATTATGTTGGTGCGTCTCCTGCAGTAGGTTTAGACTTCGATGAACCAGGGCATAGTTACTGACCCCTAGAGCCACGTGGTCTGTGCATGTCTTTGTTCAACCCTCCACACTGTGACCAGAGTTCATGTCCTCAACAAAGAAGTAACCTCATTAGTAAAATTGCCCAAGGTCACTTCGGATTGAAACCATGATGATCTAGATGATTTGCAATGCTAATTGAGTGTAGAGCACACTGTCCTATCCAGGCATATTCATATTATTTCTAGTAGAACAGGTTCTCTAAAAGCACACACCTGACTGCGCATGGAGGCAGCGTTTGTAGGGTGCACGCTGGGAGCAGAGAGAGACACACTTTCAAAGGGGGTTCTTCAGTAAAGACTGAAGAATGGAAGGTAATGGAAAGTAATGGCTACCTACAGCATCATGACAATAAAAAGCAGTGCTGGACCAAACAGCAATTTACAGACTTCAAACACTTCTTATTTCCATTTTCAAGAATATCAAGAAAACAATAATATTTGAAGTGGTTTTAGCTTAGTTTGTCTGACAGAACAGACATGAGTCCATAAGTATAGGGGGATTCAAAACTTTCTTATTAATCTCTCTTCCTGTTTCCAAACACAAGTCTAGTGTAAGTCTAAAGACATTTGGTCTAATCACAGCCCCACTTTCTACAGTGTATTAAAGTATATTCAAAACAATTTACTGAAATGTGCTGATATTGTTGATATTGTAGTTGCAGACCAGCCATTGTGCTATACTATCGATTTGTGGAGACTACTCTTCTCTGACACAGCAATAAACACTTGTGATTATGCTTCCATCATAATAACAGACCTGCTGTTTGTGCTGTCAAGTTTTAACCTGCTGGAAACTGTGTAATCAAAAGAAAATGAGAAAATAGAGCTAATATATCCACCTGTAGCAGTTACAGAGTCGTAGGCTGTGTGGATTGGATGCATGGTTGTACTCGAGGGACCGTGTTACCATAATCTATGGCATCAGCTGTGTTAATTTTTTGACTTAGCCTGACTTTGGCTACTTGATGGTCAACATGAACTGCTGATAACTGCAGAGGCGAAGTCTAAAAACACCGCCTTTTAGGTAGACACATCCTAATCCTAGTAGTTATTCTTACCTCGTTAACATTAATGGCATGAATCACTATTTGAAGTTTTTAAAATGATAATAACATGATGTGCATTTGTATATCTGCATATACACTACTGGTCAAGAGTTTTAGAACACTACCTGTCAAACGTTTTCAGTGAGTTGAGCACTTAAAGAGGCCTTATTTGCAGCATGATTTTTTTATATATCAACATTTATTAAATCATGCCAAACTAGTTTATTTGGAATCTTATATAACTAAATTACCGTATTTTGATTAACATATATTGCTGGATGGCTGTACCACCTGCCTTTTTTTACTTTTGGAGGCAAAAAAGAAACTAAAATGAATTTCTATTCAAATACAAGATGTACTGTGAAATCATTATGTAATCATTAAGCTGGTTCAATCCCCGGAACCGGCAGGACATGATTGAAGTGCCCTTGAGCAAGGCACCAAACCCCCAACTGCTCCCCGGGCACCGTGGATAGGGCCTCACTGCCTCTTAGTGTGTATGTTCACTAGTGTGTGTGTATATGTGGGTGTTTCACTGCACATTGGGTTAAATGAGGACAGGATCATTCTTAACTTAATGTATTTTTGATATGTTATGTATTAACTTCTGGGGGAAAAATAATGGACAACAAACCTGCAGATTGTTTAAGGTTTTAAATATATACATTATTATTAGATCTATTATTATTACTACTATTAGTAGTGGTAGTAGTATAATATTATCACACTATATACAGCGTATATTAATCATAAAAAAGGTTTTTAAAGATGGATCTTATAAAACCCGACTTTGTGCCACAGAGAACCCTTTTTTCTAAGAATATAAAGCAACACTCTTCTTCCTCTCACCAGCTGTTGTACAAGGCTAATTTGTTCATTGTGAAGTTTAAAATATGTCAGATCATTATTAAGATGAGAAAAGCTGCTACCTTCGTGTGAATAGGTATCTGCTAATAGTCTTTACATAGTGTAAACGTGACAACGCCGGAAGGCTTTGAATTTAGTTAATGAAGTATCATGTCAAAGAGTCATGTGCCAAAATTAGACTGGAGGTGTTTTCTAATTTGGGTTTTTAGATGGCAAACCAATGTAGAGCACTGACCATCTCATCTTCAAAACATTCCCCTTTAATCAAGCATATTATTACAAAAATGGCTGCAGAGTTTCTGCTGGATTTTTTAAATGGATGACCTTTGTTAGTGCAAGCTCTGTGAACAAGCCTAAAATGGATATAAATGCAGCGATGCACTTATTTCTCCTGACATTAATAACATTCCCAATAAAAACCCTTTGTGCCAGAGAAGCCATAGTTTTGCTATTAAAAGAGCTCAACTTTAGCCTCTCAGGATGTTGTCATATGCGATACTCTTATGTACATTGTACATAAAAGAATAAATATCTTGGGAACGCTGCATGCTAAAGATTCAAGATTCATTTTTTCCTGAGGAGTAACATTGTTCCATCGACAAGACAGAAACAATGCCTCTGATTACCCACCAAGTCTGGACCTCAGCCTTTGATTGGTCAACAGACTTAACCCAAGGGGTCAGTGGATGGCTAACAGCCATTCTAACACTGATTACTCTTTTCATAACAGATAAATGGATAAATAATCACAGAAGGCATTTGGTGTTGAATTTATGGATTTAATTTACAAAGTCTCTAAAAATAGAGTGCAGTACAAGGACGGATTACAAAGCTTCTATAATGGATAAGAAACACCCATTGGAACGACACAACACTAGCCTTCTGGGGAAAAATGCGAGTAAGTATCTAGCATGCAGCAATACTGAGGTTTTATTTTTCTGTACTGTGTCCTTTGATTTTGACATTGTGAACCTGAGAAGGTTACAGGAAGTTTCCCAAAGCATAACTTGTGGGCAGAATGCATCCAGTTGGTATTTGAAACTTCTGCAAAAGGCTTAGTATATCAATCTCTCAGTAACTTACAGGACAGGATAGAATGTCATAAAACATTTTATGCAGTAATATTATGAAATGTTTCCAAACACGTTCCACGATGTCTTGACATCAATTTTTAGCCTATTGCTGACAACAGTACAGTCATCAAACTACCTATTCCAAAGCTACAATGCATTAACAAGACTATACATTGATCAATGAGAACTGGGGTTTTGCACACACCTAACACTGCAATACCCTTTTCTTACAAAGCATGCATCTGCTCACGTAAGGCATTGCTTATACCCACGAGAAGACCATGTAACAGTAAAAATTTGTGATAGTAGGCATTTGCTTTTGACAGGGAACTTAAATCTGATCTTGTTCTTCTTGACCTCAGTATAAACAGTGTACAGTGTATCTCTTATGAATATCTTCCCAAAGTCTACTAAATTACTAATATATTTCATCATATTTTCTCTCCTCTTCATGTAATCTGCTTTCATAACCATTTACTAATCACTAGGTTGACGTCTCTTGCCCCACCCACACAAGAGTTTCAAAGAAATGTAGCCCAGCCAAGCTAAAGCTTCTACCTGTAGCTGTCTGTTGTTCATTCATTAGTTTATCCAAACATCAAGTTTTGTTCATTGGTTAATTCATTCACACGTTTCCCTGTCCATTCGTTTGTTCAGCCATCCATCTGTCTGCATTTCTGTTTGTCCATTCATTCGCAGTTGCATCATCCATCTGTATGTCTGTTTGTCCGTGACTGTTTTCGTCCACTTAGCGTCACATAAAAGCTGTATAATGATGTTAGTTCTGTATGAGCTAGGAGGCTAGAGAGCTGTTAATCAAGCTGCTCATTAGCCACGCCCACACAGTTCTCAAATAAGTTTGGTCATTGGTGTTTTATCATTTACATGTCTTATATTTTTAATTCAAACTTTAAGTTTGGTCAAAAAAACCTTTACTATTTTTATTTTTACTCCCTCGGCATTTTAAATATTGATGGTACTGACGCAGCTCTTTTTTAAGACAAGCTAACCTTCTTTTATGTTTGACTTTGGAAACACTCTGTGGGGATATCGACTTCTGAAGTGTTAATTTTCAAAGATATTCATCAGAGAATGCTGGATTTCAGTGGTTGCAGTGACTAGAGGAGTCAATGGCAAACTGGATATTTCATTGCTTTCAATGTGCCAGAGATGCAATTTACTACCACCTCCAGCGGCAAATGTAGCATAACGCAGTGGTCAGCAGAGTGTTTCCCAAATTTTGAACCACAGTGGTCAAATAAGCAGGATATTGATTTCTGGGCTCCAGGGGGTCCCATGTATTATACAGCAAAAAATAAAACAGTACTTTCAAAAATGAATTATATAAATGACTTATTTCAATACATCTAAAATATATAATGTATAAAATATATTTTTAGCAGTTTTTGGGAGGCTTGGCATTTTCAAAGGGCAGGATAAACATATCCATGCCTGGCCCTTGATGCCAGGCCAACCATTTCACAACTTTCAGTAGCTCCAAATTCATATTTGTTGACGATGGCACACTCTTTAACATAAGCAACATTAGATCACAGTTTGATGACCACACAGGGAGAAAGCACTAAACAGTCTGCTTTAAATCAGACAAAAGAAACTGTATAGCAAACATAGCCTGGGGGAATGTAAAGAAAGGGAGCAGACGGGACATTCCTGGTTTGAATGAATTATGCCATCCGCTGGTATCGAGGTCAACCAGCGGGACAAAGGAAGCGGCTGGCATCGCTGCTGGCAGTTTCTACAAGAAATACAGAAAAATGATTCATGCACAACAACACAGAACATTCAGAGCCAGACCTGAGCCTTGTCCAGCTGGTCTTGTTTTATGCTAGTGGTTTACATCTCCACACAGAAGCTAGAGTCTAACATAAAGCCATTTAGCTTTAGTGGATTTGTTGGGTTGTTTTAGGGAAGCACTGATTATTATTCTCCCCATCCCAGTTCCAATATATGAACACGGTGTTGATCGATTCTCAGTAATGATCTGATTTCATTGCTTCATTTTGTAGTAGCAAGAATGCTATTTTATCATGATAAACCTTTTTTCTGATTTCTAAAATTGCACTTTCAACATATTACATTGCCTATGATGGTATTGCTTCAGTATGTATAGCAGTATATCAATTGAACCACTTGGCCTCTTGGGTCCTGGGGGGGTGCTGGAGCCAGGTCTCACTGAGTGGATGATAGAGAATACCATGGACAGGCCACCAGTCCTTTCCAAGGCATATCACAACATATATTTTTTAAAATGTAAACGTTTTAAATGAGTAAGTAAATCTGTTTGTAGATTACTAGTGTTTTTTTACAATATATTTATGCCTTTATCAATCATGAACCACTTATTCCCCTGGGTCATGGGGGGTGCTGGAGCCTATCCCAGTTCTCAATGGGCATATGGTAGGGAACACCCTGGACAGGCCACCAGTCTGTCACAAAGCATATCACAGTATATATATTTTTTTAAATGTAAGCATTTTAGATAAATAAGTAAACCTGTTTTCGTGTGTTAATATGTTGTATGTTAAATGGTTATATTGTTCTGGGATGTCTTTTCAGTAATTATTTTAACCAATCAGGAATTATAAAAAAAAATCTAAAAAAACACAATTGTAAAAATGTAACTGATCCATTTATAAATATTGCTCTCTAACACTACCACACAAGCCTAGAAAAAACATTGCTACGTGTTGTTGAAGCTGGCTTCAACCCCACGTCGGGTGATGTCCATGCTTCCGAACTCCACACTGTCATTGCAAAGGATCTGTAATCCTTTTATTTTAAACAGCAATTTAATTTATTTACAGTTACATTAGTTTGTCCCTAAAAATGATTGTCTAATTTTACCTCCAACATGCAGTGCTGGATGGCTAAAACACCAATAACATTGTTGGGGTCTAAATATTTATAGATGTGACAGTAAGTAACTTGGGTTTGACTTGGCATCCTCATTACTTTTAGAACAATTGTAGGAATCATAAAAAAAAGATTTAGACCAATTATAATAGCCTGCAACAGCGACTGGAGATCAGCAGTGAATAGTGTGCATAGTAACAAGTCTAAAGGATGAATTTCTAAAAATGATTTAATTAAATGTGCCTACAGTTTGGCTGGTGCAAACATCTTGAAATGAAATATCATATAATACGTTTTTAAGTAAAGGCCTGTCTAGGGACAAACACTGCAAATCAGCTTTTAGTAATGCACTTTTTAAATTTAAGGCATCCATGAAATCACGGATTTCTTTGTGAATTTTTTGGTGTATATATCACTAGTAAATAAATATTTAATAAATATAAGTGTGTAAAAATGTCTTGCGATGTTCTATTTTTGCATTACTGCTCACTCTGAGTGAAAGGTTATATCTGCATGGTGTTTCAGCCCACAGAGTTAGAAAACAGGTGCCGGTCACCTGACTTTTAGTAGGAAAGAGGAGGCTGGACTGTATTTCAAAGATCTGTCAAGGAACAGAATAAAGGAGTAAAAGAGAAATAGGACAGGTAATTGAGAGAGTGAAAGCAGGGGGCAGAGAGAACAGAAAGAAAGCCAGAGTATTTCTATTCATCTCCCACGGCTCTACTTCCTTATACCTTCTCATCTTCCCCCCAATCTCAACACTGTGCTGAAGCTGCCACCTACTTTCCTCTCCCTCTCCATTGATCTGTAGTCTCTTTCTCTCTCTCTCATGCTTTCTCTCTATCTCCACCACATTCCCTCTCTTTTTTTATTGTGTTGTTGTACTTGTCTTTAACTACTTGTTCTATTTGTCTACTTGCCTCATCATTTTCTCTCTTTCTCATTCCTTTTATCTCTCTCTCTCTCTCTGATTATCTCTTCCTCTGTGCCTGTAATTTTCTTTGTCTTTCATTGTCTCTTTCTACATTTTTCTCATTTTCTGTTGTTCTCTTTCTCTTTTCTTCTTTCATCATCTTTTTCTGTCTCTCTCTCTGCTCTTCGAATTTTGTCTTTTTATATTCTTTTTATTTCTTTGGTCTCTCTATCTCCATTTGTCTCTCAGTTTGTCTCTCTCGCTTCCCTTATTCACTTCTTTTTTCCATTGTCTTTGTCTTTCTATGCCTGTCAACCTTTCTTTTCCTTTTTGATTACCCCTCTTTCTCTCTCTCCTTCACATTCACTTTTTCTCTTTTATTGTCTTGTTCTGTCTCCCTCTTTACTTACCTTTCTGTTCCTCAGCCTCGCCTTCTTATTTTATCTCTCTTTCTTTGTTTCACTCTTTCTCTTTAATTGTATTAGTATCTACATCTCTCTTCTGTATTTCTGTTTCTCACTCTCCTCCCCTCTTCAATTGTCTCTCTCTTAGTCTCTCTCCCTCTCTATCTCCCTCTATTTGCGTCCCCCTTTTTTCTTTGTTTTCTTCTCTTTTCTTTTCTTCAAGGCTATTTTAAGAGTGAGTACATCAGGAAAATTTGGAATGTAATTGCTTGTGACACTCACATCTGTTCATCTGTGAATGCATATGTAGGTATAATGGGAGTCTTGCATTTGGAGATTTACACAAGCCTACAGGTTTACTCCTAAGTCTCAAGGAAAGCAAGTATATACTTTCTTTTAATCTTCTCCTTTAATGATGTCTTAATCAGGGACAGGCAGTATGGTTAAAACATATATATTAATAGCCTTCAGCCTTCTGGCAATAAATTCAAAGATTGTCATGCAGAATTGTCATGTGTATGGAGTTTCATGTTATCAACACATTTACTTTCCTGAGGTGAGACTGTGTGATTAGGAGTTTATTCATGTCAGAATAATTTACGTGCAACTAAATGCTTTACAGTTCATGGTGAGACAAAGACTGTGTTAAAGAGCAGTGTTCAAAGTCCCTTTAACCCACCATACTGTTTAGACTATCAAGCCCAAATATATCTGCTTAGGATTATTAGGGTTTAAAGAGCACTAAATAAATTTTAATATTTATGTCTGCATACATCCAGAAGGACTTGGTGTGCTTGATTTACTTTCTTTCATCTTTACCATCCATCATCCTCCAAAATTCCAAAAGTAATCTTGGAGGATATCCATTAATTCCAAAAGTTTCAGTGAAGCCACCAATTTTAGTCAGCAGAAAATTTCATTTTCAGTTCCTACAAAGTCCTTTTTAGACCACTGTGACAGACATTGGAAAGCTGGACAATGTTTAGGCGCCAGTCCTTTTGTAGTGGGGTCCAGCAGCATTGTTTATGGGAGAAAATTGTCAGACATCTTCTTATCTATCCACGTATACTATAAATAGAGGCAATTCTAAAACATTTGCCCATCATTGCAAAAGGCGAGCAGTGCTTGGATCCCAATGATTGCAACTTGCATTGTAATTTGTAAATGGCTTTTAAGCTTTCATAGCTTTCAAACTAAACTAAATATGTCAATTCATAGATGTAAACTTTTTGCAACACCTGTTGAAGATAGAAATGTGAAAATCAATATGAAAATGTAACTTTACTGCTTATAAATGTGGTTCTTCTTCCATATTTTGATAACATTAGCTTAGTTATGACTGACCTATAAACATAAACATACTATATCCAGTTATACCTGGTTTGGACAAACAGTGAACTGCTGCCCCCCTTCTTCAAAAGTAAAAACTTTAAAGCAGAGGTCACTAATAGGTGGACCACGGTCAGGGTCCGCAACAAAACGTTGTCTAATGCGGACTCAAAGCGATAAACTATTAAGAATGATTTAACTATAGCAGTATTTGTTTTAAATGGCGGAACATTTCTTGTCTTTGCGGTATAAGGGCTTTGCAACACAGTAAACTCACAGACCAATCGTGTGCATTGTAAGATCACCAAAAAAGCTCCTAAGCCAATCAGATCTCAGCAAGTCAATGGTGAAAAGCGACTGTTTTAAGCAGGAATGGAGAAACTTATATGTTTATTCTTCCCACTGGCAGCTCCAAACCAACAGGTCAAGATGTGAAATTGAGTTAACAAGAAGACGCACATTAAATTTACTTTTTCTATAAATAAGCCCTTTACAATGCACTTTTTTCCAAACACATTCAGTTTTTTTTTTTAATGTAGCTCTGTTTTTTATTACATTAATTTGGAGTTTTATAAATAATTCATTCATTTCAGCATTTAACCTTAGAACTGTAGACTTGTCTGGGTGGCTTTTTAATGGCAGGGGAAAACAGTGTTTATTAAAAAAATGTTGCCAAGCAATATTAATTGACATGAATATCCAAAATACAGCAAAAAAATCTAAATCATCGTCAAGGTCTTTTAAAGGATTGATGTAAAGAATAAAAGTTGTGTTTAATTTTAAAACTGGGCTGCACATCTTGCTCTGAAAGCAAAGAAGATAAAGAAAATCCATCTCAGCCCTTGTCTTATTTACTGCAACTGCTTTCCAGGAGACCACACACTGCTGTACTGCTGTAGCTACAACTGATCCATTCTGTAGTTAAAGCCATGCACAGTGCAGCAAGTTGTGAGGACACAGTGGAACGGCAGATAGAAACATACATCACTGCTCTTTTAGCTTCAGCTCTTCTTCTCTAACAAGACGACAGGCCAGAAAGCCCGGCACCCTGTTGCAGTCGGCGCGCAACAGACCTCCATGGCAGCTGAGAAAAAAAGCCTCCAGGGGGCAATTAAAAGTGAGAGAGGAGAATGTCAGCCCTGGGGTGAGCGAGCGAGAAGAGGGAGGAAGGTGGGGGTGGGGAGTTAGGTACACGGTAACCTTTCACAGCTCCAGACTGAGGAACTCTTAGAGGCCTGCTAATGTGTGACAGTGTCAATGACAGGTTGTACAGCGATGCCTCAGTGCACCTCCCCTTCACGTTATTAACACCACCACACTGTCTCCCTTTAAACCCAACAGCTCCCTACACTCTCCTCCAGCAGCACTTCTGATATTGAACGTTAACTCATGAATTGTTTACCTGCTTCTTAGAAACTTTGTAAAAGACCAGTCACAATTCCTTACAGAGGATTCTTAGGCCACTACAGTCCTTACATCTATGTCCTATCTATGTTGCATGGCCAAAAGTAAGTAGACATACTTCCTAGTAAGCAGTTTTGGATATTTAAGATGCATGAAAAAAGCCATGTACATACATAGACGCTGACAGTAGGATGGACTGTACTGAATAGACCGGTGACTGCCAACGTGCCACCGTCATACAGCAGTTTATTAAATTATCTTAATATTAACATCAACTATTTACTCTTTAACAATGCACTGAAAATGATCACTCTTCATTTTAGACTGTACAAACAGAAACAGAACAGTAGTTAAATAGTTAAATCAACTATTTAACTACTCTGATGCACTCTTTGAATGCCAGCTGATTATAACATTGATTTGTTAGTCAGGCAAAGAATGCTGGGGTATATGCAAATGAAACAAGGTAATTCCAGTACATGAGATCCACTGTTACCTAGTCCTGTTGGTAATCATATGGTTTTTATATTACCATCTAAGTCAATGCAAGCAATAGGGAAGTCTCTCACATTAAAATATAGACATTTGCAACTAGGCTAGGACCACAATGATATAATATATATAAAGTGATTATCTGCAATAATTCTGCAGATAATCACTTTTCTAAAAGCATATTATCGTCTAGATTTAGTTACCATTATGCTGCAGTTTGTAGGAAATATAGGATGTGAAAACTGTATTGTTTTTTTTAATATTTACAAGTATAAGTCTATGCTAGATGATGTGTCTCCAGAGGCTTTTCAGCCTGGGATGTTCAAGGCGAATTCAATTACATTAACTTTTAGCCTGGCAACAATGGACCCTAATAATGGACCTTTATTGCCCCTGAACTATTACTCACTGAGTCGTTCTCTCTGCCAAGGCACTTAAACACATTTACTCCAGCGCCACTGTCTTCGAAGATTACTGTAATACATTTAAGGTCTGTCAATGATGAATACTTCATTTGCATGGTATATGGAAACGTCTAGACTACATGAACTCAGTTTAGTCATAGTTTTGTTTTAACTAAACTTTCAGTACTGAAGCTAAAGGCCTGGAGAACAAGATATGAGCTATATCCCAATACAGAGTGAGCATAAACAAAAGCAGCATTTTAAGCCACCAAGAAGGACGAACTGTGTCACTTATTTTATACATTGCA
Organism: Megaleporinus macrocephalus; assembly: GCA_021613375.1. Taxonomy (NCBI): domain Eukaryota; kingdom Metazoa; phylum Chordata; class Actinopteri; order Characiformes; family Anostomidae; genus Megaleporinus; species Megaleporinus macrocephalus. The sequence continues at coordinate 34,596,448 of CM038715.1, forward strand.
TGGCCTATTGCTAACAAGTATAAAACAAACACATGCAATCTCAGACAAACAGTGGCAGTAGAATGGGTAGTGTGGAATTAGGTTATCTGTAAATCAAGCTTCACTATCTGGTAGTCTGGGTAATTTACAAATCTGAGTTTGGCACATGCCCAGAGAACACTATGTAATAGAATGCACAGTGCCAACAGTATAGTTTGGTGGAGGTAGGAGTGAAGAGAAATGTTATATAGTATAGGGGTGTGCCATATCATATCATACACAATAATATCGGCGACATTTTTGAATATCGTGAACGATATTATTCCTTCTCTCATTTCCCATTATATATCTATATATAGAGACAGATTTTATCTGTCCAGTATTATTCATGCTGGATCATTGACTTCTGTTACAATCTGATGAATATTATTGTATTTTTTAATATCTCAGTTAGGGGTGTGCCATATCATATCGTATGCAATAATACAATTTTATTTTCATTTTGTTGCAGTAGTGTATTCTTGATTTTTTTTACATTTTTTTATTCAATGTTTTGTCATATCGCCAAGAGTATAGTTATCACAAAAATACCATGAAATATCGTGATATTATTGTAGGGCCATATTGCCCACCCTATTTTAAAATATATATAATTTCAGAAAAAGTTTTAACTTTGTGGCAACAGTTTGGGGTAGACTCTTACACATTCCAGCATGACTGTGCTCCTGTGCACCCATACATGGTTTAATGAGTTTGATGTGTAGGAACTCCAGTAGTGTGTACAGAGCTCTGACCTCAACCATACTGAACGCCCTTGGGACTGCAGTGTTGATTGTGTGTTAAGTCTCGTCTAACATCAGTACCTGACCTCAGAAATGCTCTTCTGACTCAATAGGCACATATTCCCAAAGTAAAAGCATACTTATGTCAGTTTTTAATGCACAGAGTGTGGGTTTTAAATCTAACCATCTTTATTCAATGGAGAGCTAATTACCCACTGTAATAAGTAGCTAACACAAGCTTATTGAAATTAGCCCAGTGCAGGTAGCACATGGTTGTTAAGTGGCAAGACTAATTGGTTATGTAATCACCTAAATGCTAAATAAGGTGTAATTTAAGTTGGAATGATGTCTTGCTAGTTGGCTGCCTATATGGCAGCAATGAGTAAGACAAGCTACATCATACAAACTAATATACTTATTACAACAGTATATACTTATTACAACAGCTTTGCCTTGTCCTGTGTTGTATCACATTTATTAGGATGACAAATATTATGGGCACATAAAATACCACATTTTTAGCCTTACAATGTCTCTGTTCTCTTCAGAAACGTTAGGCTAATAAATAAGTACTGAAAACCCTGGGATAAAAGGCAAAACTCGGCTCATGTTGAGGCCATTTTTTACAATCTGCTCTTCCCTTGAGGAAGTAAACAAGCGTAAGAGTGTGTAATCTGTGCATGAACAGGAGAAAGTGGCTTGCAGGCTTGTCACATTCTGCATGCTCTGCTTCATTCAGTCCTTCAGCCAGAAGAATTTAAAGTAGTGGGCCCACGGCAGTTTCTGAGCTTTTAATTTCTTGAGGATTGTATCGCTGTGACATTAAAGGAATGGTTTAGTAAAAAAAATCAAATTTACTCAAGCTGTCCTCCTGCCACAGATGCAGTCAATCAGCCAAGACCTGGTTGGTGTCCAGATTTTGCTTATTTATTACAGTGCCGGAAAAATACTGCACTACATTTTTCTCAAAACACTCCAACCACATCCAGGTCTTCAGTAAGGTCGCAAAGACTTGACAGTGCAATTTGGGACAGTGATGCTCAATCCTGGTACTGGAGGCCCAATGCCCTGCACATGTTTTTTTTTGTTTTCACACACCCACTTTAACTCAATTAAGGGCTAATTAAAGAGCTGATTAGTTGGATCAGGTGTGTTGGGAGCAGAGGAAACACTACAAAAGGGTAGGACAGTTGAGAAACACTGGTTATAGACACAGTACAATCTTTTGTCTGCAAAGGGCTAGTGTGTTGGCAGATTTTTTTATTTGAACAATGCAGGAGATCTCACGTTCAAATTGTCAGAAGACTAAAAGCAATTAACTAAACATGTAAAATCAGATGTTCTCCTGCTGGTTTGGAATAAAAAAACGCAGCCACACCAGCCCTTGCGGATATCGCTGCTTCGGGGCTGTAATATTCAACGTGTGCAGTCATGTGGTTTATGTCAGAACACTGACGTTGTGAAATAGGTGTTGTAGTTTATTAACTTGCTGGAGTTCTGTTGGGTTTGGCATATTTACAAAGCAGAAATAAAACATGGGCTGACTGTACATGTTCAAAATTCACTTTACTATTATTATATTTGTACATTTGATCTGATTGCTTTCTGTAGTTTGTGGGACTGTTCGTTTTTATTCTCTGTCGTGATAGAAAAAGCATTACTGTCACGACTAAGCCAGCTTGTGCTGCATCAAGAATTTCCATTCATCCGAATTCAAAGGCCGTTCATGTTGTTCCTATAAAATCGAGGCCACCTGAAAGCAGAATAACATTGGACACCTATGGCCTAATGTGAATGATAAAAACTAACAGCCACTTTAGACTACATGCCTTTAGCCAATTTCTGTTGTTTCTATTTACATATATGTTTAATATGATGATGTAGGATTAACAGTTATAGCTTGTGCACATACGAGAAGGACGAGTGGACCTTTTTTAAACGTCCACATTCAAGGCAGAGGAGGTCATTATAGTAGGGAAAACATGACAGCAGAGTCTTCATTTACAATATGTCTGAAGTATAATGTCTCACACAATTTTACTAAAGTCAGGATACACCTACATTTTATATAGTAAGCCAGGGAACACATGAATAATAATGTCACCAAAAGATGCACTCATAGCTGGTCATAACATTGGCACATAAATATAAAGAATATAAATAAAATATATAAATATATAAATAAAAAAATTCCATAACAGCTAGTTGTACATGATCATGTTGTCATGAAATTCTTCATTTATTTAATAACAAAGCCTGTAGACCTTGTCAGTCTTGCTTCTCTTTAAAAAATAAAAACTGCCTCACCAAATGAACTACGTCCTTCACTGTAAAATCTGGTAAATACCTTAACAAAAACGCTAAAATGTGTGGAGGAGGATTGCTTATATTCTCATCTGTAAATGCCGCCCCAGCTATAACAACATGTTAGAGTCAACAAACGACAAGTAACCCAATGGCAATGTTTAAAAGGCAATAATCGGCGCCTTGGGAAAAGAACTGAAAAATAAATAGAGAAAACTAATTTACTTGAAAATATGTTGGGAAACTGTGACTGAATAGGACTGCGCACACATGCCTCAACAGTTTTTTTATGTTTGAGAGAGAGAGTTTGTTAAGAAGCTGTGTGTTAGTTCTTTCTGCTACATTGGTACTAAAAGGTCATCAGAAAATAAAAGAACAGAAAAATGCTGATATAATTGATAATCACAGTTTATGAACAAGGAAAATATTGTGCACATTACTTTCAGACATCGCCCAGGCCTAGATGAGAAAAGACTATTGAATTTTAGTGTTTGTTTGCAACATTAGCCTCTTAACTTTAAGAGTTTAACGTCAGATTATTAAAGAAGCAACATCAAACAAGTCTTGGCAGATGGGGTTGGTATTGTGTTACACTTTAGACTGTCTGTTAGGATCACATATGTTAAAAGATGAGACATGAGGGTATAGATTTACAAATAACTCATCCTATCCAGATGAACAAGTGGGCATGAGTTTGACGTTTCTGACTAATCGCTGACTCTGGGAACATGGAGGCGTGCATGCAACCAATTGTAAATGATAAATTAAAAGGGTTGCAGTGTTTAGGGCTTGTTTTAGTAACAAAATTGTAACCAAATCTGAAGCTTATTATAGAAAATGATATAAAACCGGATAACACATGTATCGCTACACATGCATCCTATCAATTTTTATATTGTTTATTGCTCAGTTGCGATTCACAGTTTTGGGCAAGGGCATGCTACTGTGCCTTCTGTTGTTCCCGACTAAATTTAGTAGAAGCAAGACATTTTGAACACAAAACATTGGGAAAGAAATTAAAGGAACCCTAGTAATTTCAGACTAGCTGCTGTTTTAGCACCAAGAGAAGAAAAGTACAAATTACATTCATACAAACACAATTAACCTTTAATGTGTACTGCATACATCGACTGGGGTGTTCCGGCTATAATGTGTCACGCATCTGATGCTCCAGAGCTCGCTGCAAACTCCATTACCCAGCATTCTCGCCTGAATGCACCCAAAATTACCAAATAAATCACCATGTTTCACAAGCTCCCTCTCCGGCCCAACTCTCATTACAACTCTCAGAGCTATCACTCAAACCAGCCCCAACTAACTCCCTTCACACACACACACACACACACACACACACGACTAAAAGTGTCCTAGTTTACAGTTCTCTCGCTATGATCCTGAGCATTACATATTTCAGGGTTTGAATGATACAGAACAGCATTCTGAAGATGACCCTACACCAACCGTTCAAAATTCTAAGATATATCTGGGCAATATGAAAACAATAAAATTATTATACCTCAAAAAATCACAATGTTTATTGTAAAAAAATAACTATATTAATAAATAATATAAATAATAAATATATAATTATATATAATAAATATATAACAAACAACATGTTGATGTACAATTATATATACATATATAAATGGATGTACAATTCAAGAATAGTTACAGTTGATTCTGATACTGACATCTTTATAAAATTGTTAAATGACTATTTTGGTTTTTAACCTCTTTTCTGCACAGTACAGTTTAAAAATGTACACGCTAAACAATCTAGCACATTTTAATTAATCCATTCATTTAACCATTCATCCATCATCTAGACCACTTATTTGCTCTTATATAGGTCTAACAGGATTTTGCATTTGTGAAAACATTGTTGTCTTTTTAATTAACAATAATCAAATAAAGTGCTACATCTAAAGTAAAAGGTAATTAGCTATTTAGTACAATGAATAATGCCTAATTATGGTACATTTGTAGCAGGAGCAATAAATACAGCACGAGCAAACTCACCCAACTCATGTTATTAACATAAAAAACCTGTAAAACTGCAACACAGATCAGCCAAAGTCAAACTAATAAGTTTGTCAGTTGCTAATTGTGTGTTTGCAGCAAAAATCTGACGTCCTATCTTGACTAATTCTGATCATGGAATGTTGGCAATACAAATTTTCAAGCTGTGTATTTTTTTAACTTTTTAACTTCCTTATGCAAACCATAATGTCAGGAAACAAAAATATGTGTTTTTAGTTTTTTAAAATTAAGCAACTTTTAACCAAGTTATTCTGAAAATGTTCTAAAAATGAATAAAAACAAACATAACACAACACACATCTCTCTTGAGCCAGTGTACTCACACTAATTGCAATGTAAATGAGTTTATCGCCCCATGTGGCAGAGAACTCAAGCATAGTATCATTCCTCCTAATCGCCCCAGTGACCACCCCGCCCTCACTTGCACACAAAACAACGCCAGTCATAGCTCACTCTGAAGTACACTAATTCTAGAAATAACACTGACCATAAATATAAAAACTATAATAAAAAAGACCTATGCTAATTTCTGCTAGCATGTCTATGGGTTATTCTACATGAAGCACAGACATAAGAAAACTTGCTTGGCTGTATCTATATAGATATCAAAGAGAAAACACATCCTCACTGAATAATTTTCTGTTTTCCATAAGCAATTACAAGAATTTAACTTTTGTGTTTTCAACTAAAGTTCTATAACATAAAAAAGATGGCCAATGTGATGCTTCCCGTGTCAAAATAAAACAATAATGATTATATTAAATGTATTAAATAAACTTCCCAACGGAAAAAGCAGAATTTTCTTTTTATTTACCTACAAGTACCACTTACAACCTAGTTACTATCAGGGATAACAAAAAAGTAAAAGTTCTTCTGGAACCTTTTATTAAAAGATCTTAGCAAGATTCACTACTTTGCAGTAAAGCCATAGAAAGTCAGGGGTGTACATACAGATAGACATTGACACTGATGTTCAAACACACTTGTTAATGATTAACAGTAACCAAATAACATAGATGAAGAAGAGGGAGTGTAAAGGAAGGAGGGGACTGGTATCTGCTTCATATTTAAATTCAATTCTACAACATTCAGAGCATTATTGATGATGGTGGTTTCACATCTTTTAACACATTCTGCCACTGTAATCTCAAATTGTATGCTGTTTCTTCCATACAATGTTGCAAAAGCAATTATATCAACAGGTGTAGCCTTAATTGTTGCTGTAAATCAAATTTGGAGAAGGTAGATCTGGCATCTACTTTCAAATCCCTGGGGAATAACTCCTAACAATGACACTAAAGGCTTTTTTTCAGGGATAAGAATGACTAGGACAACATATCTTCCCAATATTTCTAAAGCAATGTTCCAACGCATCTAGCAATGAGTTTCCAATTTAATTCATATCTTTACATTGTTGCTATGTTTTGTTTTTAATAAAAGCAAACCCAACAAGTCAGAAATGTTGACTCGAGCATGTAGATACATAAACAGCTAGATAACTAATCTTATAGATATAAATAGAAAAGCAAAATTCAAGTAATAACTCTTGACCTCTGGCTGTCGCCTTGTGTGTTGAACAGTTTGGTGTTGTCTTGCTACCAAAAGTTCACAATAACCATCCTGGTGGGAAGCTCTGAGATTGTTTTTGCTTTTCCCTGGCTACCCGTGTGACAATTACCCAGCAAGCCTTGTGGGAAAGCACATTTTCATTCAAGCATCTATTGACAATAACAGCAGGTCAGCAATAAAGCTACAAACGCAATTGTCACGCAACACTAAATAATTCATGGAGCTAAAACAAAGCCATCACAGTCCGCATGTATGGCTCTTATGACAGCCCATACAGAAAAATGTATTTCAGGAAAGAGACAGAGTAATGAGTTTCTAGGAAGACTACAATAAAATGAAAAAGAAAAGAAAACAGACTCAGCAGTATTAAGGAACAAAACAAACACCATCACTTGTGCACTCACAATATAGTTAATACCAATATTAGCTTATGGTGCATTATAGGCACAAATTTTGCTTAATTGAGATTTTTTAGACATACTGCATTTGTGACATTGTCCAATAATCATCTGCTGGTTTAAATGACCAATGGCCTACTGGCCAATTAAAAGTCTTATGGATAATTACTGCGATAACATCTGGCTATACACTAAACAGTCAGTAAGTAAGAGGACAATGATGCGATGATGCAGCTCCATATTGGAGTTAAACAATGGATAAGAGCTTAAAATGCAGAATGTCTGTTTCAATTTAAGAGTATTTACATCCATATCAGGTGAAACATTTCAGGGTAATTGGACAGTTGGCTGCTCTCACTCGTATTTTGGCCTGTTGTGTGTCATTGCATCACTGGCTGCACAAGAAAGCTAACAAAAGTTGTAGATGTGGAATTTGCATCTGGTGTCTGCTGTTGTGTCCAAATGTCTATTAAAATAAAGCAGGCCGTCGTGAAGCAGAAAAACCTGAACAAATCCTATCCACACATTAAAATCACATCAAATTTAACAGTTTGGTGCATTGTTAAGAAGCAAGAAAACACTAGTGAGACTAGCAACAGCAAACCAGGAAGACCATTGAAAAATACATTTGAGCATCAAGAAAAACTGTTGAGCAGACCCAGAGCATGTGTCAAAGATGACCATTAAAAGAAGAATACTTACTTCCTTCTAGACACATGAGATCAGACTCCACATCTTTTTAAACTGCTCCAGCAATGCTATTTTTTTGGTTGCTAATTTGGCAAATATCATATTTAGCACAATACCTACATTTCCAATGAATTTTAAATGTGATTTAGTTTGTATAATTGTGAAAGATCACCTTGTTAGAATAGCTTGTAGTTTTAGTAAATGGCTAATAAATCCAATACTAAAAGTAAATACCAATACCAGTAGTAAATGGAAAATTCATTCAATACACATTACTAGCTATCTAACATTCTACAGAAGTAACTACAGTAGTCTGGCAAATTTTCCAACGACATCGCCTTTCATATACCCCACTTAAGAGTGGGTCGATATCTGCTTTTTCATGTCTTCAAACACCTCTACAGTAAAACGACTGGTGCTGGAGGGACAGAAAGTTAAACCTGGTATCGATGTCTGCGACATGCAGAATAACTAATTGTTAGCTTAGCCACACAACACATTACAGGCTCTGCTGAAAGAAAATGTTGAATATTTAAAAGCAGCACTATGTGATGTTTGCGTACAACTGCATATCTGCTAGAAGGGTCTACAAATAGTGCAAGTGTGTCAGCTATTTTGTAGTGTTTTTTAAATCTCAACAGTACATTTCCCCCCATAATGCATCACAAAATGTAGTGTACAGATGATGTACACCACAATTGACAATGTATACCTTAAAGCAATGCTGTGGTGTCTTACCACCGATGAAGTTGCTGCACTGTGTCAGACATATTCCAGAGCAGGAGACGCCCAACACGCCAGTTTTATATACAAACGTAAGTCAATGTCATTTTTATTTAAACAAATCTCAATGCTCATATTAGTGAACTGACAGTGCCGACACATTGAATTACTTCTTATACACACATACACATACTTCGCACATGAGTCAACTGCCAGAATGTCAATTAATAAAAAACCTGAACATAATTCTTTTCACTGTGTTAACATTCTGATTTCCAAGAAATAGGCTAATCTACCATTCAACAGTTTATATGGCAGTATTCTTTGACTTGTTTGTGCAACAGATGAATGAATGAATTACACAAATGTCTGTCATTTATTCAAAACACAGTGACAGTTTTGCTTTAAAGCTAAATACAAATATCTGTAAAATTAAGATGCTAGCTCTATAAAGAACTTTGAAACAATTATATGTTTTAGTAATTTAAGTATAAACATGATAGTTGTACAGTTGGTATAGTTGTATAGTTGGTGATGACAAAAAGGTCACATGCTGACAAAATTGGTTAACATTACAAATAGCCTAACACTACAAGAACTGCCAACTTGAGCATGATATAATCTTGTTTGATCGTACCATGCTGGTTGCGGCACAGATCTTATAATAATCAATAATCACCAATAATCACATCTCTGAACTCGCTGAAATATCACAGTAGCTGAAACAAGTGAAAACTCAAAACAAAAAATCAACAGTGAATTGTTTTAAAGCAAGGAGGCGAGTGTCTGACAACAGTGTCCTAACATTTGTTTCCTAACGTTATTTATGCAATGACTGGCAACATAATTTACTATTACTCACATAATACTATTACATTTGATCTACATTGCAAAACGCCACTTCCGCGGTGAGGTTTCTTCTAACCTTCTAAACTTTTTTTGCTTGTTTACATACACGCTAGTTAATTTTCAACAACAATGACATAGTTTATTTCTGACTTGAGAAATGCTGTAAGATAAAATTCCTAAATTAAGGAAAAGATTTGCTTCTTAAATGCTTTGTGTAAGCAACAAGGCAAAGTATAACAGCATTTTTGGTCCATTACAAACAGAAGTGGGACAAATTAAGACTATGGTAGGCCACTACATTGTGGGTAGTTAATAAGAAATACCAGAATCAAACCTCTGTTTTGCTCTGGGTGTTTGAAGCTATAGCCTGTTATTTAAGCTAATGATACCTTAGATTGCAGGCCATTTAAGGGATCAAGATTCATCTGAGAGCACAAAGTTGAGTGACTGCTGTTGGATTGACATGTTTTGTGGCATGTGTAGCTCTCTAAGCTGCTGTTTGTAGTTTTCCTTAGGTATTTTCTGGTCCTGATTTAGAAGCACATCAGATGGAAAAAGAAACCATAACCAGCATGATACAGCTGTGGGAACCAATTGACTCTACAGTGGAAAAGGGCCTTTGAGGTCGACAGCATCTGTGAAGCGATTAGAGAGTGCTTAATTTTTAGATGGGACTGCATACGACTGCCCTCAGGCCAGTTGAGAAAGTAAAGTAATAAGTAGTGAGATTACTTTTCCAGAAAGTAATAACTAAAGTAGTCCCATTTCAGTTTGAGCTATGTAATTAGTAAAATGTGATGGATTATATTTTTAAGTAAGTAGCAGGGATGCTGGCTGGGCCAAGTTCATTGTAGATCTGTTTTGGGACATCGTCTCCCACAGTTTTTTTTTTGTTTGTTTTTTTTTGTAATTAACCTATAAAATGTGCAATTGCTACTTTTAATATGAGGATTTACACATCAACAAATCATGCAATGTTTCAGCAATGTTTATTGGGTCCTATAAACAAAATGATTAAAAAAAAAGAAAACACTATAATAAGTGAAAAAAATTGACGCCATGTACCATTATCAATGTCCTATGCAGTTCTTCTCTTGCTACATTAATCTCTTCTACACATCAGCTCAAGGGAACATTTTATCTGCAGTTTTTATATATTTCATAAACTGCATAATCATTCACTAAAACGCTTCTTGCTTGAAATTAAACAAGAGTACTTTAAATATAAAAACTCACACTGGCATTTTATTCCTTTAATGTTGTGTTCTGATAAACACTGTTTATCAAAGGTCTGCAGCCTGATAGGTTGAACTGGGTCAAGCTCAGGTTGGACTGGTTTCAGGTAGGACATGCTCAATGAACTTGAGGCCATGTGTTACTGCGATTTTATTACATGGAAGGGTGTAGGGCTGAACGATTTTGGAAAATAATCTAATTGCAATTTTTTATCTATAAATTGCGATTGCGATTTAAAATGCGATTTTTAAAAATGTCTTCTCAAGTATTTTTCAACAAACAGAAGCAATAAATCAATCTGTTTAATAATAAACAATGTCAGATTTATTTAAGGCACAGATAACAATAAAGCAAACAAATCTATGCTTTCCCTTTTCACCATTTGTTTTTGTTTTTTTTATAGAAAAAACAATAGATATAAAAAAAAAATTAACTTACTGCTCTCCAGCTAGTAACATCATAAAAAAAATAAAGTGCAAAAAACATAGAGAATCTGCTTTAACCAGCTCGCATTTGGTAGCGCATATCCAGTGTGTTTAACAAAGCCATGAAGCCGGGCTTGTTCACTATATTAATGGGCATCATGTCTTTCGCTATGAACTCTGTTACTGCCCGAGTTATTTCAGCGTGTCGCTTCGAATTATGTCCATAAGGAGTTACACTTTCAAACAGTTCGGTCAGTGATCCCTGTCGGCTGGTACTTGGCGTATTTGAAGATGCAGCACTGGTCGTTGGCATTTTAGCCTTGCAAATATCATACGAGGCTTTGTGGTGTTTTTTTAAATGCTGAAAAAGGTTTGTAGTGTTACCTCGCGCCGTAGCAACATTAGCAAGGCACGTTTTGCACAGTACCTGACGTTGAGCAGCATCTTCTTTTTTAAAGCCAAAGTAATTCCACACAACTGATGTGCTGCCCCTCTTTGGTATTAGACTTTCAGTTGTGTCAGCTTCTGTCGAGCCTGAAGCCATTGTGCAACATGTTAAAGTGCGCTGTGTTGACTTCACTTCTCCACCTCCCTGCCTCCTGCTCGGGTTTGCTCCGTTCGTCCTCGGCTCGGCTCGACTCGCCTCGCTCCCAAGTCACGTGACCAGTTTAAATCGCAGCCTGTGCGGTTAGAGAATCGCGTTTTTAAATATCGCGAGATTATCGCAAATGCAATTAATCGTTCAGCCCTAGAAGGGTGTCCTTAGGCACTTCCTACATAGTGCACTGCATATGAATTTAAATATTGACTCCTTCAGCTCAACAGTGTATAGTGTATAGCGATTCAGCCACATCCACACAGAACAAATAATGCTCCATCTCTCTGTAGAAGTTAGATTTTCAAAACTTACATAGCACATTTTTTAGGGAGTACAGAGGGGTGTGAGATTCAGCCTGGGTTTGATGCTACTTGTGACTGACACATTCACATCTGAGGCATGCAAGACATTCTGTAGACTTTTTGTATTGTCATCTTACAGTAAATTAAATTTTAAGTACTTTATTTCAAGAATGTGATATTAGATGGAGCTGTATAGCATGTTTTCCTTTTAGCCTGTTAGCTAGCTAACTAGTCCAGTTGGGAAAATAATTTAATTGCCCACAGGTCGTCACAGGTTCTTACGTCATCAGTACAGGTGACATGGTGCAGATATACACTTGTGAGATGCTTGAGTGCATGTGTTTGTGTGTATCATGTATTGTGCAGATTTGAATGCGACTGACTCCAGACACTACTAGCTGTAGCCTGGACTTACAAAGACTTTACACAAAATGTACTACTCAGCAATGGCGATTTAAGTTTGACGTTAAATAGTCGCTAATCATATGATTATGACACTAACAACATACACACCAGAGAAGACATCAAGTGAGAAGTTTGGTATTTTGGGGTCTACGAACCAGAAACAGCTACAAACGACTTGATGCAAAGGGCATGTCATGCTCTACTGACCTGTGTAGCTTGGTTTCACCCACATTTTTGCAGATATCATCAGATATAATCATTATCTACGGTTTCCCAAACACTACACAGCACAGATAGGTCAATTGCCCTGTACTGCTGGTAGAAACAAACAGGACAGAGGAAACAAACAATCCATTTTGTGCAGAAAGCAGGGCCAGTTCTTCTGGATAGCTGTGGCATCATCAGGATTCTAACTTGGTTTCTTACAGCACGATGCAAACTTTTTAGTGAGCTGAGTCACTTAACAAGCTTAACACAATATACAAGCCACTACAAACAACACAAGAACAAAAAGATCAGGTTACACATTGCTTTAGAAGTATAAAGCCTGTAGAATTCCTGAACAAAGTCTTAAAGTCAACTGACATATAGATGCAGGTGCATCAGAGTGATGGAATGGGAAAATAATGTGGAAAACATACTGTAAGCAGTGCTCATGATCCAGAGCAGACTAACCCACTTCTGAAAGACGAAGGCATGGGTATGGGTAGCTGGCAGCGTAACTGCCTCACTCATCTTTATTGGAAATATGACTGCTGACGGCAGCAGCAGGTGAAATCTGAAGTGAACCGAAACATCTTAACTGCTCAGATCCAACCAAACGCCTCCAAATGTCAATGGGTTGCGCTTCACCTTGCAGCAGTACAGTGACCCAAAACATAGTGCTAAAGCAACTGTGAAGTTTTCCAGGGCCAAAAAGTGGGATTCTGGCTGGCCAGTCACCCAACCTGAACTCCACGGAGTGTGCATTTTGCTTACTGACAGCAAAAAGGCCCTGAAACAAGCAGGAAGTGAAAATGGCTGCATTACAAGCCTGACAGAGCATCAGCAGAGAAAGTAGCCCCGCATCTATGTGAAGGGGTCACAGAATTCAGGCAGGAACAAGTCTTCTCTGATGTTAACTGATGTCTCCTCTCTTGTTCACTTCCTCTGAAATGTGACAGAGACCAGAGCTCTGTTCATAATTGGTTTGACAGGTGTTAGTCACACAAGCAACAGAGTGACCTAAGTGGTGTTCTAGGGGTTTAAACAGCCTCTCTTTATCTTCTGAATCCCCTGAGGAGGATAAACGTCATTAGAGCATGCTAACAAGGACAGTTTGGTATCTGTCCAAAAACATACAAATACACTTTGCTGATTTGCTGTACTGCAGTGCCTTATGGACTAGCATTAGATTCATGATTCGATGATTAGACTGAACGCAACCTTTTTACAGTTCGATTTCGAGGAAAAATATGTACATTTTAAGTGCTGAGGACAATGACATGCAATGCTTATCATAATTTGTTTAGATTTAAGACGGATTAGTTTCTCTTCCAACGCACTGAGCATTGAAGCCCTGACCAAGTCTGGCCTCACTAATAATCCTGTTATGCATCTTCCACAGTTTTAAGGATTAAAACAACGGTTCATCACCATTACTTCCAGTAATTGTTGGGCACAACAAAGCACATTTTACTTTTTGCTAAGACATTAGCTAAATAAAAAATTAGTTTTGAATTTAAATATGGGCATGAAGACTGTTTATTTCAATTATCTAGCAACATGGTGTTACAACTTACCCCATCAAGTGGAGCTTGCACTGTCTAGCCTGTCTTGCTTTGGTTTTAAGTTGTTTACATGCTTTAAACCAGTGCAACATTACAACCATTCAGAAGGTGATTAAAATACTGTAAGTATAAATTCTGTAACTTATACATAAAATTATTTGATAACTTCAACTTTGATTATAGTACACATTCACTGGGGGTTGTTTCAGCAACCTATTGTATTGTTCTTGTATTGACAGGAAAGTCTTTTCCAGCACATACTTGTGCTTCCTGAACCACTGTTTCACCATTTGAGCCAGATAATTGTCAGCATTGTCATCCTGAAACATGCCTGTGCCACCAGGGAAGAAGAAAATCATAGGGGGATAATCTGTATGATTCTATATATTTAGGTAGTCAGCTGACTATTATATTACCACATAACATTGCTGAGCTTAGCCCAACTGAGGCAACATCAGAACACTGCCTCCAAAGGCTTGTACAGTGGGATCTATGCATGATGGGCACAGCACTTTGTGCTTCCCTTCCTACCAGAACTGAACTTTTTTTTGATTAGCCTCACTAACAAGTGGTTTTCTTATGGCCACACAGCTGTTTAGTCTCAATCCTGTGTGTTCCTGTCATGTGGAAATGCTTTTACTTTCACTATTAATCACATCTTACCATTTAGTTTCCCCATGTGTTTAAGTAACCTCCAATCACCACGTCTTCCATAAACTTGATGGTTCACTTCTACCCTTCCAGATTTGAATGCACTGCAGATAATGTGTCCATTGGACCATTTTGAAACCAATTCCAGTCAATTTGTTTTCTTTGTTTGATGCAGGTCAATAATTTGACCAATTTGAAACACAATAGCAAATTTTCCACAACCACAGGATATGTCTACCCAAATGGTGGTTTAAGAAATGGAAAGCTACTCACGGCATCAGCAAGGGGTAAAAGAATTGTTTCAGCTGCAACATATTAATCACTGCAGTAATTATCCAATTAAAGGCTCTTAGGTATTTTATTTTTTCAATCCAAATGGCCAGGCAGTTTGTAATGTCTCTGGCATGCTGCTCTCTACTAAATATCATAATAAAGGCTATAATGTACTGCTTTCTTTGTAAATTGATCTAGTTTTTTTTAAAAGAACAAACAGTATTTGTGGCCTTTACTAAACAAAAAGACTCCAACATACTTTTCCAGAAAATGATTTAATAGGACACCTTTAAAAAGATTTTAAAAAGACATAAAAAACACCATTAAGTTAAAAAATGAATATAATATAAGAATGGAGCTCATCCATTAGGCTCTGTTTTATGCAGAGGGAGAGAGAAAGAGCAGTGGGAGAATTTAAAATATGCAATTAATCTCTGCCAATTCATCGAGAAGGTACATTTTAATAAATTTTTTTAATTGCATTTAATCGTGAGTCATAAATATAGTTAGAGAGGACCACAGCGTTTGCCGGTTTATTGGTGTTACATTGCCTTCAAAACTAGAATAAACTGTTGTCTCATTAGATTCCCTTCTATAAAACACCCACGCAGGTATAGTGGTGTTATTACAATCAATAGCAAGCTGTAGGACCACATCAATGGATTTGGACTGTCTGGATCAAGATAACTTAAAGTGATGTCAAGGGCGGACACCCGGCAAGCAATCTTCCTCACCAGCCATCCAGCCAATATCAAAAATGAAAGCAGTTTTCTTTCATTACCTGCTGGCCTCATTTCTCCTCATTTGGGGTCAAGAGATACATTTTTTTCTTTTTCCTACGCCCCCCCACCCCCTCTTTTTTCAACAAAATCTGGACTGGGTGTCTAATGCAATAGAGATAAAAGATGGCCTACTTTACAGACGTGACCAGAGTTAGTGAAGGGGAAAATCTCATTGCAGCATTGATTTGAAGGGGGCAGAGGTGATGTGAAAACTTTGACGTACTTCTTCTCGAAGTTGGGTCTCCTGACCTCAGACTTTTTACTTTTAGAAATTAGCCTACTTGTTACACCTGGGTTGTTCTTGCGTTTTTCAACACACACACAAAGAGTGGTTTTAACACTTTTAAACCTTCAGCTGCCCTTTAGAATGTAAGCTCAAAATCAATATCACCCATTTCCTTTAAAGCGCTCTTATAAATAGAAAGAAAACATGAACGAAACCAGCGAAGCAACACACAGCAAAGCTGTTATGACCTGAGGGCACTATAGCAATCTAGTGCACCAGAATAGTGTCTTAATACTGTATTTAAACCTCTGTTTTCCCATGATCACTTCCACTGCTTATGTTCCTGAAATGATTTTAATGAGTGAAAGCGTGTGCTATTACCTCAGTGTGCAGTTATTTTACACATTTTCATTCAACCCAACAGAGTAGTGTCAGCATTTAAGGACTTTTTACTCCAGTATGAAATCTAATTGCAATCAAATGGCACATATCCTGCTTTTTCCTAATTGTATTTCTTTCCCTGAGGTCCACTTATGACATTTGTGTCAGTGCCAAAAACAGTCATAATTTATTTTTACCTGATCGTTTTCTGACCTCTCTTAGAATTCAACAAGCAGTTTTAATTAAATTGCCTTTACTGTGAACCTATAAACCACAAATTACTTTCAATTGAGGTTTTACTGTTAATAATGCAACAAATATAAAAACATATAGATAACAATAGATAGATAACAAAGTTAAACATGTACATTATACATATCTAGTTATTATTAATATTATAATAATAATAGCAGTATTTGCATATATTTACTTTTTTCCGCAAATAATTGCTTACTTTTTAGTGTTATTTTTAAAATAACTTTTATTTTTCATTAATTTAAGTTTATGTCATTACCAAAACACAAAGATTATTAGACCTTCTTTTTAGAATAAAATCAATGACTTTCTACCTTAATAATGTATATTTTATTAAAGGTAAATGTGTTTAGAGTGTGTAAAGAGTGTTCCATTTTGTTGCTAACCATGAACACGAGGGACAGGGATGCCACATGGCTAAAAAGAGACTCTGCTTATTGACAAAAACTCTGTATCAGTGTATATTTAAATATACACTAAATAAACTCTTGATAAATCAAAATCATTCAAGTTCACTTTACAAGAAACGAAAAGGATATTTTAAATAACAACACTGGAAAAAACATAAACAAATGTAAATATTGTTTTCACAATTAAGGTGTTACCCTATTACCCTATACATTTGGATTTTATAACAATGTCAAATAATTCCTTGGGTTAAGGTAACATATTGTCAGTGTCCAAAGAAAAACAATTCCAAAATTTTATCTGTACAGAAGAGGGTAAAATACTGTGGTTACTTTTAATGTAAGCCTATAATGAACTAGAATTTTTTTCAAGCTATTTTGGAGCACTTCTATTGGTCCATTAGCCAAGAAACTTTCACGCAAGCTGCTCCATTCAAATGGTGTGGGAAAATGAAAATCAACAAAAATGGGGATGTTTTTCTTTGGACTGCAACAAAATATTTTTTATATCTTTTTTAACTAATGCTGTAGACAGATGCCTTAATAACCGGTGTCTACGGACATGGTTAAAATGTTGGCGCTGTAGATTGTTAGACTTTCACATTACACTTCTAAGTGTGTGTTCAGATTGCTAATGAAGCTCCAGTGATCGTGATTTTTATTAGGGAGTGGCAGGCTCGACACCAGGGAGAGAGATAAAAAACACAGCACAATTAATTTATAGCCTCATTAGTCTCCCTCCTCCAGCCCGCTGCACTTCATAAACCCATTATCAGACAAAGGTGGCTCTCTTTATAAATGCACTGGTCAAAGTCAAGTGGTGCACTCCACACAGTCTTCTTCGCATGTTCCCACAAACTCCCTGTGTGTACTCAGGGTCAAAACTGCGCTCAGCCAAGAGGCGTATACTCTCTAATCCATCCCATATGGAATATTAATATCAGGCTTCTTTTAAATGTTGAAGCCAAATTAACTGGATTATATTGGACAGCCAGCCATGGATAAGGGTTTCAGCAAAATGACATTGCTTCAGATTTGGGCTGTAACATATTCAAACTGACTTCAAAGACATTGATAATGTTTGATAGATTCATATCTTGACAGATGATTTATGTTCATATATTTAAAGTGTGAGCACATCTGCTAAACTGAACTCAGCTCAGTACCAGGGTGCTCTCAGTTAAGATGAAAGGAAAAGGAATTTACTGGCTTTAACTCTATACCAAACTTCTCATCTGCACTACTTCCAGATACACTGGAAAGCGATGGTGTAATTCAGTTTTTGTCACTGTGCCCGTTTAATCATTAAAATGTCAAAATAATTTGCCCCCTTGAGTAGTTGATTTAGATGCTTGGTCAAAGCAAAAAGAATCAGCATGTGGAACTGGAGTTTACTGTGCACTACCATGTATGTCAGCATAAAAGAAGCTCTTCGCTGCCTATATTGTTGGATGTAGTGCTTGAAAAAGTCGGCCACCTACGCTGACAATTATCTAATAAATAATTAAAATGACTTAAACTGTCTTGTTTTTCAATTGTATTCAACAAGTGTGTACCTGGCCTATGCACCAACAGAGAATGGATTAAATTCCCAATAATAATGATTTGATTTGGTTATTGAAGCACCTTTAAGAATTGTTACAATTAATAACAAGTATTCAAATTACTTCAGCAGGGTTTGTGTGATAATTAGGAAGACAGGTTGGAAGATTTAGTTTGTAGAATGGTCAATGCAAAAAAAGTCTTTTAGTGGATAATATATGGTGTGAATGAATTTTCACGTTTTTTTTCCAGGCTTTTACAATGACATTTTGTTGCTCTGTTTACAGAGGACACTTATGGGACCAGTTTCGATGTTCTGTGACTTATTTGTATTTTTACAAATAAAGAGTTTTGCTGTTTTTTTTACACCATTAAAATGCAACCATTAAAGTCTTAAAAGTCTAAAGTGGCCAAATCGGCTGATTATCTTCCGTACTAGTTATCGAAACATTACTCACTGCAGCCCTTTTAGTACTAAGTCAAGACCCGTGTCTTGGGTTTTTCACAAATGTAAAATGTTCTTGTAATCATTATACTTTTCTATATTTATTGTTATGACTGAAAGACATTTAATTCCTGGTGCTGCAACAACCAAAACATTGAACTAAACTATTACTGTGAAACTCTTTGGTCTTATGTTCTGTTCTGGCACTTACTGTGAAGGTAAATTATGGATTAACTATTATTTCTACATTAGAAACAACAAATTGCTACTGCGACCACATGACTTCATGACAGGCAAGCATACAAAAGGGGACTGGGTTTCTATTGGACAGTCAACACAACCAATGCTAATGGTAATACTTCAGCTAACGTTACTAACCTAGCCTTTTTTCAATTTGTATCTTTTAGCTTAAAAATAGCTGGTTTATGTAGAGGTAGTAAACTGATACAAGTGATGATAGACACTTTATTTTTAAGGTTTACAAGTAGAATATAAAAAATTTATACCTTTCATCTGGTTGCTTTAGCAATTCTGTTTTCGGAAGAAAATAAAGTTTCCCTTCTCTGGATTTTTGGTTAGGGTTAGAGTCAAAGTCAACTTTAAAGTTAAAGTCAACTTTGCCTCAGTGTTCTCACTCGAACTCCTACAGCATACATATTTATCTTTATTGATCCCAAAATTACGGCGATTAGCATAATGTGTGTTGATGCATCGCAAAGGTGGTCACGCCTGCAGAAAGCATGGATTTATCTGGAGCGCATAATGCAGCTACAAACAGTCGCTCATGTGCATCTAAAGTTGAGGGAGTGTTTCACACAGGCACACCACAGTGTGGTGCTCTGTCAGCTCTGCACAGTGGAGATGATCACAACAGTACAAGCACTTGAAGTGCTAACATCCCCTAGCGCTTTGTCAACACAGCAGCGAGACAGCACCTGTTTACTTGTTTTTCTTATCTTAGCAGATTATTTTATAAGATTATTAACACGTGTAACATGTTTCTTTCAGTAGTAGTTACGTTTTCTGTCATCATTTTCTTATATTTAGTTCTCACTGCTCGACTGTGACGCCTGCAGTAACCAAACTACTAGCACAAGGGTAGAGCTGCCACTACGCCTACACTCTGTGCTGTGTGCTTCAACCAAACATGAAATACTGGAACTCTGGTTTAGCCACCTGATTGGTTTGGGGTGGCACTATTCTCATTCTCATTGGCAATTCGTGTTGTCGCTCAAAACATGGACTGAACTTAATTCTATCGACTACGTCTTTTAGTTCTATGATAATTATCGTTTTATCGTACATCCCTATGTTCAGCATTTATATTATGGCTTATGGCAGAACAGAAAAAGACGTTTTGTAGTTTTAATGCTGGTAGTATTTAAACTATTAAGTTGTTAAAACTATTAAAACAGCCTGCATAGTTTCAAGTAAGTATTTGTAATTCAGTTCTTTCTGTCTTCAATTGGGAATTACAGTAGCAACAATTCGAAAGCAAGATAGCTATTCAGCCATTATCAGCTGTACTTTGATAATCACAAAAAGGCATTTAAATAGTTAATGGGAATTATTTACATACCAATGACTCATCAACTAAAGTATGACTTTTTTGTTTCTATTCTAATAATTGGAACAGAATACGGCTAAGAACTTATCAAGAATTAATAAATGCGATCAAAGGCAATTTTTTCCTTCTTTAACTGCTACAGAATTTTTATATCCCTTTTCATATTTTATGCTTTCAATAAAAGAAATATGATCACTTAGAATGCTATAATATTTTCTCACACTGAGCATGCCTATGATATATGCAGGCTAATGATGCGAGGCAGTTATAGTCCCTTTGATCTAGAATTGCTTGTTACATGGACAAGCTGAACTTTTGGTAGTTTTGGCCTGTTCTATTTTACAAACTATAATAACGTGTGATAATATGTAAATTGTAAAAGCTGGGCATTTTGTATTCCTCATTACACTTTCAGTAGGTGCTATGACCTTTTAATCATGCAACATTTTGGCATCTGTTATGTAGAACATACAGGACAGATGGCCTTTTACACGCTTGTTATAATTCATCAAGGACCCTTATAGCATAATGTATTATCCAGGCTGTTATGTTTTATTCATAAATACATATGGTAAATGTTATAATGTTCTTATGGATCATGTTATTCTAGCCTTGTAATGTTTTTAAATTAATTTATAAATGTTAATTAAGCAGTTCAAAATGTCTTAATTACTACGATGAAAAACACTCATAATGAAAATCTATGATTATCACTGAACCTAATTCAAGTATTTAGTTGGGTTCAGGTTCAAATCCAGGTTAAATCCCTTTAAAGGTCCCAGTAAGAATAATCCATGAATTCAGAGCTACTATATTCAGAATTAAACCCGACTTCTAGGAAAACGGAGCTGCAGGCCACAAGACCCAACGAGCAGACAAAGGCCATAAGTAAACAGTATGTGACATGTGTAAACCCTTTGTAAACAGAGTCACATATTATAAATGGTATTTATGTGCCTTCCCTGCATGTTTTATTCAGTGTACACTATCTGCACACTGTCTGTCTATAAAGGTTCTGACAATTATTAGTGTATAGCTTCCTGAGCTTTGTAAACCATCATGCAGGCCATTTCATATTTTACATTCCTTTAAAAAATGGCATTTATGGTAATTATGAGTATGTACTAGTGGTTTATTGTTTCGTTCATCATTTATAAGACTTGATATTTATACAATATTATTTTATGTGGGTAAAATCCATGTATGGGTCACGAATAGAGTGGCAACTGTTCGTTTATATATATCAAATATTTTTGTTTATGTATTTATATATATTTAGTATTTATTATTTATAAAAAGTAATATGAGCCATATTTAACATCATAGGTGAAATATCTTTATTATGTAAAATAGTTATATACAGATTTAAATAGTATATAAATAAACCTGTGGTGTCTACATGTAAAAATACCCAGCAGCTTCTCTGGCTTAGCAAAAATGGTGCTATATGTTAATTCACATCCAATTTTTTTTAATCATTTATCCTTTTTTTTCAGACTTAGAGTTTCATAATTTACACTGTCAGTAGCAACGACTTGCAGCAACTTTACAGCTAATGTGAACTTACTAGCCTGGCTAGCGGCCTGCTATGCTAGCCTAAAGGCTTAATCAATGCTAAAAGCTATCAGTACACTAAAAGAGGGACAGTTTCCTCCACTCTGTCAGTGGCTGGCATTAAATCAGACTGTAAGTGACTATGTGGCACACTGGCAGATGAGTAAATACTAAAAAGAGTGTGATGTTTTCTAAGATGTGTACCAAATTTGTGGTAACAGGGTTTTCACTGATAACATGTTTATATGCCAGTATCTGATACCAATAAGCAGATATCGATTCTCTTCTGACTTCAGTGCCACTCAGGCAGAGCTAAGAAGAGATATTTATAAATTTCTTCACAAATACTGTTCATTAAAAGCAGACCAAAAACCTTTTTTGGTTTTAATTTCATTTTATTAGACTTCAACAAGCCAACGCTCTATATGAGATGGCCTGTTCTGTAGTTAGCTTGTAATTACACAGTGCTGACAAACAAAGGACAGTAGTTATGTACCTGCTTAGTCAAAAACATAGTTAGTCAGTCTTTTTTGCTATAACACTGTTTTCACTTAAAAAGGAAAGCATAAAAACTGTTTATGATGAAAACAGAGGCAAGACTGAGATCAGATTAAGATTTGTTTTCCAGAATAAAAATAAAAAAGTTACAAATTGTATTATTGTAGGTAATTTATATATTTATTATAATTTTTACACTTATTATCATAATTCATGACATCATATTTGCTTACAGATTTATTAAACATACCATTAAACTATATAGCCTACAACATTATTAAATATTGTATTATAGTCTTAGTCAAACTTTGCTGTGTAAAAGTGTTGGAGTCTGGGCTTCACCTGCGTGGGAACTGAAAACAAGTAACTACAGCTCTGTGCTGTTTGCTTAGGGGTCTTTACAAATTAAGCTTTAAAACCTACCAGTTTACTCTGTCACACTGAGGCTAAGCACAGTGAATACATATCTAAATATATCTAAACCTATTGAACTAGTCCGAACAGATGCAGAGTGTAAAGAGTGTATTGCGTGAGGCTGGTGTTCACAGTCTGGCCTTCTATCAAAAAGAACAGAGCAATAAAGCCTTTTTATGCCTTTTAAATTAAAATTTATTTCAAAAGAGATAGTTGAAGGTTGTCAAACTGAACATTACTAAAGATGAAAAATTGTTGCGGTACATTAGAATGTGTTTTGTGTGGTACGTGTAATTAAATAATTTAAATACAATCTACTTAGTAAAGAAGGTACAAACATTCTTAATAAGTAGCATTCACAAACAATAACTCTACACAAACACTACACAGAGAAACAGGATTAGAAAGTCTGTTGCTTCATTACCCATTACATCATAGTTATTGGAGTTACCAAGGCTTAGAGCATGGATTTTATTATTAGTATAAAATAATAAGAACAGTGCAAAACACAGCAAAAAATAGACAATGATTAAGTACTATTCCTTTAACGCTCATAATGTGTTGTACAGCGTTCCACCTTAAATGGTGCCCGAGTGCCTCAGTGGCCTGACGTGCCAGAATGGAATGTAGCTGCTGCAACATTTAAGGTTAGACCAGAAATCTTGCACAAGAAGCTGATGAATAAGAAATATTGGAATATCCAATAAGTTTTATGTTGAGCCCTACCAGTGAATATAATATTTATTTAACAGTAGGATACATTTATGTATGGTACAGCATTTATTCAGAACACAGGTTAGTGCTGAGTGACTCTTCTACAGCCAGGTTAAGAGAGAAATTGCATAATCTTCATTACTAAGTCAACAGTTATAAATATAACAGTAGTTTATATATATAACACTTGTTCATGGCCTTAAGACTAAGACACTCTTGAGTGGTAACACTAGCTTGTGTTCCTAAGCCCTGCCTCCCAATGAGTCCAGTGTGCTCTAATTGGTCAACCAATCCACTTTTTTTAGGTCTCTCTGCATTGTCTGAAGGTGTGCATGCCAGTAGGCAAGCAATATGGATTGTGTTATGAGATGACATCACCTTGTAACAGAGAAAGGGTTGCAATAAGAAAAATAGTTTCTGTGGGAGAGTCTATTTGGGCTTACTTCAGGCTGTATATCTTTGAAGACTAATTATGTTCACAAAATCTATATAATACACTAAAGAAAAGGGAAAATATATGTGGGCACAAAGGATGTGTGTATTTGAATATGAAAGAGGAGAACCGAGATATAAATGCAGAGTGGTTCTGGTGTGCAAGAAGTTGCCCAGCTATGGCTTACCCTGACACTCATCTATAAGCAATCGGACAAGGATCTGACAGGAGAAATGCAACAGATGTACATTATTTATCATCTTCACATCCTTCTCGCTTTTTAGAAACTGACCATGACGTGCCAAAGATGAGGAAAATCTGTAAAACAGTTTGCGCTTGGCTTTTTGTGGTTTTTTTTTTACCGCTATTATAAAGACTTCTCCTCATGAAATAGAAATAAAAAGAATGATGCTACCATTGTTCTCCCCTTCATATAAGATATTTATTTGAGAACCTAAGTAAACAGCATATCTGATAGAGGGAGGAACTCCAGAAACGCTCTGTTTCTTTGTGTTGATGTTCTTCTTTTGTCATTTGCCTTGTCCAAACATTCGTTCTGTCAGGAGACGGCTCTATTTTGGCTCTCTGGATTGTTTCAGTGAGGCTGTACATAGATTTCTGCCAGTGGCCTGTATAACCACAAAGTAGTGTCTCATTTAAAGGTAAGGCTGAGCAATATGTAGCATGTTAATCATTTTCTTGATTTTTGGCCTTTGCAATATTACAATATTACATTACAATATTTAAATGACATTGAAACTGCTGTAACAATATAATCACCCAATATTTTTGCCAATATCAGGCAGCATATCTTAGAAGTAAAACTTCAAGAATTGCCAAATTCTGATTCCATGGCACGTATTGCTGCTAGTCGAATGGTATCCTATGGAAGTAACCACCGCTGTCACACACGCTTACACACTCCAGACGGGTGTCATAAATAAGTGTGGGGCTTTAAACCTGGCAGACACACTGACAGCCAGAACACACAGTGATATAACTGTCTGACAGAGTAAAGTACCACTATTTGTTCTTTCAACTGGAACCCTGTTCTTTTGACCTTCATTTAACTCAGACTTTGTATTGAATCCACCTGAGCCCAAATTCTCTGCACTACCTACTACTAGGGCTGCATTAACCAAAAAAGTTAATTAGATCAACATTTTAAAAAAATGGCAAACCAATACTTGTATTTTAACCAATGCACCAGTCTATCAGTCTAGCAAAATCTTCAATTTATGAAGCTAAATTCTAGGTGTTACTGGTAAAATACAAGTATTGGTTACTTAAATGGTGGGCAACTGACCATAGTATCAAATTTACCACAGTAAGCTTTAGCCATTCCATTAGTTTTTTGTGACTACCATAAAGTTAGAATGGCACCAACTACAATACTGTTTCAGTGCTGCGACTGGCACCTAAAAGCAACATTGGTATCACGTTGGGGTTTGCAATACTAATTATAAAGCAACAAGAAAGAGAGATTAGAGGGCTGTGGTTTTAGCTGTTAACACTGGAAAGGCCATGTTTGCTGCATAGAAAAAATAAAGCTGCATTATGAACCTTAACCTTAAATTGTCTTAAGTTTCTCCTAAGAACCTCCAACATTAAAGTATTTTGCAGTTTAACTTTATAGAAAACCTAAATATTTGACTCCTAACATTAAAAAAAACAAATACCTACCAACAAATCAATATTCAGATATTCAGGTCCAGGCCTGGTAATCACTCACCTCCCGCTGGGTAGTCTTGAATTTCTATGCTGTTATCAAAGTTCTATAGGGATAATAATACGGTTAGTAAAGTGGTGCATCAGACAGGCTAGTGTGTCCACTAACCATGCCTGCAGTGTGAAGGACTGTTATGTGCTGAAGAGTTTGATGCTAAGAGATGTAAGTGCAAGTGTACTGGTATCAAAATGGCAAAAAACGTTAGCGGTCCATCTCTAAATTAAACCTTTCTGTGTTTTAAAGAATATCATATTTGTCGGGTAATCTACATTCTACAGCAGCTAAGCTATCCTTGGATAGAGCATCTTCCTTTAAATACCTTTAGCCATTCTACTATTTTAAAAATAAACACGTTGTGGACTGTAAAGGTACAGCTTATAACCTACAGTACAAGCTACCAAACTATACCAAGAACAAAGATGGATTTCATGCTTTGAACCAGATGAGCATGTTTATCTAATCTCTAGATTAAGCAGACCTCTCTGTGCGCTTACTGCTCTACCTTCATTACTGAAACAGTCATTTGAATGAGCATTGCCATAAACAGAGGTTGGTCCCCAGCCTGTAGGTTAGTGTTAGTGTTTAGATGCTTACTGATCGCAGTTCTGTACATGCTTGTGTGTTTTCTCAGACGTATTGTGGTGTAGTGCAGCCTCATGCTTCATTTACACAGTGATAGAAACACAGCCTCATGATCATGCACATGTCAGAACTAATCCGGGAGTAGATATTAATGAGCTCTAGGAGATGTTGCCATAGTCTATGAACGTATTGCTGTGCAGACTGGTGCAGGGCCTACCATTGACCAGAATAAGGAGTAAGAAATCAGCCACAGAAACACCAGAGACAGAAATGTAGGGTAACTGGGGCATTTATTTAAATGTAACCCAGACTAAAACACACTAAAATTAAAAGGCCTTTAGGGGCATGAAACAAATCAGGCAGGTGCATTTTGGCAACACAAATGGACCAAAGAACTTCAAATCCTCTGAGCCATGTCCTCCTATCACTCATATGCTCCCCAAAGTCCCTTTTAAAAGCTGTTTTTTTTCTAAGGGGTTGACGTGCTTGGCCTAATTAGCATCACCTGGAGCTTCTGCACCCTCGGGGACTTAGCAACTTCAACCCTTGACGCGAACACACCATGAACTTGCAAACTGAATAACACACACTACTCTAATGTGTATTCTGTGGTCCACTACACTTTTTTAAAATCACTTTCAGTTTGAGTGATTTGGTTCCAGTCATGCTTCAGGTCTTTTATAGGGCATCATTATTACCAGCATCTGTGATTTACAAAGCAAGTTGAATGAATAAATACATAAAAAAGAGGCGCACATTAACAAATGGTAGCATTTTATTGTTCTACCTCATGTTTTTTTCCACTAGACAGGGCACTAGATTGTTTGTTTAAGGGCAAAAAAATATGTTCTTCTTTTTTCTGCAAAACAAGACACCAATACATGTTCAATTGAATACAAATTCAGATGAAAGAAGACAGAAAAAAATGAATATTATATACAAACTCCTCACTATTCCAGAAGTCTTAACCTGGATTTCATAATTGTCTTAAAATTATTGACAAAATCTAAGCATATGTTTTCTTTTAATATATAAAATATAAATATGGCTGAGCTGTGTGCATGCTGACCAATCTAATCTGACAAATCACAGCCAGATGACAAATGCACAGCTATATCTGTCAAACCTGCACGGCTATCATAAATTATTACGTGGACATATCTGGAGTTCTACTTTTCAAAAGGGTTCTTCAAGCACTGCAGTATAAATGCTTTCACACCCACATACCATTCCAACCAACATGACTTCTTAAAATGTATTAATCTGAGAACAGAATGCAAAGCTGATTTTAAAAATATTTCTCCTCTGTATTTCATAGATCATAATAGACTATTCACTAGTAAACCAAATGTGATTGAATCTATGTCAAATTATCAATCTATTGACCAAAGTAAAGTGTGTGTATGTGAAAGAGATATCGTATTGCTGTAGTTAAAAGTGTGTAAAAAGCACCGATATGTTGTGTTCACAAAGACATAAAGGTCATAAGAAAACTTTATTGTGATTATATATGGGCTCAATCCATGCAATATTAAACTTCAATAGAAATGGCTTTGGACTGCTTACCGTAGGCATGCACCATGAATTTCTATAGCCGATTCTAATTTCTTTACCGGTAAATTTATTTACTTTTATTAAAGACAATATTTGTATTCATTTACATTTTTATCTGAAGCTCAAACTGAAGGTTTACTTTTCTGTGAGACTCTGTTAGACTAGTGAGTACCACCAAACTATTGTCGTGAAGCAGAATTTCAGTGCCATGCGGACAGTTAGCCAGTCTAGTGCATAGGGCTGTGTATTGGCAAGAACCTGGCACAACAATGTTTCAATATATTGCGATATACTGCAGTATACCAAGCAAAGTGATATACTGCGATTTTTCAAATCCTTCAATAGCATTGCGCACTTATGCTGCTTGTTAATGTTGGACTGGAGCTGAAAATGGATTACAACATTGCCATCTAGTGATCAGAGGTTTAAAAACAACACACAATGATTCTCTGTCTGCCAGGAATCTGTGTATTGACATTGTGTTTTTGAGAAACGATATAGTATCACAAAAAATATCCCGATATTTTCTTACACCCCTACTAGTGCAAATTAATAAATGGTCTATATAAAATGATAGTAATCACAGAATAATTAGTATGCATAATAACAAAAGAGAAAAAAACAGTTAAATAATCAATAACAAAATATCATTTTAAATTGTTGCATAGCAACCAATCCTGTGAACACCACATGAATTGTATTACTGCAGAGACATTGGCCGCAGCTGTTAAAAGTTGTTAAAAAAGGTAAATGCACAGCCAAATAAAAACAATTAAGCCAATTAAAAACAAGTCTGACATAAGGCATTCATTTTCAGTCATAGTTATTTAAGGAGAAAATCACTTATTTATGTATAGAGTATGTGAAATATTGAAGGTCTCAAGCTCAGTTTCAGGTGTGGTTACACTAAGCCTAGCATTGGTATATCTCTTTTACATAAGCACTAACACAAATGCTAGTAAACAGTCAGCACAGTAAACACCAGAGGGGGAAAAAAATCTCTCCTACAGAAATAAGTTTTCTCAGCTTCCTGAAACCACTAAATGTAATTCCAGCCCTTTTTTCTGTTACATGAACACATCATCTCAAAACACAATCCTTACTGCCTACCGGCAAGCTTGGTACACCCCCACACTATACAGCTGCAAAGATCTTAATATTCTGAAACATTTTGCTTGAGTCTAACTTGTGAAGGTGGATCAGATCTACCTACCTTTTACCTGACTTTCAGCATCAGACTCTGGCTTAAAAATGATACCCTAGAACTGATCTAACTGTAAGAATAGCTATGGAAGCGGAGGACTAAAATAATTTAACTGAATAATTGACAGCCTTGTAAAAATTTCATACAAGTGTTCTAATGAACTTTGCTCTTCTTTCCTGAAAATGTGGAAAAGACATAATAGGCCACTTTTCAAGACTTGAGATTTACCTTAAATCCCAAATCCCAAAACCCAAAACCTATAGAAAATTCCCAATTGTGATTCACCGTTGTTTAAAACCACAAATTGTTTAAAACCCCTTACAGAGCCTCTTTAATCAATCTGAGCCATAAGGGACAGGATACCCCTGCTAGCAAAGCTAGTATTGTCCCCAACTGCACAGCATAGCTGTGTTTCCTAAACAAGGTCACTGGAAGTGCTCCCTTCACAACATAAGTCATGCAGACAAATTGTTAACTGAATCAAAAACGCTGTGATGATCAATAAATACAAGTCCCAGAGGTTGAGCTCAAAAACAAACGTACAAAGGTACAGTTCCTTTGAGCATTCTGATGGACTTCAAAACTCATCAGCTGCGGCAGGCACTCTCCAAGCTAGGTTTGGAGAGCCTCTTTGTGGCACTCCCAGAAGGATTGCACCACGCTGTACAAAGACGTGAGGATGATAGACAAACAGATGAGGCTCAGAGAGGAGGATGAGACTGTAACATTCTGACTGTCTGCAAGGACACAGAAAAATAAGCAGCAAACAATCAAATACAACTGGGTCAACAAACACTAAAGCCTTGCAAATTCTACAGCAGTGATAAAAGCAGTGAATTTTAAAACTGTTCCTATTAATACTAATTAATAATCCTAACAGAATGATAATAAAAGCAGATATATTGTGACTTGAGATGTTATTTGAGAAACTAGTAAGTAATTACCTAAAAAAATAATTTAACATTAAACCACAAAGCTTTAATTTTTTACATGGTTTATTTATATTGTTCCTGGTTAACAGCAGCATCATGCAAGAATTTGTATTTTTTGCTCTTGGGCTCACGCTACAGTTACTGAATGTATTTTATTTTTACACCATCATAAATACAAAGATGGTTATTATAAGATTAAGGCAAAAAAATCGATACAACAACTGGACCCCAGAAAAACAACATGAAATAAGAAAAATCTGAAACTACTAGATGTGTCCAGTTTGAGAAGACCGGGTAATTCTAGGAATACCACAGCAAGTGATGTCAGAAGACTCACTCTAAAGGGCTGTGACGAAAACTCCTAAAATAACTGCCAATGAAATCCCAGACAATCTGGAGAGTGTAGGGGTGAAACCATCATGATTTACTATTCATGGAAATTTTTGAAGTGTGGAGTAATACAAAAAATGTAAACCTCCCATCAGCACCAAGAACAGAAAAAAACAAAAAAAAGCCATATTTTCTAGGAAAGATGAACTAGTACAAAGTTTTACGGAGAGAAAATGAAGATAAACTTTTATCAAAGGAGTAAAAGAGGGAAAGACTGAAGAAAGAGTGGGACTGCAAATGGTAAGATAACTACGTCAATACAGTATTGAAAAATCTAAAACAACGTAGGGAAATGTAAAAGTGTAGTATTGATTAGTCTTCAGCTCTCTTCTAAGCATCTCTCCTCTTCTTCTGTGCCAATGAAGAGAGATCCACTATCATCACTGACACAAAAAGAGTAGTAAAGGCAGCAATATTTCCAGTATTGTATTGTGGATAATTAAAATCTATATTAATTATTAATATTCATGTTTTCTCTTTTTTGCCACAGTGACATAAAATCAGTTGATATAGTTTATTTACATTCTGCAAAGACAAATTGTTCAGTAGCTGTTAATAAGCTACTCAGTTTAAGAAAAAGATTTAAGAATGTACTCAAAGCATAACATTTTTTGATGAAAAATAATGGTATAAATAATATTATCAAGAAACAAAGCCTGCCATTCTGTAGCCTCGTATTATTTATCTGAAATACAAATTTTATTTATTTTCCAGTAAAAATAAGCAATTAGATTCACTTCACTGACTTGTTATTGTATTGTAAATTATTACTGTCTCCATGTGAAAAAAAACATGGCTGCATGTTTTTCTTATTCTGATTCACCGTTTTATTCAGGCACAACTTCTTTCCTTTTTTATGGTCTTCAATGCAACAAAAGACCTAGATTACCTACTATATTTTTAATTCTGAAATTCAAAACTAAGAGACAGAAAACTGAAAGAATTCAAACAGACATTACATACTGTTTGATTAGTTAACAGCATTTTCTGAACCCTACAGTCATAAGCAATCAGTAGGTCATCAATTTAGAAAGAAACTGCCTTGTTCCAGATATTTTTTAAATGACTACTGTTTGCAAACATGTTAACATTCTGTCACATATTTTTCTTGTGTATTATAGCTGTTTTTGAGTAACCTGTGTGTAGAAAATAGCTTCAGTTGCAAAACTCATATTTACTATATATATATATATATATATATATATATATATATATATATATATATATATATATATATATATATATATATATATATATATATATATATAGATAGATAGATAGATAGATAGATAGATAGATAGATATACATATATATATGTATGTGTGTGTGTGTGGCAAATAACTTACACTAGGTACTGAATAATTCATACACTGTGAAAAATGATGCAGCTTTTAAACCGTGTCTGATTCACTCACACCAGCACAACACACACTAACACTCCACCGCCACGCCAGTGTCACTGTAGTACTGAAAATGATCCAGCACACTAATACTGCCTGCTCTGTTGGGGTCCTGACCATAAAAGAACTGGGCAAAAGGGGCTAACAAACTATACAGAGAACTTCTGGGAAGAAACAAGATGCTCCCAATAAAATTAACAAAATCTGCACAACTAATGAAAAATGCACCAAATTTAAGTAAAAACATGTAAAAACACACAAAAAAAATAACAAATCCATGAATGAAGTATTAAAGTATACAAATACAGTGCATAATGTGTATTCAACTGTATGCACTCCATGAAGCCACATTTATTCGCAACACATTTACATGTTTACATTTACAGATTTTGGCTATTCCTGAAATTCATTTGCCAAAATCATTTAGCAATTATAGCAAGACTAAATGGTAAAACGGACCACTAGGACAATCATTTTAAGATAAGTACTGCTCGCTGCTGTATAAATTACTGCTATAATGTATACATTTTGAAATTAGCCTGAACACAAATTCATCTATTCAACAGTTCTTAAGTTCTACATGCATCACCCCAAGGTATGGTTTAGCTGAGATCATGAAACAGTAACACAAAATGACTTTATTCTTTTTATCGTCCTGTTATTTCAGAGTCACACATTCAGGAGAGAATCAAGTTAAGAACCTCGTTTACAGCAAATAACTGAAGGCCAACTTACATAGCAAAACTCTTTGATAATTTGCCCTTCCTTCCATGGATGTGCATTCTGACTAATTTTAATAAAAGTTCATGAACAGTTAATGAATTTATTGCAGGAAAGAAAAAGAAGTAGGCTTTGGTCAAATATAAAATATGGCTGCAGGCTTACCTTTTTGGCGATAGTACTGGAGTTGCATAAAATATAGCAACACACAAAAAAACATCTAACAATGTTAAATGAGTAAAAGATAGATCAGCATTGGATGCTCCTGAGAAATAATGAGGAGGTATAAACAATGTGCCAACATGTAATTTGCCAGAGAAAAATATTTTCACTGTTTCAAGACCTAGCCAACAGCAGCTACAGTAGTTAGCCTAGTTAGCCAAAAAATCTCTGCCTTCTAAGTCACATCATTAACAGCACTTTCTTGGCAACAAAGCAGAAAAATACAGCATAACTTACATAACTTATTTTCTCTGTATTCCTTAACAACAAAAACTGGATATAAAACCATACACTATCAACATGCTATCATAAAAATGCTATTTCATTAACTTAATTTTAGGCATTTAATGTTAAAATTACCTTAAATTAGCTAAAATAAAATGCACATTGACATGTTTAGGACTCAAAAATTAGGTCTTGGGATTTGACTTGACTCGTAAACCATATGACATGTATCTTATGTGCTCATGTGTAGCATGCGCTAAATGTATGTTCAAACTTCTCAAGTCTTTTGTCTCATATGTGCAACCCCTACACTCATACTTGCCTTAATAGCCATCAAACACTGCTGAAATTTGGTAAACATTATGGGTCCTACAGAATCTCAATAGCAGCTGCTTAGCAACAGATTCTCAGCTTTAAGCAAAGAATAGGGCCAGAGACCTCTCTGATGTACCTGCCTGAAGGAGGCAGCACCGCAAGCAGGGTGAGAGGAAATAGACGTGCAGCAAGCGGGCCAAAAGCTTACCCCAAGAGACTGGCCAGCCTATACATATTTCTTACTAATATCTGCTCACTCAACAACAAATTGGTACAGGGCACCTGTTGTTTTTTTACTGAAAAATCTGTGGCCTTTCAGGTAATGATGGTAAACAGGAAACCTTTCCAAATGGTATTTGGGATGAACCGGTAAATTGCTCAAAACATAATACAAAATGCTGATCTACACAAATGAGCTTGCAGTAAAGATTAGTAGTAAATGAGAGGCTAGTGCTGTGCCACGCTATACTCTGCCAGCGCAGGTTATTCATGTCACATTTGCGGCTGTTCTGCTGGCTGTGTTTGCCGTATGTTCACACATAATAGAACAGATGAATAAAAGCAAATAAAAGGTGAAAACGAGTGTCTGTTCCATTATTCTATGCAAATTATAGTTTAAAGTGCTGTTTTGATTGTTTGGCTGCATTATGCTACAGGCTAGACTATTGCAGAATAACTGTGAACGACCACATAAGCCGCAAGCTTTGTAAGCTGCACAATTAGTAATGCTGATGTAGTTTGTAAACATTGTTAACGTTTCAAAACATACACTTTAGAGTCCATACAGTCCGTACATGGAAAAGTAGATGCAAAACCTGTTTGAAATTATATGTTTTTGTGGCGACAACAAACCCAACACTAACTTCCAAATGTCTACAGCAGTTCAGCCCTGTTCTAAAGCCCAGTTCAAACAGTCATTTGAATCATACATACACAGCAACTAAAACAGCCTGTTTAATTCTAAGGGATAAAAGAGAGTGGGAAATGATCATGTAAAGATAAATTATTATCCTCTAATAAACACTTCATACCTAAACCCATACACAATTTATAAGTGTACCTCAGTGAGGAAAAATGAAATACATGCATATTTGCTATTGTTTACTGCCTACTGTAATATTGTAAAACATGATCTTCATTTAAAACCCCACTTGCGTCTTTTATGAAATGTACAACTACACAAATATGCAAGCACATAAAACAATGCATGTACCTGTTTGTATGGTAAAACAAAAAAAGTATATAAGATTACCATGTAACCGATATGTGTAATGTGCAAGTGACGTGCAAGGACAAAGATTTAATTTCTGCTTTGGCAGAAGCACACACAAAATTCTTTTTTGGAAGGACGTTGATAAAATTATATACAAAACAACCTACATAACTCTGATATATGTCCATGAAGCACTCAGAGAAAGCAACGTCTGAGAGCTTTAACTGTTGTTTACACTCCTCACGGTTATCCAGCAATTATGCTGAAAACAATAAAACAACAGTGGTAGTTAAATGGAACAATACAAAGTGCACTTCTACTTGAAAGTGTATTATCATTCTGAAAGATTAAACAGTAGAAATATATAATCCAAACAGAACACTACTTCCTACTTAATCAACATTTACACACAGAAAATACCAACTATCCAACTTAATCCCGTCCGAGTTAATCATTTAATATTACTGAAAGCTAAATATTACCTGGGCTTAAACACAGACCATTGGAGTAATCATTTAAGCCCCAATAAATCTCCTTTTCAGGCATTTTGTATATTTTTGTTCCATACAGGTTTAGAATGTAACAGAAATAGCCTGTTTTATATCTGAAAGAAAATGTACGACTCATTGACCCCTGACAGAAAGCTTGCTTTACAACATTTGTCCCTTGGAATCAAAAAGGCTGATTTTGGTTCTTTATTGGAACATGTAAATGAGCTCTGCTTTGATTGGCCTCAATCAAAACACAGTCCAGACTGAAATACTCCTTATAACTTCTGCATAAATATGTGTAGCCAAAATGCTGTAGGCTGAAAACATATGATATGCAATTTGTTTGCAAAAACATAGAATGCAAAATAGGCTGTTTTTGCAGTTTAGTTTTGTTGTATGGATCACAGGGACAAGTTTTGAACAATGTTAGCAGTGTTTGCATTATATGTCATCTCGTATTCTTTAAAAAGGTGAGGACATTTTTCCTATTATATGTGCAATTAAAAGTCTGGTTTGAAAAACAGAATACCCTCTCTTCAGTTTAGTACAGATAGACAAAAACAGGCGACTTGTTACCACATCTCAGAGGTGTCTGCCAACAGAGAGAAAGGGCATGAACTTATCTCTCCAAGATAGAGGACCTTCTGATTTTCATCATTACAGCCAACGGCTCACAACAGTAACTAAGATTAAAATCAGTCACTCACACACCAACCAACATCTGGCGTAAGTAGTAATATAAGGTGAAGTACAAAAGGCTTATAAAAGACATAATACATTTTCTGCACCTTAGGGGTGGGTAATACAATAATGTTAGTGTTATTGTGCCAAATGTCACAATACACTATTCGATGCAGGGTTTCAAGTGTATGTATGGTTTCAAGTGTACTGCATAATAACAAGTACCTGACTTGGTGGGAACCCATTATCTTGCTTTAAGTTTTAATTGATTTAATTATATATTGTAAAGATGAAAAAACATCCAACCAGAAACTAGTTTTTTAGGCAGTTGCAACTTGTATAGTCTGATATTGTGCCTTTAAGACTGGTATATATAAATGAATTCTGTTTTGATTGGCCTCATTCGAACGGCAGTCCAGGCTGAAATACTCCTTATAACCTCCGCACGAATAGGCCGGGATAAACTGCCAATTTTACAGGGTTTAAAATAGGACATGTAGCATCACACTAGAATGAGTTAGTGCAAAAAAAACTGATCCGAACTTCCATTTTACAATATCTAATATTATTATTCACAGTGGTTAAAGTACTGTTGTTGTTGTTTTGTTGCTCTATTGGTAGTAACATTAGTAGCATTGTTACTGTCACTGTTGTTTTATTGTTAATTTTATGTGAATACAATGCCGTTTTGCTGTTGCATTTTGTACACAAATTGTTAGTAGAATGTATTGTGTATCATGAATATATTAGTACTGTGATATATTTTTGCCAAATCGTTTAGTATTATGTGCATTGGTAATAAATGCAACTATGAATCTGGACATCCCTTGCCTAAACCCAATACCAAAGTATTATAGTGTTTTTAGCAACGGCCAACTTCACATCTTTTTTTAAAACTACACTTAGCCAGTATAAAACTGTTCCACTATGCACCACTACATATACATACAATATATAGATCAAATATGTTACCAAAATTATTGCCAAAAAGTAAGTCAACTGAAAGATAAACCCATTAATGCTTTACAGAGTTCCATGCTATTCCATTCTTTGCAGACTGACTTCCATATAAATGGCATATGATGTGCAAGTCACAAGGTCTGTATAGTCACTGAGTTAACTGAATTGCACCCTCTTATTTTAACATGCTTAGCAGTACCCATGATCACATTTTGGGTATTCAGTTATTTGAGCACAGGACAGAGAATGCGGAAAGAGAACTGTTGCAAAACCACTATTAACAGATTTTTCAACCACCAGTGCCAATGCAAGCTAGGGTTTACTGTTAAATCCCTATACAGTCTTCTTCACTTCGTTACATATGTTACTATTCACCCAACAAGCTGCAGCAAGAACCGTATGCACCTCATACCACAAATGCGACAAGAAGCAGAAGAAGAAGCAACCAGCAAATTTTTCTTCACAAAACTATCAATGGTTGGGTAAAGATAAACAGCTTAGTGAGTTCAAAAATAACAAATGCAATAAGTAGACTGACATAGACTAAATTAATTAAAAATGCTATGATTAGTCATCTAGCCAACTTGGTGGGAATTATAATTTCTTAAATGCATAACAATGGAAAAAACATAATAACAATGTTTATTAGTTCTTCTTAAAATAGTGTTTCTGTTGTTCATAAGCTTGTCAGTTATTAATATATATATATATATATATATATATATATATATATATATATATATATATATATATATATATATTTTTTTTTTTTTTAATACTACTGATTACAGTGGGAACGCCAGTTGGCCTAAGGGATAAAATAAATCTCTTTGTTGGCCCTGGGAACAGTCTTTATGTCACAGTAAGACATGTTTTTAAAAAATAAAGTTAATAAAAAATGTATGGGATTACTGGGGACACTTCCCCTTTCTTGTGCTTGGGAAAGGCGCTATAAATGATGATGATGATGACGGTGGTGGTGGTGGTGATGATTATGTTTATTCTAGACATACAAGGCAGCACATTCTTGGAGGGTAATTCCAATATTTTATAATAAGGCTCACTTACCTGCACACAACAGGTCGTTTAGCCACACAGCCATAAAAATGCATGGAATCTATGATAATGAATTTATTTTAGGAGTCACAATTATAGCGTGTTATTGCTGTAGATATACCTGCTACGCAAAGTATGCCTGTTATTACAACACGATAAGAAGTTCATACCATGTAGTTGCCACATTTAACTTCTGTTTTCATATCTCCGCAATATACTTTGTATTCTATCTCCTCCTTGTCGTAAATTCCAGGTAATAACTTCACATAAACCCCCCTGAACCACCTTTTCACTGCAGCTGTTCTTCCTCAGAGGCGATAAGAAACAGTGGCCAGGAGAAGGCTTCTACAGAGCCAGCACCTTTCTATAAAATCCTGTCTAAGACGGAAACGATTAATGGCTGTCCAGAGCAGTGGTCACCAGCCTTCCTCCTGGGTTTCTGTCCACCTGCAGAGTTCAAAGCACACTTGCAGGTGGATGGCAAATCTTGAACCAGGTGTGTAAGATCTGGCTTGGAAGTGAACTCTGCAGATACACAGAATGTGAAGAGACGAAGAGGCGGTCCGGTTGGATAGAGCTGGGCTGGAAGTGACCCCTGCAGGCTGGTCTCCAGAAGAAAGGATGATGTCCGTTTGGTCCGTATAACTTTGCACCTCAATCTCTCGTTATAAGATGCTGCATTATTCTTAAAGTGGCAACACAACACGTCGTTTAAAGCACTAAAGAGCAGGTTGTGCAAAAATGAAGCAAAAGAGATGCCTTTCGTGTCGCTAACAAGCAAAAACATTCGCATTAAAAGTGGTGTAGCCCCCCAAACGCTTCATAGAGACCCACCAAAACACAGAAATACAGCCACAGACTTTTACCTTTATGCCTCGAAGCCCACAAAATGCTGGGCGACAAACGCTAACGTTAAGTTGCTCGCAAACTTCGACACCGTTAGCCGTGTGGATGAAGCTCAGCACTAAATTCGTATCACTTTACGGATTTAATCCTCTAATAAAGCTCCTTCGCGTCGAGTTTCTTCTCTTATTTTGTGTTTTCTACCAGAAACTGTCGTGTAGGTTACAACAAACTCGACCGGCAAAAAAATAAACGACCCCACTGACAGACTTCACCTCAACATCCGACCTTATTTTTCTTCATGCGACAAAAAAGGGACACACTACTCACAAATTTCTCGTCGAGCGAGAAAAAGAAGAGGATTGAAAAAAAAAGTTTTGTTACATACCGTGAAAACCGAGAAAGAGCTCCAACATATAAAGAAGAAGAAGAAATGGTTTGAAACTGTAACGGTCGATCCGAGTCCGTTACGAGCCCTCGTCCGTCACGCGCATCACTCCTCGCGCTGGATGTCAGCAAGGCTCGAGCGTTTTGGATCTGTTCCCCCCCATGCGTATTCCGATAGTTCCCGCCTTACTGCGCTGGGATTGGCTAATGCTGTCCCGCGACTTGTGATGTGATTGGTTAGCTTAAGTGGAGGAAAGAATATGCAAATTATAGCATCGCCATTGGCTGCTGTTATCTCGCCTCCTCCACTAGGATTAGATGGATGGCTTGCGGGGATGAATTACAAACCAATCACAGTGCTGGAGGCTGGGGCTTACCTTAAAAACGTTTTAGGAAAAAAAAATTAAAGGGAAATTCCATTAAAAATGTTATAATTTCTAAATTTGTTACTATTATAAACAAAGTCGGGTTTTTTTTTGGGTTTTTTTGTTGTTTTTTATAGAAACCAGGCGTCTGGATCATTGAGGACTCTTTTAATGGCTCGAAAATCCATCACATAGCTTTATGTTACAAATAGGCTGATACCTGATAACTGTTTTATTGTCTTAAAATAATATTTATTCATTCAGAGCAAAGGAAAAAAAAGGAAATAACTATTTACTTTATTTGCTTAAGTTGTAGTCATTGTGCCCCCTGGTTCCATTCACCACCACTGTAAAGAAATCTGAGCCAGTACCTTACTCTAAAATACAGCCTATTCTCAGCAACCACCCTGTGTTTGACTCTGTTCACATCCCAGTGACTAAACTGTACAGAATTTTTCAAACACTGGTGGAAGTCTCCTTTAACAATACAAGACGGAAGAGCTAGATGCACCCTCTGATTGGCTGAGTTGCAGAGAGAGAGAGAGAGAGAGAGAGAGTTTAATGAAAATGAAATCTTACTGTTTATGACTGCTTGCTCACATTGTAATAGAAATGCAATATTACAGCACTGCAAAGGCAATCACATTCCACTAAAGAACATCACATCTGAGAGCAGCCAAGAGAGGGAATAAAAAACAAAAGCATGAATTGGGTATAAACAGTCCTTATTAAAATAGGATACTGTTTCATATTAGATATTTACACCTGTATGAGGTGTTAAAGGTGGAGAAAACCAAAAATGAAATTTTAATATAATGCATTAAAGTTATTCATATGGGACATATGGAGCATATTATTATCTATTATCTATTATTTACTTGTTTTTTTTATATTTGCCCTTTCTTGCTCTCTTCTCTCACTGACAGTCCTGTAAGATTCACATGAACAGAAGCAAACAAACAACCACACAGCACAGTACAGTATGGAAACTATATTTACATTGTCATAGTTGATTAAAGAGAGCATAGTATATATAGTATAGTATAGTATAGTATAGTATATATAACTGATATACCGTGAACCTTAAACAGTGTTGTTTCTTCTTCAAATACAAATCCTGCATTTACAAAGAAGGACATAATGGACAGATTCCAAATTCCTAAATTGTTATGTAACAGTCTTGATTAATACCCATAAAAGAGCTATTGATATTGATATTACAGGCAACAAAATTGGATCTTGTAACTACTTGCAAAGCCCCATTATTAAGAAGATGGAGAGTTCAATGTAGAGAAACCATTGTATGGTGCTTTGTGTAAATATGGGATCAATATGTGGCTTAAAAAAATCTCATAATCCAAGCTCGGACAGACACCCACGGCTGTGCAGTGATCGCCAGCTCCCAGCTATAGATTTAGTGCTGAAATTTTAATCCCACCAATGACCCACATGAAAGGTTACACTGCCCTGCGATGAATATTACACCGGACTGCTGACTGCGCTGAACACTCTCTTTGGGTACGACTTTTCTAATATATTTCGGGCCAGCTGAGTGGGTGAAAAACAGAAAACTACACGCTGAACTAGGAGGGAAACTCTATATTTGGATAACAGCATCCTCACAAAACTTGTGGCCCTCTCTGCTTGCACTTACTCGGGCAGGGCGGGCAGACTAGAGAGAGAGAGAGAGAAAGTACGACTGGAAGTGCTGTGATTGTGATTTCCCGCTTGAGGCGAGTTAGCAAAATTACAGCGTGTGAATTTCTCTCTCAGCAAGGCTCTCGTTTCGACTGAATCATTATTAAGGCCCTCACGGTGGATCGGAGTGGAACTACGGGTGAGGGAAGAGTCTCTTTTGTCCTCCACCCAGTTAACCTAGCATCGGACACGCTTCCGCCTTGACGCTCGAGCGCTCTCGAACAGGCGTACAAGGAGAAATATGTGCGAGGTGAGGTGTTCTGCTTGTTCCGCTGTGGCTCAAGCCGGCAAAGTGTTTACCACAGTGTGCCCACCCGTGGAGAAATCGCCTAGCTTCCACTCGGTAATAAAAACATACCCTTCCACTTTCATCACAACATGTTTCCCTGGCTCATTAGCAAACAAGCTTCTGTGCGCTGAGGTACTAAAATGATTTGCATACACTCCTGTGCCCCCCCACAGAGATGAGCTTCAAGTTGCTTTGTGGCTGGAGATGCATCACGTTCTCACACAGACCAAAAACCATATGCTAGCAAGCTAGCACGCTTGCCGAGCTGATTATGGAAGTTAGAAAGTAAAACTTGGACTAAGTGGGTAGATTCATGCTGTTTGTTTAGCTATTTCGAGATGGACTCAACATTTATAATGACCAACGCAGAGGGTCTTAGCATGGATTAGCGGAAGATGTGACCATAATGATAAGTCTGTGGTAAAGGATGAAGGGAAAGAGCGGGAAAACACGGCTGTGCAGTGTCTAGGCCCTGTCATACTGGGTCAGAAGCCAATTAAGACTGAAGACGTAAAGGAGACCACTGCTGCCTCCATGCTAAGTAATCCTGTCCAGCTAATTTATGGGCTGAAGCCTTTGGACAGCCATTTATTGAGGGAGTGCACTGAGATTCTGAGATTTTCGCATTCATACGAGGGGATACATAAATACAGAGAATGGAAAAGTAGAGAGAGACCAATAGGAGAGACTCAATTCATTTATTAGCATCTTCTGAAAAGAAGCAGGAAAGGGTCACCACGAACCACAGGACTCCTCTCTGTGGTGGACGCCAACCCGCTCTGACAAAAAGCCCACTCTTTAAATTACTGAACAATGACATCAACTTAAAACATCACCATCCCTTCAAGCAGTCGTCCAGAGCCGTGTATGTGTGACAGCTGCAACATTGAACTCCCACCAGCAGTCAGCAGGGCCATAGCGCCTCCACCAGCAGTCAGCAGGGCCATAGCGCCTCCACCAGCAGTCAGCAGTGCCATAGCACACCCATCAGCAGTCAGCAATTCGAGAGATCCTCCATCAGCAATCAGCAGCACCCCCACCTGCAGTCAGCAGTCCGATAGCACCTCTACTAGCAGTCAGCAGTCCCATAGCACCTCCACCTGCAGTACCTAAGTGCCTCCACCGGCAGTAAACAGTCCTATAGAGCCTCCATCCACAGTCAGCAGTCCCATAGCCCCAGCACCAGCACTCCACCTGGCCACCTTCCACTTTCTCTGCCGCCCACTGGGCCAGCAACACTGGTGTAAGTGTCATGTTGTATGCACTGGTGCCCCGAATCCGCTGCTTATGTTGGTGGACTTCTGGCCATCTGATTTGCTTTTCTCTCAGAGTGTGTGCTCATGCCTGGGCGGAGTATAGGGATATCCATGAGCTTGCATAAATGAGCACACTAAGTGGTTC
Source organism: Megaleporinus macrocephalus (assembly GCA_021613375.1). Classification (NCBI taxonomy): domain Eukaryota; kingdom Metazoa; phylum Chordata; class Actinopteri; order Characiformes; family Anostomidae; genus Megaleporinus; species Megaleporinus macrocephalus. The sequence continues at coordinate 34,639,320 of CM038715.1, forward strand.
ATGCACTGTCTGGCCCGGGGTCTGTGGCCTTTGTTTACCTGCTCAGGTCAGCTACTCCACTGTGCAACTCGGTGCAGCTCACTGAGGTGGTTTGTGGATCCTCTTTCTACAGTATCGATTTCGTATTTATTGGCATCTTTTCCAACAGCACCAACATCAAGCCTTGCCAAGCCATTGAGCTTTGATGCATTGTCTTCAGTGACACATTATCAAGCTTTATCACCTTGTTCCTCTCTGGGCTAATATATTGGTAATTATTCTTAGCTCTTGCCCAGACCTAGTAGCCAGTTATTACAGCTTTCAGCTTTTTAGGAGACTTGCTTTCAGCTTTTTAGGAGACTTGCTTTCAGCTTTTTAGAAGTTGGAGGCCTTTTCTGCTCAAAAATCCAAATAATCCAATCACATTGAATGTTGTTGAGATCTGGACACTGGGGTGGCCAGTTAATTGTTCTTAGGGCATCAGAAGCTTCTTTGTTGGGTCATTTTCTCGCTGTGATAATGATTTTTTTTCCCCATCAAATGTTTTCTAGAGAAACTCAGGTTGTGGTTGTTGCACATCTCCAACTGGTCCTCTTTTTATAGCCATAACAATAAGTCTTCTCACAGTAGAAGGATGGACAGGGAGACCTATGGATGTTTTAAGATCTGTGGTAAAGATGATGGAGACAGTTTTGGTGGTCTACCAGGCCTTGTATGGTTGTTAGAAATCCCAGGAAGCCTGTACTATTTACACATTTTCTTCAAACCAGTAGCTATCTTAGAAAGTTAAATGAAGATAATGGATCCTGAAAAGTGGGAGACTCAAATGAAGCTCCAGGCAAAATGTCTCAAAAATTATTTGGACTTTCAGCTTGTTGTTTCATTTTCTCCTGCCTTTTTTCATTTTGTTGACTTTGTTTCCCTCGAGAACTGTGCATCTGCTCTCAGCTCGCTTTCGGGCACTTATCCACCGACATCAGCAGCACTAGTGAGAGAGGAAGACAGCTACAGAGAGATAAGAGAGCCTTTGTGCTAGCCATTTCCTACCTTAATGTAAGCCACTGAGCAATCACCTTCCCTATTTCCTTTATAGAATATCATTATCTGCTACAATCTCTTTTTATTCCATCAGAGTACGGCAGAGATCACAAGAGACTTTTGTGGTGGTTTCATCATTCACTTACAATGAGACACCTAGACAGTCATAAATGGTCAAGTATTCTTTAAGATTACTTCATGTCTTCTCTTGCGATCAGCCTTAATATAGTCCTCAGTTTGAAAATTCATGAAAAGCACTTCCCTTATGTCAGCTTACAGATCTCGTTGGTAAAAAGTAAAGATGTACATCTTAGAACATTCTACATTCACTATTCTACATTTTATCATTATAAACATTTATCCCACTGTTTTCACAGCTCACAGTTATCCAGGTACAACCATATAATGACAACCTACAATAGTGCACTTGTGCTTTTGTGAAAACAACCTGGGATACCACAGCAATGGCTTAGCCAAACCTTAGCAACCACCTGGCACCCCATAGCAAAGGGTTTGCAACACTTCAGCAACAACCTGGGATACTATAGCAGTGGCCCAGCAATACCTTAAGGAACCACCTGACATTCCATAGCCTTAGCCAAGCCACACCTTAGCAGCCTTCTACCATTCCATAGCCATGGCATAGCAACATTTTAGCAAATACCTGGGACTCAATACCAACAGCCTAGCAAAATCTCAGCAACCACCTGGCATTCCATAGCAGTAGCTTATAGTGGCATCTTAGCAACCACCTGGCATTCTGAAGCAACATGCCAACATCCTAACAACCACCTGGCATAATGCATTGGTGGCCCAACAATACCTTCGCGACAGCCTGGAATTCCATAGCAATTGTATAGGATAACAACATTTTAACAACCATCTGGAAAACCATAACAACAGCTTTAGCAAATTGACCTTTATTCCTGAACTTCTAGACTTGTCTGAGAGGGTGGAGTGAGTTCTCTTTTATTTAAATATCATGTACATTAAACAATAAGAATAATATTTCAGATGTTGGTAAAAACTGTTTACCATTTATCATTTATAGACATTGTAATTGTCTTTTTTAAAGAACATTGAGTACTTTCCCAAAAAATGTAGGGGAAAATTATCCTCTCAGTGCATCACTTTTTCCACATTTTGTTATGTTACCGCCTGGATTAATTTTTTCCCCTCAGAATTCTACAAACAAAACCCCATAATGACAAAGTAAAAAAAGATTGTTTGATTTTTTTTTGCTAATTTATTAAAAATAAAAAAAATTACATGTATATAAGTATTCACAGCTATCACTCAATACTTTGTTGAAGCACCTTTGGCAGCAATTACAGTGATGAGTCTTTTTGATTATGATGCTACAAGCTCAGCACACCTACTTTTGGGCAGTTTCTCCCATTCTTCTTTGCAGAACCTCTCAAGTTCCATCAGGTTGGAGTGTCAGTGCACAGTCATTTTCAGATCTCTCCAGAGATGTTCAATTGGGTTCAAGTCTGGGCTGTAGCTGAGCCATTCAGGAACATTCACAGAGTTGTCCTGAAGCCACTCCTTTGTTATCTTAGCTGTGTGCTTAGGGTCGTTGTCCTGCTGGAAGATGAACCTTCGCCCCAGTCTGGATCAAGTTTTTTTTACTTCTAGTTCCTGCTGCCAAAAAACAACCCCACAGCATGATGCTGCTACCACCTTTCTTCACTGTAGGAAAGGCATTGGCCTGGTGATGAGTGGTGTCTGGTTTCCTCCACACATGATGCTTGGCGTTCAGACCAAAGAATTTAATCTTTTTTTCTCATGGTCTGAGAGTCCTTCAGGTGCCTGCTGGCCAACTTAAAAGTGGGCTGTCTTGTGTCTTTTACTGAGCAGTGTCTCCCGCCTGGCCACTCTACCATACAGGCTTGATTGGTAGAGTGCTGCAGAATGGTTGTCCTTCTGGAAGGTTCTCCTCTCTCCACAGAGCAATGCTGAAGCTCTGTCAGAGTGACCCCTGGGTTCTTGGCCACCTCCCTGACTAAGGCTCTTCTACCCTGATCACTCAGGTTGGCCGGGTGGCCAGCTCTAGGAAGAATCCTGGTGGTTTCAAACTTCTTCCATTTATGGTTGATGGAGTCCACTGAGTCACTGGGCCCTTCAATGCTGCAGAAATGTTTCTGTACACTTCTTCAGATCTGTACCTTGATACAATTCTGTCTCGGAGGTCTACAGACAATTCCTTCCATAGTTTGGTTTGTGCTCTGGCATGTACTGTCCACTATGGGACTTTATACACAAGTGTGTGCCTTTCCAAAGCATGTCCAATCAACTGAATTTTCCACAGGTGGACTCCAATCAAGTTGTCGTAACAACTAAAGGATGATCAGTGGAAACAGGAGCACCTGAGCTCAATTTCTATAGTCATGGCAAAGGCTGTGATTTTTAATAAATTTGCGAAAAATTCAAACTAACTTTTTTCACTTTGCCATTATGGAGTATTGTGTGTAGAATTTAGAGGGGAACAATTAATTTAATTCATTTTGGAATAAGGCTGTAACAACAAAATGTAGAAAAAGTGAAGTGCTATGAATACATGCCAGATGTGCTGTACATATGTTGTCTGTATTTATTTTAAGAGTTTTTGAAAACTTCTTACATCACTGATGTATTTAGATCACCATGTATGATTATTCTTTATGTTTGAGCTGTTTTAGAAACCAGCTCACCTCTCATTCCTCATTTCTTTTCAGATGAAGTGCGGTTTAAGAAAGTATATCTTTCTGCAGAACAACTGACCCTAAAAGTCAACATAACCCGGATCCTGTGCTATTTCTGGTTAAAGTAATGAATGTTTGCTGCTCTTTAAGTGTCTTGAGGACTGCAGGGTGTCAGGTTCACGAAAAGCCTTGGAGCATTGACCTACAGTGCAAAAGCAATAGAAGTGGCCTGTCACTCTAATGGACATAAGCCTGGCCTCTTGATACTGCGCCCACTACAAAGACTCTCTAGAGGAGCTTCTTTTAAACAACAGCAATGATAATGAAGAAACTCTCGTGTAAAGAAATGAGTACAGTGCTGAAAATCTCAAATTATCAAAAGACCTTCAACAATTTCAGCTGCTTTGCTATTCATGGACAAACTCTGTTAAGAAATACCATCTAATTTCATTCAGAGTGGATGCCCTTCTCACTTTTTGAGCAAAATAATACGATCCCCACTGCCAGACAATGACCTCATTTACAGTCGCAAGAAAAAATATGCAAACACATTTCTGCATCGATTACTGAAAAAATCTGATCAGATGGTTATCTAAATCACAGTTATAGACAAACACCATCTAACTAAACTTATAACACACAAACTGTTGTATATTCCCTATATTGAGCACACTGAGTAGCATCACAGTGCAGGCTAGAACAAGTGAACCTCTGTGTTAATGAGTTCTTGCAGAGTTAATTGGCAAAACGTGTTTCAATTAAAGCGATGAGATTGGAAGTGTATGTTTCACAGATGCTTTACCCATTAAATAAAGGCAGCACACAAAGGCCACTTACTGACAAACCTGTTGTTCTGAAGAAAGGTTGGTGTGAACCATGCCTTTATTCAATCAACTGTCAGAAGACCTCAGGAGATGTGTTAAAGAGATGCATGGAGCTGGAAAGGGCTACAACAGCATTGCTAAAGACCTGCATGTCCATCAATCCAGGGTTAGACAAACTGTCCTGAAAATTCAGAACTGTTGACGTCCCTTTAAAATCACTGCAAGATTCACAACGGGGAATCCTGAAAGAAAGAACACAAAATGAACAGCAAAAGATCTATCTACAAACTGCAAGAAAGCCTCTGTATATGTGCTTACTGTTAGAAAAACACTGAACAAGAATGCTGTTCATGGACAGACACCAAGACCACCTGGATATTTCACTGTTCAAAGGACATACAAGACAACCATAGGGTGTTTTAGAACAAATGCACAACACCATGTCTGGAGGAAATAATGACACTGCACACTAGCACCAAAACCTTAACCCAACTGTGAAGCATGGTGGTGGCAGGATTGTGGTTTGGGGCTACTGTGGTGCCTCAGGACCTTGAAACCTTGTTGAGACAAAGGGAACAATGAATTCAAAGCTGTATCAAAACATTTTACAGGAGAATGTAAGGACAGCAGTTCCTTAAATTAAGAATGATTAAGAAAGATTTGTGTTTTGGAATGGCCAAGTCAGACATGAAGTTGATCGTACACATTTTCTAAAGATAAATTTGTGTGCAATCATTTTCAGATCAGGTCTGACCGTACTCAACTTGATGAATTGATGAATTACAATAATAATAATAATAATAATAATAATAATAATCTTCATACCAGTGGCAGCTCAAAGTGCTTTACAGACAGTTATCAGTAATAGCAGAAATAGCACTGAGCTCGACTGTCTAATGTAAGTTGGAAATGAGTTTCAGAGTTTAGAAATGTAATAATTAAAAGAGCCTATCCAAGTTTTCTGTGTTTCATGATAAGAATGTGCAGAAGGTCCGTATCTGCAGATCTAAGATCTCGTGCTGGTACATAAGCAGAGAGGCATTCGGTGATGTAAGCAGGTTTTAGATTATTTAGAACAAGGGTGTCCAAAGTCTGGATTTTTATAGACAGAATATTATTGGTGGCCCGTTGGTACTTTGCAATTTTTCCTTTCACCTGATGGTGGCAGCAGTTAATGTACATGTATAGTACGGTTCACAGCTGTGTTAGCCATCAAAGTTATCTAAACTTGTTATTTTTCTGACAGGGCTTCTGAATTTACAGAACGGCATGCAGTGACTACTACGCCAAACAAGCGCAAAGTCAACACTGAGAACCGGTGATTACAAGAGAGATAGACATTAGAATATATTTCTGTAGAGAGATGCTGCAAATGCATGTCTCTTATACCAATACACTATTGCGGTAATGAAGGAGTTAAATATGAAGAGACATTATGAAGCAAAGCGTGGACATTATAGTAAATACTCAGGGGACGAGAGGACAGAGAGACCTGGTCTCATAGCAACAACTGTTCTTCTGGGCACGTGGAGCACAGGAAAACCTGACCAGAGCAAGTTATAAGGTGGCTATGCTAACCGCTAAGTAGTGATACTGATGTGTTTAAACACTCCAGCAGCACTGCTGTGTCTGATCCACTCACACCAGCACACACTAACACACCACCACCACGTCAGTGTCACTGCAGAGAAACTCACCATCAGAAAAATGTTCTCCATTCCATAATAGATTAAATAGATTAAGAAATATAAGATATGCCGTTATTGAGTTCCATAAGTCTGGTAATGCAGTGACTGAGTGATATACAGTCTGCAGGAGAAACACTGAAGATTCTTGATGCAGAAATGTTGTTCAGCACATGTTCAGACAGACCGTGCTGTACGTTGTAACATTGTTTACTCTGTTGATCTCCTGCTGCTGCAATTACGGTAAAATTTAATTAATTAGTTCAATAATTATTCATTATTCTGTACAGTGTTATATATAATTTATGAATAATACTTTTTTGAAGAGAGACCAACCCTCAGGTATTTTGATATTGTCCAATCTGGCCCACCTTGAAAAAAGTTTGGACCCCTGATTTAGAGCTTTATAGACGAGTACAGAACTTTAACCTATATTGTAAAAGAGACAGGGAGCTAGTGCAGCAAAACAGGACTGATATAAGCTCTTTTTCTTGTTTCTGTTAGGATCCGAGCTGCTGCGTTCTGTACAGGCTCTGCTTGATTTAGTTTCTTTGCATCGCAAAAAGAAAAGGCCAAACTTTAGCAATAATTCTCAAATAATAAAAAGCTTCTTTAGGGACTGTGTTTACATGTGGAATCAAAAGGGAGCTTAGATCACAACCAGGATTCAGGTTTGAATTTAGTAGCTGAATCTGAGTTTTACTACCCAGAATCAGTGTTAAAAATTTTCTTGATTGTAAAATTGTGGCATTCACTGAGAAATATCAGACACACAGCTTGTAAGTCTGTACTACTAAGTGTATATTATCAGAGGGAATGGAAATATATAATGTGTCATCAGCAAGTTGATATTTTGTTTTTTAGATCACCTAAAAGTAACATGTACAAAACTAAAATAAAGGCCCTAGAACTAACCCTTGTGGTACCCCATAAGAACTAATGAATAAATGTTTTTGATGAATGAAATAGGCACTGTCTATTTGTTAAATATAAACTTTTCTAAACCAGTGCTGGAGAGGCTGACCCAATTTTCAAAATGGTGGATTAGAATATTTTAATCAACTGTATCAAAATCTGAAATAAGAATCATTGCCACATTCCTCAATTAATGATTCGACATTAAATGGATTTTAACATGAAGAAAGTGGATTTGTGAGTTAAACTGAGTTAAATAGAGCTTATTCATTGTTGTGCTGATTTAAATGAAGGACCAATCCTAAATGACCAATGAACTACCTCAATCCTGCCCCAATATGCAATTAATATACAAATAATCTACATAAAGCACACCCTAATTAAACTAAAGTGTCTGGCATCTCATGACAACAGTTCTCACTCATAAGCTGAGCTTCCAGGTTCCATTCAAGAGATGCACTGCCCCCCCCCCCCCAGCTGCTGAGCAGTGTTTTAATAGCTTTTAAATGTTAAAACAATTGAAAAGGACAAAATGTGAAATGAACAAAATGTCAAAGCATTTATTTCAGACAGTCAAGTGACCTTGTTGTGTATTGAGGTTGTTTCCATAAAACATTGGCGCCTGGACTAATTTTATTGTAGTACATGTGGTGGCTGCTACTGTATTAGCTTATTACTTTATAAAACTAGTTATTTACTTTATCGGAAGTAAAAAGTCTTTAACTGGAACGTGTAGTCGCATTTGTCTACATCAGGATGCATGTGAAAAAACAAACATTTACTTTAGTACAAGAGTTGCTGAGTCCAAAATTATAATGATGTTATCATTATTATTTTATATTCCCATAGATCAGCACAGCAGGTCCAGCAGCAAAACCAGCATGGGCTGAGATTTGGATGCTGCTATGCCTATCAACTAATCCAACGTTTTAAATGATGTCATCTTTCCCTTATTAGTAATACAGTAATATAATGTTTTTGTGTCTTTAAAGGGAATATAATCAGAGTTACTTCAAGAACTGGGTGTCCAAAAATTGGCATGGTACAAAACAAGTTATGAGAATAGTTCTGCTCTTTATTACTATAATGATAATAATGGTACTTTTTATTACTCACAGTGGGCTGGCAGATGATAACTCCAGCAACAACAGTAAATGACTACATTTTCTTAATATATACTCTTACTGTTCTGTATTACAATTATTATTCTGTATCTGCTATAAATTATTCTGTAAGTATTACTATGAATTATTTAGAAACTACCAGGAAAGTATACAGTAACTATTATGAATTATTTAGAACCTACCCTGTTTTTCAGTACCTACTATGTAATATTTAGTCTCCACAAATATTTAGTGGCTACTGTGAATTATTCATTAACTACCTAGATTTTTTTACTAACTATTATGAATGATCTATCAAATTAATGTGTAAACTTAGTAGTTTTGAGAATAAGGAATTGAAGTATAGACTACAAGGCATTCATCTTAACATACTCCTCAATATTTGGACATACTAAAAAAATACTACACTCCCTAGCTTGGAATGATGTTGTTTGGAATCTAGCCTGGAATCCAGTTGTTGTTGTTGTTGGGACACTTATTATTGTAAAGAGGTAGTGTTAACATCTATACTTCATTCTACACCAGAACTGTAACTGTGAAAATAAATAATATTTGCCAGTAATTGTGTGAAGTAGATGCAAACAATCGAATCAATCAGCCATATCTAACACTGGCTATCATGGCTACGATACCAGGAAAGTTAATTAGCCACACGTTTGCGTAGCTATCAGCAATGTTATTTATTTACATTGTCTTTACGTTACATTTTGTTAGAAATTTTGATATGACTGGAAATTAGTTTTGAAATGTCCAGTACATTTTGTTTCCCCTAATAAAGAAGTATTAGGACTTATTATGGTAGTATTTAAGTAAACAAAAATGAAAGTAAGAAGAACATGTAATATATTACTTTTAGTGATCTGCACCCTGAAAATAATCATACCCGTCCTTCCTCATTAACGTATGTCTTCTTCTTACTGCTTATATGAACTGTAGGAATACGTCTGGGCTGTTATCTGTTTCCCTCCACACTCACTGATTGTCATTTCTCTCTCTGATGGAGTTATTGATCTGTCTTGCATTTCATTCTGTCCTCTGTACTTTCCCCAAGCCAAACTCTGCATAGGCACATTCTTCATCTGTTCATATTAGATAATACAGCCCAGCACTCACTTACTCAGCCACAGAGAAAAGACCCAGAAAGCCATTACTCACACAGGGCACAGATATAGTAGATATAGAGAAGGCAATGAGGCTGTATTATTGTGTCATCAGAATCAGAAAAAGGACAGAGAGAAGGGAGGAAGGGAGAGAGGGAGAGAGAGAGAGAGAGAGAGTCATAAAAGAAAACTTTTTTCTCTACAGGGAGTCTGTTCTACTTTGATCTTTAGAGGGAGGGTTATAGGTTAGTTAGGCCCCGAAAAGAACCAAAAAGGCTTCCAAACGGAGCAGCAAGTTCAATCACTGGTAAAGCCACAGCCATCCTATGTAGGTGATGCTGTCAAACGTTAACGTATTAAGCTTAAACTTGCGCACATACAGGGGTTTGTATATGTGACTGAACTTGCATTGATACAAACAAAAGCTCCAACCATTCCATGTTCTCTTTAGACGTTTAGTATTGTGCTTTTGTTTTATACTACTGGCCCCGCCCACACAGTAAACAATACAAAACATAGCTAGGGCCGAAGTCTCGTATACGCCGCAATAATACAGGCTTTACACCACACAGTCACAGTCTAACATTAAAAAAAACTGAGAGTTTATCAAAGACTGTGTTTATCTAACATTTTACTATTTCTAGTGGTGTAGTGGTCGCTTCACAACACGATTCAGGTTGGATTCCCGGTTCGGGCTTTTCTGTGTGGGGTTTGCATGTTCTCCCCGATTTCCTCCCACAGCCCAAAGACATGCATGTTAGGTTGATCGTTCACTTTAAATGGCCCATAGGTGTGAGAGTGTGCATGAGCGTGTGTCGGCCATGCCAACAGTGTGTGTTGGACTGGCGACCTGTCCATGGTGATGCTATATATATATATATATATATATATATATATATATATATATATATATATATATATATATATATATATACATATACTTCTAGTACAACCAGTGGCTCAGGAGACGCTGAATGCTGTTGCTTGATTTTACACACTAAAGATTAATCATTTTCATTTAATTCTTTACTTGTTTGCATGTTGTAAAAAAGTTTTATGAATCAGACACAATGTAATGGTTACATTTTGGTAAGTGAGGTCCAAGATGAGTATGCGTTTCAGCTAAAGAGGAATACATGATTTCATGACAGTAATTTAGATGCCTGACATGGGAGAGACCACTTGATTAGTTTTTTAAAAGAGTTGAATTTATACTCAAAACCATAGGGGGCAGCATATTACCAGAAAGTTGTGGTGTCCACTGTACAACCCCTCCTCTTTAATGTTAGCATTAACAGCTGTTTACTCAGCAGTCTATAAGAAATATTGCAGGTTCAGCATCAAACTTTATCCCTTTACTCATTAAAAGCATATGCCTCGGTGGCAAACTGCACCAATGTAAACTCTTGTTCTGCTTCTGTACATAACACTCAGTTTCATATATCACTTGTTTTTTGCTGAACTTACCAAAAGCTTCAGCCCCCATTGTTTTTACTCTTCCTTTTATCGGCTGCCTGTCCTTTAATGAACTAAGCTGGAGCAGAACCTTTAACATTATTGGCAACAGGTTTGAATAAGTAGTTGAGGCAGCAACACTACTTCTTCATCCTCACATGTTGGACTGATTCAATTTGATGCAACACTGACTCACTATTGCCTCTTGAGGTGGTAAAGTGGTACTTTGCTTTATTTTAACCAGTGCAGTCTCAGAGCTGATGATAAATGGATACAACAGAGATTAAACTAAACTATTTTGAGTAGCTAGATTAAAATTTAGTTTGTTCCGCACACACACTGTTAGATGTAATCAGCATCCTCTTTTTAAGAGACTGAAGTTATCTTCGTATTTGCCAACTTCTTGACTTCTCCAGTCCACCTTTAGTGCATCAGTTGCATCAGTTCTGGGTGTCAGAATGCAACTGCAGTGCTATTTAAGGTGGAACTGAAATCTGCCAAACCTCAGCTTCATCCTTTTTCCATGACGTTCTGTGAAAGACATGTTTGTGTTGGCTTTCTGCTGTGCAGAATGTATAAAACAATCTTTTCTGAGTAGATTTTGTGCTCCAACAGCTTGTGAGCAGCTCTGGCCTTCTCCTGCTTTATACTCGTCTCTGTCAGAATGTTCTTCAAGCTGAATGCAATGATACAGCAGGAGAAATAAGTATTGAACATGCCACCAGTTTTCTACGTAAACATATTTCTAAAGGTGCTATTGACATGAAATTCTCACCAGATCCTATCCAATTCACACATGCAAAGAAATCAAACCATAGATGACCAAGAAAGTATTCAACATGTATTTAATACTTTGTACAAAAGCCTTTGTTGGTGATGACAGCTTCAAGACGCCTCCTGTATGGAGAAACTAATCGCATGCATTGCTCAGGTGTGATTTTGGCCCATTCTTCCAAACAAACCCTCCTCAAATCCTGAAGGTCCCATGGGCTCCTTCTATGAACTCTGAGCTTTAGTTCCTTCCATAGATTTTCAATTGGATTCAGGTCAGGTGATTGGCTGGGCCGTTCTATTTCCATTTTCTTTCTCTGAAACTAATTGATAGTTTCCTTGGCTGTGTGTTTGGGTTCATTGTCTTGGTGAAATGTCCACCCTCATTTCATCTTCATCGTCCTGGAAGATGGCAGCAGATTTTTACTGAGAATGTCTTGATACATTTGTCCTTTCATCCTTCTTTCAATGATATGAAGCATGCCAGTGCTGTATGCTGAAAAACAGTCCCACACCATGATGTTCCCACCTTCAAACTTCACTGCTGGTACAGTATTTCTGCCTTGTAGGATCTTCAAACATGGTGTGTATTATATCTTCTAAAGAGTTATATTTTCGTCTCATCTCACCAGACTACATTCTCACAGTATTTCACAGGCTTGTCTAAATGTTGTTGAGCAAACTTCAAACACACTACAACATGCTTTTACTTATTGTTTTCTTTGAAACAATTGTACCTGCTGATTCCAGGTCTTTCTGAAGCTCTCCACAGGTGATCTCTGGCTCTTGGATAACTTTTCTGGTTCTCTTTCACCTGGTCATAGCCAGTTTAGGGTGAAATGATGCTCTTTCCACTTCCAGATTACTTCTCCAACAGTGCTCACTGGAACCTTCAGTAGTTTAGAAATTCTTCTGTAACCCATGCCATCAGTATGTTTAACAATAAGGTTGTAAGGGTCTTGAGAGAGCTCACTGGTTTTATCCAACATGAGATGTTTCTTTTGTGGCACTGTGTGAGACAATGTTTTATAGGCCATAAGTTAAACAAGCTGATATTAATATGTGATAAGGGGCAGGATTGCTTTCTAATTACTGATAGATTTAGCTGGTGTCATGACTCTCCATGGCTTTTTGCACCTCTCTTTCTTCATGTGTTCAATGATTTTTCCCTGTGCCATTTCTCATTATAACACACTTAGGGTGTGTCTCAAAACCTAGTGAGTGTCTAAGTAGGCTGTCTAGGTAGGCAGCTGTTTAAGTAGCAGCGTTCTCTCCTCATCTCTCCTAATAACACAGATCATTGAGACGATCTAGTTAGAGAGCTGCTGTGTCACAGCTTGTTCCCGCTCATTGCAGCATGCGACTAGTGGTTTAGCTGGTTGCTAAGCTACCGGCCAGCATCCAAAACAACAGCCCGAGGTTTAAAAATCTGCTAGCATAAATGCTAATGGCTTGTGTATAAAACTACAAAATGGTGAACGACTCCTTACAGAGTTGATAATAAAATACTGTTTTGTATGATTATATGACCAGAAACACATTAAAACTCCAGAAAGAATCAAAATAACTCACATTTTAAAACCACTTCACTGCTTGTAGATTTGCCTGCGTAGCATCATGGGATTGTCTTAGCGGCTGAGGAAGCGTTTGATGCTTGAGCACAACCGACTAGTAATTTATGTATGTGTTCCCTGAACGAATGTATTTTACTATTATTATATAATAATTATCAAATAATAACAGCATCATATTAATAACTTTACAGTTAATCATTACTTTAAAAGTCTATCAAATAGACTGCTCTGTGCAGTTCAATTAATTCTTTTATCCTTTTTATTGAAATCATCTCTAATGTGTATTTTCTGAATTTCCCTGATATTGCAGCTCAGTTCTATTTCTTCAGATTAAAATGTGCTCCCTCCTTTAAAAAGCTATACCATGCATTTGTATCAGGCTAAAAACAGGGCTGCTTTATGAACTCATGCAATGCAACAGCATTTGACACTCTTATTTAATGTGAACATACCTTTTGCTGACAATACCTTTATACTTTGTGTTTTACACTTACTTTAGTAATGCTTAAATTGTTTAAGTACTTTTTAAAACAAGTTGAACCGCAGCATAGAGGGTTGCTACAAACTCAAACTACTATGTAGCCTTTCAACACACCTTTAACCTAAATATCTAAAATGCTATGATGTAGCCTAAAATGGACATCTGCTGCTCATCTAACACTTCTCAGCCTTGAGTGTTTACTATTTTATTAGAATGAGGTGCCGTGGCTGCCAGATTTTGGGAAGTATGCAAATACCAATTAATACTAATACTAATCAATCACTGTTACTTATCGTTCTCATGTAATAGAGCTAACATTACCTCCAGCACCTCAGAGTCCCTGTGTTATCCTAACGTTACTACCTGCTTACGTACTACATTCTCTCGCTCTGTCTGTCCTTCGGGTTCTCTGTCCACAGCCTGCATCTCTGGCCGCTCCTCTCCCTGTCCGCTGCTGCTGTCTTCACCTGCAACCTGCTGTTGCTGGAGCTCTGCTGTCACAGAGGACGTGGAGGCTACCGCAGCGAACATGTCTGTGATACTTATTTCACCCACTGTAGAACATGCAACGAGTCAACTCCATACTAGTTTAATCTTAGTAGCAAACAGTTGTCATGTTGGGGCTGCAGAAGAAGCAAGGGCGGACACACGCGAACATTTAGGCGAAAAACAGGATTTTAATAAACAAACAGACGGGCAGGTACAGGAACAGACTTACTACTACAACAACAGAGCTAACAACAACAATGACTGACAAAGACTGACTGCAAACACAGGGTATGAATAACAGGTTAACAAGAGGGAACAGATGACGGGACTAAACACTAATGAGGCACAGGTACACAGGAGCACATGACAAGCACAAGAAATGTAAACAGAGGCACATGGAACTGACAGGACGTAAACAGACATACGAGGACAGGCATGGTGTGAATCCAGTAGACCAACAATAGAGAAGCCAACTGTCGACCCTTACTCCTGGACGAAGAATCTATTTTTTCGGAATTGACTCCCCATCACTAACTTCAGTAGATATCTCAGCAGCACAATTGTTTGCTGTTTACATTCTGAATTGCAACCACTAAGAATCATTTTTAGTCAAAGAATCTTTGAAAATTGCCTCGGCTGATTAGAATCAAAGACATTTCTTTTAGCCACTGTGGGTTATCAGTATCAGTACATGAGCTCATAATATTGGTAACAGCCATGGCTGGATTACTGACCGGGCCAGTGGGGCCAGCGCCCAGGGGCCCTTGAGGTCAGGGGGTCCTGGGGGGGGGCCTGGCCCAAAACATTTTGCGATGCCTATCAACATTTATGATACAATATATTTTTATTTCTGAGGGCCCTCCATTTTAAGGATCCTCTGACTTTTAAGGACTTTGATCCCAGGGCCCCAAGCCATGCTTTTTTGGGCCCTAGCCATGCTTTTGGGCCCCTTATGAAAATAGACGAGGCGTTGTGGCACTGCTCTGACTTCGACTTCTGGCTATTAGGGGTTCTAGGAATTAGGGGGGCATAATTTTACAGGGCCCTGGTTAAGAGAGCCCCTACCAGGGGGCCCTAGACAAGAGCAGGGCATACCATTGAAGGGCCCTTGATCACAAGGGGCGCAGGTTAGGGGGTTTATTAATTGAGAGGGGCCCAGACTATCCTTAATCCATCCTTGGTAACAGCTTAACATAAGTAAATAATTTTCTCCTCTTTAAATGACGTGGAAACTTCGCTTTTTGGTGTGACATTAAAAAATAAAATATCTTTTCTTACTTCAGCTATCATGGTTAGCCTAGCAAGTATATATAAGTGAATAAATAAACATATTTATGATATTACACTCACTTCTTACTGAGTGAGAAGGCACTGAGCTGGCTGTTTATTAGGTATATCTGCTTTCTACCTCTTATTAGCTATTATGTTGTACCAATAGGCCTGTACAACGAATTCAGAAGCCTGTGTAATTATCTTGTAATTTCTTATAACCATAACAGTGCACTGAGCTGAGTCGCTGTACAGCAACAGGCAGAAAGGTTCAGAGAAAATAAATGCTGTTTGCAGTGCCTATAATTGTTGTGCAGTTCATTTTAGTCACTATATAACAGGCAGCGTTAACACTAACCTACCTGTATTTTTGCACAACAGCCAGTCCATGAGCAGTGTTTTACCCACTTCCCCAGCAAACTGTATTGAAAATTGATTTAACTTCTTTTGCGAGCCACCAGACCTGCATGCATTATAGTTGAGAAAACGGTGGGCTATTAGACCTGCTGTTAGACCTGCTTGCTGTATCTTTCTGACAGCTTCTAAAGGCCACCGCACACCAGACCAGCATTCAGTGTGATGTAGCAGGTACAGTACAAAGCACTACTATGCTTATAGAAAGTGTTCCAGTAAACAGCGAGTTTGAATCAATCTTTACAGTCTTCAGATAAATGTAATGGAATTGACTTGTGAATTCAGCACATTTGGTATCAGCTTGTCACAAACTCGCCGTTTTCAAGTTAAAAGAAAGAAGCGATGTGAACATGACCGGGCTGTAACGTCATGATCTATCTGTTTGTCTAAAAGACATTTTTAATCATCAATGGCTTAGTGGGTTAGTCTAGTTCTGGGTTCAAGGCTTGCTGCAGAGAAATTGGGCATGGCAGGGTGGCGCCACGCGTCCTCATCTTTATTAAAAACAATGGATGGTCTGGTGTGCGGCTGTGCTAAGTGTAAGTTTTATTTATATTGATAGTGGTATATAGTATAATCACTCCTGTTTAGTTACGCTTGACAAATTACAGAGACAAACACCCCCCACTCCCCCAAACCCCTTGACCACAATAGGCTAACTGGTCATTCTGGATGAAAAAGTGGAAAGGCTATGATTCCTATCATCCTCACTGTAAACAACAAAAAAATGAGTCAGTAAGTTTCTTTAAAATAACAAATTTTACATATAAATCTATAATAGAGTGTTATTTACATCTCAGCACTAGGTTTAGTAAATATCTCTGCTGCACGACACATAGACATCTTTGACATCCCATCAAAACTGTTATTTCTTCATAGTCTGTTGCAAATTTTTCATAATTTCAGATTATGAAAAACTAAAACTTTGTTAAAGTGTTGTTTACATTCTGAATTGTAACCACTAAGAATCATTTTAGTTAAAGAATCTTTGAAAATCGCCTCAGCTGATCAGAATCAAAGGCATGTCTTTTAGCCACTGTGGGTTAAATCATGAGCTCATAATATTGGTGACAGCTTAATACAAGTAAATTATTTTCTTCTCTTTAAATGATGTGGAAACTTGTTCGCTTTTTGATGTGACACTGAAAACAATAAAATATTTTTTCTTACTTCAGCTATTATTGTTAGCTTAGCATGTGATATGTGATATTACACTCACTTCTTACTAAGTGAGAAGGCACTGAGCTGACGATCCATTAGGTATATCTGCTTCCTACCTCTTATTAGCTATTATGTTGTACCAATAGGCCTATATTGATACCGATATAAAGAAGGATAACTCCTGTCTAGTTACTTCTGAGAAATTACAGGGATAAACACACCCACACTCTCCCCCAAACCCCTTGACCACTATAGGCTAACTGCTCATTTTGGATGAAAAATTGGAATGCCTATGGTTCCTATCACCATCACTGTAAACAACAAAAATGAGTCAGTTTCTCTACAATAACCAATTTCACACCAAATCTCTATGAAACAGTGTTATTTAAATCTCACCCCTTTAATTAGGAGGTCATTTTGTGGGTCGAACCCCCCCACTATTAAGAAACAGCTGTTCTTTGGCATCTCTGTACAACATCTGCAGCTATTAAGAGTTTGTATGATAACGACATTCTCACACCCCCGGTCTCACTGACCTTTCAACACCTGACTAACGCCTCTCCCACAAATATTAACTCCACAGAGAGATGGAGGAAATACTCAAACAGTTTGTCAGGTTTAAATGAACTCCCGACACTAACAAACAGAAAGAAGCAGAAGCAGGAAGTCAGTGGAGAAAGTCTCATTACATGACGCAGACCAGCCCACCTTTAAAATGTCTGCATATTTTAGTGGTTGAGATGTAAACAGAGTCATTCAGATTGGTTTGATGAGAAATGATTCACTATAGAGAAATTTAGCAACTTTGATTTATTTACAGTGCTGGATATGAAGACCAGAAAAGCAGGGATCTCCTTATCTACAACAAAAATATAACTGTTTGGTTTACTATTCAAAACCACCAGTGAACCTACACATCGTCTTCTGCCTTTTTATATATAATATCGATCATGGAAAAATAATAGTCTCTCTGGAAAAAAAAATTATTTTGCCTTAGAACACCATTCATGTATCCCTCAATCATAAGTAGAGTAAAATACAAATGACTAAAATATATTTTATGCCAAAACTTAAGCACAAAACTATCATTGAAATAATGCGTTTGGCATTGTATAGTGTGTTCATAGCTATTACATATAATAACTTTCCGTGAGAGAGCTTTTAGAGGTGGACGGGTTCCCATCACCAACCCTGTGAACAATTAATTTCATGTCAAATCACTATGAATAGTCATTGTTGATGTTAACCATTCAATTATGGTGAAATTTCTGACTCTCATTTACTATTTATAAGCTACACTAAAATAACCATCCATCCATTATCTTCTGCTTTATCCCGCTAGTCGGGGTCACGGGGGGCTGGAGCCAATCCCAGCGTCATCAGGCGAAGGTGGGGTACACCAAGCTACGCCAGTCCACTCACTCACACCCTTGCACCAACGGGCAGTTTTGAGTGACCGATTATCCTAACATGCATGTGTTTGGACTGTGGGAAGAAACCGGAGTACCCGGAGGAAACCCACTCAAGCAGAGGGAGAACATGTAAACACAAAACGGCCCGGACCGGGAATCCAACCTGGATCTTCTTGCTGTGAGGCGACAGTGCTAACCAATACACCACCGTCCTGACCACTACACCACTGTGCCGCCTACCATAATAATCAGGGAGGCTAAATAGTGATAAAATGAAACCTGTCAAATATGCTACAAACTAATGCTAGCCAAGTATATTTAAGGTCAACATTTCTTACTGCCCATAAATATATCCTAATCCTCTTTCAGTAGCTTTTCTTTCTTGGGTTTATATATTTTTTCAGTTTTTGTGGCAGCTGGCCAGTTTAATGGCAATGCAATGGATTGGTGACCTGTCCATGGTGTACCCCGCCTGTGCCCGATGACACTGGGATTGGTTCTAGCCCCCTGGTGACCCTACTAGTGGATTAAAGTGGAAGATAATGAATGGACGGACGGATGGATGGATGTCCATCTAAACATGATTGACTTATGAAAACTGCTACACTGGTAATGCTTAAAAAGCAATAAACTCTGTAGAGCTGCCTGTTTTGTCAGCCAGCTCCAGATTCACACTGTCACGCTGAATTAAGTAAGCTAATCACTCAAGGCCTTGATGTTTTCCAATTTTGCTTCAAATTAAATAGTGCAGCAGTTGCACGGTAGTACTCGTACATGCAACTGAATATAAACTCCACATCATTTAAGATGGAATAAAAAATGAAAATAAAATAAAAAGCTCCAGCTTTAACTAATCTTGGCCCACTGGATGATACTGCAACATTTACAGTTTGAGCATTATTGTGCGTTAATATATTAAAGAGTTTATACATTAGCTTACAGTAACCAGCCCACCAGGAATTTTCCCAACTCTCCTGATTGCCCACTCCAGCACTGATCACCCAGGTCCCCTCCGTACAGCAAAAGTAGCTGATCAGCTGAGACATGGTTGATGGTGATGTTTAAGGTCTGCTGCTTTAATCTGGCACTGGAGCCGCAATGCTAATATAGCTCACAAGTAATGGAAGCCTAATTTCTGCAAAGAACACAGCACAGACCAGCGTGAATCCCATGCTAGTTTATTCTTGTCCAATGCTGGTTTAGTTGGTCACCCAGCCTGGTCACCAGTATACCAGCATCAAAAACATATACTGATTTGCTGGTGACCAGCTATGCAGGTCTATGCTGTTTTTTTCTAGCCTGGATCTAAAAAACAGTGGTTTTCAAGCTGCAGGTCGTGACCTACTGGTGGGTCACAGTGGGGAGAGGAGTGGGTTGCAAAGAAGCTGGATGTGTGAATATTTTGTGTTTTGTTTTGTTTTATTTCCCCCCCACAAGCGCACAGCTAAAGATCAGAGGTGGGAAAGTGTTTTAGATCCAAAGTGGGAATCACTCCAGAGGTGGGAACTGTTATCATTGTGACCTTTAGTACAGGCCGCGCACGGCAAGCATGAAGAGCACAGTTAGTGTAATGCAAACAAGGATGGAAGCAATGCATGGTGAATTTGCTCACTGAGTCGTTCTTGGTTTTTTTTTGGTTTTTACCGGAAGCTTCACGCCACTCGAAGCATGCACAAAGTACATTTCACTGGACACTTTTGTCAATGAAATTGAATTGACTTCTTGTTCCGTTCTTTCTCAATTTTATTAATAATTGTGTTAATGAACAGCGTATAAACATAGAGGAATGAAATTCACATTATTAACTACTTCCATCGGATGCAATCGATTAGACAAGACGTTTGATATCTACTATATATGCTACTTTAGTTTACAACAGGAGATGCTAGGCTAACCTTGCTAACAAACACTGGACTTAGATTGCCATTAATCTCATCAGCATAAATACCAGTAAGATTCAATAATTCAGAAATCTATCAAAAAGCCTAAATGAGTTTTAGAAAAAGACTAATTTAGTCAAATTGCATAGATAGATCTTTTAAACCTGGAGCTACATTCTGCAATTGTGGGGTGTGTGCATGAAGGACAGGAGAGAGTGAAAATCCAACCACCTGCAGCTGAACGTTGCAAAAACAAAGGAGATGCTAGTGGACTTTTAAGGCCTTGATGTGGAGGTGGTCAGGTTCTACGAATTTCTGGGAATACATCTGGACGACAGGCTGGACTGGTCAGTGAATACGAACACCCTCCACAGGAAGGAACAGAGGTCTGAGAACTCCTGAGAATGTTCTACCAGTCTGTGGTAGCCAGCGTTCTCTTCTCTGCTGTAGTGTGTTGTTGAAGCAGCATTAAGAAGAGGGACACCGGTCGACTAGACAGGCTGGTAAGGAAAGCTGGTTCTGGGCAGGGAACAGAGCTGGAGTGTGGCAGACCCCTATATTAGTTATCAGACACTGTTATACTCCAGACCCCTATATCAGCTATCAGACACTGTTATACTCCGGACCCCTATATCAGCTATCAGACACGGTTATACTTTGAACCTCTAAATCAGCTATCAGGCACAGTTAAACTCTGAACCTCTATATCAGTTATCAGACACTGTTATACTCTAAACCTCTATATCAGTTTTCAGACACTGTTAAACTCTGAACCTCTGTATCAGCTATCAGACCCTATTATACTCTGTACCCCTATATCAGCTATCAGACACTGTTATACTCTAAACCTCTATATCAGCTATCAGACACTGTTATACTCTAAACCTCTATATCAGCTATCAGACACTGTTATACTCTAAACCTCTATATCAGTTTTCAGACACTGTTAAACCCTGAACCTCTGTATCAGCTATCAGACCCTATTATACTCTGTACCCATATATCAGCTATCAGACACTGTTATACTCTAAACCTCTATATCAGCTATCAGACACTGTTATACTCTGTACCCCTATATCAGCTATCAGACACTGTTATACTCTAAACCTCTATATCAGCTATCAGACACTGTTATACTCTAAACCTCTATATCAGCTATCAGACACTGTTATACTCTAAACCTCTATATCAGCTATCAGACACTGTTATACTCTGAACCTCTATATCAGCTATCAGACACTGTTATACACTGAACCTCTATATCAGCTATCAGACACTGTTATACTCTGAACCTCTATATCAGCTATCAGACACTGTTATACTCTAGACCTCTATATCAGCTATCAGACACTGTTATACTCTGAACCTCTATATCAGCTATCAGACACTGTTATACTCTAGACCTCTATATCAGCTATCAGACACTGTTATACACTGAACCTCTATATCAGCTATCAGACACTGTTATACTCTGAACCTCTATATCAGCTATCAGACACTGTTATACTCTAGACCTCTATATCAGCTATCAGACACTGTTATACTCTGAACCTCTATATCAGCTATCAGACACTGTTATATTCTGAACCTCTATATCAGCTATCAGACACTGTTATACCCTGAACCTCTATATCAGCTATCAGACACTGTTATACTCTGAACCTCTATATCAGTTATCAGACACTGTTATACCCTGAACCTCTATATCAGCTATCAGACACTGTTATATTCTGGACTCCTATAATAGTCATTAGACACTGTTACATTCCGGACCTCAATATCAGTTATCAGACACTGTTATTCTCCGGACCCTATATCAGCTATCAGACTGTATCACATGATATACTTCTTTCAGATTAATCTGTATAACTATGTTTACATATCTATACTGTTAACTGTGTATAATAATGACTATACTGTTAGTATTACACTATGACTATTATATTATCTATCTATCTGCACCCAGTGTCCAACGTACAGTCTTGTAGTACTACATCTTTTTTAAACTAAAACATAAAGGTTATACATAAAAGCACTACAGCACAGGTATCACAATCGCTGTCAAGGTTTCATAACTGTAGGACTGTTAACTAGTAGTGGAATATAAAGTAATATGTTGCATTCTATTTTTTTGTAAGCAGAACAAAGAAAAATTAAGGTATATTTCAACTGGGTGTGATATAAACTTGGAAAAACTACAAGTGCAAGTTCTAACTTATTCTAGTGTTAAGGTGCTACTTGGTTCTACAGGGATTGGTTGTGTCTTCTACTTCTAAATTTATTCATATGGAAAATGTTCTCCAGAACTGCAAGATTTATAAGCATTGGGAAGTGCTGGCATCCTCTAGAGAAAAGAAATATATATATATATATATATATATATATATATATATATATATATATACTTAGAAATATATATTACTTTTAATGTAGGTGTATGTAACCAGAGGTTTTGAGGCATTTACATATATATTGGTTATATATTCATTATTTATAAAAATAATGTAGTGCTTATTGATATAATATAATTGCATTAATTAATGCATTATTACGTTATTAATTAAATACACCTTACATAATGAATTAATACACCAATAAGGAAAGACTAACTTTGTTAGCCTTTTAGTTTTAGTGAAAAACTAATGATAAAGATAACAATCATGGCTTGGCTGATTGACTGCGTTTGGGGTAGGAAGGGAAACTAGATGAATCTGATTTGTAGCCGAACTGTCACTTTAATATTTGATAAATGGTTTTCACCTACATTCTGTGAAGCGAGACGACCACCTGCTCCAGGCGCTGCGGGATCAGCCGGGGGTGTGGAATCTGGGTCAGAAAAGATGGGTGCCGCTACAGAAGAATCTCGGAGTGGCCATCTGCACGACAGCCCACCACATTGACCTTCACTGCCCCACCAACACACTACCAGGTGCCACTGGAAAGAAACATGCCAAGATGAACAGAATCTGATTCTGCAACAGATGACCAGAATTGCTCCAGCAATGTGCTTGTGCATGTGAGTAATGTTTTACATGATGTTGTTACAAAAAAAAAGATTTTGTTTAGTAGTAACATATCATTTTACATTGGTTTCAATAATTAAATATTACAGTAGATTTTTTTAGACTCTAAAAATGACTACAAACTTTATATATAAACATGGCACCAACCACAATCCCACTATGGTCCTGATCAATCTCTCCAATCCGCCCAAACCCCCACCCCCTGACTCACCCTCAGGGTTGATCAGTGCATGTGGCTGCTTTGTTGTGTTATTTATTGTCATTGAATCATTCACAACCTTATTCATAACTCACACTCTTCTCAGTGCTGAAGAGTTCTGCTGGGACTCCTACGTTTCTTGCTACAAAGACTTGACTTGTTCTTTAACCATACAGGGTGCTGAATATTCACAAGCACCCCACCGGACCACGCTCCAGTGAAACACAATAGTGCCCTATGTCCCCATCATCAGGGTCTGACATAAATGCTCCATGAGCAGTTTTTCCTTCTGCTTTAAAAGTGTTGAAAGGTGAAAACTTATTCCACAGATTTCAAATGAATATTGTGTGTCTGTGCAGATACACAAGGTTCACAGCAATTGTTCTCTTCGTGGTTGTTTTCATATGCAGCGGCCTGTTTGGTAATTTATGTGCTGCACTTAGTTTTGTACAATCTCTGCTTTTCTCAAGATCAAAGTGAAACTGCATTTTAGCATAATTATGATAATTATGATCCTCTCTTATTTCCATCCACATATTTTAAATGACAACCTTTCATCTATTCAAATGCACAAGATCTGGAGCAGTTGTTCTGTGCATGTTTGTTTGTTTTGTCTTATTTAAAGTATCAAAAAAAAAGAGAAGAAATTGGTCATATCTTTTACTTTCTTAGGAATAGAAACTGGGAAAGCTTTTAAAAATTGACAATATTTCACATCAGGTTTAGATCTGTTGGTGTCTTTGTATCCATTTAGTCATGGCCAATTTCCATCCACTAGCTAGGTCTCCTACTATTAGATGATGCTACCAAGCTGGGAGGGTGAACATTAGGACATGCTGTTCTGAGAGACACCAGAAACACTGCTGCTAACACAAAGTCTATGTGCAGCTCAACATGCTTGGAGGAGAACCCTTACTCCTCATTCTGTTATATTGGCCTACACACCCAGAGGGAGTAAGGCCAGTTATGCTCTTGCAGTCTCCTGGCCATGGTAGGCAGTGGCACTCATGATCTGCTAATGATTGGGCCAATCAGTTGTGTATTTTATGGACTCACATACATCCTGTTCAGAAATACATACTTGAACATAAAAAAACCCATAAAATATACAGAAATAAGATCTGATCTGTTTGTACAAAACACTAAATGAAACACTGTGCATAGTGTTGTTAAAGGATAAATATCCATGATTTTAACAGAGACCCAACTTGCCCCTGTGTTATCACACATACTGATGTAATTTGATGGATTAGCCGCAGTCCTGAGTCATTCAGAGCCTTCGTTAAATACTCAATATGTTCAATATTTCACTGCTGTTCACAGAAAAACAAGCATCTCCAAAATTGCAGCTGTACAGAGGAAAGCAACATACTTTACATTTAATATAAGTCTGAAAAAAATGGACAAAAATGGAGCTACATGTTTTTCTTTGGACAGCGACGATATCTGAGGTGCAGTATAGCTCAAGTGGTCAGCCAGGAAGGCCTCAAAGCAATGGTGCAGCATCACACGAGTGACTGGCCAGCTAATGAAGCCTCATAACTCAAGCAGCTGGTATGGTATTACATTGTAGCAGCGCCCAAGTGGCTGACACGAGACGCCTTATCAGAGGGGAAATGATGTCAAGAAGTTGTAAGCAACAGTAAAGTCAAAAGTCTTGACATTCAAGTCACAATATATGAAGATAATCATTATTCAGCATTGTTGTGAGTATAGGATTCAAATCAAAACTATATCAGCCCTAAAACTAGCTTAGCAAACTTAAAACAACTGAATTGAATTTTGATTCAAATTTAGAGGACAAGAGAAACTAAACGGACTCAACTGAGCAAATGTTACAGAAATAAATACAAAATTATGGTAATGTATGAGGCTGAAGACTTAAGACCCAAAGACGAAGAAGTGTGGTGACTTCAGCCTCTTGGTGAACGTTGAACTTGTTATAAAACTGCTTAAATAGATTGATCTATATTTCTTTTGTTTTGTTACCATGAGGAAAAAGGCCATTTCACCATAGGCGTTTGTCCAGCAAGACTGCTTAGCCAGGACTTTGCTTTGCTTGGTATAGAAACTGGAATTTGAAAGTTTCACTTGTCTTCTGAAATAAAATAAGTCAAGCATAAGCACAGAAACATACATCTGAGGATGCTGCTGTATGTCAAATTCATGGCAGGACACAAATTCATGCGAGTGTCCATTCTCCACTTGGTTCTCGAGTCTTCCGAGTCCAAATCATTGATCCTTCTCGATATTGTCGGATTGAGTCTCAATTCATGAAATTTCTGAAATGGACTAGTCCATTTTGTTAGAACTTGAGTCTACACCTCTGAGCCTCTGCGCTATACAGCATAATGTCTGCCTTGGAGGCCTCGTGTCTGGGCCCCAATTTAGCCTATGCAGCCGGTCCAGGGAACATCAAAACATACACACAAACAATAAAAAACAGTAAACAAACAAAACAAAACCGATGTGAAGCAGTAGTTATATTGCATCAGCATACTTACACCAGAACACATAGAGAGACATTCATCAAACTAATGGTCATGCCATAATTGTTGACTAGGAGACATATACCTTGACCATGCTTGGCTGTTACTATAGCATCCCTTACTGCAATTACAATGCATTTGTCTACATGAGACGGCTTGCGTTTGTTTTCTTTGTGGATCTATTTACAGGAGTTCTGGGTTCATTTGACTAGTTAGTAGATTTCCACAGAAGGCCATGAGTCAACTTGAAACATTGAAAAGGCCATCATAAAAGATTTTTCTCAGCATTTACTCCGTATCATTCTATCATTAACCTTCAACACTTCCTTCATTTCTATTACTCAGGCTTGTGTTAGTCAGAAATACAGTTGCTTTTTTTTTACTGAACATATGTTCGTCAATTCCTTTAAGAAGTTTTTCTTCTTGTCTGGAGCTCATGTTAACCTCAAAAGCCTTACAGTTATTTTGTTATAAATAAGTGCTGCGTTTCAGAGTAGCCAGCATAGTGAACTGTAAAAAGACCCATCATTTTATTTCCATGTTGGAAACCATTATTAGACATGCCTGTCAGGTAAAACAACACACGGCTTTTTCATGTCAATATCTTTAGCTTTAATCACTGTGCCATCGTGCTGCTGGCAACGACATCTTTCACAGAACTGATGCAAGATGCTTCCACTATTCTCCACTTTATTTGAAATCCAACTGTGCCAGTTATATCGGCACTGCCAAAAGAACAGTATTGCCATTTGCCGTCTCCCGCGTCTTCAACCCGCCTCAATGTGTTACGCTTGCAATTTTTTTGTGCCTAGTTTTCCATCCAATGTGACATATGCCAATTGCTGCATTTTTCTGGAGCTGCCATTCATGGAATCTCATGCTGAACCATCACAGACAGTAATGTGAAGCGCTGAATTGTCTATTTTTGACCTAGTGGATGCACTCTATTGATTAGCATCCCTCTGTATTGACAGCAGAGCGGAAACCATTCTAGCCCCCTGAGAGGGAGCATGGCCAGCTATGCACACATGGATCTCCATCTGCGTGGATGGCTGTATCATCTCTGGGAATAATGTGTGCTTATTATATTTATCAGTGCAATTTTCATTTCATTATATATATATATATATATATATATATATATATATATATATATATATATATATATATATATATATATATATATTTCTCTTTAGGTCTATGTGGAATTCATCCATCAACATCAACAAGCTCTTTCAGACGCCGTACCAAGAAAACCAGATATAAACAACAATGACGTAAACACAGCAGTGAGTATGAAGCATTACTCTATCACCACAAAATCCATTTTGTGAAAGCCAAAAATGCACAGATAGTCATACCACCTTATTGTGGAGATACATATTTCAGATTACAGCTATGATCTCAACTCATATTTAATGAGTAGTATGTTTTTGAAAACGTTTCAGTTGCTGAGAAGCAGCTGACCCATCAGTTTGGTTGTTGTCCACAAGCAAAAACAACAGTTACTGGTCAGTAAGTTTTTGCCTCTGTCAAAGGTTAACAGCAAAACAAATCAGAATATGAATATATATATATATATATATATATATATATATATATATATATATATATATATATATATATATATATATATATTTGGCGTTTTGTGTCCAAGATATTATCTGTTGTACACATGCAGTGCCCTCCACAATTATTGGCACCCCCGTTGTGTTAAAAGCCTTAAAATAAATTACATTTTTATTGCAGAAGCATAACCTCACACAGAAAATTGTAGAAAAATGTAACCTTTAACTTAAGTGACTTAAAAAAACTCCCAGACTAAGAAACCATTATTTTTCACAATTATGGCCAATAAATGTAACTGAAGCATTTCTGTCATTTCTACTGTAGTTTATGAAGTTGATCTAGGAACCTTTAATTAGAAACTTATCACGTCCCATTTCCCTGGGGTATAAATGTGACTTGACACAGAGACCTATTTCTTGTATCCAAAGACAAGAGAACACACGATTCAAGTAAGGTTCTTGGGTGTCAAGTTTATCTTGCCACCACGCACAATATAGAGGATGGTAAGAGAAGCAAAAAGTTCTCCAAAGCTCACTGTTAGAGAATTGCATCAAAGAGTAACATCTTGGGGTCACAATGTCTCCATAACAACCATGAGGCGCTGTCTACAAGCTGTTTGGGAGGCATGCATGGAAAAAGTCTTTTCTCACATTACAAGCATTGTCCTATATTATTAAAAAACATATATATATATATATATATATATATATATATATATATATATATATATATATATATATATATATATATATATATATATATATATATATATATATATATATATATATATATACACACACACACACACACACACACACACATCTTAATGAGAGGTGCCAATAATTGTGGAGGGTCAAATTAATTAACATTAGCATCCAGTGGGAAAAGCCAAACTGGCCCTTTCTGGATCCCCTTGATGTCAATTATGGGTTTTATAGGGTGTCTTTGTTATGAGCCCACATTTTAATGTCTCATTTATTAGCTGTCTTTATGTTCTCTGAAGCTAAAGTGAAGATAACTAGCCTTAGTCAACTATCTCCTTCCCAGCTAGCTAGGTGAAGCAGTCTTAGCTAGATAGCTAGCTGTCTACATACGCCCTTGTCTGACCAACTAGCCTGACAACCAAATATAGCAACCTGGTTTAGCAGATCACCTGCAGCTTATTAACAGGTGCTTATAGTCTCTCCATGCACTGCACTCAATGTGTGGTATTATTCGTAACACACTGTTATTCCCAAAGCCAGCTCCTAGCAGGCTTCCCATTAGTTCAGTAACGCCATCTCTCCACAGCGGGGATCCCTCCAGAATGGAGAGAGTTGTTACCTCCCTTACAGGGATCCTCTCCTGGCACGCATAGGAGCTACGCAAAGGACTACCCCCTTTTGTTAAACTGTCCAGATAGGACCTAGATCCTGGTAGTATTCCAGGCACTCGAGGGCCTCCGATGTCCATGCCTGACTGCCTGGTTCTGTGCCTTATTTCACATTTTCTTCCCTGTTGTGTTAATAAAGGCTTGCGTATGGATTGAAATATCCTGCCTGAATCTAATGATTCGTTACATCTACATAAGGTCCAGTGTGTGCCCTAACATTAGTTGGATAGTTAACATTAGAGCCCACTGGCATCAAACTTTGTTTTCCTTCCTTTGTTTAAGAATTGTAACTTACCTTATCAACTGCAGCCATTTCCTCTTTTCTTTCTCAGAACAAGCGCTAGAATGATAAGTCGTTTTTTGGATCTTTTCAAATAAGAACCTCAGCCAGCACAGTAGGGACTTGGACATGGACGTGAAGGTCAATATGTCGCAGCTTAACAAGCAGATAGTGAAAGTTCCGGATATGCCCCTGTTTATGTAACAAGAGGTTTTGAACCATTTCTATTCATCTGCTTTCATCTGAAACTAATACATGTAAAAAGCTGGTTGGTGTGTTTCAATGATATAAAAAGGATATATATATATATCTTTCCAATGTGAATGTACTGTAGAAATTCTTTTTTACTCTGTTCTCCTAAAGCATATGATGCTGAATTGAGTAGGTCAACACACACACACACACACACACACACACACACACACACACACACACACACATGCATGCTAATCTAATATTGAATAGAATAAATACAGACAGTGATCTATTATGTTTATACTGGCTAATGTAATAGTGGCTAATGAATTGATCTGCTCATCTTTCTGTCGAGGGACACTTAACCTATTATTTGTCTTCAGGAAAGTACTCTGATTATTAGCAAATTATTGGGATCTTTAGAGAGTATTACTCTCCTTATCTTAAATGTGTTATTGAATACCCAGGTGAAAACTTCTAATTTTGAAAAAAAAATCTATATAGACATGAAACTTCCTGCCTCATTTTGGAAGCTTCATTGACTAAACAACACGTCTGAATCTTGCGTAAAAGGTAACAGGACAGAATTTTCCTTTTTAACATTGTGATGTCTTGTGATGAGGACATAAAATGTTGTGGCCACCTATATAGCCAATCAACAACAAACGAGAGCTGAGAGAATGTATTTGTGTATAGTGTATAGTGAATACCTATGTATGTAGTATGTAAAAGGTGGTGTCATCTTGCTGGTGCATGACCAAGACAAAAAAGGAACTGGTTAGTGTGAACGTACCCCTGCTGAGTGGGAGAATTTTTACTGTGCAGAAGTCAAAGACCACCCTATATTAATTTGATGTTGAGGTCTGGAATGGTCAGGTGTTTTTAGAACACCAGCAGCTTCTTTGTTTAATGGGCCAATTTTTCTCTGTTAGGGGTTTTTGTGACAGCTACACATCCTTTCAGACCCATAGCATTGAGTTGTCTTCGAACAGTGGAAGAATAGCTAACACCGGCTGTAAAGTAACCCTATAACTGCTTAAGTTGAGAACACTTTTATCACCATCTTCAACCTACCTAGATGTTATCTACTAGTCTGGCTAGAATCTAAAATTGAACCCCAGTATAAATCAGTAAACGATTGAGGATAGCACAGGTGGTGGGCCACTTTTTGTTTCAATACCAGGTTTAACATGTTGTCAACTCATACTAATAATTTCCTTCTGGGGAAATCCCCATCTTAATGGTGGCTCCACTACTGTATTAGCTTAATTAAGTTTGTCAGATGACCCCTTAGGAGGGATGAAGGATGGAGTCGACATAAACAGTAGAACTTGCCCAGAAATCATTTTAAATCAAGATCAATTAGATCTTACAGGGACTCCCACAGAGCCTGCTTACTATATTTTGTGCATCTTTGTTCTCTTGTACTTAGAATTGCAGAGCTGCCAACTGTCCCAGTACATACAATCAGTCTGATCTCCCACTCTACCTTCAAACTTGTATATTCTCCTGCAATTTCATTTAAGTACATTAAACTCATCACTGCATCCAAGTATCCAAACCTACAGTGAGCAGGTTGCTGATTGGTTACTAGCAGCTGGTTTGTACAGTTGGTTGTGAACAGAGAGAGTCACTGAAATGAAGACTGCACTTGATTTAATTGCTGCATGTCTGAGTGAAAAGACTAACTTTGTTGTTGAGTTTCTTGGCTGGCTGGAACCCAGATTCTGCAGATGAGGCAATGAGGAGGTAATGTTACATGACAAGCCACTTACTTAAGCAACTTATCTATGTATGAAAATGTTGTGATCCATGCTTGGCATTCAGAAATTTCAGATTTCTGACTAGGAAGTTTACAACAACACTCTCCGAAGTTGGAATTCCAGTTGGGAAACCTGAGCTACAACCCTAAAGCACAGCTAAATGCTAACTTTTCCTCTAAAACATTGTTTCTCTGTGGAAGATGTTTTAGAATTGTGTTTCTGATTTCTGTCTGCAAAGTAAATGGAGTGATTTAAAAGTCTAACTGGCTCAAATTCCTCGAAGTTGGCAGACCTCTGCCAATTTTGCTAGTTGGTTAGTTAGCAATCTGTGGGCTACAGAGCGAACTACAGTCAAAAAAAAAAAAAAAAAAACCCAGAATGGCATGGCAGTCAGTCGAAACCTAAGCCACCTAAAACTAAGCCAGATAAAACAATTACACAAAGTTTTGGTATGTTGGATTCAAACTTCTCAAAAATGATTTGTATTACAAGGCTGCTTCGTTAGCTTACAGCTAATTTAGCCAAGGAAAGTGCTTATTGAAAAATAGTCATAATAAATGAAAATCAGTCATAATAAAAATAGCAAGTCAGTCAAAACATGCCTGGAAGTGCTTGTAGAAACAAATCTGACCGTAATTTCATTAGATCCTACCTGCTGGATGGGCAATAGGAGAGGTGTTCTATACAACGTAATTGATTTTGCTACGTTAACATTTTTAACTCAACCGTCTTCCATATCAGCAGTGAAAGGTGGCTGAATGGTCAGAAAAGAGAAGAAGGGTTAGAGGCAAGAGGCAAGTTCATTATGTTAGGAAAGTCCATAAAAGAGAGAGAACAGAATAGAGAAAGTGTTAGAGAGTGTAGCGTAATTAGGGTGTAGACGTGTGTAAATTAATGACCATGTTTCGGTTGCCTCCATGGCAGTGCCGTACAGCAGTGTTCAGTTACAGGAGGAAAAACAGACTAGGAGGAATGAATGAGGCTCATTTTCCACTTTAATGACCTTATTGCGCACAGGGGCCAATAGAGCAGACTATTAAAGCATATACAGCAAGTAGCAGAGGAGCCTCATTAATTAAGGTACCACTCCGAAAAATCGTGCAACTCTGATTTATTTGAACTGAAACTCTAGATACTTCAGGAAAAATCAACCCTAATGAGTCATGAACCGTGATGAAAAGTCATAATGGAACAGTGCTGGAGGAAAAGAACCAAAAGCAGAGGTAAAATTGAAAGGTTAAAGGAATAGTTCCATGAAAAATCTAATTTAAACAACTCCCCACTCTCCAATTGGGCAGCCCTGGTCAAATTAAAACCCAAATGTGGTTGATTTTCTGAGCTAAATTACGTTAAAACATCCTCTACACACTTTGCACACTTTAACGCACAATGATTGTCCATTTATGAATTGAACACATTAGGGGGAAAAACTACAGACAATGCAACCTGTGCAAAAGTTATGGTACACTTGCAGAGAATCGTTAATGTAAATGTGTTCCTTGTAGAGAATGTGCTTATTTTCACTTACCAAAGTCAGCAAGACCTTAGATTGGACCAGAACCATTTAAACATTTACTTATGACTTATGTATAAAAGGCAGAACTACAGGGTAAGTTGGGAAGCTTCCTTAAGTTTGTTTTTAATGTGCAATTTTATAGAAAACAATGTGAATTTCAATTAATAAAAACATATAACAATGTCTACTTCAGATTTCATTCATTTAATAATATTATTTTGTGTAAATGTGTTTTTATATTACTAAAAATGTTGCCTGGTTTAGTTTTCCCAGTTTCCCAGTAAAAAGGTTAACACATCCTCCAAACACTTCTACATATTGTAACACTTAATATCAAGAAAATATGAAAGTGATTTGCGCAACGTTTTAATAATTCATTAAATTGTTGTAAATTTCATGTATATTTTGCACCAAAACGTTGCTGAAAATTATATATTTAGGCATTTTATCCGTAAAGAATATGTTCACTTAGAAAATCAACAAAACATGAGATTTGAAAATATGTTTCATTGTTTATTGTGACTTTTTGCATGTGCCTATTAGCTTGTTTGGCTAATTTTGTTAATATAAGCTAATCAAGGGCAGTAGGGCTTTCACTAAAAGTTATAACATTAATTAAGTAAACAGTGTTCACTCAATCATATGGCAAAGCCACCCCTTAAGTAACTTAAAGTTAAAATAAATTTATTTACAGTTAGTCGTCTAATTTCATATATTTATACTTTTACTATACTCGTAAAAACCCATTTTGTTACTACAGTGAAAACAGTTTATCCACTCCTGCTTTAGACCTGCATAAAAGAAACCAAACAAGATTTTAGTAGGCTTTAGTGGGACCCTGGCATTACTACAGTATGTAGTTGTGTTTGTTCTGTTATCTTAAATGTTTAATTACATCCTTCCATTTTCTTTTAACCCAGAAATTTAAATGCAGTCTTCTTAATAGCAGACATGTACAGAGATGGCAGTTTAACAGTTTTGTCACTTTGTGCTTACAGTTCAGTCCATCACTCGGCACCAAGCCCTAAAAGCTGGGCTTTTTTTTTTTTTTTTTTCTTCATCAGATGGTTCAAAATTGATATGTACTGCTATTGTATCTTACGCTTGTGACCTTTTCCAAGCAGCATCTTTTCCTGCAGCAGTGTTCAAGTGTCATCTGTAATACCGAAACACAGAGCAGTCTCCTTTACTGAACGCTGAACTGTCCGCCCTGTTCTGCACAATCACTATAGGTGTCAGCTTGACATCTCTACAAACTGCAGATAAAACCACCTCATCTGTTAACAACACACAGTTGTTGGTCATTCTATGAGGTACATGATTGTTCTTTTCAAATCTGTGAGGCTGTCAGTCAGGAAAACATGCAACAGTTTAATGGGTTGTGATGTGGTTGAAATAAGCAATAAAATGGACAAGCAGTTTTCACCGTGGCATGTGTGTTGGTGTCAGATATTCATGCACAATATCTCTAGATTCTAGGAAAATGCTGTGCCAAAAAACATAAGTACCTGGTTAATAAGAGAAGTCAGAGGAGAATGGCTAGACTTGCTAGCAGAGAGGCCACAAAGACCAAAATAGTTGTTATAGTAAGTAACACTATGCACAACATCATTCAAGACCCTGATATTGGGTCTGTCTCCAGTGATTTTATCACAACATGTTTAGTGGACTACATCTTTCTTTTCCACATGTCATGAACATGTCTTTAGTAATCACTTCTGACTGGATCTTGGAGGAGAGGTACTGTGCACATTTACTGCATCTGTCTCTTGCTGCCATTTGTTGTTGTCTTTAATTGTTTAGTCTGCATGGACTGCTAATGCAGCATAAACTAGAGAGGAGGCAAAAAAGCTGTCCTCATTTCTGCTGTGATGATGCTGTTGATTAGGCGGCTCTTTGTTGTTGTTGGGGACACATCAAGACACTCTGGTGTTCACATTATGAATGTTATGGGGCTGTGTGCATCTCCACCACATCGGAAGATTGATCTTGATTGATCTTGATTGATCGGGTCTTAGTGCATCTCCAAGACAAATGTACTTAAGGCTGTCCACTCATGACTGGAACACTCAACAAGCATTTTAATGCCAGGTGTGAACACTTGAAGTGTATATATAGCATTTGGTGGATGTCCTTCCAATAAGATGAGAACTGCAAGATAAAGCTACAGTGGTTAAGTGATCATCAACACTACATATTTAAAAACTGGATCATCGTTAACTGTTCTATATAATACCTAATTCTTATACACAATGGCTAATATGGACAATACCACAGATATCTGTTTTAATTGTGTAATTGAACCTCCATGTGGGACAACTGACCCTTTCTGAAATAAACTGAACCAGAATTGTTGCTGTGTTTATATCTCATTCTGAAGGCCATTATTTTAGATATGGTTGAGTAGTGGTGTGATGTTTTACATGTTCCTGTTCATAACAGATAGAACGTACAGGGAAGTGGTCACCAACCCTCCAGAGCAGGTGTGGCTGGGACTAGACTCTGCAGGAAGGTATATGTCCAGATCCAGTGTTGGGAAAGAAAAAGTAAGCATGTAAGTATGCATTGATAGACATGAATAACGCATTAGTAACTAACCATGTGTAGAGTAGTCAACTCCATGTACGTAACTGTCAGTCTGTCGTAAATACTTACCTAAATATATCAGAGTATCTTTTGCAGTTTATTGGATATTTTAGGTAGCTTACTCTTATAACTTAGTGCATTCTGATTAGCAGCGATGGTAACAAGAAATCAACCAAGCATAGATTAACCAAAGAAAGACTATATACTAGATATATAGACTAGACAATACCTGCATTCGTTTTCAACTTAGCCTGACTTTGGCTGATAAGATGGTCAACATGAACTGCCGATGACTGCAGGGGTGAGGCATTGTTGTCAGGTCAGACACCTTCTACTTCTCCTAGTGCGAGCTCACAACAATGACTGATCTCAGAGTGTTCACCTTTTTGATTTTGGTTGCCTTTTGGTAAAACATTTCTTATATATTATTTATATGTTTAATGATGATTAACCTTTCCTTACAGTTCCTGTCACAATAAAATGTAAAGAAAAATCCATTAATCTTTATTTTAGTAGAATTCTGTCTTTCTGTTCTTCAGAACACTGCAGTGTGTGGTGGCCATTTGTAAAAATGAGCTGCCAGAAGGAGGAAATCAAATAAATGGCCTCCCCGTCGGGAGAGAAGTTAACAGTTCTGAAGTTCTTAGAATGAAAACATAAACATACGTGACACACACATCATGTTTATATTGGAGACTCCAGCCGTTGAGGGGGATGTTTTTTTACAACATCACCACAAAGTCGTGTTGTAGCTCAAGCAGTAAATAGAGAGCACTTGCAGTACCTGTCTTCAAAAGTGGCCAATCAGAGGCTTACCAATTATGGGGGAAGCTAGCAAAGGCTAGCCAATCATGGGGTATCCTGTCATATCTTGAATTATTATGAATGCGAACAGATTCTGAACTGGTTTTAAACACGTTTTTTTATAGGATACAAATATGTATTTGTAAGATATAAAATGTATTTGGTTCTGATTATATAGACACATCTTATAGCTATAACACCTTTAACTCTTCTGGGAAGGCTTTCAACAAGGTTCAGGTTTTTTACCATTCTACCAGAATCGCCTGGCTCGCAGTCTTCGCTGAAGCATTAGTAGTTCCTGACAACCCCACACCATAACCCCCTTCCACCAAACTTTACTGTGGGAAATTGCCAGATGGAGAAACGTGATCCGCCACTCCAGAGAACACGCTTCCACTGCGCTAGAGTCCAGTGCCGGCGTGCTTTACACCACTGCATCCAGTGCTGAGTTTCTTTACACCACTGCTTCCAATGGCTGAGTTGCTGTCGCTCCCAATCGCTTCTGCTTTGTTATAATACCACTGACAGTGGACTGTGAGATATTTAGTAGTGAGGAAATTTCACGACTGGACTTGTTGTATAGGTGGCATCCTATCACACTACCACGCTCGAATTAACTGAGCTCCTGTGGGCGATCCATTCTTTTAGAAATATTTGTACAAGCAGTCTTTATGCCTAGGTGCTTGGTTTTATACACCTGTGGCCATGACACACCTGAATTCAATGATTTGGATGGGTGAGTGAATACTTTTGGCAATATAGTGTATGATTTAAAAAATCAGAAAAATGTTTATAATGCCAAGAGGCCTCAATTAATTCTTTATATTGCAAGGTTAGCTATATGATACAGATCAGGTTTTAAAAAATACTGAAATATTCCTTTAAGGAACAGTTAAGACACCTTCAGAATGAGACAACAAGAATCACAATGTAAAACTGATTGTAATGAAAATGATACATTACTGCTTTATATGAAATCTTTTTCTGTGATTTGTGTATGCACTTATTATGCTATATTTGCTTCCTATGTATATCATATTAAATATGTTTAAAAGTAGTTATATATATGTTAGGGTATAATCACTCTGAAAATTAATTGACACTATCAGTGCTGGACCAAAACAGTAAAGTAATTTCATGACACAATCTACAATCTAGCGTGTTAAAGAACGAATTGTGCTCTCCTTCAGATTTGGCATGTCTCTGCTTCCTATTGTGTAGCAAAGGCAAGATTATGAATCTTCCATGAAACAAAATGATGAAATAACTGGAACATCTCTGTTCCAGAGCTTGGACAGTGTAGTGGCATTGCATCATGACACGTAATGAGCGCGACTCGTTTTGCCAGGAGCCTGCAGTAGCGTACTGCATGTATATTTTATGACTGAAGTTGGAGGGAATGTATGGTAATCTAAAACCTGTGTCAAATCTCACCCACAGCATACTGTGACCTAATGAAGCAGCCAGAGTGAGGGCTGCCTGTAGGCTAGAACGACTTAAAGAGCAGTGAAAGCTTCACTGCTCAGCATGAGGACGATGGCATAGGCCTTTGAACCAAGGCCCAACCACTTGGGAAACAGAGGAAGACACTTGGTATTAGAGGGACTCGGCCCAGTGAATCATAGAAACTACTATCATTCAAAGCTTTACCCTTCTGCCTTATTAAAATGACTGAAGTCTAATTTGCAGAATTTCACCCATGCCCAAAACATAGCTGATCTGCCAAGACATGTTTGGGGTCTGATTATACTGTCTATTATACTTCACACTGGAGCTACCAAGCTAATATGTAACGGAAGATTAAACCAATTAGCACTGAGCAAACTTGTTGTATGCTTACCTCAAACCATGTTGAGTTGTTAGTTAATCTTTAAGTGTCTGGCTTTGTGGTTTTTGACACTGTATGAAATTCTGTTGAAAAAAATATATAATTTTTTTTTTGCCTAACTGCAGCATTAGGCTTATATCTCCAGTGAAAAATGAGAGAACATAAAGTCAGTCTTGACTGATCAGTTACATTTAGGTCCAGTGGGAAAATTGTCTAAATTTTATCCAGCAATTAACATATTTTTAGGAAATTCACAACATACAGTATTGCTAGTGAAGGTACACACACACACACACACACACACATATATATATATATATATATATATATATATATATATATATATATATATATATATATATATATATATATATATATATATATATATTTTGGAAATATTTGTTTTTCTTTGGACAGCGACAATATATATAATCCTAATGAGAAGGTACAACTACATTGGCCTTTCTTTTTAAATTTTAATTTTCTTAATTTTAAAGTTTTACACAGTCCAACTAAACTAGAACAAAGGAAATTTTGTACCAATGTATTAAACTGTGGCCAATTAATGATAAGATATTTTATAATTACAATACCCCACTAGATGGATTTGGTCAAAACCTGTTCACCCTAACCTCTGTCTTATCAGGTGTACCTGAAAAGAGAGTAATAAAAGAGACAAATGATAAACACTAAGTTTATTGACTTTTCCATGCTCTGTGCCCACAAACACGTTTTCAAGTATTCTTTATATTTTTATATATATATATATATATATATATATATATATATATATATAGTTGCAAGGTTGGAGTTAGCCATCTGTGACTAAATCGTCTCAACAGTTTATGGCGATTTCATGTTTTTCATTCAGATCTAAAGATTTCCTCCTCTGAGTAAATTGACTTTGCTGATGTATCTTGAGGCAAAGTAGCAGTCTTAAAGTTTGCGTTGATGTGAACAACACAGCTGAGCCAAAACATTATGGCCACTTGCCTAATATGCTGTTGGTGTTTCGTGTGGTGCCAAAACAGCTCTGACCCACCAGGACATGGATTCTGCAAGGTGCCCTGTGGTATCTGGCACCAAGATGTAAGCAGCAGATCTTTATTTTTTGTCTTGTAAGTTGGAGCTGCTGTGAATCGGACTTCTTGTTTCAGCACAGACACTCAATTGGATTGAGATCTGGCAACACCTGTTCCAAAGCATTTCCAAACAATGTGTGTAGTGTGGTAGACAGGTGTGGTCTTTGCACTAGGCAGAAGAAGGCAGGCACCTACGGCCTCCTTAAGCCAAGAGGCCCTGGAATATACAAATTAGGCCCTCTCCACTTGTTGATGTACATATCTATTCTGAAATGTATACACATTTAATTTTTTTTGTAATTTCTATGC
Source organism: Megaleporinus macrocephalus (assembly GCA_021613375.1). Taxonomy (NCBI): domain Eukaryota; kingdom Metazoa; phylum Chordata; class Actinopteri; order Characiformes; family Anostomidae; genus Megaleporinus; species Megaleporinus macrocephalus. Next base: position 34,678,590 of record CM038715.1, read on the forward strand.
AGCTGCACCCCCAGTCGTGAGTGTAATGAACTATCCCATCCTGTAACACAATGACTGTATTCCAGAAGGAAATGAATCTGCATGCTTTTCCATATCCACTTATCCATAAGTGCCACAGAAATACTCAAAACAACAGCAAGTGATTGGTCGACTGTAGTATTGCAAAGCTTTCAGGTTGTCCACACTGGATAGAGCAAATGCATGTGACAAGTCAAAATGTAAACAAACCTCAGACCTATCAGCTAAAATGGGTTTCTATGCTGTGCTGCTGGATTTAACTGCTGACATGTATCTCGCTTGCTAAGTGCTCTAATCTATCAGTGACACAAAACAAACAGTATTTTTGTACCTCCAACTTGCAGCTCTCTCAAAATGTCTCAGCAGATTGTTTTCTTACTGTTAAAGTTCTAATATTTTATACTGGAAGGGTCAAAGAAATCCCTCCTTTTCTCCATTGCATGGAAGAGTTTCTCACCATCCATTCAGAGGGGGAGTGGCAGAGTGATGCAAGCCATCAAAATTACAAAGCTCTCTGCCACGCAGCTCCATTTTTTAAAATAATCAAATTCAAAAAGTCATTTCACTTAATACAATTAAAATGTACAATATTGTGCAATGGCCATCTAAGCTCATTGTTTAAAACCCTCTTAGCAATATTTTCACCAGTAAGAACACCAGATATCATTAGAACAGATGTAAATAACCATAAAAACAATACAAAGGAACATGAATATCTTATTGTGAAAGAAATAGATCATATCTTGAGCTCGAGTTTGAACAACAAAGTGTAGATCCAGATTTTTCCTGGACGCCCCAGACATTGTATAAATGTGTTCAGTTCCTTCAGCAGCAATCTTGATTTAGCTTAATGAAGTACTAAGCAGTCAAAGCAGGTATTAGATGAGAACTGTAAGTAATACTGGGTTGTTTCCACAAGGAGACGCTTGGAAAAGGTTAAATAAACACACTGACATATGTAAAAGCACTACTTACTGTATCAATGCTGTTTGACTATTGAAGTGTATTGCTGAGTAAATGAAAGCTTTCTGTCTGGAAAAAATAGCTTTTTGAATATAATCATGTCTTCAAGAGCCTAAAACTTATGCACGGCATAGTGTATACACAAATTAAATAATGTTGTGCTATTTTATCACAATCTTAAAATGTGGAATATTATATACTAAGTCCTCTCCTGATGGTAGCATACTTTGAGAATACCATGAAGGGGTGTACCTGATCCACAATGATGTCCTGGGGCTGGTATCACTGTGACTGGTATCCCGCAAGGCAGAAGAGTGTGATGCACCCTGACCTGACATGCTTCTCCCATAACCATCATTGAAAAATTGTGTGACTTGTGCCACAGTAGCCCTTCTGGTGGTTTGAACCAAACAGGATAGCCTTTGTTGCCCTGTCGAATCGATGAGCCTTGGGTGCCCAGCACCATGTCACTGGATTTTGGTTTGTTCCTCATCTGAACACTGCCAGTAGATACTCACTACTCACTGCTGACCAGGAGCTCCACAAAAGCTGTCATCAACCCTTTTCAAAGTCATTCAGATTTTCAAGCCTTCCATTCTTCTTGTATTCAACAAATCGACTATGAGAACTGACTAATATATTGCAGACCTTGACATGCACCATTGCTACGAGATGTTACATCAGTGTATATAGCAGTACAATCAAAGTAAAGGAAATCAAAGGGTAGGGTGTAATATGAGTTGAGCTAGCCAACAACGTTACAGTTGAAGTTGGGGAACGTCCAGATGTTTACCCTTTTAATATCATAACACATCACAACAAAAAAAAAATCTAGCTACGAGTTATTATGACATGAAGTGAGTTTAGTGCTCTGGTGTCTCATTATTCTGAATAGGAATTTGCCAGTGATGTGTAAAGCTTACCCAACCTTGCTACAAGAGAGCACATCTGTGACTGTGGATATGCCAAATGTGTTAGGCATGCCATCTGTTTTGCCCACCAACACCAGTTAGAGTAATGCAAACCAGCACAGATAGGAGATGTTTTAAAACCTGCAGGTTTTCTGGTACAGGCACGCCAATGTAGACTGAAGGCAGCACCATCAGGAACATAATTGGAGTGAAAGATGTTCAGCAGTAAAAGTTAGCGGAAATACCTCCTCTCTTGTTTTTTTCTTTCTGGCTTTCCATTGTGTAGGCTTGCTAAGCCTAATAATCCTCCGCTATCAACAGTAATTCAATTTAACATAGTTCATTAAATTAAACCCTGAAGACTGATCACAGCAGCCTTAAATGGCCTTCCGTTATCTCATTACGCTTTCCCCTGTCTTAGTGGATAGGTTCAGCGTAAAGGCAGAATGGGAGGCTCTCTGAACATAGAGCCTGTGATTCTGTTAAAAGTGACGAGAAAATCCACACCATTTACAGGAGATATTGCAGAAATAGCCCACTTGCACGCTTTCTAGTTGGCAGGAGTTGGGAAATTGAGCAAAAAAACATATTAGATGCTTTTTCGGTGCTCGGCTGAGCACAATGAATGCCATTATATGGTCATGTGATGAAATAAAATATGAAACTAAATGTGGTCAAGAAGAAAAAAGCCCTCGGATGATGGCGCGTAATCCGTACGGTGTGTGTAATCTGGCCTGGAGAGACGGCCTTTCAGTGTAATCAATCTCCCCAAAAAAACTTTTAATGGAATCAATGAAGAAAAGTAGCATTGATTTCTACACATTCCAGCCACCATTTTTAGCCATTACTCTCTGTATCTCAGCCCAGCCACACTGCAATATAGGCTAATAGCATTTTGTATAGAGTGACCCATTTGTAAAGTGGCACACTTTCATTACGGTTTGCCATTAGTCCTTACACACACATATGCACAAACACACACACACACACACACACACACACACACACACAATAACTTTGGCCTTATGCTGCCCTCTGTCTGGCCCAAATATATTGCAATAATTTATTTTCCAAAAATAGGCTGGCGTGAGAGTTACATGCTTCGCAGCAATATGACAAATAGACAATTTGTATGCTTGAAATTGGTCACATTTTATATGCGCATGCACAATGAAGCCAGCACACATCCTCTTATTGTCACACACCTGCGGTGGAATATGAAAATCTTACATTATATGCTGCTTAGTGTCCATCATTTTCCGACACTGCTGCTTCGCGGCCTTGTTCATCACTGCCGACGTGAGCTACGATTCCATGAATGTAGATTTGAATCAAAAACTTCATGTACTTTTCAGTCCATACCGCCTGTATATGTGTTATATAAAATATTTCTTCTCCACCAGATAAAGTATAGTACATAAAGTCTACACTCACTGTGTACATCATCAGGCAGACCTCCTGGTATCTGCAATCGCTGTCTGTTTTTTTTTAGCTGCACTCAAGAAAAACAGTGCACTCGGTAGTCTGTCTGTTTCACTGCATACTTTGTTAACTTCACTTTCACTCTGTTCTTTAGTGATAAGGACCACCACAGGACCACCACAGAGCAGGTACTATTAAGGAGGTGGATCATTCCCAGCCTTGCAGTGACACTGATGTGATGGTAGTGTGTTAGTGTTGCGCTGGAGTGAGTGGAGTGGTAAACACTTCAGCGTCACTGCTGGATTGAGAATAGGCCTCCCACCACCAACATCCAGCCATCATCAGTCTCCTGTGACCACTGATGAAGGACTAGAGGAACACAAACTGCAGCAGCAGATGAGCTATCATCCCTGACATTACACGGTGGACCAGCAAGGTAGGAGTGTCTAATAGAGTGGATGGTAAGTGGACAGAGTAGTCAAGGACTCCGGCAGCACCGCTGTGTATGATCCACTCATACCAGCACAACACATAATGACACACCACCACCATGTCAGTTTCACTGCAGTGCTGAGAATCACCAACCAACCAAATTATTAGTGCTGTGATATTAAGATCAAAAAAGGGAAAAAATTATAATAGATAAATTATTTAATTATTAACAACAACACTAATAATAATAGTAATAAAGATAATAATAATAATAATAATAATTATTATTATTATTATTATTAGTAGTAGTAGTAGTAGTAGTTGTAGTAGTAGTAATGTAATTACCTCTCATGGTTTCTCTTACCACTGCTGATGACACTCAACTAGTGTTTTCCTTTCCACCATCTGATACTCAGGTTTGCAGTCGCATCTCTACATGTGCAACTGACATTTCTTCTTGAATGACAGCGCATCATCCTGAAGCTCAGTCCTAGCTAAGTCCTGAGCTGCCATTCATCCTTGGAACTACAGGTCCTCGCCATGATCTTGCCACCTCATTTGAGAACCCTTTGACTGTTCTATCTGAAGATACAAGAAGCCTTGGTGTGATTCTGGATGACCAGTTATCGTTCTCAGCCCATACTGCTAATCTGACTCGGTCATGCAGATACTTCCTCTACAGCATCCAACAGATTCGACCCTGTCTCTCTCAGACTGCCACCCAGGTCCTAGCCCAGTCTCTTGTCATTTCAAGGCTTGGCTACTGTAACTCGCTCTTGGCTGGTCTTCCTCTGTGCAACTGATCCAGAATGCATCAGCACGGCTCGTCTTCAATCTTCCCAAGTTCACTTATGTCACTACATTGCTGTGCTCCCATCACTGGCTTTTTGTACCTGCTTGCATTAATTTTAAAATAGTGATTCTTGCCTACAAAGCCAAGGGTGGACCAGCTCGTCCTTACCTTATGGCAATGGTCAAAAGTCCATCTGTATCTCAAGTCCTTCGAGTTTCAAGTACAGCTCGTCTTGACCCGCCATACCTCAAGATGCATGGAAGACAGTGTCAAGACTTTTTTTCTGTTCTAGCACCCAGAAACTAGAATGAACTTCCATTGGCTGTCCAAACAGACTTTCTCACGGTCTTCAAACGCAGACTGAAGACCACCATCTCTTTGTGAAGCACTTATAAGCACCAATCTACTGTATTATTGAAATGAATCATATTGCACTTATACAGCTGCGCTTGAGTCTTCTAGGTATGTACGCTGGCTGGGTATTCCTGGGTATTACACTTATACTGTATGTAACCTTGTATTTCATTCTCCTCTCTATAGGTATTTCTGTCTTGCTAGGTGTTCCTAGGCATTGCATTTGTACTGTATGTAACCTTGTATTTTGTTGTCTTCTCTACAGGTATCAGCACTGGCCCTTGTTTCTGGCAGTGTCTGAGTTCAAGGGTAGTTTAACCTTAAACCTGTTTGTACCAACTAGAGATACATACTCTGACCGAACCCAATGCACTGCGGTAAGTCGCTCTCGATAAGAGCGTCTGCTAAATGGTGTAAATGCTACTAGTATTATTTTATTTGTTACGGTTGCCATTATTATTATTATTATTATTATTATTATTATTATTATTATTATTATTTATTTAAGCGGCAACTAAAAAAGTATTCTTTATTATGTAAATACTTTCACACACTTCAGCAGCCTCTTCAGTATGGAAGCAGTTTGTAGTGGTTCTCTCCTGCAGCTGCTCTTCATTTCAGTTTTGACCTTTTCCCTCATCCTCAGTTCCATTCTGCAGCTTGTAGTTTGAGTCAAAATTAATGTTTCACTGTTTGGTGTATTCAACAAAGATATCTCACTATTACATGCTCATTAAGTTTACTCCCCGCCTCTTCTTATGCCTAACAGTTTCCAGGCTCACCAGGCTTTAGACGATTAGCCAGTCACAGTCAGAATGCTGTCCAGAGTAAATGGGCAGTGCTGTTTTAGGAATCATATTTTTATTAAACAAAGGGACTGATTTCAACACCCATTCATTTGATAAAATAAAACTTTCTTACTGCTTTCCTCGGCAGCACAAATGCTGTAAGAGTGAATGAGCAGTGTAGGCGAGCTGTATCAGTCTGAAAGTGACCAAAATGTGTCCAGGCATCTGAAACAGAGTGTAAAAACGCTGCATATTTATTAAAATAGCGCTATATTTAGAAACTAGTGCGAAGAAAGATGTTCTGAGCCACTGTATCCTTTCTACCTGCACTGTGCATTCAAATTAGCCGGATTAGTCAAGAACCTGCCAACTTTGAGTGACGGAGAAAAATCATTTGTCCAAGGTAGTGAAACAAGAGTTAACATGAAGCTCCGCAAAGTAAAAACATGTGAAAGCACTGCCATGTGACACCTGAAAAAGAACACTCGTAGCAAGCCTCCAGCGATACATTTACTTTGTACGGGCGTGCTTGTTATGCTTGCGCAGTAGAGTGTCTCCGTAGACGGTGTGCATTGTCTGGGACTCATGGTAGAGTTGTCTCATATACGTCTGAGAGGTAAAACTGCTCATCTTCCCTTCAGATTCATATATTTTGAAGGGCTGTGGTGAGCACAAAATTTGGAGGTGCTTAGTCCCTCGCATTGGCCAATGCCATTTACAATGCGTCACCTACAAGCAGTTGCAAGCGGCACTCAGCGGTGCAGTTGCGTCTGTTGAGTTTATAGGACTTATTTAAGCTGCTTGTGTTTGGGTTTATCACGATATCCGCGGTACAGCAAAATTCCCGAGAGCATGTCATTACCAATATTCGCTCTTCTACCGGTTTACCGTCCAATCCTAATCTTGACCACTGAGGAACAGGGTGGGGAACGGACTACAGTCTTTATTCATAGAACCACAAAAAGTACTTATAAGTTAAGTGGAGCTGATAAAATGGACAATAAGTGTAGATACAAGTTGGTCTACCTAATGAAGTGCTTGGTGGGTGTATATGGCACTTTAGCTCCACCTGCTGAGCCTACAGCAGTTTGGCTTTACTCATTCAAACTCTAAATAGGGTTGCCATAATGAGCTGTTTGTCTGCAGGTTTCATTCAAGCTTAAGAACTCTTGTTTCTATGTTTGGATTCAATTAGCCAAGAAACAATTGATCATGTGTTTAGCTGCTTGACTGGAATTAAACTTGCAGCAATGCAGAGCCTTTGTGGATAAGATTGGACACCCCTGACCTACAGTTTAGCCCAGCCTATTTAGCATACAACAGTTTCAGCATGTCCTATAGAAATTAGTCTTAGCCATTTAGCCCCATTGGAGCAATACAGAATGTTTTATTATTGGAGTGGATTGGGTCATTTAAATATATTAGTCTTAAAAGCAGTGTAATAAAAACTGCCTGTTTATTGCTATGCAGAGAGGATGGAAAATCCTGTCTATATTTAAACTCACAAATTTGAGAGCAAATATCTTTTGAATTGAAGTAGAAAGCAATGAGGTTTAGCTTGCTTTTAAAGTCTTTCAAACTTTGTAGAGCTTTGTGTAATAAACTGCTCTATAAATGATAAAGCTTACAGTATTCACCAGTAGTTCCCAACCCAGTCCTCTGGGCCTTTAGTCAATCAATATCACTGCTTTAGCAAAGTGCCTTCTAGGGTTATTATAACTCAGGAAGTCTTTAGGCTTAGCTGGTATGATTAATATTGTAGCAACTTCAACTTCAACTTAACAAGCAACTACATTTAAGCCATTAGATTTGAAGTACATAAAGGCTTCAGAGAGGCACCTGGCACCCTGGGAGTACTTGCTGTACTTCTCTCCCCTCTCCCTGTTGGCCCAAACCCTAAGTCCAACACCACACAGTCCGCCTGTAACCTGAACAAAGTCTCCAAGGTGTGCAGACATGACTTACTTGTGCCCTAGACTCTCTGCATGTCCCTAGCATGTCCACTATAGCAGCCAGCGTAAACACCATGTGAAGCCTATTCCATGGTAGTGTGCTCCCCTTGTGGCAGTGGCGGCTGTGACCTTGGGGCAATGGCGCCTCCCGGCCTGGAGCAGTCACTCTCTTGTGAAGCCGGTACCCTATGAACCACCACAGTCCTTCACCTGGTCTAAACTAGATACACTTTTTTGTGATGGGCTTGTTTGGCAGCATGTCTGCCTGACAAGGTTTGTGTTTTGCCACAAACTAATACGTGTGAACGATAAGGGCTGTGTGGCTGCTATATGGGTGTAGCTGAACTTCTCATGCCGTTAAATCCATCGTTACAGGGGGAGACAACAGCAGCCATTGCGCTCCTCTCCACCGCCTCCCTCATATAGGCTGCCTATGACCTTTTGGGAAGCTACCAACCACCACTATACTTCCATCCTTTCAAGTGAATTCGGCTGCATTGGAAGGTTGGATAGTTGGATGGTTGTTGCTTTCTCAGTCGGTATGTGTCCAAGGCGCAAAACACAGGGGGTCCTTGGGAGTCTGGAATCCCCAAATTAACCACTTGTACCCTGTGGGTCCCTAATGAATGCGGTCATTGTTTAGCAGCTTCACTTACAATCACCAGGCTTCTGTCTTGACTAGCTAGATCTGCAGAACTGATCTGCGTCAGGATGGCACTGTAGCAAATTGATTCACCCAGATGGTCCTTTATAGCCTAGCAACTGTAGCCATGTTGGGATACCTCTGAAAAACCCTACAGCATGGCGTAACATATTTGTAAATCTGAAAGCTTGCCCGATTTTCAAAAGAGACTTGTGGAAAGAGTTCATTGTTGCTTATTTCTCAAACTGAAGACAAAAGAGCATGTAAGATCTGAGTTAATATGTGGAAGAGTTCATTGTTACTAGTCAAGAGCATTTCCAGATGAAAAATTGTTAAATCAAACATTTGTAGCCATTAGAGCCAGCATCAGCACTGCTATAGAGCAGCCAGGGGGTATTTCATACACTGGTGGTGTCCCCTCTTACTGCACTGCCAGCATGCCATTCACTCCACTACCAGTAGCTCAGGGGCCACTTGGCAGGTTGTCTCCTCCTCAAGCTCGCCCACTGCGTAGCACTGTGCTGCTCACCGTGGCGTCCCTAGGCCAAGGATGAGTTCTGCCCCTGGCAGTGGCTGCTTGAGGGCTGGCTTGTTCAGCAACTGTGCGTTCAGGCCTGTCAAACCATTTGACTCAGATTCGCCACCAGCACACTTACCCACTCTGCCTTTAGCCTCCATCTGTTTGGGAGCAGCCACCTGACCAGTGTCACTTTAAGGCAGTGTTGTCCTCTCCAGTGCTAAGCACAGGTGCATCATGCTGATGACTGCCATCCGGCCGTAATGCCAAGAGACCTCTTGCAGCTGTGTGCAGTACGGCTCCCAGGCCAAGATGGCTGGCTGGGAAAGACGGCAAAGGAAACAGTACCCCATCGAGGAGGGGGCAGGCGTAACACTCAGTACCCCCTTCCTCCAGGCTATGTCTTCTTTGCCAGCCACCTTTGAATTTGTTGATGCGCTGCTTAATTTCCTCATGCTTGGCAGCCACATCCCACCCCTGACACTAGTGCAGCATTGCCTCAGTAATAGACCTGGAGTAAGCCATTTTTGTGCTTCAGAAAATTCTCTTTGTAAACAGAGAAGATGACTTACATGGGAGAAATGGGAGAAGGTCACTAACAGGAAAGTGTCCCCCCAAGTAGGTGAACACGCTAATTAAACTGAAAAGGACACAATTAAACAGAATGAAGACGTACCCAGCCTCAGCTTAACGAGCAACAACACTTAAAGACATAAAATTGGAAATAAACAAAGGCTGCTGAGAGGCGCGTGGCATCCTGGGAGTCCTCTCCGTGCTCCTCCGTGCTCTCCCTATTGGCCCAAACCCTAAGTTCAGAGGCGGCACCAGAGTGTTCTGCATTTCTGACGAATACTAAGCTTCATACACAAGAAGTTGCACAACAAAATTTCCTGAACCTGTATAATAACAATAAAATTTAATTCCATTCCAGGGCCTCCCAGACTATCCACATTCGCGCTTGATGCCAGCTCCCAATACACAGAACGAAATTATTAAGCCATGAAGAACACTGGAAATCTGGCACAGGTGTGTTGGGAGCTGGGATAAAGCAAAAACATGGATCTTCTGGGGACCATAAGAGTTAAAAATGGTAGAGGAGGACAATATGTGAAATGATGGTAAAATCAGAAAGCAGTAAGTAGTTAATCTTTTTGACCTGAATTAAAAAAATATATGTAATTTTTTTTTAAATATAATACTAAATATTTGCTTTACTTTAACTTTTTTTTTTTTAACTATTTGCTCATTTTAAATGAGATGTGTAAGAGCACATTGTGAAAAGGGACAGAAGGAAGTTTATGTTATGCTATATGTAACATGATATAATAAACATGTTGTAATTCCTATTTAACACTCAGTAGTTTGTGGACTGATTTCTGTAAGTGGATTTATTTTGTATTTTTTGCTATTATCTATTGATTAGACATTCTCTCTCAGTAAATACATACTGGGGGAGTCATCAACCAAGATCTCGTAAATTAGAATTTACATGTGATTTGATGGAAACATGGAAATGTTCTGGAATCCATTTAACAGGTTTGTATAGTAAGTATGATTTGACCAGCTGACATAGAAAGTTGCCAAAGAGAACTGTTGAGACTTTGATGGTATATTTGAACGGATGAATTAGTTGTGCAGCTCTTTTCAGGCTCCGTAAATTTTATTTGTGGCAATCAAGGGCATTAACACTTTCTTGTAGAACACTTCAGATCATTCCATCTCTGGTGTTCTTGGCGGAACTTGGTTGTGCCATTTAATATGTAAATTTAAATTGGTTCTTCTTAATTGCAGGAAGCTGTTGCCCTGCTCTATCAGTAAAATCACTTTTGGCTAAGCATTGGGACCAATCCCTTACAAACATCAGAGCTTCATTCAGAGATTTCAATGCGATTGGAGCTGCTCCTCAGTGGTCCTTGCCAGAAACAGAGCTGTATATGACCAAACTGGGTAGACAGTGGGATGACAACTGTGCACTGGGGGAAGTGTGGTTGATGCAGTTTATCCACTGTGGCCACAGGTTACTGCCTCAGCTTCAGCATTAGCACTCTCAGCACTCTTTTCCACAGCAAGAAAGAAAAAGATAAACAAGACTCCTTCTTAATCTCATACACACTCTTTGGACAAAAGTATTGGGACACTTGCATGTTACACCTACAGTAGCTTTAATGACATCTCATTCTAAATCCATAGGTATTAAAATGCAGTAGGTGCCCCCTTTGCAGCTATAACAGCTTCTACTCCTCAGGGAAGCTTCCTACAAGAATTTATCCAGAAGAGCATTTGTAGGGTCAGACACTGACGTTGGACAAAAAGCCTTGCCTCAAAATCAAAAAGTGTGGGATGGAGCTGAGGTCAGGACTCTGTGTGGACCAGTCAGGTTTTTCCACAGCAAACTGTCCCAAACAGCCTGTATGGAGCTGCTAGTGTGCTGGTACACAATCAGTCATGTTGGAACAAGCGAGGGCCTTCTCCAAACTATTGCCACAAAGTTGGAAGCAAATTGTTCTGAATGTCCAAAATGTCCATTAGTTTATTAGAACTAAGAGTCCTAGACCAACCCCGGAAAAACAACCCCATAACATTATCCCTCCTCCACCAAACTTTACTGTCAGCCCAATGCAATCAGGCAGGTAATGTTCATCTGGCATTAATCAAACCCAGACTTTTCTACTACACTTCCAGATAGAGAAGCATGATTGGTCACTCCATAGAACATGTTTTCACCCCTTCAGGGGCATTTTACAAGACTTCTTTTAACACTTGGCATTGTGCTTGGTGATGTAAGCCTTGTAAGTAGCCATCTAGCCGTGGAAACCCCTGCCATGAAGCCCCTGGCACTCAGTTTTTGTACTGATGTTAATGTCAGAGATCGTCTGGAACTGACTTTTACGAGCGATGTGTCTCAGCACTCGGTGAACCTGCTCTGACACTTTATGGCTGAGTTGCTGCGATTCCTTAATGCTTACACTTTTCAATAATACCACTGTTGATGGTGGAACATCTAGAAGGGAAGAAATTTCACAGACTGATTTGTTGCAACAGTGGTGTCCTATTACAACACCATGCTTGAATTCAGTGAGCTCTATAGAACGCTCCATTCTTCCACAAATGTTTCTAGAGACAGACTGCAGGGCTAGGTGCACTTGTGGCCATGGGACTAAATGAAACACCTGAATTTAGTAATTAAGAGGTCTCAGTGCTTTTGGCCATATAGCGTACTTGTAAACATTAGTCGTTCCAACTTACCTACACCTCCCAGTCCATGTCATGTATTGTTTATTGATGTTTGTCCCTCTGAGCTAAATATTACCACTTCTTTGTATGTGCATGCTATTCTATTCTAAAAAAACAATTCTGTGTAGAGTGAATGTAGTTCTTTGAGATCTAGAAAGTCTTTGAGTGCCACAGATCTTGCTAAACACAATTCCAGAGCAGATTTTTGAGCTGTACAGTTACAGTTTACAATATTAATATTCATTGTTGTTATATAAAAATACTAAAGGTGTTATGTTACTCCATCATTTAATAATTTTTTGTTAACAAGCTTTTCTTATCAGCGAACAAAGAGGAATATTAATATTAATTATTACACATTAAAATGTTGTTAGCTTGTCGTCAGCCTTTTACAAGGTAAGGCAAATTTACTGTGAGCTGTAACTTTAACTGGGGCGGCTTCTGTTGAACTTTTTTTTCTTCTCAGGGGACATTGGGAGAAAGAATTCAAGGAAGGTAATCATCCATCCATCATCTTTCGCTTAATCTTGCTAGTCAGGGTCCCAGCGTAATCAGGCCAAGGTGGGGTACACCATGCACACGCTCACACCTATGGGCAATTTAGAGTGAGCGATCAACCTAACATGCATGTGTTTGAACTGTGGAAGGACACCGGAGTACCGGAGGAAACCCACTCAAGCGACGGAAGAACATGCACAGTGCTAACCACTACACCACCGTGCCACCAGAAGGTAATCAGTGATCCTTAATTTTTCCTTGAAGTTACATGCAAGCAAGTAAGACACCTAAATTAAGTCCATCACGTTTAGTGATTCCATTTAGCATCAAACTCCACTTTGGTGTGGTGTGCTTTTTCTATTTTTGTGTATATATATATATATATATATATATATATATATATATATATATATATATATATATATATATATATATATACCCTTCTTATCCAATAAGAAAATGCACTTTAATAGTTGTAAACTAAATTATAGCATGATGTAATAAACTATATACTGATATATATACTGATATATATACTCCACTTCCTCTCTTAATTTGTATACTGTGTTGACTTTCTGGCCCTCAGATCACTCAAGACACAAACATGCAGTTGCAGCTTTGTCCAATAGTGGCACAGTCTCTGGTGCCCTCTAGTGGACATAGCAGAACAAACAAGTTTTCTGGCACAATCTGCACCCGGCCTGCACGTAACTCACCTGTGGAAACTTTAAGTTATAGTAAGTGCTGCAATTACAGGCTGCAAATTTAAGTGACAGTGTTTTGAACTTTAAACTCTCACACCAATAGATGTACAATCAAACGATTGACTGTTTAAAATGACATGTTATGAATAATTTTAATAGTAAATGTATAATAACCCAGTGGGCTACATTATTAAGTTACCGTAAAAAGGAAAAGAAAAATAGTATATAGGAAAGCACTTTGTGAATTAGCTTGTTAAGTTAATACAAGTATGTTAACTGCTCACTGTAGTTAGGTGGCATTGCTTAAATGGCCCTGTGTCTCTACTAAAGTTTGTCTGACAAGCTTTTCTTATCTGCTAACTCAGGCACACGTCAATCATTTTAAAGTAAGCACACTGATCTAGGATCAGATTTCATCACTTTGGGCATTTCTATTCAGTGTTATAGAAAAGCTGTAAATGGACCCTGATTACTCTTGATCTTCTCTGAAGTTTGAAATATATGGTCTCTACCACTAAGCCTGGCTCTTCCTACGAGAAAACCTGAGATGTACAGATGTACCTCTGATTTTTAGAAAATAATATTAACATGAAATGCTAAATAAATAAAGAAGGGTGGGTGCTTGTACTCTTCAAATCCACTTGTACTTCTAGTACAGTCACTGTTTCATTTCATGAAAAGAGGTTTCTTACAGACATTTGACTTCCAAAATTCCAAAATTCATTGACAAATGTTAATGGGCATATTAGCTCTGACAGTGTCAAGTGGAGATTTAAGGCATTATTGTATAAGAATAACTAATCAGTAAAATCGAATATCTACAATAGTACTCACATTGATATTTTTCATAATTTAAGTGTGTTGGTAAGGGGTTTTCCATTGTTTTGTAGGAGACTTGCCTTCAGTTTTAGTCTTAGAAATAAATTTTATGCATCTTATGATGCATATACTGATGCATGTAAACTCATAATGTAGACTTATTAGTCACAGTGGGAAGATGGACAGAAACACCTGTGATTTTTTTTTTATTTCGCTTTCTGATGGAGTTGTTTGGGGTTTTTGTTGCGCATGAGAAAGAAATTCGAAGGCTGTGGTGAGTTTGGATATTTGCTTGTGTGACTGTGTCTCTTAAAAGAATATAACGAAGAAACAGGTACTGGGAATATTGGAAACTGAATAAACAAAAGCTGGTCTTTTCCACCATTTGTGGATATATTACTACAGACACTTTACATCGTCACAGCTCATTCTATGGATGGATCTCTTTTTATTGCTTCAGATTAAAAAATTCAACAACCAATTTCAAGATTTTATTGTCCCAGCAGTATTATGACTCAAATAACAATAAACAATAGACAATAAAAGAAAACAAGCCCCAAAAGCATAAGAGAAAAAAAAACAACACAGATGTTCCCCTTAAATATGAGAAGGCTTGAGATAAAAAAGAAAATAAGCTTTATACTCTACTGAGCAACCTTGTTTTGTAATCTCTCCTGAGCATATGCTTCGCATAATTAGAGACAGTATCCAGTTGCAACAATATATATATTACTATGAATCACTTTTGCAAAGCTTTAGAAGCAAAGGTCAAGCAGATGGACTTGGCAGCAATAAGCGAAAGGAACAGAGCAATCACTGAGCAAAACCCAAATCGCCAGCTTGGATAGTCTCCCACAATCAAATTCCACCAATCATCTTGATGCTAAGCAGATCTGCCATCTCACCAATAGCACCACGCCTCTATCACACTCATCATTTGTCAGTTTCTGAGCAGATATTATTTGGTAGGTAGGCACAATAATGTCTGTCGTCAGTGATCCCGCTGCTTTTTGTTGCTCAATATGGGCAACACACAAGTTTGGCACTGCCCATTCACAATGCCTAGTTTATTACGAGTGGTTCACAGTCTCAAACACTTCTTCAATAACCAAAAAAACTCCAAAAAAACAAATAAAGCCAATAAGATCAGAGGTTATTTTGAAAATGAATTCCGCAAAAACATTGTATGTAGTGTTTTTGTTGGGAAAAAAAACATAAGGAAAATGTAAAAACATGTACATGTAGGTAGGTGTCTGCACGTGTTTAGGTAGATCAGCAAAAGCAGCAACAGTGATATGGTAGTGTATGGTAGTGTGGATGGGTTGAAAACACATAACTAGCTCTAAATCTTAATTTAAAAAAAAGAAAGAAAAAAGCAAGCTTTGTCCAGTGTGGTAGAGAAGCTGCTTTGGCAGCGGTACAGTACATTAGGAGTAGCTGGTATCATTATGTAATTGTGTTCAAGTGTAGTAGTACTTATAGACTTACTTTCACGCAACATTATTTCCAGTGTGCAGGACATGAAGCCTCCTACAGTTACACCAGTACAGGTGTAACAATGTTTATGTTCCGACTTCACAAACTCATAATTCCGACAATTTAGTAGTATTTGAAAATCCCATTCAGTCTGTGCTGGATTAAGAAAAGAGTAAAGTATACCATTTCTACTTCATGGGGTAACTGCAGTATTATAAACTATACAAGAATATGCAAAACAAAAAAAGTGTTAAGATCAAATATCATGATTCTCCCCTGTAGCTCATCATCACTGACCAGTTTCCTGAGGGTCAAGCAATGCGCAGTGCTGTACAAACTGATCTGAAACGGTCAATAGCAGAGGTCACTAAAAGGCGGGCCGCGGTCCAGACGTTGTCCAACGCGGACCCAAACTGAAACTATTGAATGATGTAATTCTGACTGTGTTTATTTTAAGCAGCGGAGCTTTTCTTGTCTTTATGGTATGCAGGCTTTATGGTGCAGTAAACTCCAAGACCAATCGCATGCGCTGTAGGGTCACCGAAGGCGCTCCTCAGCCAATCAGATGGGGCACACTGGGGCGTGCGGCACGCGCACAAAGGCGAGGTACGAAGTGAGGAGCAGCAGCCAGAGACTAAAGCGAGTCAGAAAGAATAACGTAAAAACAGAAAAGTCAACAGAGAAAACTGACTGTTTAACAGGAACGGTTCTGGAAAGACCTGCTTGACTAGTTTTGGAGAATACCGCTCTGTAAAACCAACACGTCCATTCGTGAAGCTAAGTTAGCAAGAAGACGCACATTTTATTTACTTTCTCTATAAATAAACACATTAATATACACTTTTTTTCAAAAGCGTTGGTTTTTTTTTTCAAATGTAGCCCTTGGTCTTACTTAAAGTAAGGAAAAACATTCAGTTTAGCATTTAAACAGTAAATATACTGAAATATATCAAACAGTGTTTGTAATAAGTTTGTCTTTCAGTTGCTGATGGTATAAGATGCTGATACTAGGTAACTTAAGTCATAGAAGCACACAGAATCATAACACAAGTTAGAAATTATGACGGTCCGGACCTTGACCTGAGGAAATCTCCTCTAACTGGACCTTACTAAACTCTAATTAAATACCCCTGGTCTATAGTAATCAAAAATAAACATATTTGCCAAGTAAACTGAATTATATTTATATATTTTGTCTCTCATTATAAAACTCCTTAAAAATCTAAGACTTTTATATTTTAAATGTTAACACTTTATAGACGTTTGTTCTGGTTTGAAGCAGCATTTCCTAAAAACTCTCTCTCATTTAACTGGCAAATACATTTAGCTTAATAACAGCTATCTAAAAATTAAACTTTAGACACATAAATGTAATTTTGCTGCCATATATAAAATTATTTTTGCAATGTAAGAATTTAGCAGCCAGTTTCCCAACAATTGTGCCCAACATTTTAAATCCAATAAAACTGCTCTAACAATAACTTTTACAATTATTGCTTCTGTTGCTTCTTAGCATAGGTGGTATGGTAACCAGAGCATTAAAGATTAAAAAAGAATTTAAAAGATTTGCAAAGACGCCCATTCTGATGATTCATGACGTCATGGAGTAGAAAAAAAAACAGTATTTACATTGACTAAGCATTACCTAACCATAGCTATGCCATTTACTCTTTATCTTCGGCCATTTCTGTGTAAGCACCTTTAGTTGGAGTAGAAAAAACAGACCCAGTGTTCAGCATCGAGTCTGGTGCAGCTGCCACACTTGCTTCCTAAATCCACTACTTTTAACCAGATCGCTTTCTCTTTTCCTTTCTGACTAGTTTCTTTAGACATAACGTAGTTGGCTGGGGTTTCTCCTTTTGATAACCCACAGCCAAGCGAGCAGCAATGATGTGGTAGCACTGACTGGTACTGTTGCAGGAACACTTCTCATCAGGAGCCAGAGAGGTTAAATATTTTTGGCCCTTCCAGTCTGTTATTATAAACGACTTCGTCTTTGCATCAAGTGATATTTTGTTCTCGGAAATGATGCGTTCTGCCATGGCCTGTTGTGAACTCCTCAGCTCCTCAGTGTCCTCCTTTTTTCGCTTTGGGTTTCGTGATGTTATTATCATCCTTGTACAGTCTTTCAATTTCTTCGAGTGCCAAAACATCCGTGGGGAAAGTAGTTTCCTCAAAGGTAGAAGACAGACCGGGGTCTTTCAGGTGATAGCTGCCTGAGTTGCAACGGCCTTGCAGAATTTCATTTAAGCAGTAGTTCTGGAGGTGAAAGGGAGAAAACACTATCCTCTCCAGTCTATCATCCTCTTGATGGTGGCATTGAAGCTCTCCGTCACATTGTTGGTGATAGAAGGCAGAGTCAGGCCCAGATATTTCAGTGTAAACCTGGCGCTTGATAGCAAGGAGGCTTTGAGATATCTTTGGAAATACTGTAGGAACGGCTAACTCCAGGTCACAGAGAGAGCTGCAATCTTTTGCTCCATCAAGTCTCTGGTCTCACACTCCAGTAGCTCTCTCATACACCTCAACGTCGCCTTCACAGCCACTCATGTCTCTCACCTGATGCTTGGTGGTTCCAGCAATTTACAGTTGCAGACTGAGGCAGGACTGAACGGACTGCATCCTCTATAGCAAGCTCGCAATCCGTGCGCACCACAAATCTGGGGGAACTGATTTCGAGAATGTGTTGCTTTGTTTCTTTGAGAAATGCTGCATGCACCCTTTCTGTTCTGGACTTGTGTATAAGAAAAGCTAGTGGAATACTTGGTGCCTCCTCAAAGATTTCATTGCGGAAAACAAGGGGAGACACACTGAAGTCCCCCAAATCATTGTGGTGTCATAGTGGAGCACATGAGTGTTTGGCGCTATTATGCTTTCCATGATCGCCTTCAGTTCTTTAAACATTTCTGGCAATAGTGATGAGCATATCTGGATAAACATTTACATTTACATTTACGGCATTTAGCAGACGCTCTTATCCAGAGCGACTTACAAAAGTGCTTAGTGTTGGTTAGAGTATGAATCTCTATCTAGTACAAACAGGTTTAAGTCCAAACCAATCTATACTCAAACACTGCCATAAACACAGGGCCAGTGCTGATACCTAGAAAAAAGACAATGCAATACCTAGCCAGACTGGAACACCTACAGAGAAGAGAACAAATACAAGACTACATACAGTACAAGTGCATTACTTAGCCAGTGCTCCTAGAAGACTCGCATGTCAAGCACAAAATCCTTCAGCTGCTCACACAATATGTATGTGGCCAGTATATCATTAGGGTTCAGAACGTGTCCGTGACGGTTGAAGTGTTGTCAATCAATTTGTGGTTGGTTTGTTGTCCTCTAATGATCCGAAGAGCCTGAGAAGCAGCTGAGGTCTCAATGTTGTTTCCGACAGTAGACTTGCCCTTTGGTTGTAAGACAAAGGGGTTCTTACTTTCAGAGTAGTTGTCAAGAAAGTACTGGCTTTCAGACAGCTTGTATAGCCTTTTTTAAAAATGTTTCCCATTTCTCTCGACTTTGTTCCACACAATACCTTCATCTCCCCATTCGTTGTGTCTTTTTTTCACAGTGTATTTGTACACATACACCTCTCCATGCGTGGGGTTCACTGGGGCAACTGTGCTGACTTTCTGTTCATTCACATTTTTTTAATATTCTGACTGCTTTGTTTACTGATACGAGCTGTTTGTTAGCATAGTAGACCAAACAATTGTTTTTTTTCGTGTACATCTGAGGTCTTTCTGTTTACACACAAGAATGCTGATACTGTTGCCTCTGAATCCGTAGTTGGCAGCAGTGATGGAGAAGGAGAAACAACACATCGAATGGGAGAACCAGGAAGAGAATGCAAGGCTGGAGAAGCAAGACCGAGGTGCCTTGCTGGAGAAGCAGGTTTGGAACGTATAGGTAGAGGAGAGGTAAAGTGACCAAGAGATGGAGAAGCAGGGGACAGAGAAGCAGAAGAAGGTTGTAGTGATGGGGAAACGGAAGCAGAATGCAATGATACAGAAGTAGAAGCAGAATGTGAGGATAGACAAGACTGAGCAGGATGTAAGGATGGAGAAACAGGGGCAGGACATAGGGATGGAGAAACAGGAACAAGAATTAGGGATGGAGAAGCAGACTGTAGGGATGGTGAAGCAAAAGCAGGACGTATGGATGGAGAAACAGGAACAAGACATAGGGATGGAGAAGCAGGAGCAGGATGTTGGACTGAAGCAGCAGGAGCAGGACTTGGGCCCGGAGCAGCAGAAGCAGGACTTGGGCCCGGAGAAGCAGAAGCAGGACTTGGGCCCGGAGAAGCAGGAGCAGGACTTGGGCCCGGAGAAGCAGGAGCAGGACTTGGGCATGGAGAAGCAGGAGCAGGACTTGGGCCTGGAGAAGCAGGGGCAGGACTTGGGCATGGAGAAGCAGGAGCAGCCTCTTGTATGTTGTTGAATAAAGGTAGCGATCTTCTTTGTGCCATGGCTCCATTTACAAACAGCTTTAATGAAGAAAAAAGAAAAATGAGTTTATTCACCAGGCAGCTGAGAAAACAGTTAAAATACCAAAATTATAACAGCCCAAGATGATCCAACATTCCTGACCAATAGAGACAGTAACAAAAACCACTGAAGTGGATCTGATTTCATGTTGTGATTATTTAAACATGCAGTTTGCTCAGTATTACTCAGTTTGGTACAACTTATTTTTATTAGCATGTAATTAAAATGTAATTGCATTTAAAAACTAAACAGACCAAACTCTAAACCTGCATTAGCTGATCAACAGAACTTTGGCTTACAGTAATAAGAAGTATAACTGGAGTTTATCCTCAGCTTAATGGTGTTTGTTGTTCATACTGACGTGTACTGGCGAAGCAAATCAAGAATTTATAGAAGAAGAAACAAATCACAATTACTGGCACCTACAAAAGTCTTACGAACAAAGTCAAACTGACATAGATAATTTAAGAAGAACCAAATTTACAGAAAGTGCTCATCAACTATTCCCTTAATGACTCATTAACAAGGGAAAGATCAGAAAGTTTGTTTATCTGCATAAATCCCTCAATAACCCTCAATAAATCCCTCCACTATTTCAAGGTGCCATAGAATGAACAACAGTATTTACACGGGACTGCTGTCTTCTCCTTAAAGTACAAATCCTGCATTTTTCCAAAAGAGGGCAGTAAAAACAAACTAATTTAAAGATGATTGTGTAAAATTATTTCGTTTAATTAATTAATATTTACATCCCCAAAATTTACGACTCTGAACTCAAACAACCTTTAATTGTGATATTAGCAAAGTATTATTAGCCCAGTAACTTATAATAGATTTAAATGTATATGCTGTAAAGAGTGTAAACAATGCACATTTATTATCTAACAGATCTGTTTCAACTACTCCCAACTTAGCAGTGCTGCTGTTTTTGTTTTTTTATTTCCCGTTCCACCTTAAATACCATCAGTGTCTCAGGCGCTGGAATGTAACCAATGCACGTTTTAAGGTGGACCGGGAAAATTTGAACAGACATACAAGTTCAGCAGCATTTGTGTCTGCAGGGTTGTTGGTTGAAAACTGAAAGATAAAATATACAGAATGAGTCATAAAACATCTTAAAGCAGGGGTGTCCAAACATTTTTCAAAGGGGGCCAGATTGAACAATATCAAAATACCTAAGGGCCGGTCTCTATTTCCAAAAGCATTATTCATAAATTATACATAATACTACAGGTGTGCCATATCGTATCATACACAATAATCGCCAACACTTTTGAATATGGTGAACAATATTATACCCTGAAATATCATGCCATATCACCCATCCCTAATTATCACATCAGGGTACTACTTTTTACTGTTTTTAGCAAAAGAAAAATTCACACTTTTCTCATTTCCCATTGTATACCTACTAGAGACAGATTGTATCTGTCCAGTATCATTCATTTTACTTCAGTCCTGGATATATGGAAATATCTGAAGTGTATTATTTAGTATCGTGACATTCTGGATCATTGACTTATGTTACATTCTGATGAAATTTCTTGTATTTTTTAATATCACAGTTAGAGTTGTGCCATATTATATCATATGTAATAATAAAATTTAATTTTCATTTTGTTGTAGTAGTGTATTCTTGAAATATTTTTTTTAATTCAATGTTTTGTCATATCGCCAAGAGTATCGTTATCACAAAAATACCATGAAATATTGTGATATTATTGTAGGGCCATATCACCCACACCTACAATAACACTGAATTCGAAATGTGACTAATGTACAAAATAATTAATAATTATTTAAATAATTAATTACATTTTACCATAAATGTTAAAGTTTCTTTGTTTGCCAACACAGCAGTGAAACGTACTATATATGTATATGTAGTGCTGCCCTCGTCAGGTGAAAGGAAGAACTGCAATGTACGGACGGGCCACCAATAACGGATTCTTACGAGTGATGCCGCGACCAATACAAATCTGTCTGCGGGCCGCGTTTTGGACACCCCTGTTCTAAAGCTTACATCAACTCGCCACCGCTGCAGAAATGTTCTTAACTTCAGGTCAAACTAACGAACTGAGAGGGACACGGCTGAAGTTAGAGTTCGAATTGCCCGCAGTTACATTCTGGCTCCTCAGGCTTGCTTTCTATAGTATTTACAGTTGGCGCTGGAATGTAACTGCTGCACCTTTTAAGGTGGAACGGGCAATTCTATTAAGAAACTAACTACAGAAAGCAAGCAGTCGAGCTTTTCCAGCAAACTGATAGCGTGTGTACATATTAAGACATTTCATTAAGAAACCGCACCGAAATACTTATCATTAAATTGATTAATATGCTGCTATACTCACCCAAAGTGTGTTCCAGGGGAAACACCTAGAGCTCACTGAGCCTGCATGCCGCGGAGTGCTGCTCGCTTCATTTACAGTGGAGAATGAATGTTGTTGCTCACGGGCGCCACCTATGGCGGAGCGCTGCACTTGCGGTAAGTGTTCCCCAGTCACAGCATCCTGCAGTTCCTCCATCAACCGCTAGATGGGAGTAAAATTAAAGGTTTTGAACTGTTTTTTGAAGAACTACATTGTTTTTCTCAACACTTTTGATAAAACGTATTAGTTATTTTTAAAGTTGATTCGCGGAACTTAAACTATGTTTTCCAAGCTGCAAGCTGGCTAAAGGGATAATTTAAGTTAAACAAAGCGCTGCTGAGCGTCTAATATTTAGTCCACTCGTGGCTGTATCTGGATAGACTCTTAAAGGGGAACTCCACCGTTTCTAAAATTGAGTGCAGCAAATGTATAGAGGGTTGAAATAAAAGTGTTTTGCAAGTTTTGTTTTATTCATGGAATTTTTAATTCGTCACCGCAGCTATTCATTCTCTCTGTTTTCCTTTATTTGTGCACACATGCCATTGACATGCCAAGAAAATTATAGATACATGCGTTTTTAATACACAAGTCTTTATTGTACTTAAATTAATGTGATAATGGATATTGATGCTCTTTAACTGTAATGCTGATTTGTATATGAGTTATTTGAGTTATTTTCTTGCACAGCGAGGCATCATAATCAGCAAACACCGTAAAATGTTCGGGGCAAGTGCAGTTTTAATAAGCTGTAACCACAACCTTTACTAAACTGTACTATTTAATTATTATCTTTAACAGAGATGAAGCCACAAAGCCACCTCTTATTACTGTGTTGATGTCAGTGCAGCTGCGGTGTTAGGAGCCGACACACACCTAAACGAAAACCAGAGAACAAACTGTTAATCATGGGAACAAGTTAGGAAATCAAAGAAAATGTGCACACAAATTGTAAAATGTTCTCTGAAATAATAATAATAATGTATGACGACGTTCAGAGTGGCCTGATATTAATATACTTGCCGAGTCAGAATTGTACACAGTGGTTCACAGAAAGTTATTAATGCAGTGGTGTCTATTTTTGTGGTATAAATATATTTGACTCAGTTTAATCTAATGAGCCCTAGGCATGTAGGTGCAGGGGATATTAAGGCAAAATAGTCCCCAAAGGCCTTTTTTCCCCAGATTGATCATAATTACAACATCATCAACATTAAAAATCAACATAAAAATTCAGAAAACACATGTAGCCTTGCTGGCGGTTTAGTAAATGAAATGTGCAAATGTGTGTATTTGCTTTGACATCCGGAACAAAGACACCATTTTTACATCAAACCTCTGAATAAATAATCACAACAACTGAATTATACAGACCTTTTGAAAAATGTCTACAAGTCCTGAAACAGCAGCTTCAAACACCCAAACAGCACATGTTTAATAAAAAAAACATCTGTATTCAGCCATAGGCTGCATAATTTAACATGCGCTGTGAGCACAAAACTTATTATTAATGCCTGTGTTTAATAAGAGGATATTATCAGAGCAGTAATTGCAAATTATTTGGTCACAACCGTATTTATATCTA
The DNA here is from genome assembly GCA_021613375.1 of Megaleporinus macrocephalus. NCBI lineage: Eukaryota > Metazoa > Chordata > Actinopteri > Characiformes > Anostomidae > Megaleporinus > Megaleporinus macrocephalus. The sequence continues at coordinate 34,702,555 of CM038715.1, forward strand.
TGGTTTGAACCACAAGCCCGCTGGGTTTTGTGTTTATGGCGCAAAAACTGCAAATGTATTTCGTATATGTGTGTAAAGGTGCATGTGTGTGTCTGTGTGTGTGTGTATTTTTTTGAAAATTTGCCAATTGTTTGTCAAAAAATCTAATCAGTGGAATCAAGCTTGTATTTTAAATTAGGTAAGCTCTGTGTGTGCTTATAGGAAGAGGCTTGTTTTGAAATGCATTGATATAAATTTTCCTTCTTCCTCTGTTTTTTAAGTGCTGCTATTCTTTTCAAAAAATGTTATTAGACATATAAAAAGAGAGAAAACTCAAACTTACTAGACTGGAGGTACCTGTAAAAGAGAAAGACATTATTAGATCATGCTGTCTGATCACATCTATATATTTAAGACAGGTGTACACATGCAGATATGTGTTTGTTTGTGTGTGTGTGTGTGTGTGTGTGTGTGTGTGTGTATATATATATATATATATATATATATATATGCTATGTCTGTGCCACATATACACACCCACAGACCATCACTACGTCAGTGTCACTGCAGTGCTGAGAATGATCCACCTCCTACATAATACCTGCTCTGTGGGGGTCCTGACCATTAAATAACAGGATGAAAGGGGATAAACAATGTAAGCAGTGAATCAGTTTTATTGTAGCTGACTGGTGTATGAATATTTGATGTAAATCTAAATTGTAAATTAACATAAACAAGCTTTTGAGCATGCTTGAGTTATTAAACACTCAAGACTGAGTCTGCATTTCTGACTAGGATACTGACTTGTTTTTTTTTAAAGAAACATCAACATGTCCACACTGTTGGTCTGTGCTGCTGTTGGTTCATTGAACAAACGAGGAGACGCTCTAACGGAAACAAATACCTGTTGGTGCCGCAGCTGACCTGCTTTATTCTTTAGCCTGTGACAAACATCCCCACGCTGCTTGTGGTGTACATAAGGTAGAACTTAAAATCTGGGATCGAGTGCCAGGCTCTCCAGCAAATGATCATGTTCCCCAGTGTACCTGTCGTTCAGTACAGCTCTCCTAATGTAAGCCACTGGAGCAGAATCTGCCTCGTTGGGCTGCGTACTCATGTACTTCAATGCCAAAATGAGAGGCACTGTGGGGTTCTTTTCATCAGACAGCGCAGTGACGGTTGTTTTCAAGGATTTAGAAGTTTCTCAGCATCTTTGATGTCAAAGCCAACTACAGCATCTAATTTACAGGGGTTGCGATGCATCCTGGCACTCGCACAAGCTTGTTGTTCAAACAGAATTCAAGCATTTCTATCGAGCTTATGAGATGACATTCACGAGGGGTTTAGCGGTGGGATCTGTAGCAGTTTCTGATTGTGGCACTTCTGTGGAAGGCACCGGCCGTGCATCTCAGTTCACCCAGCAATCAACTGATGTGGTTTACACGAAAGATCGACCGATATATGGTTCAGCCGATACATCAGGGCGTTATAATATATCTGCAGCGCCCGATTTAAAGTCAGGCACATCCGCAAGCATGCCCCATGTTATTGGTGCAGTGGAATGTGCTGCTGCCGCATGTGAAGAACTCTAAGCCGAAACTTTAGGGACTGTTCGGACAAATAAGTGAAAATGAATAATTTTTATCAAGTAATGACGTTTTCAATGACGCGGTTACGTGTGTCTAGTTCCCGGCAGTAGACGTGAACCAGAGCGGATGTATTACTCCTTAGCTCTGGGGCTAAAGCTAACTGCTCTAGTGTAATACACACATTAACACGTTACTGTTACACAGCGAGTCTCTCCGGAGCAGCCAGAGCTTCCCAGATATTACTCAGCTTCCAGCACTCGAGCTAAATGTAACTAAAGAAACAGTAAAGAGAACAGAACTCATTACAGCATATCAGCCTCTCTCTATTACGTAATGCGTTAGATCTTTTTCTTTCTTTCTTTCTTTCTCTCTGTCTCTCTCTCTCATTCTCCATAAAAATTTTAACACAATGCAATAAAAACTCGAGTGTGAAGTGAGGCACTCTCTGTAACTGCAGTAAACATGTTGGCTGTGTGGAAGTATTTATCAATGCACTTCTTAGTAACTAGTTAGTTGTTGGTATGAAGAGATGTATATTACACTCTTTCAGCAGTAATGTGGTCATACTGTATTTTTTGGGGGGGCACATACAAATGTTTTGTTTTTTTCTTGTTAAGTCAGTAATTTATAAATGATGTTAAGCTTAGAAATGTTGTGCATCCACTTCTTATTATCAGTGTCACATTTCAGAATGTATATAAAGCGGAAAACTTCTAAATATCAGCCCAAAAAATTGGCATGACCCTGATCTCTAAACATCTACATCAGCTATAGAAAACCCATTTCAATTGATCTCTAGTTTACACCATAGCCTGCTTGGGCAGCAAGACTAAAAGTGTTGACAAAATACTTTGTGTGGTGCTAGTCCTGACTCATATTGTAGTCCTACGTATTGTATGTCCTGTCCGCAACAACAGAAACGTTGTGAATAACTCATTGAAGCTCCCGCTCTAGCTGATCTAGCTGATCTCAACACCACAGCTATGTTTAGTCCAGTGTGCTATTTTGGAGTAAGAAGCTTGCTGTTTTGCTTAAGGCGGTTATTACATGTGGTTTTATAGCAACATAGCTCTGGGTAGCACTCTAAAACCATCTGTCTAAAGTTATTGCTACAGTCTCTGCCTCTACAGAGTTTGCATCATGTTTGCTTTTCACTGAAAAAACCCTCAATCAATCAAACAGTCAACATTTTTTATATAGAGCTTTTTACAACCAGGGTTGTCTCAAAGCAGCTTTACAGAAAAGCAGTTCATGGAAAAGAGGAATCAAAGAGTGGGATGGTAGGGAAAAAAAAGAGTCCATGCATAGCAAAATGTGAGAAAGGGTACTGAGGTCAAAGCTCTACTAGAGCAAGCCAGAGGTGACGGTGGCGAGGAAAAACTCCCTAATTAAAGGAAGAAACCTTGAGAGGAACCCAGGCTCAGGGGAGGAACCCATCCTCCTCTGGTCGATCCCAGATAGAGAGAAAGCAACAAAGCTAATGAGATTCCAAGATAGAATACAATAAGTAGCACGGCTTCTTTAAACATGTTTCATAGATATTCTAGTTCAGGAGGTAGTGATGCAGCGACTCTACTGTAGTAGTTCCGGTCAGTCAGGCTGACGAGCAGGACAGCATCCTCGGGTCAGACAGGAGGGATGGAGCTCTGGTGAGATTTTTATTTACATCCTGTATAGATGCTACATCACAATGGTTGTGGTAGCCATTATATTAATATAATAACCTGTTAGCCTATTTGTTTCAGGAAAAGCAAATTTTGCCAAACCTCGCATTTAAAACACGACAGAGCATCCTCAATCTCAAACAGACACTTGCCAGCTTTCAATGCAAACAGAAAGGAGCTACTGAGAAGTGCTTTTACTTTTAATACATAAGTACATTAATGAGTAAGTACTTTTGTACTACTAACCAAAAGCACATCTACTTTTACTGAAATACTAAAAGAACAGAAGTGCATTCTGAATGCTCAGTTTCAGACGGTTTAGTAAAAAGTTTGCTTAATTTGATTTCCCCACTTACTCTAAATGTTATTGATTCTGACATGTTTGTTGTCTGAAGTTTGCAAAGCTGCAAATCATGGAGGCGTATATCCATCAGTTAGCATTGTGCTACACACCTACATCACAGCACACTTACTTTCAATCAAGCTTCAGCTCTGCACAGCTAAACCTGCTTCACATCCACCCTGACAAGACATTTGTGTCAAATTTTTAAAAATACAATGTTCAGCCACACTTTAAACAATTGTGCTCTCAGCAGAGGTGACAAGAAACGAAGTACAAATACTTTGTTTCCTTAATTAAGTAGAAATGTTGCTTATTTATACTTTACTGGAGTAATTATTTTTCAGACTCATGATTGGTTATGCAGGACTGATGACTTGTGGCTGGTTATGCAGGATTGATGACTTGTGGCTGGTTATGCAGGACTGATAACTTGTGATTGGTTATGCGGGACTGATAACTTGTGATTGGTTATACGGACTGAAGAATTGTCATTGATTATGCAGGACTGATAACTTGTGATTGGTTATGCGGGACTGATAACTTGTGATTGGTTATGCAGGACTGATAACTTGTGATTGGTTATGCAGGATTGATGAATTGTCATTGGTTATGCGGGACTGATAACTTGTGATTGGTTATACGGGACTGATGAATTGTCATTGATTATGCAGGACTGATAACTTGTGATTGGTTATGCGGGACTGATAACTTGTGATTGGTTATACGGGACTGATGAATTGTCATTGATTATGCAGGACTGATAACTTGTGATTGCTTATGCAGGACTGATAACTTGTGATTGGTTATGCGGGACTGATAATTTGTGACTGGTCATGCGGGACTGATGAATTGTGATTTGTTATGCGGGACTGATAACTTGTGATTGCTTATGCAGGACTGATAACTTGTGATTGGTTATGCGGGACTGATAATTTGTGACTGGTCATGCGGGACTGATGAATTGTGATTTGTTATGCGGGACCGATAACTTGTGACTGGTTATGCAGGACTGATAACTTGTGACTGGTTATGCAGGACTGATAAATTGTGATTGGTTATGCAGGACTGATAACTTGTGACTGGTTATGGGTGACTGATAACTTGTGACTGGTTATGTAGGACTGATAACTTGTGACTGGTTACGCAGGACTGATAACTTGTGATTGATTATGCAGGACTGAAAACTTGTGATTGGTTATGCAGGACTGATAACTTGTGATTGATTATGTGGGACTGATAACTTGTGGCTGGTTATGCAGGACTGATAACTTGTGGCTGGTTATGCAGGACTGATAACTTGTGGCTGGTTATGCAGGACTGATGAATTGTGATTGGTTATGCAGGACTGAACTTGTGATTGGTTATGTGGGACTGATGAATTGTGATTGGTTATGCGGGACTGATAACTTGTGATTGGTTATGCAGGACTGAACTTGTGATTGCTTATGCAAGACTGATAACTTGTGGCTGGTTATGCAGGACTGATGAATTGTGATTGCTTATGCAGGACTGATAACTTGTGATTGGTTATGCGGGACTAATAACTTGTGATTGGTTATGCGGGACTGATAACTTGTTTCAGTTGATTTTAAAATGTAGGAACAGCTTGATTTACTTAAACATTTATGAATGAGCGAAGGACTCTTTGGGTGTCTCACTGTTTTTGTCCACGTCACAGCTCAAACTTAACAAGGTGCTGCATTTAACACACAGTATGAAGTGCAGAGCTGAAGTGCTTCTCATATTTCTGTATCTGAAGTAAGTTGAGTGATTCTGATAGTCTGTCCTAAAGAACAGGGTGTAGTTCTATAACTGTTTCTAATGAAACATTATGTTTTACTCTTGTCTCATGAATTATTCTATAATAACTTCTATCAGATATTTGTTAAATTGTTTTTTTCACTGTTGTTCTTTTTCAGTGTCACTGATCTGTTTTTAGTGTTTTTGTTGTCAAAACCAGGGCACACAAAAATGTGAGGTGAAAAAATATAAACCTGCTAATTTTCACATTTCGCACATGTACATTTACGACTCGAGCGTGAATGTGAAACTCATGAGCACAGAAAGAACTGCATGTTGATTTTTTTCCTCCTTTTTCTCTCGATTTGATGGTGAAAGAAGAGGATGAACAGGGTCATAATTTCATTGTCTTAACACTTTTAATGAGCATGTATTCACTCGTTCCCGCTGCAGATCGGCAAGTTAGACTGATATTGGATATTCAGCGAATATTTGCGTTTAGCTGCGAACAAACAACCGCCTTAAATCTCTGAAATTTCCTTTTAAAAGTCGCAGGTTGTCTTTGAGCTACAGCAGTATCCACCGAATATCCAATATCAGAGTGAATATGTGCTCATAGAAAGTGATGAGACTATTAAATCATTAATATATTTTAGACAAACTAAACTCTTAACTTATGAAAATATCAAATCGAGAGAGGACGGCCATGCTCATGAAAAATGCACGAGCAGCTCTTCCTTCTGCGCTCGCTACTTTCACATTTTTGAGCTCAAGAGTGTGAAATTTGTGCGTGAAATGCTTAATCTTGCAGGTTTCCTGGTTTTGACACTAATGTGGCGCCGATCTTTGTCCTCTTTTCACGGCCTTTCTCCTTTTTCTCACTGTCCTCTTTTCACTGTAGAGGAAGAAGTGTTTTTGTTGGTGCTTTGTTGGTTTTGTGGTCTCTTGCTGCCCTTTATAACCTGAAACATAAACCAAGATCTGAATTAGAGCAGTGTTAGAAGATTTCTCTTCTAAAGCTTAAAGACAGCATTTCCAATTAACATATGTTCACCACACTGTCTTCTCATTTCTTACTATTTATTTTAGACTCACTGTTTCTTCTCCCTGCTCTCTCTTGTTAAATTGATCTCAGGCCTAGACGGCGCACTGGAACCACTCATGTTCTCGGATCTGTTCCAGACTAGGCCTCTCGGATGGGTCGCTCTGCAGGCACCACTCTAAAAGATTTTGGCATTCTGTGCAGAGGGATGGGATCAGATCGAGAGAGATGATTAATCACTATGTTTTAGAAGGACTACTAGTAAAAGGGTGGGATGTGACATTAACACAGGAAAAAATACACCATTATAAAATACATTCAGGGACGTCTGGTCTCTACTGACCATTGTTCAGCTTTTACTCTGTACATTTATATTTCTGTTCCTCTGTACTTAGTACAGGTGTCCCCAGACAATCCCATATATCTTACCACTGGATAGGCCGTCTCTGTAGTCGTATTTCAGTCCCTTTGCCTCTTTCATACCAAACGGATGGTACCCGCAAACTACCCTGAACAACAGGACACCCAGCGACCAAACTGTTGCAGGATTGGCGTGATACTTGTTCCACAGTAAGAACTCTGGGGGGCAGTATCCAAGCGTGCCTGTGAACAGAAAAAGAGAAACAGCACAGATGAGCCCAGTCATGTATTTAGCAGCTAAGTGGCTATAGCACTCTGTTCTGCTCTCAGGATCATGTTTTTAGAAGTGAAGCACCTCAGGACTTGGTTCGTACCCCATCCACTCACTCTTTCACCTTTAAATGAAAATCCTCCACAAGGGGGAGCTATTAGTGTTGCAATGTTACCTGCATAACGGGAGTAGCCAGCGGTCTTGATCAGGTCACCACAGCCAAAGTCAATTAGTTTGACCTCTGAGGTGACCTTGTTGATGAGGAAGTTCTCAGGTTTAATGTCCCGATGTAGAACACCCCTCTTTGCGCACTGGCTCGCTGCCTCTACCGCTTGGAGCATTATTGAACGGGCCCTTTCTTCCTCAATGTAATCCCCGTTGTCATCAATAAAGCTCTCCAAGTCCACGCAAGGGTTCGGGCACTCCATGATCAGAATATATCGATCGGGCTCGTCAAACCACTCAATCAGTTTGATTACATTCTTGCAGGCTGGTGGCCGGCTCACCATCTGCATCAGGGCAACTTCTATGGGCATGGACTTGGACTTTCTAGACTGCAGGAAGATAAATAGACAGATAGATGGTGAGGAGAAATTCATTGGGTTGGTTTGGGAGCATCATGTGTTATTACAAGTAGGTGCACTTACGCGTCGGAAATGTCTGTCACTTTTCTTTTTAGTGACAAATTTAATGGCCACCTGCAAAACAAAGACCACAGATCTTAAGATTAGTACCACTGAAAAGGGAGGAGGGCAAATAATGAGCATTCAAATGTACTCTGAGATGTGAGCCAAACCTGTAGGCCTCCGGAAGCTCGCCGTCCTTCAAACACTGAGCCAAAGCTTCCTTCCCCCAGTTTTTCTCCAATCACATAACGGGAGACGAAGGTTTCTGTGGGAAAAGTATACAAATGATCATTAGCGCTCTTTAGATAAACATTTATCAGAGGTTTACCAGTTAAACGTACTGACTTTGAAGAAGAGTGTGGAATCTGTGAACTAGATCATTACATCTCCATTAAAACTAAGTTAAATGAAATGGTTGAAGTGTGAGGTGATCTGAACAGTGGACTCACCTGGCTTAGTTTCTGCCCCCTTAATCTTCTTTACTGCTGGGACTTGAGCACACAGGGAGCATTCCTTCCTCTTCCTTTTTCTTGTTCCACGAGTAGCATCTGAGAACAGAATGATCATTTGAATATTTAATATTCTGGTACCAACCACTAGACCAGCCAATGGACCCACCACCAGAGTGACCAGATCAGAAATGTTCAGAGGCAGGAAAACATATCACTACTGTTCTTGTTTACTGTAGAAAACTATATTTTTTAGAAAACTTTAACAAATCAAAATTTTTAAAAAGTTTTGCTTTCTCATTTTCTTTGTTTTCTAGAGACAGTGTCCTTCGCTTTTCTTTTCTTCTTCTCCACCGACACTGTATCCGTATCTTTTTAACTTTAAAAAAAAAAACAACTTAACATATTTCCTTCATATTTCATTTTTCAGTGTTGGGGAGAGTGGACTGACTTGGCTGAGTGGATTTCTTCTCCTGGTCCTGAAATGTAACTCTGGGCTTGTTCTCAGCCCCCTTCCTCTTCTTTCTTGCTGGGGCTTCAGGACTGGGAACCTGGCTCTGTCCCTCTCCAGCACTGCATTCCAGCTCTTCCCTTTTCCTCTTTGGTCGAGGAGAGTCTGATCATTGAAATATTTAACGTTAGTCCACAGAACATGAGCTGAATGTCTCTGTAGTAATGATAATAACAGGCTGACTAATGGCTGTATGTTCTATATAGTTATTAAGGACTGGTATCTAAATGTACTCATACTGTTCTGGCAACAGATAAAAGCTAAACTAAAAATAAAAACTCAAATAAATTAATGAATAAATCTAACAGAACAGTTTTCCAAAATGTTCTAGTTTCTCATCTCAATATGCAGAATATAACATATGGTGATAAAGTGGGTCTATATTACTAAAAGAGAACAGCTCCTTATTAAAGAAACTAGTTCTATTTACATAATTCTTTTTAAGTGTGTGGTTGAAATATTTTATGTATACTCTACTGGTAAGTCTACTTAAAGTACAGTTAAAAGCAAGGGCGTAATCAAGTCCATATAGGGACAATGCATTTCTCCCTGGCCTTGCTTGTTGCTGCTGCAATTCTCTGGGACTTGAGCGGGTCCACTGGGGTGTGCACACTAGGGAAGGTGTACTCCCCTCTGATCATTCCAAACCCTTTAACATCTGCTTTCTTCAACATGCCAATTGGACAAGAGCTACCTTTTTCTTATGTGGACCCTTAACTATGCCAATTGGTTGTGTCTTGTTAGCATGTTTGCTTTAGAGTCTACCTTTGTCCTATCAGAAAGGTCCCCTGTTTTACTTGCAACTATGTCACACTCCAAAAGGGTATCACCCAGCAATCCTGATAAAATTAGGAAACGTTACTTACTGTTACTTCTACTGCTGATTTCTGACTTGCAGACAAACCCTGGTCCTGATATTGTTACATGCAACACCCCCACTGAGTTTAAGGTCAGGACTAGGTTTAATCTATATGAATATTCATAGCTTCCTACCAAAGATTGATATGCTGCGAATTTGGGCCAAATCAACTGATGCAGATGTCATTGTTTTGTCTGAAACATGACTTTGAAACATCATGTTCTGATAATGACATCTTTATTAAGGGATATAATATAAACAGCTTGAGTTCCTGGCTATTAATCTTGGGGTTAACTGGGTTCTTTCTAACTGTGGTGGGTTGCTATATAGATCACCATTAGCTGGTGCTGAAATGCTCACCTCTTTGCCCAAGTTGCTAGCTGACCTGAATTATAGTGAAATAATTTTGACTGGTGATATTAATTGGGACTGGTTTAAATCTTCATCTGATGCTTTCAAGGATGCCTGTATTACATTTTACTTTACACAGCTCACTGAGAGTCCTACACATCCCAACCTAAAATTCCTAGACAAATCTTCACTAATTGACTTGTTCTTGACCATTGCTCCACGCAGATACTCTTCGGCAGGCATTTTTGTGACTTATGTAAGTGATCATTGTAAGATTTCTGCAGTCAGAAATGTGAAGGTGCCTAAAACTAAACCCCACAACATGAAGGCATTTGATGAACAAGGATTCCTTCATGATTTGTTTGATTTTGATTGGGAACATATTGAATTATGTAATGATGAGGTAGGCCGCAACATAAAATTGTGTCTCCCCCAACCTTCCCAAACCTCAACCCAATCACAGACAAAAGTATGCTAGTCTTAGGTGTATGCAACTTCAGGGATGGTCTCAGCCCAAAATAATACAGAAAAATTCCTCCCCAAACTAACTTAACCTTAAAAACACAAAAAAAGAAATACAGTGAACATAACCTAACTCCCTAAACAAAAACGTAGTTAAACCCACAAAACAATCAGGATACACCACTTACAGCTTCCAAGTTAAAAAGGTTCAAGCTTTAGGCACCAGATGTTACATACCACATTAGAATATCATAATCAAATCACAAACCATGAGGAACATGCCACCCTTCTCCACATCATGGTCTGGCTGGTTGGGTAGTGGGAGAGCGGAGGAGCCAAGAGGCTGCTGGTCAACTTGGTTATAAGCCATCTTTAAGCCCCAGCTCAACCAATGAACACAGTGTCTCAATCAGCTCAGCCAGCACACCTGTAGATTGGTTGAACTCAGAAAGGTGAGGGGAAAACAAAACATACAAACAGCCCCTGCATGTAACATGGATCATTTCATCATGACTGTTGAATATTGGTCTTTCTAATCATGCAGATGGATGGTTTGCTAATTATCTGACAGACAGAATGCTAAATGTCAATTCTGGTGTGCTCTAGGACTGTGTTTTGAAGGGTGGAGATCCCTCAGACTTAAATAATTACCGCCCTATATCCAAATTGTGTATACTTGCTAAGATTTTAGAACCTCAAGTAAATTTAAATTTTAATTGAACCTATTTTTGGCTGATTAGAATATTTTAAGTGACATACAATCTGGTTTTAGATCAGGTCACAGTATAATAACTAATGATATTATTAATGCCTTGGACAGAAAGCAGCATTGTGCTGCTCTTTTTGTTCATCTGTCCAAGGCGTTTGATTCTGTCGACCATGACTTGCTGCTGGGTAGTCTTAGAAGCATCATTATTGGTGACAAAGCTATAGCTTGGTTTAGGAATTATCTTATAGACAGGACTCAGTGTGTATTTACAGACACTCATAAATCAAAGTTTTTGGAGAGCCCTTAGGGAGTACCCCAAGGTTCAATTTTAGCCCCTGTTTTATTTTCTATTTTTATAAATAATATTAGAAAGGACATGCACACAGCTAAAGTACATCTCTATGCTGATGATACGGACATTTACTAAGTTGCTTCCTCCCTGAGTCAGGCTATTGATGAACTACAGATTGCCTTCCAACAGCTGCAGGTTTTATTTTATGAGCTAAAGTTGGTTATTTTCAAGAGCTCGTTCTCAGACTTTAGAGTCCATTGAAATTTATTCCCTCAGAGAGGACAAAATTGAAAGAGTGTCTTCCTACAAGTACTTAGGTATTTGGTTGGATGATAAGCTCTCATTCAGAGTACATATTGAGAAATTACTGAAGAAACTGAAGATTAGACTAGGTTTTTACTATCGTAATAGGATCTGCCTGACTCTTGCAGCTCGAAAAACAATTGTACAGTCTACATTTTTAAGTGTTTTAGATTATGGGGACATCATTTACATGCACGCTGATTCCTCTTTACTTTGGTGGTAAGAGCCTGTCCCACAGTTCCTTAGATTTTATAACAAATTCATTGTTCAGCACACATCACTGTGTATTTTATGGTCTGGTTTCTTGGCCTTCACTAAGTCTAAGGAGACAACAACATTGTTATATCTTTCTTTATTAAGCTTTGTTGGGTAAACTTCCCTCCTATCGGAGTAATCTTCTTACACAAATCAATAACTACTATGATTCCCACTCTGCTAGAAAGCTGCTCTATAAGGTATCTAAGACCAACTTAGAAGTGTTTTTCTTATTTTGCACCCTGGTCTTGGAATAACCTTCAGAACAAATTACTGCTTAATGATTTAGTCTCCTTGAGTGAGTTTAAAGATTTGTTAAAGAACTGTATAACAGAAGCCTGCAATTGCTACACTTAAGCTGGACTGTTAAGCCATTTTATTATGTATTTTACTTGTGTTTATTGTTTGTGTTGTGTGAATATGGGCATGTAAATTGTCTCCCTGGAAAAAGAGATTGTAATCTCAAGGGACCTCCTGGTTAAATAAAGGTTAAAAAAAAGATCCAGTTTTATTTAGCATTTATGTGGATGTACTTGGTAGAAACGTCCCTGATTCCATTTCTATGCTGACGATACGGTAATTTACTGTTGTGGTTCCACTTTTGCCAAGGCTATTGGCTATTTACAGACTGCATTTAACCTTGTGGACCATCAGCTTATAAACCTGAAACTTGTTTTGAATGTTTACAAAACCAAAGTAATGATTTTTTTTTAAATGGCAGGAATATATCTGAGCCCCCTTCCAGTGTGTTCTCCCTCTAAGGCAACGCAATTGATTTGGTGCCTTGTTATCTGGGTGTTTTGATTGATGACGGGCTTTCTTTTACATCTCATATAGTAAATCTGGTCAAATAATTAAAGCTGAAATTGTTTTTTTTTATTACCACAAGACATGCTTTACATTTGCTGCAAGGAATGACCTGTATTAGATTGTGGTGACTTTATTTGCATGCATGCCCCTGCAACATGTCTGCAATCTCTGGACTCAGTGTCTTGAGGTTTGTTACAGGTCAGGTTGCAAAGCCTCTACTCACTGTTGCACCTTATATGGTAGAGTTGAGTGGCCCTCATTGGCTCATTGCCTCTCACACCAGTACACTTTAATATATAAAGCCATAGGCCAACTACCTTAATATTTATGTGGTTATAACTCAAGAACCTGGAGTACTTATTCCTTACGTTCTAATGATTGTTGTATATATATATATATATATATATATATATATATATATATATATATATATATATATATATATATATATATATTTTTTTTTTTTTTTTTTTTTTTTTTTTTTTTTTTTTTTTTTTTTTTTTTTTACTTTGTGTGCAAAAAAAACCAATCAATAACGTTCTCTCTAAATCCTTGTTAACACTCTCTATTTGGCCTTTGGACTGGGGGAACCCACACAAGAGGCTGACAAGAGGCCTCTAGCAGTCGACGGAATGCCTGTCAAAATGACCTGGCAATGAATTTGCAGGCCTTGGAAAACCGGACAACCACTATCAAGATTGCTGTGTTTCTTTGGTAAGTGGGTAGGCCAGTAATAATATTGACAGAGATGGGACCATGCGTGTAAAGGGATGAGAAGTGGATGGAGCAAGCTTGAAGGTCATGTTCAGGGCTCCTTTTTCTGTCCCCATTGTAAGGTTGGGGCTTGAGCAGCGGCAGGTATGAACAACACTTGGCCTTTTGGATATAGGCAAGGTTTTTGTGTGGAGTCAGAAATGAGGTCATTTGCACAGTCCCACAATCTGTAGCAAGGCAGACTTTGGGAATTCTGCTGGCTAAATGCTTTCCACAGGTTGTGGTAATCTTTCGGCAACACTAGAAAGATCGGGGCTGGCTGAAGTGGTGGGTTTAGGTCCCCTAATGCGGGCCCTAAAGCTTTAAATCAAGCCCAAGAAAACAGCAAACAATCTCTCAGCATAAAAGATCAACATCAGCCTTTCTCTGCTACTTCATAATAAAAAATTCACAGAAACTATAGATGGTTTCATTTGATATTTGAGTTTGTAAGGCGCAAAATTTTCAAATACAATTATGGAGCTGTCCAAATTTTTCCCATGTCTTGTATTTAAACTCGTATAAAGAATAACATGTGAATGGACTGTGCTTCACAGCAGGTGTTATTTATTTTTTTTGTTATTTGTGTTGGGCAGGGGGTGGGGAAGGTGGTGGATTGGTCTGATGGAGCTGGCGTATGTTTTGGTTTCAGTAAACTGTGAACGGGAATATGTGAAGTAGAGTTTCTAAAGTAAAAAAGTTGGTCATCACAGCATATTGGAAGCAACTTTTATTTTAAATTAGCCCCAAAAGCTAACAGGTACTTCTCATAGAATCTAAAATAAGTGCTCTGTGTGAACAACTGTTCTCAGGATTATTTGATTTATCTGTGTAAATTAGCCGAGCAAAATCTTAGCGATAAATGTGTATGCATGAACAGCAGTGGACCACTTTAGATGTACCAACAGTTCTTGCAACAGTAATCCCAGCTGTCATCAGTGGTGTAGCACCACATGTAAGCCTGCTCATGGAATCCACAGGGATGGTTGGACTTGCAGGTTTTGCCATTCACAGCAGAGTAGCAGTCATCCTGAGTGCAGCATTTTTGTTCGGTGCTACTGTAATCGGTGTAGCACCAGTTGTAACTTTCACCGTATTTGGCACAGGCGTGGTTAGCACGGCAGTAGTCTCCACTTTCAGCTTTGCTGTTCCACAGCGGAGGACTGCAGTAGTCCCATGAGCCAGATTCTTTGTAACACCAGTAGTAGTCGTAACCGTATGTGCCGCACGGACAATCAGCCTTGCATTTTTCCCCATTAATCGTGATGGCTGAGTATAAGGGAGAGCACCGGACCTGATTCTGCCCAGAGTAACACCAGTAACTGTTATCATCTTTTATGTAAAGACAGGGTGAAGTGCAGTATTCACCAGTCCCTCCTTCAACCATGGATTTCTCAGGGACCAGCTGGCATTCAATAGACCCAGATGACTCTGCCACATCCCTCCTCTCTCGTCCGTTCTTTACCCAGCCAACTGAAGTCAGAAGGCAAGTGGTTTCCGCCACGTACTTCATTTTCTCTGCCTGCTCAAAAAAATTGAACATCTTGTCGAAGGACTCAGTTATGGTCATCTCAGACACCTTGGATTTCTTTGGAGGAGGACCAGGCTGCTGAGAATCTGTGCTGAACCTCACAGCTGTTTCAAATGTGTTTAGTATATCAGGGACCATCTGGAGCCTCTGGCTGGATGGTAGTTGTACTTTTTTATACAGACTGTGTATCATTTCCTGAGATTTCTTTTTAGTGGAAAAACAATTATCTACAAAAATGGAAATTGGAACAGCGCTTTTATAGAGCGTTTGTAGCATATTATTCAACTCTGGAACAGACATCACCTTGATTAAACTCTCGGGCTGGTTCTGTCCCATGTAGGCAAGAGAAAATGACTTCTCCTCATCAGTGAGATGTGCAAAACAGAGAGCTGTCCAAATGTGAGAGGGAACAGTCACTTTCTCATACTCGCGCTGTTCACTCTCTCCATCCTCCTTCTGGGGGATTCGGTAATTATCTTGGGGTACAGTACCTGTGACCAGGAAAGCAGTGGCAGCAGGATTCAGTTTAAGTAAAATTGTCAACATCTCTTTCACTTCCTTTTCCCACTGATACCACTGGACACGGTTAAAACATGCATCCATTGGTGCAGCATTGGTCAGAGTATACGTTGCATCACGGCTGTCCCCACACTGGAAACTATTAGGGTTTAAGTGGCCACGGTCATATCCTGTGAAACTGTAGTACTCGTTGATGGACTGATTTTTTTTTATTTTATTAATATCAAATTCATGCTCGGGGCTCATTCGTGTTTCATCATATCCAGAAAGCTGTAATACAAACATAAAACATCAGATAATCAGTTTTAGCCACAAAAATTTCTGTTCCTAGTATGGAACATGTCACTTCTATTTCTAAAATTCTAATTTCCTTTCTATATGTGATTCCTGTCAGAGAATCTAATTGCGCTATATATATATATATATATATATATATATATATATATATATATATATATATATATATATATATATACTTTCAATGTAAGTCAAAGGAACCATGATGGAACCATCATTATGAAACTTTCCCACAATGGAAATGACAACTGCTGCACTTAATTGACGTAGAAAAATAAACAAATTTCTATTTAAATGCTCTACACTCCATGATCCATGTACCATAATCAATGGTGTTGCTTGACTCCTATTTTATCGCTTGTCCGCTGTTATTATCAGCAGTTTGTGCTGAGAATGTAAGAAATATGAACATCTGTACAAATTCGGATGCTAATGCCCCTCTTCTGGTGCAGACCCCCACACACACACACAAATTCTGACCACGATTCTGTTGTTTAGTGCAAACCTTAGTACAGGCAGAGTGACAACACGTGTCAAAATGGTCTGAACTAAAGCAGTTGTTTAATAGGTCTGCACCAGATAAGTCAGGTGTGAAACTCTCTTAGTGAGAGATAAAATTAGCACTGATTTTTAACCTGACTGGTTTTAGACAAAGAGCACAGACGGCTGATGAAGTAGTAGTATATTTAGTTTTTTACCTGTGGTTCAATGAGGAATGCTGTATGGAAGTCCCTTTTAGTGCTGCATCCAGGGGTGAAGATGTACGCGCTGTACAGAGGAATTCTGTGGTATTCCGAGTAGAGAGAGGCAAAGCGTGGCCAGGGCAGATTTCCATAATACTGACAGATTTTCTTGGTGTTCTGACTCATTCCAGCTGGTTCTGTTTCTTTGTAAAATTGGTCTTTACATTCATCAAAAGTATCGACTACTTTAGCCTGAGCACTTAGAGCCCCCAGCAGAACGCAGATGAGGATGGACAGCAACATGATGGACTTCAGCTCAGAGAGCGTAAGCATCTGCGGCACTGCCCGGTTTAAATACACCAAACCTTCACGCTGTTTTTATTTTGAATGTATGATGATTCATGTCTTCGGGTGAAACGGGCTAAAAGATAAGACGAACATTGCATCACATTGACGCTGTGTGGTAATGGCCAAGTTGTGAAAGATTTCTGCCCCTGAAATGGAAGTTCAAAGGTGAATTTATTCAGTATTTTATTTTATATTGGTCCCTCATGTCTACATAGAGGTATGTGACTTTTTTGTCCAGATGCAGTTTTACATGGCCATTTATAGCCTATAATAATTTCCTCGATTGAAACTAGTTGTTTTGCCCTCCTCGGTGAGCTCATGAATAATTTGATGATCTTTTCTCTGATTGGCTGGTTTAAAGTGATAAACTGTGATGATTACACAGAAGCAACATATTAATAAAATGAACCTCTGTGTGAATAAGCTCAGTCATCATAGTATTTAGTTAGCTATGCTAGTTACTTGGAGCTTGCTTGGAGGCCGCCACCACTCTGGCTCTTGGCAATCCCGCCGTCCCTAGCCTGCTTCCCTGGCTCCGCATAGCCGGTGTCTCCGCCCAAGACACGCCACTTGCATGCTTGAACACCATGTTGCCACAATGTTGTCGGCTTACCTACAATGTTGTCACAAGGTTGTTGCAACGTCACTATTAATAACATTTTTATGATATTATGACTACTACGGTAAGTTCTATGTAGTTATTATGCAACGTATAAAGGTTTCTAGGAGGTTCTGACAACATACTTACAATGTTGCCACTATGTTGTCCCATTATTGTCATGTAATGTTGTCACAGCTTTTGAGGACTTACATTTGGATATGGTGACGTTGTCATGGGCACAAAAAAAACCCCAAAAACAATGGGTTTTCACAACACACCTGTGTTTACAAGGTCCTCTCCCCGTTCCTGCTTCTGCCAGCACAATTCCTTATTTCTTATTTCTTATTCAATCATCCCTCCCTGTCCTCCAATCACCAAGCTCTACCTCAGTCTTTCCTCCCCTTTTCTTTAATTGACCCATATCCCGCTCCCTCAATCATCCTCCCCTCTCCTTCTATCATCCTGCTCTGCCTCAATCATTCCTCTCACTCCCTTACTCAAGCTCAATTCCACTTTCAGGTCTGTCTACTGCTGCACCTCCTTTTCTGTCTCCTGCTGGTTCTGCTGACCCTCTATTCACTCCCTCCACTGCCCCTCTGGCTCCTCCTCTCATTTCCTCCTCCTCGCACCATTACTTTAACCAAGTTGCGGATGCTACTCTCCCCCCATTGTTGCCCCCCTTTTCTGGTCCTTCAGCCTCTTGTGCCATTGATACTGCCAATGTGTCATTGAATCTCTCTCCCCCAAGTATTTGGGCAAGTAGCACCTTCTCAACATCTTCGCCCTCAAAGATCCATGGAGCCCTCTGTGAAAGTTTCATACCCACACTTTGCCTTGTGATGGTGGACTTCCCCTCTACCATGACATCTCTCTGGTGTTCACTGGAATGGTGAATTCTGCTTTGCTGTTTGTCTCACTTTTGCCTGCAAAGTTGCCTTCAAATATTCAACATCCTCACAAAGGCCGCCTGCTGAATCCTGCCCTATGTGTAGAAGCTGCCTTTGTTCTCCATTTTCTTCACCAATGGTTATTGATTTTCCCTCTTTACCTCTAGCACACAGCCTCAGTGTTCCTCTCTAGCACCTTTCCCTACCTCAGGATTTCTCTCTCTAGTGAAAAGGCTTTGGGCCCTTCAACTTCTCTCAAGTTTCTCAGTCTCATTCTAGAGTCTGTCTTATTCCAAGCGTTCCTTCCTCAGGAAAGACACAATCATATCACCCTCATGCACTTTGCTTTCATTGATCAGCAGCTCCTCTCTCTTCTGGGCCACCCCCACCATGTGATTCAAATAATTCCCCAGGGCTGCTCCTTTATTTCAGATATCCTTTACCTTGCCTCTTCAGTTCCATCATTACACCACTTGGTCACACTAAATGAATTGCCCCTTGGAACTCAGGTTTTGGCTTGCCATGCTCCTTCCCTGGAATGGCATATCCTTTAGTATGGCGATGCCATCTTTAACCAATTTCATGTTCAGCTTTTTGCAGATGCAAGTCTTTTCGTCAGGTTTGGCAGTTACTATGGTGGCCGTTGGTTCACCTTTCCCAGGCCAGTCGACTCTTCCGCCATAAGGGAACTTTCCCTATTGTTGTCGCTGCTCTCATATGGGGCCATGAGTGGACAGAATGTGATGGTGCATGTTAAGCCCATTACTCATATTAACAGTACCAACCTGAATATTTAACTTCAAATGTTAAATATTTACCTTGATGTGCTGGTGTAGAAAGGGATGCAGGGCAGATCCACCTTCACGGAGAAAGAGGGTCCTCAGTGTCCTAAGGGGGTAAAACCTGTAAAAGTGGATTAGTAAATGAATACTCATGACTATGTAACAGCTGTATACATGAATGCGTGTATGTATGTATGTGTATAATTAACATCTCAGGACATCCACCCCTCATGTGACGTATTAGTTTATTCAGGTCGGGGCTTCTGTGATAAGACCTCCCAGGGTCTTTTAAAGCACCTGGGGTCCTCGCACCTACCTCTCAGAGGAGCGATAATCAATGCACTCAGCCATCTCCCCACACTTTTCCGTAGTTTACATGACCTGCTCGACATCACCTTCTCTTCAGACGAACTCTCCATAACTGCAGCCTTCCTGATGTCAACCAACTGGCAGCACTTCATCTGCTCCTCTGGCCGCAATTCAATTCTACAAAACTTCGATGCATAACTTCATCCTTCCTCAAATCACTCTCAGATTTTTCTTCTCATCAAAGCTGTTCAAAAGGCTGAACCTCACCTTCCACCTCAATGATCACCAATCAGTTCTCGCTTTCTGCTCTTACAGACTTATCAGTCCTTTCTTTTCCTACTTTATAAAACACTGAGCTGTTTCTCGCTGCTACTCTGATGAAACCTTTTCTCTATATTCATTGATGCATAAAGTAGTCCATTTTATTTTTACTATATTTGTACTTGTTTTACTATCCGGTGTGGACCAGAGGAGGATGGGTTCCCCTTTTTTTGAGTCTGGTTCCTCTCAAGGTTTCTACCTATTGCTCTGAGGGACTTTTTCCTTGCCAATGTCGCTCCTGGCTTGGTCAATGGGGGCTTGGACCCAGATTTGCTGCTACATGACACCATCTGTTGTGAAAGGTGCTATATAAATAAACCTTGACTTGACTTGACATTAACCTGCTAAGGTTAGACTTCTTGATTCAAATACTTTAAACATTCAATCTCAAACAAAGCAGCTTGGCTAACCACGCTTCTCTACCTTTAAGTTAAAATCACTGCTCAGTCCTCATGAACCCATGTTGTCTCAGTCTGAGGTTTTGCCAGAATGCTTGACCAACACACCTGCTGTTCATCCCAGAATCTGGATCTATCATATCACACTTCTGGTTTCAAACTGATCTCCACCACTTCCTCTCTCACTGGTTTGTTCTTCAGAGCATTGCTATGAACATTAATTCAGAATCGGCACAGCTTCTATGGCTCCCTGTCAGGGACTCTTGGACCACACAGTCCATCTCCTCTTACATTGGTCCTCTCAGGCATACCAGAGCTACACTCGTTCCCAAACCAACAACCTCAGGCTGGCACACGAGAAACTTGCATCTCTTTAAGCTGGAACTTTTGAGGCCTGGCTTCAAGTCTCAGAAGCCGAAGCCACCCAGAATATGAGCATAATGTACTGCACAGTGCTGTACTAGCTGTACCTTTAATCTGGGTTGTGGTGTCAACTGTTTTGATGGTGGTCTGTATTTTCATTTTGACCAGTTTGATGTAAAATATGCCGTTTCAGTTTGCTTCCAGCGGTACTGATGGGAACCAGAGAGGCAGAATTACTAGATATTAGAACCACTATTCTACAGCAACACATTTAAAGATAAAATTATAGAAAGTCTTACCAAAACAGTACGCCAATTGACAGTGCACCTTTTTGAGCTTTGAAGTTTGTTTGAGTTATGTAGAAATCAAGTGCTCTGATCGTCCAGCAAGATTAGGCTTGCCTAATTTATTCTGTTTTTAAATGAGGAAGGTAAAACTGGCCACACCAAAAATATCTACCAGCCATCTTATCTCATTTTATACAGTTTCATCCAAGTGTCAACATAAATTATTTTGCAACTTCACCGTGCCTTTCACTTCTGCATTAGAGCGTGTGGCCTTGTGTGGCCTTATTGCGTTCCACCTTAAATGGTGCTGCAGTTTAATTCTCGCACCTGTACAAGCTGCAGCTTTTAACCCTCGTACACTCATAATGTTAAGGGTCAAATTGACCTGCACATTATATAAACACTCAAAAACAAGCAAAGGGTCATGTGATGGTACAGGTTAAACCCATTACTCATATTAACAGTACCAACCTGAATATTTAACTTCAAATGTTAAATATTTACCTTGATGTGCTGGTGTAGAAAGGGATGCAGGGCAGATTCACCTTCAGGGAGAAAGAGGGTCCTCAGTGTCCTAAGGGGGTAAAACCTGTAAAAGTGGATTAGTAAATGAATACTCATGACTATGTAACAGCTGTATACATGAATGCGTGTATGTATATGTATGTGTGTATGTGTATAATTAACATTTCAGGACATCCACCCCTTATGTGAGGTATTAGTTTATTCGGGTCGGGGCTTCTGTGATAAGAGCTCCCAGGGTCTTCTTAGAGCACTTTGGTCCTCTGGAACATCGGACTGCTGTTAGCTGGTTGTATCGGCAGGTGTAGTAACTCTTGTGATGAGGGTGAGCCTTGCGGCGAAGCCTCAAGGGACTGTGCCATGTACCCATTTTTTCCGATTGATGCAATTTTTGTTTAGGTTTTTTTTTGTGTGAGAAGTAATCGTAATAAATCACCTGTGCACTTAAAACTGGGATCTCATCTCTTCGTGTCCACACCCTCACCCATAGTGCCAACACGGTCGTACGTAAATCCTGGTGAATTTCCTTTTGAGGGTTCCACCGTTACAGGTCAAAACAAACAAATCTTACTATAAATTCTCAGAAGATTCAGAAAGATGGAATATGAGAACATATGGTATATATACAGTTCTAAAAACTATTTATTAAAAATTTCCCTCAGATAGGGTCAAAAGTGGAAACGGGTCAAATTGACACATAACGTAATAGTTAAGGTGGTACGGAACATTCGATTAAGAAGCTGATAAACTTTTTAAGGTGAAAGATGAACATCAATAATGTTTAGACAGTTAAGTTGCTTGGAAAGGTATGAAAAGTGCCGACATCCCCTTCACAACCAGGAACTTTATGTTTCTTTATGTTTTCATTACTGTTGCTCTGCTGTCGTTGTTTCGCATGTTGGAATGTGAGGTTTTTTTTTGCGTGGAAATATTAGAACTGTTAGTGTAACAGTTTAGAATTTTGAAATAGACTCGTTTTACCAAAGGCAGGATTTGTATTTTGAAGTCGGAGTATTTCTTTAAAGTTCACATTATCTATGTACTGAACTCTCCTTATTTAACTGCACCCATTTCAATACATATTCCCACTCTATGGCACTATAACATATACTTAAAAAAATTAAACGTTATATATAACAAAGCGCAGTACTAGCTGTGCCTTTAAGAGAGAGATAAGAGATAAGAGAATCTTTATTGTCATTATACGTGAGTATAACGAAACTTTGTTGACAACTTCCCCAAACAGCAGAGACAACAAGATACAAAAGACAAAAATAAATAAATTAATTAATTAATTAATAATTTACAATATTCTATATATTATATCTATTGGCACCCTGTTTGGATAGGGGTGGGGGGGATTAAAAGTCAGTGGGGTGTGATGGAGGCCACAGCCCTAGGAAAAAAGCTGTTTCTGAGTCTGCTGGTCCGTGTGCAGATGGTTCTGAACCTTTTCCTGGATGGCAGCATCTCAAAGAGGTAGTGACCTGGGTGTGTTCTGTCCTTGCTTATATTTCCAGCTTTCCTCTTTAACCGGCTGGCATAGACATCATCCAGACTGGGAAGATCAGTCGCAATGATCCGTTCTGCAGTCCTGACCACACGATGTAGTTCCTTTCTCTCTGAGACTGTGCAGCTGGAATACCACACAATCATACCTTGAAAAGGATACTCTCAATGGTGCTGTGATAGAAGTTTGCCAGGAGCTTTTGTGGGAGTTGGGCCTTTTTCAGCTTCCTCAGTAAGTACAGCCTTTGTTGTGCCCACTTTATGAGGTGTGTGGTATTAGGAGCCCACGTTAGTTGTTTGTTTATGTGGACACCAAGGAATTTCACACTTTCCACACGTCCTACCTCTTCACCAAGTATGTGAAGGGGGAGGTGGTCTGACTTTCTTGTCCTCCTAAAGTCCACTATGACCTCCTTTGATGTTGAGTGCCAGATCGTTGGCTGTGCACCATTCACCTAGACGTTCCACCTCCTTCCTATAGGTATGCTCATCATTGTCTGAAACAAGGCCCACTATTGTTGTATCGTCTGCAAATTTTATGATATTGTTCGAAGAATGGATGGGGGTGCAGTCATGTGTGAACAAGGTGAAGAGTATTGGACTCAACACGGCCCCCTGTGGAGTCCCAGTGTTCAGGATGAGAGTAGATGAAGTGTATTTCCCCATCCTGACCCTCTGTGGTCTGTCTGATAGGAAATCCATGACCCAGGAGCAGATAGGCCTGCTCAGACCTAGGCTTCCCAGCTTAGCAACCAGTTTGTGAGGGACAACAGTGTTAAAAGCAGAACTGAAGTCCACAAATAACATCCTAACATACGTATTTGGCTGTTCCAGGTGTGTTAATGCTGTGTGTAGTGCCATAGAGACTGCATCCTCTGTGGATCGATTTGCCCTGTACGCAAACTGATGCTGATCCAGGTCCCGGGATGATGGCTTTGATGTATGAAAGCACCAGTCTCTCAAAGCATTTCATGACTATTGGTGTCAGTGTGACTGGCCTGTAGTCATTGAGGTCTTTCACAGCAGCCTTTTTGGGGAGTGGGATAATTATGGATGTTTTAAAACATGTTGGAACTGCAGATAGTTGTAAAGAGAGGTTACATATATTAGTAAATACCTCGGTCAGCTGCACAGCACAGGCCTTTAGTTCTGGCCTGATACTCCATCT
This sequence comes from Megaleporinus macrocephalus, assembly GCA_021613375.1. Classification (NCBI taxonomy): domain Eukaryota; kingdom Metazoa; phylum Chordata; class Actinopteri; order Characiformes; family Anostomidae; genus Megaleporinus; species Megaleporinus macrocephalus. Next base: position 34,726,448 of record CM038715.1, read on the forward strand.
GGACCTGCTGCTTTCTTGGCATTTACTTTTTGTAGAGTGGTCCTCACTTGATGGTGATGTAGTACTAATGCTGGTTCAGCATCAGATGATGTGATGTGAGGAACTTGCCTGTTCCTTCCATCAAACCGTGCAAAGAACTGATTATGCACATCAGGTAGAGTGGAGTCATCACTGGCCTGCAGAGTGTTGGTCTTGTAATCTGCCAATGCTTTAATTCCATTCCACATATTACGGGAGTTGTTATTCTCAAAGTGTTCCTCAATGCGCTGCCTATATCTGCGCTTAGCCTCCTTAATGCCTTTTTTGAGGTTTCTTCGAGCTGCCGAATATGCCTGTGCGTCTTTCAGTCTGAATCTGAAAGCCATGTCACGACTCTTTATCAGGGCCCGGACAGTGTTGTTCATCCATGGCTTCTGATTGGGAAACACTTTTATTGTCTTTTTTGTTAGTACGTTCTCTGTACAAAAGTTTATGTACCCTAGGACTGATGAGGCATATTCTTCCAAATCTGCCCCCTGTGCAAACAGGTCCCACTCAGTACTATCAAAACAGTCCTGTAGCCTTGAGGTGGCTTCCTCTGACCATACTCGTACAGTTTTGATAGTTGGTCTTGTCCTGCAGATCAATGGTTTGTACGCAGGGGTCAGTATCAGTGAGATGTGATCTGACAGTCCCAGGTGTGCTGATGGTTTTACTTTGAATGCTTGTGGAATGTTTGTGTAAACCTGATCCAGAGTGTTCTTCTCTCTCGTGGAGAAGTGCACATTTCTGTGAAACTTCGGCAGCACTGATTTAAGGTCAGCATGGTTAAAGTCCCCCGCTACAATAACAACAATAACATGGTTTGTGTTATCTGGTTTGTGGTGTTGAACTGTTGTTGTAATGGTCAACTGGTTTGATGGTGGTCTGTATTAAAGGGAAATACTACTTTCAAATTTTAATTCAGAGCAGTTTGAAGTAAAATGTGCCATTTCAAGTCAGAACTGTTCACAGCGGCGCTGATGGGAACCAGACAGGCAGAATAGAGAATATATCCCAGTGGGTTTATTAAAACTCTTAATAAAGAGTAGAACCTATTGAGTGCTGATAGCTTTCACGTAGCTTGAGGACCTTATTAGATCCATTATCCAAATCATTTACTGTGAAAGGGTGTATGTATATATTTTTTTCTCTGTATTTGAAATACATTTCTTTTTTTCTTCCTTTGTTTTTGGGGTAGTTTATGTTCAGGCAGAAACAGGGTCTTTTAAGTTTAAATATTTAAATTTAAATATTAGGGAGGCAGCCATTTTTAGAAAAGGCAGAACAAAGCCTGGGGTTAATGGTGCTTTGAAAAAGATTGGCCAACCAGCAAGAAAATAGATAAAGCTCTCTTTTTTTCCTAGTTCTTATTAGGTGTGTTCGAGATACAGCTGCACCTGGCTTGGCGCTCAGCGAGAGCATCCGTAAAGAGTTGGGGGAGGAGGTTGGTAAAGAGCCATCTGCAGCCTACGTGAACAACGCCGGATCTTGCGCTGTTAGCACTCTTTACAGCTGTTGAAGTAGACGCAATAGAAAAATAGTAGAAAGAAAGAAAAGAAATAGAAAGAGTAGAAAGAAAAATAGATCCAAATCCAAAAGAGCAAGTACAAATGATCAGAGCAGGTCAGAACAATTTAGCAGAACAGAGTATAAATCTGAGTCTTTTCATGATATGAAATGCTAATTATGAAACAATGTTGAACACTGTATGATGAAATGAACTGTCATGCTACTAGATATGATAGTTTTAGTGTAAATATGAGGTCTTTAAAGAGTTTTAGAGAGGATTATATATTTTACAAAGAAAATAGTTAAACATGATAGGTGTCCGTGGAGCTACTAACCAATGAGGATTAAGCTCAGTTGTCATTAAGCTGTCTCTCAGCTCGTGTGGTTAGTGGAGAACAACTGCCGTGACTGCGTGTGAAGCCTGCAGCCGCCTCGCACTCGCACCGACTCAAGTCGGACAAAAGAACGAACCGGCCTGCACCGGCTGCGATCGGCCCTACTTCTACACCCTCAGACTGAGTTCATGTACAATGCCCTGACCGTGAAGTGAGTTTCATCCAAAGGTCAACATAAATTAATTTGCAACCTCACTGTTACTCACTGTGGTATGGTGTCAGGTGTAGCCTCGTCCAGCTAACCAGAGACAACAGGCTTTAAAAGGGATACATATAAGGAGCAGAAACACCATGGCGTCATCTTAGTTAAGCTGAAGTGAGTCGACTGTTGGGCTCAATTCTGCCTCCTTAATGCCTATTTTTGTACAGCAGGTTTGATTCTGTGTCTCTGATACTCATCTCAAGCTTATTTATTTAGGGTTTATTTATATGTGCTTTTTGCAACAAAATGGTTACAAAGCAGCTTTACTGAAATCCAAGTCCCCAATGAGCAAGCCAGTGAAAAACTCACACCAAAAGGAAGAAACCTTGAAAGGAAAAAAGTAGAGCCCAGCCTCCTCTGGTCAACACCGGACAGCAAAACAAGTACGAGTTCAATACAAACAGGATAAGATGTACTATTATATGCAGTGTTGAATGTAGAGAAAAGAGAAGGGAAACTGTTAAGAGACCTATCAGAGAAACAGGGAGTTTGTGAGGCAGGAGGACAAATAAATAATTAGTTTGTAAAAAACTGGTGAAAATATCTGTAATGAATTAAGCAAACAAGATCTTCAGGAGTGCCGGTGCCAGCAGGAGCTCCATGGTTACGACCCCCAGTCATAATGGCCTTTTCTTCATTTCTGTTGGTGCCCGTTTTGTGTATTTTTTTCTGTTATACTGTGCAGGTCCATGATTGACCACTTGGGGGCACCTTGCTGCTGAAAATATCCTGAAGTGGCAGGTCCAGAGCAGCCCCGCCTATCCCGGCCCGGCCCAGCCCAGCCTGTTACTCTCCACTGCTTTTCGCTTCACCTGAACATTTAGTAACAGTTTTGTTAGAGTCTATAAAATCTCTGTGGGACGTAGGACTGGTGCCCTTTTGTTTACCCCATTTCCCCTGTTTTAATGTCAGGACTTTAGGGGTACTTTTGTGTACATTTGTTTACTTTGTTTGCAGGTTTAGTTAGTTTTGTAGTCTTTAATTGTTTTGTTTGTTATTTTGGGGTTTGCTTGTCCCTGAAGCCAGTGTCCCGTCTTGTTACACATTGGTAAAAATAAAATTGCAGCTTTCTGGTTTTGAACAGTGTCCGGTGTTTGGTCTGGCAGAGTGCAGGGACAAGAGCCCACTCTCATTTTTATTATGAACTGACCCTAGATCAGGTCGTAACAGTGGGTAAACCGGTCCAAAATGCAGGCAAACAGGGGCAGCCTGTCAAGGCAGATGAAGCAGCATCATCAGAAAACAAGATGTCTACAGGATGCACTGAAGCCCCCAATTTCCATATCTGTGGTGTATTCCATTCCCAGATCAGTGACAAGAAAGTAACTGTTGAAAGGACCCTTTGCAAAGATTATTGCTGATGTTGAAATAAAGGGAAGCAGTTTTTGGATCCAGTTTCTGTGTTTTGGTTCTGTTCAGACTTTCAGCCCATATCCAGATTATAACCCTAGATTATATACAGCAAAAACTGCATAAAATCCAATTTTTGAAATTCGGATTCAGCCCACATTTGAAGGCAGTTTGAAATGCGATTTCTCACAGATTCTCACAGATGTATCTAAGTCTGTCCTGTCCAGAAACAAATCAAATTTTCCTGCAGTCTCAACACAACCTTTAAGATTAACAATAAGTCTTTCTAAAGGAACTGTTGTTCCTTTAAGGTTTAGGTTTATTCGTTTTCCTTTAAATTTAATTAATAAATTACAGACATGGGATTTAAACGTAAATTGACAGTTTCTTTATTTTGCAAAACTACTAATAACTGATTAAGCAATCATTTAACTGTTGTTCCATGTAATATGGGTCCTCTATTTTTAGCAGCCTTTGAAATGAATAGAGCCTAAAGGCAAAGCTTAATAAAGCGGTTGATGGTAGAGACTTCTTTAAAATCAGTTTTTTACACAAAAACAGATAATTAGGTTTTACAAAGGCATTTGCAAGGATAGATATTATTTTATATTTAAAAGTTTCCTTTTTGGCTACAGGATTTAGACACTGCTGTACCTAAAGAAAGCCAGCAACCAGGTACAAATGCCATACACTTTTGTTCATTCAGCACTGCTACCAAACTGGAAGGTGACTTTTGCACTAATATTCATTTAGACAATCTCAAAAGGCTGAAGAAAGCCTTTGATAGTGATTGTGGTAGAAGTTAGGAAACTACTACAGGAAAATACTGCTTTTATTTGTGGGACATACTACCTCTAAAGTTTTAACTCTGTTTAAACTCAACCAACTCACATTTTTTCCATCTCTACATTCCATCTCTATACATTTTCAGACACACCCAAACATCATGGTTTAATTGAACCTACAGCCTGCACTCCTCTATTTGTCCTTAATTCATCCTTCACCTCCCATAGAGTACCATTCGTTTTCAACCATATGGCTTGTAACCCTGTAGAGGAACCACTTTACACAATGGAAACCTTCTAATAATACTGAACCTGCTGTTGGATCCAGTTCATGTACAGAGTTAAAAGGATATAATGGAACAAAGCAATTAGGCACACTTTAACATTTAACAGTAACATTTTACTCTTTACTACACCAAAAATATCAACGGGCCATTTTATTTTTGAGCAGTTTTATTCCAATGCCAACATAAATTATTTTGCAACTTCTTTGTAGACTTATTTTCTGCTCCAAAGTATGTGGCCTTGTGACCCCATTCAAAAAGTTGTAAGTCCACACCTTATACATTGATCAGCCATGACATTAAAACCACCTCATTGTTTCTATATTTATTGTCTATTTCGTCAGTTTCACTTCTCATATATAAGCCCTTTATAGTTCTACAATTACAGACTGTAGTCCATTTGTTTCTCTGTGTACTTTGCTGTTTCATCTTCACCCTGTTCTTCAATGGTAACGGCCCCCCATGACCACCGCAGAGCAGGTACTATTAGGGAGGTGGGTCTTTCTCAGTATCATGTGATGGGGGTGTGTTAATGTGTATTGTGCTAATGTGAGTGATTGGACACAGCAGTGCTGCTGGAGTGTTAGGTTACCTAACCTCTAGTCTTCAACTGCCCCACAATTTTTTTTAGAATACAATGAACACACAATATTTAAAGGGGAGGATTAATCACCAAAAGTAAAACTAAACAAGTATGTTTTCAGTCTAGACTTAAAGGATGGACTGTGTCAGAGTCCCGAACATTAACTGGGAGATCAATCACATTTTATGTAATCTCAGCCAGACCTGATGATGGATAGGTTACTGGTATCATTTGAGCTTTCTGTCTAATATTCTTGATTTTATTATTATTAGTCCATGAAATCATTGCTGCTGTAGTTGGCGGGTATTTGAGGTTCAGTTCCTGCCTGGCTTTTGGTAAGTTTTGCGATTGCGCTAAATAAAACTCTAGGATTGTTTTTGTTGTGTTGATGAGTGAGGACAGGTATTCTGGGCGTGTTTTAATAAGTGTCTTTCTGTACCTGCTAAGGCTGTCCTTCCAAGCAGAGTGAAATACCTCCAGCTTGGTCAAACTGTCTGTCTTAAGGTGCGTATTTCATTGTTGTACCACGGACTGAGCTTTTTCTGCTGCATCATTTTAATTTTTTTAGGTGCAACATTGTCTAAAATTGATGAGAATGTATTTTCTATGCAGCCTGTTAGTCTGTCTAGCTTTGAGAAATTGATGTCACGCTCTGCCCGTCCATGTGCTTCTGTTTACGTCTTGTCCAAGTGGTTCTGTTTGGTCATGTGCTCCTAGTGTCTCCGCCCTCCACCTGGCCTGTATCTGTAATCCCTCCTGTTTCCAGGTGTCTCGTATTCCCTTGTTACAAACCGGATTCCAAAAAAGTTGGGACACTAAACAAATTGTGAATAAAAACTGAATGCAATGATGTGGAGGTGCCAACATCTAATATTTTATCCAGAATAGAACACAAATCACAGATCAAAAGTTTAAACTGAGAGAATGCATCATTTTAAGGGAAAAATATGTTGTTTAAAAATTTCATGGCATCAACAAATCCCAAAAAAGTTGGGACAAGTAGCAATAAGTGGCTGGAAAAAGGAAATTGAGCATATAACAAACAGTTGTAAGACCATTTAACACTAATTAGGCCAATTGACAACATGATTGGACATAAAAAGAGCTTCTCAGAGTGTCAGTGTCTCTCTGAAGCCAAGATGTTAAGAGGATCACCAATTCCACCCTTGTTGCGCAGAAAGATAGTGCAGCAATACCAGAATGGTGTTACCCAGCGTAAAATAGCAAAGACTTTTAAGTTACCATCATCAACTGTGCGTAACATCAAAAGATTCAGAGAATCTGGAACAATCGCTGTGCGTAAGGGTCAAGGCCGTAAAACTCTCCTGGATGCTCGTGATCTCCGGGCCCTTAAACGTCACTGCATCTCAAACAGGAATGCCACCGTCAAGGAAATAACAGAATGGGCTCAGGAATACTTCCAGAAAGCATAGTCAGTGAACACAATCCACCGTGCCATCCGCCGTTGCCAGCTGAAACTCTACAGTGCAAAGAGGAAGCCATTTCTAAGCAAGCTCCACAAGCTCAGACGTTTGCACTGATGTACATATATTTTAACTAAGACCACTATGTGAAATATGAATGAAATTAGGTAACGATCTGAAACTACTGAGGTCTGTGGAAAAACAGTAAGATTATGTATGTCAACACCTAGAGTTAAAACCAGATCCAAAATGTGTTTACAGGTAAGTGTAGGCCCAATTAGATTCTGAGTGAGACCTACAGAGTCTAAGGTAGATGAGAAAGCCTTTCTTAATGGATCTGCCAAGTTTTCAAAGTGAATATTAAAATCTCCTGCAGTTATTCCTTTCTCAGTGCTCACTGCTAGATCTGCAACAAAGCCGCTGAATTCTTTTAGGAATTCTGAATAAGGTCCTAGAGGTCTATAAATGCTACATAGGGTGAGTATGCTTCTGTTTGTGGTCAGATTGGTGATGTTTATGCGAAGAACTTCAAAAGAATTGAAAGTGAGACTGTGTTTCATTTATGTCTTATGAATCTTTATAAGTAATACATAGGAAACTAATCCAGGCCCTAAAGCTTTACATCAAGCCCATATGATATTAGAAGTAAACGATTACTGAAAGGAAAAAAAAAACAAAAACAAATATAAATATTTTTGTACCAATTACACTGCTTGTTATAAGACTATAGACTATATTAACTGGTTTCATCATTATTATAAAATCATGTACTGACATTTAAGAGTTTAGTTTCTTAGAAATTTCTTTTTTGCACTGAATGTGGTCATAGTGGTAAGCTTAAATACTTAATAAATAATAGAGCATAAAATAGAATAAAAATAATTTTACAGGAACTTATATTGAGAATTTTTTTAGTAAAAAAACATTTATCAGGTTTATGCGATCAACCATGTTTTTTTTCTTTATCAGCTGCACATGCTGGAGCTCCTGGTAGATCATGGGGCAAATTTAAATCCCAAGTCTGTCCTAGAAGAAATTCCTTTGGGTTACTTAGTGTTGACCCCTCCGTTCAAGCACCAGCAGCCTATCAGCAGCATTTCAGTTTATTTATCTGTTGCTCTTTCTTTTTTTTTCTAATTATAAAGTCATTACCAGGTCTATCGCTGTCTGCCTGTTTTCATTAGGGTTGTTTTTCTTTTTTTTTTATTATTAATATTATTAATCCTGACACATCAAACATTTCTGTCAGAGGAGAGAGAGAAGACTGAATATGCACTTTATTAGACACAAAAAACTCCTTCTTCTCTGTAGTAGTGGTCAGGGACCATTCACAGCAGTGGTTAACATGAAATTCCACCAACATTTCTACTCAACTCAGTTGTTTATATGTAAACAGTCCTTCAGAGGGGTTTGATGTAAAGCAGTTCAAACAGAGGTAAATATGCTCCTGTTCCAACTTTTCCAGAATGTGGTGCAGAGTTGGAAAAAAATTGAATAAATGTATATTCACCACAATGACATTAAAATGGTAAAGCACCAAATATTTTGTACTGTTTTTAATTTAATACAGGTCAAACAAAATGTGCTGACTTCAGTCCAGCGATGCCAGCAGCAGGTGAGGAATTTGTACAAATGCAGTTACTGAAAATGCAAAAGCCAAACTTTTTTTTATGGTGTGATACATAATTCATGATGCTTATTCAACTAATTTAATTAAAGAGCACATGAACCCAACAGCCCAAAGCCAAGAAAGCTATTAATTAAAGTCTGCTGCTGGAGGATTGATGCCAAACGCACATCTGCTTTGACAAAAGTAGAACCACTTTATCAAATAGATCACACAGAAACTGAGCTTTCTGTGTGCTACTGTGTTTCCTATCACTGTATAAAATGTGAGGTTTTCTTTCTCTTTTTTAAAGTGAAACATTAACTTATTCAGTGCACATAAGGCTATTTACTTGTTTACTTGTTCTATTCATGTTCAAATTAGTCTTTTATGGCTGAATGGAGTAATAATGTCTGAATGTTCTACCGTTTTTTAGATCATGTTCTACACGTATCAAAATATCTGCAGCAACAGCATTCAGAAGTCAAAAGGGTAGATAAAAATAGAACAAATACCACAGTTTTGCATTGGTTTTAAAAGAAGAAAGTGTAAATCTAAACTTTAATTCAACATTTTTCTTTTGCAGTACTCTTAATACTGTTGTTTCCTCTGTTCTTTCATAAACTGCTTTTCTGTAAAGCTGCTTTGAGAAAACACTGGTTGTAAAAAAGCGCTATAGAAATAAATGTTGTTTGATTGATTGATTGATTGTAACAGTATCAGTAATAAAATGCCAATGCTAGCTGGCTCTACTAGTTGAAAATACATTATGCGAGCTAATTTTGGTAAGTGGAAATGGTAACTTTGCTATTGGAAAATATATAACACTAGCTGCTTTGCTGCTGTTAGTGAATGGCTAGACTTCCCCTTCCCTCTCTAGACAGACAATCAGCTTAAAACAATTGAGATGGAAGCATCATGCAAACTGCACGTCTTGTTCATTACCTGTCTTAAACCGTGTCAAGTTATTAAGTATACTTAAACAGACTTGTTGATGTGATTTCTGACATTTTATGGCTGTTAACTGTTACAGCCTACGCACGTATACAAACAAATGTATGTTGCATAGCTTTAAACAACACTAGCTGCCACTGGAAGCCTGAATCTGAAGGATTTGAAGCCTGAACAAAACTCAAAGAACTTTTAAGCCTGTGAGGGGGGAGAGGGATAAGTCTTGCTACTTGTTCCTGGGCTGTAGGTGGCAGGCTCCGGTAGCAGCTCCAGTGGCGGCTCCAGCACTGTTCCTTATATGGAGAATCTGGTAATGCAGTCTCTGCTCTAGGTAACCGTGGCACTTCCTCTTTCTCCCAGTCTTCCATTCCAGGGAAGCTGCGGAGTGGGGGTTGATTGGACTGAAGTGCGTCCTAGCTGCTGACCTCCAGCTGACCTGAAGTACAGAGCAGTTGTAAAGCTTCGGAAACATCTGGCCCACACTGCCCTATCCTGGCCACAAGGGGGAGGCCTGAGCATCTGAACAGGAAAGCACAGACAACACTCTGTGGACCCACCACTTTTAAAGCTTGTTTCACCTGAAAAGGAGATGCTCAGCATTCTTTTCTGACCATCAACAAGGCATTTTTGCCTTTCTGTGAACAGAGGAGATGGTTGTGTCAAAAACCCAGATGATTTTGAAAGACCAGCCTAGCTGGCACCAACAAGCATGCCATGTCCAAAGTCCCTTAAATCACCCCTTCTGAGGCTCAGTGTGAGATTCAGCAGGTCTACATGTCTAAATGTAGTTGCTTTCATGTGATTGATTGATTGATTGATATTTGCTTTAACATTAGCAGTTGAGCAGGTGTATCTAGTGGCCAGTAAATGTATGTGTGTCTTGATTTTTTTTCAAGAAAATATTAACTTGGGGAAGAGGTAAGAAGCACCATCTGCGTTATAAAATGGTCTTCCTTTTATGCAGTTACACATTCCCACCAGAGAGGTCGTCAAATCCTTAAAACATACATTGTGTGGCTGTAACATATCTACACAGACAAGATATCTACACAGACATTTCAGTAAAACGATTATCAGCACTGGGTGCATCAGCAGCATTTCAGTTTGTTTATCTGTTGCTGTTTCTTGTTTTTTCTAATCTATCAATCATTACTAGGTCTGTTGCTGTCCATCCAGCCATCTATTATCTTCTGCTTTATCCCACTAGTCAGGGTCACAGAGTCAATCCCAGCGTCATCAGGTGAAGGCGGGGTACACCATGGACAGGTTGCCAGTTCATCACATGGCCAACACACACTCACACCCACGGGCAGTTTAGAGTAACCAATCAACCTAGCATGCATGTGTTTGGACTGTGGGGGAAGAACCGGAGTACCCAGAGGAAGCCCACTCAAGTACGAGGAGAACATGCAAACTTAATCATCGTTAATCATGACACATCAAACATTCCTATCAGAGGTAAACATAAAAAACGTATTCTTCTTCTGTGTAGTAGTGTTTAGTGTGTGTATATATCTAAAGTAGCGCCACCCCTCTAATATATATGCACATATAAAATGCCACCTTTACAGGAGAGGACAAAAACCTTCTTAACTTTCAAGGAAAGTCAATAGAACCAGTATTGGTATATTCGTTATGAAGTTCTCACAGGATATGAATGGCAGCTTCTGCGTTTGAATAACAAAAAACGACTATATCGAGAAATGTTTTCAGCAACAATATATACACTATAAAAGTATTTGCTCATCTGCCTTCACACACATAAATTGAGTGACCTCCCATTCTTATTCTCCATAGGGTTTAATATGATGTTGGCCCACTCTTTGCAGCTACAATAGCTTCAGCTCTTCCGGAAAGGCTCTCCACACGGTTTAGGAGAGTGTTTATGGGAATGTCTTCCAGAAGAACATTTGTGAGGTCAGACACTGATGTTGGATGAGAAGACCTGGCTCACAGTCTCCGCTCTAATTCATCTCAGAGGTGTTCTATCAGGTTGAGGTCAGGACTCTGTGCAGGCCAGTCAAGTTCCTTCACACCAAACTCGCACATCCATGTCTTTATGGAGTTGCTTTGTGCACTGGTAGAACAGGAAGGGGCCGTCCCTAAACTGTTCCCACAAGGTTGGCAGCAAGAAATTGTCCAAAGTCTCTTGATCTGCTGAAGCATTAAGAGTTCCTTTCACTTGAATTAAGGAGCCGAGCCCAACTCCTGAAAAACAACCCCACACCATAATCCCCCCTCCACAAAACATTGCACCTCCACTTGGTGCAATGCAGTCAGACAAGTACTGTTCTCCTGGCAACTGCCAAACCCAGACTCGTCCACCTTACGCTTCATTATCGCTACTTTTATGTTTTTTCTAATTCATGCTGTATGTGCACAGAGTTTTGTGGGTAACCCAGCACCTGGAAGAATGCATCAGTTGCGTCCTCAACATACGTGTGTAGGCTGTATCTCTAGGCTGTATATGTAGGGTCCATCATTGTTATACAGGCTTCTCTGATGAGTGGCTGGGAAATGCCTAGGCTTTGGAACGCAGTTGTTTGCCTGGAGGAAGGGAGGACAAAAACTCTCAAAGTTAATTATGCGAAGTCGCCTCTAAGTGGTTTAGCAGAACATTTGCGAAAGCTGATAATAGTGCTTAGGCAGTTTTGGGCTGCTTTGCTTAAAACAGCTTTTTGGTTAGTATGTACATAAAACCCAATTCAAATAGCTAGTTAATTTTGAAGGCAGCATGGAGGGAGCATGAGTTGAATCCTTTTAAAAACAGGTGGCAGCCTGCAACTGGTTGGAGTAATGGATGAAAGAGTCACTTGGCATTGGAGTCTTCTTCACAGAACTTTCGCTAAAGCTTTCATTTCAAAATGTTCGGACAAGTTTTGTTTACAACTGTTGTTATCAGCTCTTCTCTGGCAGTGTTTGGAAACCAAGGAGACTGATTGCTGTAGATGTTAAACAGGATTTCAGCTTTTTGGTCTCCTTTATTGTATTTTCCCTTGCAGAATGTGTTTATTTATTTAAAACCTATATTACTCATATGAACATTAATAGACCCCCTAAACCTAATAACTGTAAAAATTACAGTAATAATTGTAAATGTAAATAATTTAAGGGTGTGCCACTGCACCTCAATGGGATTCAAATCAGGACTCGGCCACTCCAAAAGTGATATTATGTAGCGTAGATGATGAAATCTCCAAGTTCGTTGCTCTTTTATGGTGAGAAATTATTGCCCACACTTACAGTGGTCAACCCCTCTTCATGTTACTGATCTGTTGTCAGATTCTTTTAAAATTTACTTACTCACTGTTACTTTTACAATTAAGAAAAACAAAAGTAGCTTTGTAGCATAAAAGAGCTATGTGCTAATGCTTGAGTGTAGTTTGCATTAACACTTAGCTTCATGTACATCAAAGTGTCTTCCTTGAAGAGCAGGTTTTGCCTAAATTAAAGTGATTTGACAGGTTTTGTTTCCAAACTATCATTAAAAGCACATACTGAAAGTTTTTTACCCTGAAGCCTAGAGAGCTGATAAGTGATGACATCACAACAAGGGGATAAGTGTGTCTGTCTAGCTGACTGATTTTTTCCCAGTTACATGTGGGAATAGGGGGTGATCTGGAGACTTCTCTGGTGGAAATGTGTGATTGCACACAATGTGCAGCTTTTTGGTAACATGGGCTGTGCTTCAAACCTCTTCCCCGAGTGGATACATTTTGACAGACTGTACAGAGGGAACCTGGTGAAGGACTTCTTCTGAGGATGTGAGAGAATGATCTACTGTTTTTATCATATCTTTATCAGTGTAGTGCCTCCTCTGGGAAACAGGAAGCGCCACCACATCTTTACTCACTGCTGCTAATGCAATGTCATCAGCCAGCTCAACACACAGAATGCAAAAGACCTAACACATTAAACATTATATACACTTGCACACATCAAATTATAGGCCCCTGGGCACAAATATCCTACCTGGCGGATATGATATTACAGAAGGTTTCATGAGGGCTGTGCAGCTCTGTGATGGCAATGTTCTAACCAAATACATATACACTACCGTCTTGGGCGCCTAAGCTCATTGTTTAACCCCTTTTATCTGATCAATATGTGTATGTTCACCAGTAAGAACACCAGCTATGATTAAAACAGATGTACAAAATGATACATACAATATAAAGTAACATGAATATCTTATTGTGAGAGAAGTAGATCATATCTTGAGCTCCAGTTTGAAGAACAAAGTGTAGTTCCAGATTTCTCCTGGACGCCCCAGACATTGTATGAATGTATTGAGTTCCTTCAGCAGCAATCTTGATTTAGCTTAATGAAGTACTGAGCAGTCAAAGCAGGTATTAGATGAACTGTAAATAATACTGGGTTGTCTCCACAAGGAGAAACTTGTAAGGGGTTAATACACACACTGACATATCGTCACTGTCCAAAGGAAAACATGCATCTCAAAAATGGCAGCTTCATAGCAGAGGCCAAAAACCTGCTTCACTATTAATATAAATCAGTGGAACCAAAAACTTTTCTTAGCTATTTCTGAGAATGTTTATTGGTCCATTCATCATGAAAGGTTCACACAATATAAAGAGCAGCTGTCGTGTTTAAATGATGTAAAAAAGTAAAAATCAACAAAAATGGAGATAGATGTTATGCTTTGAAAACCACTTATAACGCTATTAATACTAGTTTAAATTTATAAATATAAAGTGTTTTGTTGAGTTAAATATAATAATACCCACACATGCCTAAAACTTTTGCACAGCACTGTATTTTCACTCAGAAATACAATCACATACCAATCGGCTTAGCTACCATAGATGATGTGATTACTGTTGTACGGGACGTTTTGCTTCTTTGCTCTTCTGACATTTGCCCCAACAGGTGACTCACAGCATGGAGACAGAACGTAAAGGGTAAATTATGACGGCAGAACGTCATTTGGAGTAACATCACATGCCCCCTGTCTCTCATGAGGACAGATCAAGTATCATTGTCATTTCCTCAGCCTTCCTGCCAGCTCCAGTCTACTTCTCCACTGTTCCACCGTCAGGCTCAGGTCAGACTGTTTCTCTGCTCATCGTTGTCGCTCTTCTGCCGGCTGACCTCAGGCTGGAGAACTCAGGCCAAGGAACGAGTTACCGCAGCCAAAGTCTGTTCTGAGCGTGTCATGTTTAACTTCCAGCCAAAGAGTAGAAAGGGTCAAACAAAAGGCACCTCTAACTGACGTATGCAGGACGCCATGATTTCACTGTCGGTGAAATAATCGATCAACCAATCAATCAACCTTTATTATTACTCAGAGAAACATTGAGAGTGACCCTCATTTTAAATGCAGCCAGCAAAGGGACTGAAAGAAATCAAAAGGGAATTAAATCAGGTTGAAACCAAATTGAACAGAATGACATACATTTACACTGAACTCCTACAAGATAAAAGGCAAAATAATTAAGAGAACTATGAAGATTTAATTAAGAAGCTGAATAAAATAAAGAAAACTATAATAATAAACCTATTAGTAAGATTTCAGCATAAAAAAGATAAAACATTTTAAGCAGTCAAATTAAAAGATTATAATAAGCAATCAAAATAAGTAAAAATTGTGTTAAAATAAAATAAAGTAAAACTTTGTGCTAATGCTACAGCGTACATAGACATTTACAGCGTTACTGTACCATCGTGTACAAATTCAGCTCCATAAAAACATGGTTTTTGAATTTGGTGTGGAGGAACTCCAATGGTCTGCATAGAACCCTAAATAGGAACGTTGATTGTCAGTCAGGTCTTCTCATTCAAATTCAACTCCCTATCAATGCCCATGGATTTGGAATAGGATGTCGAACATGCGTGTACTGCTGTTATGGCCAGGCGTCCACATACTTTTGGCAAAGTAAACAGGAAAAGTAACATTGAAAATGATCCAATTAGGAGATCATAAAAAGCAATAAGAATGACCCCTCCTCATTACTGAGTTCCAGTGTTCCAACCACACCAATTTCTAACAGGCAGGGATAAACTGGAGTACCGGGACAGTCCCTGGTGGGCCACTCTGTGTGTGGGGGCCGCTGAGAGAGCTAAAAAAAAAATATATTAATATTCTAATGTTGAATCATGCATTGGCCCACAGTATCCTTAGTACATGGTCATCAGCCAATCACAGTAGCACTGCCTTGCCAAGATAAACTGTAATCACAACTGTCGCAAAAATCTTAGTTTAGTAATGAGTGCAAACTTTTAATAAGTGCCACTTTTGTGGCAGCACTTTGCAGAAGAATCAGCATTCCTGTACCATCGTGTACAAATTCAGATTCATAAAGACATGGTTTTTGAATTTGGTGCGCCCAGAACCCTGACCTGGGTCCCACCGAACACCTTTGAAATTAATTGAGGCGTCAATTGCGAGTCAGGCCATCTTATCCAAAATCAGCTTTATATTAATGCCCATGGATTTGGAGTAGGATGTCGAACAAGCTCATATCACTGTTGTGGTCAGGCGTCCACATACTTTTGGCCACATAGTGCATCTATATCCATTTCTAATGAAAGATGAATGCTGGCAGGACTCATAGATTAAGTTTTCATGCCAGTACAATATCTACTTGTTTGTCTTTTTGTTTGTTGCTTTATTCTTTCAATCAGTTTAACTACTAAAAGACTTGAACATTAATAAGGTAACTGTGTTAGCTTATACTAGAAAACTGTACTGTACAGGTTGTGCTCCTGCAGCTCTGCTGAAGTTGAAGGAGCCGCCGCTGGTATGGGCTTGTTTATGCAGGGCTGGCTGGACATGTGAGCTTTTGTAAGCGTGGGTTTGTAGAAACCCAACACTCCTCCAGAGCAGAGGCACAACATGTGCTGCCTGCTTGTCCACAAGCCCGCTTTTCCACTGTTAAAAATAGCTGGACCCGCGTGCAGCAAGAGGTTTCCTGTATTTTGATGACCACTGTGAGCTTTAGCTGGAAAGGTATTACTAAACATCAAGAACGGCTTCTTTACTGAGCTTGTTTTATTCCTGCTTGTAAAAAGGACACTCTTCCACTAAATAAAACTTTTTCTAATGGTTATGGATACAAGCTTTTTATTATCTGCAAGCTTGCTGCAGAATTCTAGGTTTGTACTTTTAGAACCCCTATCCATAAACAACCTCATTAAAGGGCCCATATCCTACATTTTTCTTGTTTTTTATTTTTATACCCCTCTTTTGGTGCACTAATTATGTTAGTGTAGGTTTAAATACCAAAGAAGTCTCATTTTACATGGTGACTTAATCCCACAGAATTAAACACAACGCCATTTGTGACTATGACCAAAGGTATCAAATGTATTTACATTCATTACTCAGGTAGAAGTATATATATTAGGGTTTAAAAATACTTCTGTAGAAGTTGAAGTATCAACTTAAGCTTATTACTCAAGTAAGAGTGTAAAAGTACTGCTTTCTATAGTGTACTAGCCCACCTCCCAAAAAACAACATTCTTCTAAAAGCCATAATGACTAAAACGTTATATTAAAATGTTAATGTTGATAAATTTGGGATGCGCTAGGCTTCCATTGAAAATAAATGTATTTAATACAAATATATTAAAGAAGCATATCTGTGTACTACTGAGCATTAACATGTGTTTCAGGGAGCAGAAGATATGATGACTAGCTGTCTATTAGTATTGTAATGGTGCAAAAAGTCAAACTTCAAAGACATTTTATAAATAATCTTTAGTGGAATGTAGACGTACATGAATGAAAACAAACTGAAATGAAATAGGAGTAACGAGGCTATGTTTAAAATGTAAGTAGTAGAAAGTACTGATAATGGTGTGTAAATGTAAGGAGTAGAAGTAAAAAGTCAGCTGAAAAAGAATTACTCCAGTATAAATAACCAAAATCTCTACTTAAGTAACGTAACAAAGTATTTCTACTTTTTTAATTGACACCTCTGACTATCACTTAAAGGGCTCATATGCAACTTTTTTGGATCTCATTTCTTTCCTTTGAGGTCCTCTTACACAATGTAAAAGCCTCATGTACTATTAAGGGCCACATATTCTTTTTACATAACCACATTCCAACCTATCTTTATTCCTTACAATGAAACAGACCATTTGGGTTAATGTGCCTTTAAGACCTGGTCTACGATAAATGAGCTTTGTTCTGATTGTCTTGTGTTGAGCCTCCCAGCTGAAACAATCCCTTGAACTTCAATATGAGTGATAAAATGCTGTATAGGCTAAATAGATGTGTAGAAATTAGTCAGTTTCTGTGTCATCACATAAACAATGAATTCAAAACAGGCTGCTTTTACAGTTTCTATTGAACATACAGAGCAGTGAAGGAATGGTCTGTTTCAAAATGTGTTTTAAAAAAATGTGTTTTTCTAGTATATGGGCTTTAATGTTTAATATATAGTCGCTGTCCACAGAAAAAACATATTTCTCAATTTTTCTTGATTTTTGTTTATCATTTAAACACAACAGCTGCCTTTACATTGTGTGTAAATGTCTTAATAAATGGACCAATAAAAATTCTCCAAAATTGCTTGGGAAAAAATTCTGGTTCCATTGACTTACATTGAAAATAAAAGTAGGTTTTTGGCCCTCTGTTATTATTTTCTTGGGACAGCGACAATATGTAAATGACTTATGCTAAGATTGGCTGTACTATGTTATTCATTTGGAAAGCGGTCCAGGCTGGAACACTCTTTAGCACTTCTTTGTGAATAGGTGCGCTTAGATTGATGTGAGCTGAAAAGGTGAATGTAGGTAAATGAGTGGACTTTTGCGAAACCACAAATACAACAACAAAATTGACTGTTTTTAACACTTAGCTTTAATATATCATCGCTGTCCAAGGAAAAACACGCATCTCCATTTTTATCTTTCTGTATCATTTGATCGGAGCAGCTGTTGCATTGTGTGGAAAGTTCATGATGACTGGATCAATAAAAAGGCTCCAAAAGGACTTCAAATATATTCTGGTTCCATGAACTTACATTGTTTTTGGCCTTTTAGTTTGCTTTCCAGTCTGCTTAGATAGCATTGCCATTCATAATGGATCATTAGGCTTTTGCACTGCAAAGTCTATTATGGAAAAAGTTGGTACAGAGCCAAAAATGCACTCCAGGTATTCTCTTTGAATTCTTCCTTTGTCTCATCTAGTCTCAACAAGCCCCATCAGCCAGAAGGTCCACAAAGTGTTTTCTGAATTCTGCACATTTATAGTGTAGAGCTGAAAGGAGCCAGTTGAACTGGTTGTATTCAAGCAGGAAGAAGGATGTTTGGTCAAATCACTGACTTAAGTAAAACATATTTCCTTAAATGGTAGATTTGGTTGATTGCCATGTTTTTGTTTGCTGAAAGCACCAGGTTATCTTTAAATCCAGGTTCAGTCCTGTCAGTGCTGGAAAGACTCTTAAAGCAATAGTTAGGCCAAACACCTAATTTCAGAAGAGATGAGGTTAATGTAGTTAACCATTTTCCAGTGGAAGTCAGTTGTGTCACTGGAAGTTTTGCACATTGTGGTGGCAGGAAAAGAACAAAAATGTCTTGTTTTGTTGGACGCCACAATAGAAATGTAAAAATGTACAGGCTTTATTTTTAAAGAATTTCATCATCAAAGATACAGACAATTAAAAAACTTTCTTACAGTGTTGCTACAACATTGTCAAAAGGTGATATTTTTGTTTTCTGAACAAGATTATCACAACGTTGTCACAACGTCACTATTAAATAATGTTTTTTTTTAAATAATGGAGCCATCATTACCTGTTGGCAACTTAACAAAATGTCATAGAGTTCCATGCAGATACAATGGAACGTATGAATGATTCTAGGTTGTGACAACATACTGGCAAGTTACCACTACATTCTCACAATACTTCTTAAGGAATTACATTTCAACGTTGTGTGCACTAAAACAATAGGTTGTTGTTACAACATGTTCACAAAGTCACTACTAAGTTATGTTTTACTTGCTGGCAACTTAGCAAACTTCTATAGAGTTCTATGCAGATAATGGAGCACATGAGGGGTTCTGGGAGGTTGTGACCATGTACTGTCAATAATGCCACTATGTTGTCGCAACATTGTCAGATAATTGTCACAACTTTCTGGGTTATTACGTTTCAAGGTTGTGACAACATTGTGGGCATCAAAACTGTGTTTGCTGGGTATGTAAGCTTTCATTACTTGTTAGCTTAATTAGTCTCAATGCTAAGAAGTAAACTTCAGACATCAAACATGCTATGGTTAACTTTATTTGGGTAAGTGGGGAAAAAACTGCATAGCTTTAAATAAAGTAGCAGCTATCTTGAAGCTTGAATTTTGCCCATCCATAATTAGCTTAATGCTATTGTGCACTATTAGCTTCTGTTATGTGTTAGCTATTAGCCTCACAGTTCTACTTTAAAACTAAAGAGGCAAACCTCTGTCGCTAAAAAATAAAAATGTCACAGTCGTTTACATTTGGGTAAAGAGGTTAAAAAACTGTACATTTATTTACCAGTCTATTACCTTTTTTGTTACTGTAGTCAGCTCAGTGTTCTAGTATGGTCATTAGTCTTCTTCTCTATCCAGTGACAAAGTTCAGACGTGTCTTTCTTGCATAACATAGGCCAGACTGTGTTAACATACCTGGCAAGACTGTACATTGGACAACAATGGTTGATAGATTACTGTAACTTATTCATACTTTGGTCTCAGTCTCATACTAATGCTTTCCTCCTCCCTGCTAGCGCTAGCTATTGTGTTATTCTTAACACATGATGTCTTGCTAGGGCCAAGAACACTCGCCCTGCGAGTTTCAGAGGTTGAATGTTATTTATATTACTGTCATTGGTACAAGCTACATCACACCAGGGCCAATAGTGCAACACAGCCATTTAGGTTACAAATGTGCATATAAACACTCTTCACTACTACTAACTATAAAACCTGTAGTAATGTAATTTCCTGATAACATATATCACACATTAGCTTCAATCATTACTGAATTAACAGCCATATTATTCATTATGTTACTAATATTATCTGATTGTAACTTTTTAAAACCTGTTTTTCCTAACCTGAAATATGGTATATAAATTCTAAATAGACAGTCTAATGTACACATTTTGGTTAACATTACATGCAATTGTAGACAAACACAATCTAACATCTAACATGTACATTTCATGGCTTTTATTGAGCACATTCAATAATATCCACAGTCCAGGCTCGAAAATGTAAGTAAACTTCTGTCTTAATGTGTTCTCTAGGAGTTAATAGGCAAAAGTTGTTTCAGTCAAGGAGATTAGATTAAAAGGGTGGGTTTAACAGGTGCTTAACCCATTGAATAAAGGCAGCATCCAAAACCTGCTTACCTACAAATCTTCTAAAGAAAGGTTAGTGTGAACCATGACTCAATTCAATTAACTTTCAGAAGGACCTCTGGAGACATGTTAAAGAGATGCTTAAAGCTGGGAAAGGCTACAAAAGCATTACTAAATAGCTGGACATATATCTGCACAGTTAGACAAACTGTCTAAAATTGGTGAAAGTTCAGAACTGTTGCTGCTGTCCTTAAGTAGTGGGAATCCTCCTCAGATCCTTCAAACCTACAATAATCAATCCTGAAAGAGGTTAGGAAAAAATTAGGATTAACAGCAAAAGATCTACAGATAACACTACAAACTACAAAACCTTTGGTCATGAAAAATATATAAAATATATAAAATAACGTGGCCTCAAGTTTGCCCAAGACCACCTGGGTGTTCCACAATGCTTCGGAGTAAAATGTTCTATAGACAGACAAAACAAAATTGGAACTTTTCAGCACAAATGTGTACAAGCAACACAACCTCATTCCAACTGTGAAGCATGGTGGTGGCTGCATCACGATTTAGGGCTACTTTGCTGCCCCAGGGCCTGGACGCATTGCGACCATTAAAGGAATAATGAATTTGGTCTCAAAGGGAACAATGGTGAAAGTAAACATTTCACGGGTGAATGTAAGAGCGGCAGCCCATGACCTCAAAATGAAAAGACACTGGGTAATTCAACAAGACGATGACCCAAAGCACGCAAATAAATCAACTAGAGAATATAATTGAAGAAGATTTGTGTCTTGGGCTAAGTGAGAGTCCTGACCTTTGTCTTATCGAGATGCTGTGTTATGACCTGAAGAGAGAAGTACAACTGTTTGTGTGTTCGTTTAATTAGATTGTGTTTGTTCAAGATAACAATGCGACCATGTTTTATTAGTAATCAATGCAGACAACAAGGTGATTACAGCGGTTTTATTTTTACTCTTGTAGCTGTACTTATTTGAGGCATAACAACAGCAAGCAAGGAAGTCAAATATGTTGTCATTGTTTTATTTATTGAAAGTGACTGTCGTTATGGCAACATCCTTTAGCTGACTGCATGCTTATTTTATTGCTCTTATTAAATCTGCTTTTACTTTGCAGTTGTACCTAGTTTAGATTTGCAATTTATTTTTAATCTAGACATGTTCTATTATGTTTGATTCTTTTTTTATTGTACTCTATTTTATTGTCATTGTATGTTTTATTTCTATGAAGTACTTTTAGCTTCATTTCACTTGTGCAGTATGCACACTTTGGGGGTGTCAACTTCTAGCCAATTACAACACAGGAGGCGAGACGCTACCAACCAATCGGAGCTTACAGGAGGCGGGGCTTGTCGGAGAACGGGTAGGAGAAAAACAAACACGCGCGACGAAAGTGTCAGTTAGTGGTTGAGATCTTCAGTTAGTGGCAGCTGTTTGCGGTTCTTTCACACTTTAGAGCCCAAAAATGTCGTTTTAAACGCCTCTGTCTGAGCAGTTTATTCAAGAAATACAGGGGTAAGACATCTGTCAGTCGGGTTAAACTAATTGGACCTGTTTTTGGACTCGTTGTATTCTTTATGTGGTGGTGGTGGTGGTTGTGTCTAAGTTAGCCGTACAGCTAACGTAACTCACATCTCAAATAACACCAGCTGTGTAACGTATAAAATGTTGAATAACTTGCTAATGTGATTCGTTATATGTTCATTGGTGTGTCTGTCCGTCCGCGCCATGAAAGAAGCTGCTTCGTTTAACAGACTGAACTGGCTCTACCGAGTAATGTAATGATATGTGTTTAACGTTAAGTCCTGTTTCTCTCAGGGTTTAATCACAGGTTGTTCAGGCTGTCGTGTAACTAATGTAGCGACACGTAGCGATATTTCTCTTTTGTAGGCTTTGTAATCGTTTAATTCGTGAGGCTTTTGTTGTTCTGTCAAGCCATGTAGTGATATCTGGTGATATTCTGCTCTCCACAGGTTCTCCTGACTAATGTAGTCCCACTATGTAGTTAGTAGTGATGTGATATTTTCTCATTTCCCAGGTTTTTAATCTTCACTGCCTACAGATCTGGAATTATTTTGTAATATAATGCATGTTATGTTTTGTTTTCTTATTAAGTCCCAACAGTGGTGACATAAGGTGGTGTTCTTAACAGGTTTTTTTTTAAAGTTTTATCCAGTACATAAATACTGGTCTCATCTTTACAGGTGTTATGTCTTAATTTCCAGAATGAAGTACTTCCACCAACCTAATGTACTGATATGCAATCTGTCATCTACAGGTTTTAAGTCCTAAGTTTCTCCAGACTGAAGTAGATCTACTATCTCATGTGTAGATATTCTGTCATCCCAATGTTTTTAATATCATATTTCTTCATCTTCCAGACTAAAGCAGATCTAGAAATATTGTGATGTGTGTTTTGAACCCAAATCTGAAGTGCCTCTACCAAGTAATGTAGGGGTATTCTGTTCAGTAAAGGTTTTAATATTGACTTTCCTCAGTTTGCAGATCAAGTTTATAGTGGAAATGTTGTGTCCTTTGCAGGTCTGAAAATGATATGTGATCATGTACAGATTTTCTGAACATCTTTGTTCTTTAGACTGAAGTACTGTAATGTAAAGAGATATATGTTCTCTTCTAACGATATTCTCTTCTGATGATATTCCCTCCCGCACAGGTTTTCAATCCAGATTTCTCGCAGCTGCTGAAATCACAGAACACTAGAAGCAAAATGACTGAGAACGGGTTCCTCCACCATAGGAAGGTTCTGACGGTGGACACCATGAACCCCAATGTGAAACGGGTTGAATATGCTGTTCGTGGACCTATTGTGCAAAGAGCTGTGCAGATTGAGAAAGAACTTAAAGAGGTAGGAATGTGTGCCTACTTGTTTCTACTTTTTCATGTTTAGTGTCCAGTAGAAACTACACAATACTGAGAACAGGCAAGTAAAATGATCAATCTCTAAAGCTTTTGCATATTCTTTTGTGGGTTATATAGTTGGTTAATCTTGACAGTCCCAGCAGGTTTTGCTCCAGAAGTAAGAATAGTCCAGCTTAAACCAGATGAAACCAGTAGAAGCTTTATTCTACTGGTCCAATTGGAATTTCCCCCTGGGGGGGTGGACACTCTTAGCATGCTGTCATTTTCAGGCAAAAAAGACAAGCTTTGCAATGGCAAATATATACTGAATTAGCACTATGACATGGCTCTATTTTGTATCAGTACTGTAGTACTGGAGCTTTTCAGAATGTTTTTACTGTAATATGATGCAGTAGATCTTTAATATCTTTAATATTTTTGCGGTTAAAGTGACAAAGTCTTACCTTTGAATCTAGTGTTGACTTTGAACTGAATGATTTCAGCAGGGGTGACATCTGTACACCACCAAACTTTGAAATCAATAATATAAAACCAATTTAAAACTTATTAAGATTGTTAACTCTACGCTAATTAATAATCAGGAAGCTATAACACGAAAAATATTGCTGAACAAGATAAGAATCAGTTAGAGATAGATAGGATAACAAAGTTACTTTACTCAGTCAGTAAAGACAAATAGTCCAGATCCTGGCATATTATAAGGTATTCTGTCTCTGCTACATTAAGACTGATTCAGTACTGATTCTTATCTGTTCTTGTATTTCGACTGTGTCTTTGAGCTTGCCACCTTTTTGTCTTAACACAAAAATCGTGTACAAATACATCCCAGCCACATTTTCACTTGCGAGGCTGGTTGAAGCATATCATTAATAATTGAATTTAACCATGTCCTAAATTATTTTTCTGTACTTTATGTGAAAATTTATAAATTAATCAACAGCCAATCAACATTACATAGGTTAAATTGGGGGGCAACAAAACTGGATAAGGATTTCCCTAATATGTATTCCACTCTGCTATCTTTGGGCTTTATTCACCAACAGTTTCTTCTGAAGAAATCTGTTCCTAGAACCCACTTACTCGATTTTTGTAAAGATCCAGACATTTACCAAGCTTATTTTTGGTTTGTTCTTAGGTAACAACATACTCTATGCAGAGTAACGAGCACAAAGGAACAAAGGAACAAGAAACTTAATTGTTAATATTGGTAAATGACACCCATTGATATTTACTGAAAGACAACAGCATATAAGGTTGTACTGCTTAACTCCAGTATTATTAGAGGTAACATAAGCTGTAGTGTTAGCTTTAATATAAGCTTATCTGAGGAGGCAGTATGTTTGCAGACCAAATGTTTGCAAGAGATTAATAACGAATTCTGAATATCATATTTGTTTTAGCCCCAGAGTGGTTTGATAAATTACTGTAGGCATAGGAAAATAAACATAATCAGAACTCTGCCTATTGTTTTTACAGTTTGTGTCTGTAAAGAGTATTTTGTATATATATATCCCAGTAAAATGACCAGCTTCAGCTTTTGTGCTGTTATGAGTGTTGTGACATTAAGGCCACTTTGATTTCAGCCTTTTAACATGTAGATTAGCTTCAGAAAAACGTTATCCTCTGATAAATTGGATGGCCTTCCAGAAAGTTTGCATTTGATTGTAGTGATGCAATCCATTTTTGGCATCGGTCTTATCATAATGATTATGCAATTAATCTGTCCACGCCTTGCCTGCAAATGTGACCTTTAATATCTACTGTTGCATGGTACCGGCTAAAAGCTTTACACAATGCTGGTTTAAAAGCCTTTCAATTTTATGAGGAACTGGAGGACAACACAAGTTTTTGTACCAACAAAAGTACCAACGTTTAGAGTCATCTGGGAGATACAGTACTGTGTAAAATCTGAGACCACCCTAAATCCATTTGGTTACTTATTTTCAAGGAAAATAATTCTGAGAAGCCTCAGATAACACTGCTATGCTAGTTGACACTAGCAGCTGCAACTGAAAGGGTTACAGATTTGTCTGACAAGCTTCAAAATATATAGTTTTACACAGGGCGGCACATGACCCCAAACGTGTAACATTAGTAATTGAATTTTAAAAAATGGAAAGCACTCTTTACAATGTCAGGTATGCCACCAGAGCCTGACCATGCTTGGCGTGACACCTTCCTTCATTACGGGGCTAGTTTACATTCCCGTGGTTAAAGGGTCCTAGGACTCCATATCAGTCGACCAGTAGACACTTAAGGTCAGTGCCTTAACCTTATGCATCATCAAAATCTGCCAGAAATTCACGTAATGAGTAGTAAAGTTTCAAAATATTGTAAAATATATTTAGAATTATTTGGTGGATTTTATAATTTCATTTTACTTCAGCACACCATTAACTCCATACTATCATAATTGATTTGATCTGTTATGTAATTTATATAACTTGCTGTGAAGAGGAAATGTGCTATTTTTCTGGAATTTATCCACGTCTACGTAAAATAATAACCCAAGTTATAACCAGACAGTGTTTTGCGGTAAATTACATCACTGCTCGAACCACTGCATATCTGATGAAGTTCCACAATGTGCGTGTTGTGATGAACTGTTCGGCGGCCTTAGTTAAAGTACAATGCCGTTTGATGGAGCGATCTCCGTTTAGCCCCTGGAACAGTGGGTGTCTGTGTGCTTTTTGAGATTCGCACTGGACCCCTGTATGGCACCCTTTTGCTTGTCCAGCCTGTTCCCAGTCTCTCTGCCAGCGAGGCCACTTGGTGCTAGGCGCAGTGCCACATCAGTGGGCATGAGGCTGCTAACGAGGGGGGCGGAGTGCATGTATGTGTGGGTAGTGCAGTCAGTGATATAAGTTTTATACAAATGTGACTGCATACCTAATGGCAGTCATAGAGAGATCCATTTGATCCACTGATTATTCAGTTAAATTGTTGAGATGTAACCCAAGTCTTGTATTGGTAGTAGTTTGTTGTAAAATGATTGAAGAAAAAACTTGCCAGCTCTTTTTTTTATTATTTTTTAAATACAGTGGTAATAGGAAACATTGGTCTACACACCTTCTGAGTCACTTTCTGTTTTATGTTTTTATTAGTAAAATAGAGTTAAAAATAAACATGTTTTTTAACATATGTTTTAGATCAAAAGCTTATGTAAAACAACGTTTCAGGCATTGGGCAGTGTATTTATTACCATTTCATGTCTTTTTTTGAAGTATCTCTTAGAGACATTAACCCAAGTTATAAGTCATTATCACAGGACAGAAAAGAAAGAGGCACAGACTCAAAAGGAAAATCTTCTTAACTTACTGGCCCCAGTACCACTGTCCTGCCTGCATTGCCGGTAGTTGCATAACTTGTGAAAAACACTATAGTTTAACTAGAACACCAAACTGATGGGCCAAGCTCAGTCTGAACAGATTAAAAGTTAAAAAGAACTTCTTAAATACATTATCCCGACTTTAACCTCTCTGAGAAACTGTTCACCTCAGAAAAATGCAAGCATTGAGGGCATGTTCTTAAACTGCACAATAACAAACCCATTATGTTATATATATATATATATATATATATATATATATATACACACACACACAGTGGGTATAAAAAGTCAGCCAGGTTTTTGTGAAAAAATGACAGCAAGACAAATAATTTCACAACTTTTTCCACCTTTAATGTGACCTATAATCTGTACAATGCAATTGAAAAACAAACAGAAATCTTTACAGCGGAAAATATTAAATCAAAAACTTAAAATACCCTGGTTGCATAAATATGCACACCCTTAAACTAATACTTTGTTGCAGCACCTTTGGCTTTTATTACAGCACTATCAGTGTGGCACATTTTGATGTGGCAATCTTTGCCCACTCTTCTTTGCAAAGCCGCTCCAAGGGCATTGCAAGGGCATCTCCTGTGCACAGCTCTCTTCAGATTACCCCACAGATGTTCGATGGGATTCAGGTCTGGACTCTGGCTGGGCCATTCTAAAGCCTTAATCTTATTCTGGTGAAGCCATGCTTTTGTTGATTTAGATGTGTGCTTTGGATCATTGTCGTGCTGAAAGATAAAGTTCCTCTTCATCTTCAGCTTTCTAACAGAAGGCCAAAGGTTTTGTGCCAACACTGACTGGTATTTGGAACTGTTCATTATTCCGTCCACCCTGACTAAGGCCCCAGTTCCAGCTGAAGAAAAACAGCCCCAAAGCATGATGCTGCCACCACCATGCTTCACTGTAGGTATGGTGTTCTTTTGGTGATAAGCAGTGTTTTTTTTGCGCCAAATATACCTTTTGGAATTATGTCCAAAAAGTTCAACTTTGGTTTCATCAGACCGTAACACATTTTCCCACATGCGTTTGTGAGATTTCAGATATGTTTTTGCAAAATTAAGTCGGGCTTGAATGTTTTTCTTTGAAAGATAAGGTGTCCGTCTTGCCACCCTCCCCCATAGCCCAGACATATGAAGAAGACGGGAGATTGTTGTCACATGTACTGCACAGCCAGTACTCACCAGAAATTCTTGCAGCTCCTTCAGGCTTGCTGTCGGCCTCTTGGTAGCCTCCCTGACCAGTTTTCTTCTTGTCTTATCATCAATTTTGCTCGGACGTCCTGTTCTTGGTAACGTCACTGTTGTGCCATGTTTTCTCCACTTGATGATGACAGTCTTCACTGTGTTCCATGGTATATTTAATGATTTGGGAATTCTTTTGTAGCCTTCACCTGACTGATATTTTTGAATAATGAGATCCCTCTGATGCTCTGGCAGCTCTTTGCGAACCATGGCTTGTGCTGGAAGATGTGGCTACAAAAATGTCAGGACAAGCCTACTAGAACAGTTGAACTTTATTTGGGGTTGATCAGTGGCACTTTAATTGGTGACAGGTGTGTGCTGACTCCAGTTTAACATGAGTTTGAATGTAATTGGTTAAATCTGAACACAGCCACACCTCCAGTTACAAAAGGGTGTGCATACTTATGCAACCACATTGTCTCAGATGTTTTATTTTTACATCACCTCCCTGAAAGATTTCTGTTTGTTTTTTTAATTGCATTGTACAGGTTATAGGTCACATTAAGGGTGGTGTAATTTTTTTACATCACAAAAACCTGCCATTTGGACAGGGGTGTGTAGACTTCTTATACCCACTGTATGTATGTGTGTGTGTGTGTGTGTGTGTATATATATATATATATATATATATATATATATATATATATATATATATATATATATATATATATATATATATATATATATATATATAACTGTCTTTATTCTGTTATTTATTTTACCATTATATATTCTATCATGTTGCTTTTAGACCATTTAACTATTAATTTAAAGGGAAGAGAGTTATTTTTTATTATTGGACTCATAATTTTTCATAGCTTATCCATCTTCACAAATCTCAGAAAAACTTATTATTGTTATTGTATTGTGTTGTAAGAATGTCTTCAAGTGTCTCAGCATTATAGTTTTGTCATATTGCCCACCATTGAGATTAGTTATTGTCTTTAATTTCATGTTTTCTTTGTCCTCACTTGTGCTTGTTCTGTAGGGAGTAAAAAAGCCCTTCACAGAGGTCATCAAGGCCAACATCGGAGACTGCCATGCCATGGGTCAGAAACCCATCACATTCTTTAGACAGGTGTGTTTTTGGTAAACATTATAATTCCAGCATAAGCCTCCAAAGAGCCCACACACACACAATGGAACCACTTTCGCATTCAGTATTAAATATTTTACACTTGGTATAGTTAAAAAAAACAAAACAAAACATTTTATTTTAGGATAATTCACTGAGAAAATAAAGTTTTATATTTTTATTTTGACTTAATAGTGGCTTTTCCCAATTTGCATAATGACCTCCATGTTTGAGGCATCAGTTCATAGAAAAGTAAATTTTTTGCTATACCCCATTTATTCAAAGCTACGAGAATAGAGCTATAAAGTTAATGTAGCTAAGTAATGTAAGCAATGTAAGCTTATAACTTACTAGTTAGCTGGCTTGCTTAAATCATCAAACACTTGCTTCAGACGGTCTAGCTATTAGGTAAACTGATATACACTTGCTTAGGTCACTTCTGACAATCTGTACAATCTACTGTTATGTATAAAAAATAGACAAAATTATCTAACATTGAGCTATCAATTTAATAGTGATACACAAAAACACAAAAGTCTTTGGTACAAGTCTAATTGGTGGAGGACATTGTGGTAATAGATTTTTTGCTCAACTACTTCTTTAACTGGCTGATTTCACTCACTACTGTGTTTACTTTTACTTTAGGTTCTGGCCCTGTGCACATATCCTGAACTCCTGGAAGATAACAAGTTTCCGGAGGATGCGAAGAACCGAGCGAGGCGCATCCTTCAGGCCTGTGGGGGAGGGAGCATCGGTACAGGATTAACATTTATTAAGGCAGTAGTGTTCTTAGACAACTAAGTTAGTCAGCTTATTGTACTGCTTTATTGCTTTAAATATCATAAAATAGTTTTAGCTGTTTCTACAAATGTAAGTCTGAACCTTGTTGCTAGTTTGTTGCTATAGGAGTTGAGCATCTTGGTGTTTTTTTTTTAACAGCGTGTGCTGTTTATGTGTACGAGTCAAATGCATGGTGCTGAAACTGTTGTGATTGGGTGATACCCTCCACAAATACAGGCCATGTTTACCAAATATTACTATGTTACTATATTACTATGATCTTTCATTCATAATAATCTAAGCTTTATGTGAAGTATAATGCTTTAAAGACAAAAACCTTATTAGAAAATAACACAATTACATTGAATGTGCACTGAAGCACTGTCGTGCTGGAAGATCTGATTACGACTCAGTTTCTGGTCTGAAGCAATTAAGTATTGATTTTATCTACTGGTAAATACTAAAGCCATGACTCCCTGTATCTGAACAAGCGGTCCAGACACATCCACCAGCATATTAACAGTAGGGAGAAGGGGGAAGATACTTTTCTGCATGGCTATCTTTGTGTCTTTGCCAAATCAATCTCTGGTCTTTGCTGCCAAATAGCTCTATTTTGGTCTCACCTGACCATCAGTCCCACTAAAAGCCAGTAATGCATGGCAACATGTGGGGGTTTGAGCTCTCCGGTCCACAGTAGTGGCATCAACCCCCCCCTCCAACCCCATAAACAACTTGTGGTCATGTGGAAGGTGTCTTATTATAGTTCGGAAGGGCAAAGGAGTGAGTTTGACACTGTGGGGGACATTTTTGCTACTATGAACCAAAGGCCTAATCAATGTTGTGTCCTGTGCTTGTTTTAATTTTAAATGTACGTTAAGCTTTTACGTTAAACTTTTAATGTTGCGAGACTCAGACAAGACTAAGGGCTGTTACACACCCAATGTGAAGCAAAAAAAACGAGAAATATCCTGATGGAATATTTTTGCGTCAAAACTATATATAGTACACACAACATTTATTTTTAGTAAATTCCACTATATTGTGCAGCGAATGATAGAATGATCGAATATTGTTTACTTTTCATAAAAAGGGCAAACCATATGATTCGTCATCTTGGTTGTCAGCATGCCAATCAAAAGATAAAATTTCCAGCTCTGATCTTTTGGAGGTTCTGTTGCTACTTGCTACTCTGTTGCATTTTCCTCACTGTGCATAGGATTAATTTAGACATAATTCGTATACGGTTGCTTTAAACCTCTTAATTTAGGCTTTTTCAACTGTTAAGCTGTTTTCTTGTATCCATTTGCTGATGTGTGCAGCTCAACAGCCCTTTGTCACACATCATTGCTGTATTATCAGGCTGATGTGTTACATATATGTAAACCCACTGAAGCAGGAAGCCATTGCTATCAATTTAAGTGAACATAAAATATGAAAAGGAAAGTACTTCTGATAGACTTCACTCATAAGAACGTCTAGGGCTGACAACACCTGTGCCTCACATTTAAGAAAAAAAATAGGTTTTAAGTTTTTTCTTTAAATCATTTTGTTCTTCATTGAAAAATCTAGGCAATAAAGAAAAGGCATTGTATGTGTACTTGTTAAAACGAAATGCATTGTAAATACATTCCAATGCATCAGTAGAATATGCTGTGATACATTTTGAATTCTCCTTTTTTTAGGTGCCTACAGTGCGAGCCAGGGCATTGAGCTTGTTCGCCATGATGTTTCCAGGTATATTGAAAAAAGAGATGGAGGGATCCCCTGCAATCCGGACAACATCTACCTCACCGCAGGAGCCAGTGATGCAATCATGGTAAAAAAGAACATAAAACACATTAAAGGGCGCCTTTATGTACAATTATTTAAAATATCATATTTCACCCCTTAGCCTGTTTAAGCTACTATGTCTTTAAGCCCCGCCTCCTGGTGAGCCTACTGTGCTCTGATTGGTCACCTTGCCCAGTTTGTTTAATCATCAGAGTGGCATCCTGCTACAAGTTTGGTCCCCATACCGCTGTGTATATTGCTACAATGGTGTCGGTTCTGCTGTATCAGTTTGAGCCAAAGTCCAATCCTGAAAGTCAGGTAGAACAGGTTGGTTGACGTGATCCACCTTCACAAGCTACACTGGAGCTGGACATTTCTGTGGTCAGTTTTTACTTTTTAGCTCTCTGTAATGTGTGAAGGCGTGCCAAACTTGGGAGGATTGCGTTACAAGATGTAACCGAGAAAATGGCTAGAATTCCAGTGAGGCGTTTCAGGCAGCTGAGAAAAGTGATTTCTGTAGGAGAGAGTTTCTCACTGTCTTGTACTTTGGGCTTTATAACTCTGCAGACCATTTACCTGCATAAATAGCTCTATAACACACTAAAGTAAAGGAAAACATGGAAAAGCATAATAGTTCCCCCTTAAAAATAAAATGTTATTAACACTCAGACCATTATTCTGCTTTAATGTCTTTAGAATTAAAATACAGTACAACTCAAAACTTGCTCCTGAAAGGTTTTGATGTTTTTCCTCTATAGTTAAGAAGAATAGTGTTTAGAAGAAGTTACTCCAATCTGATACATGCCTTCTGACAACACATCTAATATTCTAAAACACATTGAAGAGGACACACATTACTCTGATTAATGTTTATTTTC
Organism: Megaleporinus macrocephalus; assembly: GCA_021613375.1. NCBI lineage: Eukaryota > Metazoa > Chordata > Actinopteri > Characiformes > Anostomidae > Megaleporinus > Megaleporinus macrocephalus. The sequence goes on from CM038715.1 coordinate 34,758,851, forward strand.
AAGTCAGATGTTGTAATTAGGGTAATTAAAACATTGTGGTTTAGTATTTTTTTTACTTTTTATGAATTATAGGTGAACATTTAAAATTACATTTACTTTCTAAGGTTAAATATGTTTAGAAGTTATACTCTACAGAGAACACACTTCTGCACGTTTTAATACACTGTTTATTTTAAATGTTACACTGTAACATTTTGGGGAAACAATGTAAACATAAAATTTGGCTTGGGCAAAAATAATGTAATGTGCACATATCATAATTTTAAAATATTTCATTTTTTCTAAAATGTTTACCACCATGTATGTGCAGTAAAAATATTGTATTTAATTAGAACATTTTAAGTTGTTCTTTGTAGAGGATTTTTTAAACTATTTTCATTTAGATAATCAACAAAAATTTTCTATACACATTTAGGCAGTAGATATAGATATCCACTGTCCCTCTGAATCGTGTACCACCCAATATCAAAAAAAGGCAGATTTGTCCCACCCAAAAATTGAACCACAGAAAAAGCGAAAAAAAACAACTTATTTATTTAAAGTGGTTTTGGCAGCCTTCACAATTCACACGCTGTGTTTGTTGTTAGCAACTGGCTCTGGTTTTTAGGTGGTCTGGGTCTTTCACTTTGTTAAGGCTTGTGTTGAGATGCCTGTTCAGAAATATCCTGCAGTCAGCAGCTTCACTGACCCGAGCTCTCGCCTCGCTGGAGCGTCAGGTAGCTCACGCCGGCTTTAAACGCGAGGTCAGTGATGAGAGCAATGAAGAGCAACGAAGACCATATATACTGCAATAAAACAGCTTTAGTATAATGTGTTGTTATGGTAATAGACTAGGAAGGTTTAGGTAATGTTTATATTAACTTTAGTCAGAAAGAGCTCTGAAACGTAAAGTTATATTACTCTCTGGCCACGGCCCAAACTGCAGACTGCAACAATAATAAATACATTAAAAAATATATATAATAAATAAAGTAAATAAATTAATAAATTAAAGACCCCATCGTTAGAAGTGCTTTCAGTAGTGCAGTATGTAATGTTCCAGAGGGTACTGTTTGGGACACAGCCTTACTGTCTAACATTAGTGTTAGTCTTGTCTAGTCAGGAAACCTCAACATACATTTGTTTGTCATTTCATTTCAGCATCATGCCACCAAAGAAAAAAAAAAAAGGTTATATATGTATAGAATCCAGTCATTGTATGTATAATTTAAAAGTTTACTGACAGCAGTATCATGTAATTTGGAGTATCTTGTTTATTTTGTAAAGTGATCTTTAATTGGATTTATCTAATAATAAACAGATGTACAGATAATGTAGTATTTTGTTTATTTATTTGTTATTTACTGTAATTCCACAAATGTTGTTCTACGTCACTATACATACAGCGATTAACTACCTTACCTACAGTGGAATTAGCTTTGATTTATATTAAAAAATGTATCCCTCCCAGTGTCAGACCCACTCCTACACCCTTGGCTCACCGTCTGTAAATGTTTCTTGCTTTGTTCTTGATCTGTTTTCTACCTGTCTGTACTACTCTAACCTTCCTCTCTCTCTTTTTTTCAGACCATGCTGAAGTTGTTAGTTTCAGGTGAAGGCCCTTCTCGTACGGGAGTGATGATTTCTATCCCGCAGTATCCGCTCTACTCCGCCGCATTGGCTGAACTCGCTGCAGTTCAGATTAATTATTATCTGAATGAGGAGAACTGCTGGAGTTTGGACGTGAGTGAACTACGGCGCGCCCTGGAGGCCGCTAGGAAACACTGCAGGCCGCGGGTTCTCTGCATCATCAACCCGGGAAACCCCACAGGTAAAGGTTCTGCTCTGAAAACTTTCATGTGTATCAACCATTTCCACATGAAACGGCTGTACTTTTGTCTTACTGTTTACTTTTGTTTGGCTATAGCTGTGTATGATGTGGTGTGATAATGATGTCCTTAACGTTCGATTAATTGCACATTAAATGCTCAGATCCTTTGTCAGTGTAACAGTATTTACAGAGTGCTTAATGGCAATATGTCAGTATGACATTTTGTTTGGTACATATCTGAAAAAATGACAGGGATCAAGCATTCATTATTAAAGCTGCCATAGAATGCATTTAATCAGCATTTTAAATTGTTTTCTGATGTCTACTTAAAAGATATATGACTTTGCTTGGGGTAAAAAGTGCCTGAATGGGGTTTTACAACCACATTTTCAACCCTATAATTTGGGCCTAGAATTTTTGGTGAGCTCATGAATAATTTGAAGAGCTCAGTTCTGATGATCACACAGACTTGAAAGTAAAATCAATCTCTGTGTAAATAAGCTTGCTCCTCATTCTATTTAGTTAGCTATGCTAACATAAGTTACTTCAGGCTTGCTAACTATTTACTAGCTACTTGCTTTCAATTTCATCAACACAAACTAAGTAAAAGTTGTTGCTCACTATGAAACTTTCAGTTAATCTGCTTCAGCCAGCAAACAGTGATAAAGACACAGGGCATGGCTGCTACTTACAGATTACGGCTGCTACTTACAGGTTGATTTTGAAGCTAAATGAAGCTGAATGAAGCTGCTTCATATTTAAGGTTTGAGAAACTGTCTGCAGAGACATGTGTAGAACAAACAACCAACTCTGGATTCAATTCATCCAGGATCTTGGTAAAGATGTGGAAGCTAAAGTTGGCTTTGTATTCTCCGACTTGTTCTGTGAATGTTCTGTTCCACCTTAAGTTGTGCTGCAGTTACATTCTGGTGCCTGTACAAGCTGCAGCATTTTAAACAGAACAGAACATAGAAGCTGGCAAATAGGCTGGCAACTTCAGCCTCATTCCAAGATTAACACCATCCTAGCCTGGAACCCTAAGTTTCTCCGCATAGTGTTATTTTCAATGCTGTTGCTCTGTTATTGTTGTATATAAAATTTGCGGGTGTAAATATTATAAATATGTGAGTCAAGACTGTTACAAAGCAGTTTAGGATTAAATGGGATAATAATAATAATAATAATAATAATAATAATAATAATAATATATTTATTATTTATTTCTAATCTAGGCTACTGTACAAGTCATTAATACTAAGCTTATTTGGAAACACTTAATTTTTCATGGCAGGTCAGGTGCAGAGCAGGAAGTGCATTGAGGATGTAATCCAGTTTGCTGCTGAAGAAAACCTGTTCCTGATGGCTGATGAGGTGAAATCACTATTAGCTTTGGCTTGATCATCTTAGTTTGCTTTGTTTTTTGTATAGAACAGTAAGCTTTCATTTTCACTTCACTATTACTTTGAAGATTAAGTGAAGAAAGCTTCGTTGGTTTGGTACAATTTTACACCCAACACTTCACATTTATTTTATATGAAGGGTAGATTTTGTCTAAACCTAAAAACATGAAACATTTTCTTTTCTGTAATAGCTCAGAATAATGGCAGTATCTAAACAGTGTTAATAACAGTGTTTAAACAGATTTAATATGATGTTAAAGCTACAAAAAAACATGATTTGTTATAATAATAAAAATGAAAAGCTAGACATACTTAAATGTGTGGAAGGAGGCGCACATCCTGATCTTCTCTGTCATGTGTGCAGGTGTATCAGGATAACGTGTATGCAGAAGGCTGTAAATTCCACTCCTTTAAGAAGGTTCTGTTTGAAATGGGGCCGGAGTATTCAGACAAACTGGAGTTAGCCTCTTTCCATTCAACATCAAAGTGCTACATGGGAGAGTAAGTCTTTGCATTTATATACGCAAACACATTGCGCCTTATAAAAACATATTACACTCTGAGTTTAAGGCTCAGGCTTAAAATTCACTGCAGTGCAAGTGATTTCACTGTGACGTTAGTTCTGCTGTTTAGACAATGTTGTGCCTGTCGCTATGTGCTGAATTATAATACTCCAAACTCTAAACTCACTTGCGCAATGACAGAACAGCTCATTAGCTGACCTTGTGTCTATTGCATGTGCCTTAGTTGGTCTGTAAAACTCTGGCACGGAATATCAGCAGATTTTAATTAAAAATTACAAATATGGTATGGACAGAATGCCAGCCTTGGGATAATGTTGCTTCAGATTGCATTTGTATTGCTACATTCTGTGATTGTGATATGCCTTGCTATATATTAACACACTGGTAAATTAGTAATGTGACATGGTTGAATATTATAGTTGAATAAATAAAAGGTTTGACCTAAAACACCCACAGGAACTTTTCTGGAACTGTGATTAGTCATGATGCTCATAGCACACTTGGGTATCGCCCTTAACAGGGTTGCAGAAACCATTATAACCGTTATTGTTATTAACAGTAATTGTTATTAAACTTTTTTTTTCTTTTTGTTAAACTCCAAAAGAAAAAAATCAGCTGAGTTTCATCTCCCTCTCTTTAAGGTGTGGTTTTCGAGGCGGCTACATGGAGGTGGTGAACTTGGACCCTGACGTCAAAGTTCAGCTCACTAAGTTGGTGTCTGTTCGACTGTGTCCTGCAGTGTCTGGGCAAGCTCTGCTGGACGTAGTGGTAAATCCGCCCCAACCAGACGAACCCTCTTACGGGACCTTCATTAAGGTGTTTACTTCAACCACCTACTTTACACTGTTTTACTGTACTCTACACTCTATACTACATTTTAGATATATATGTTCAACTCTAAAAAATAAATAGTAATAAATAAAAATGTAAAATAAATAACTTATTTTCACTTAGAAAATCAACTAAACATGCCAGTTGAGCTTCTGCGTACAACTGTGTGTTCTAATGGTTTTCAGATCCATCAGAACCCAGATTTAAAAGGCACAATGTACGATTCTGGAGAATAATTGTTGATCTTTAATCTCAACAGCAAAACAAACACACCCCTCCCTTCTGTTCTCCTTTAGAGCCCCCCAACCATCCTTTACAAGCCCCCCAACCCTCCCATGTAAGCCCCAAACCTCCCAAACCCTGCCATAAAGCCCCCCAAACCCTGCCATACAAGCCCTCCCCACAAGGCCCCCAAACTAGCTTGCCAATGTTTTCTTTTATTTACTTCACCCTTTTGCTTATACGTGTGTTGCTAAGGCCATTACAAGCTTAATGTTTTGCCATTTTGGTGACTCTTTTAACCTCAGGAACGATCACACACTCTGGCGATGCTGGCAGAAAAAGCTAAGATGACCCAAGAGATACTGAACCAGGTACCAGGAATAACCTGTAATCCTGTTCAGGGAGCCATGTACAGTTTTCCCTGCATCAAGCTTCCTCCTAAAGCCATCGCAGAAGCAAAGGTCGGTTCATTCAGATTGTTTTCATGCTAGCTTTAAATGGCCCATACCATGGAAAACCAAAATATCCCTCTCCATATGTCAGTATTAATCTCCATATGTGTTGTGCACGTTTCTGTAGGAGAAAGGCCAAGCTCCCGACATGTTCTACTGTATGAAACTTCTGGAGGAGAAGGGGATCTGTCTTGTTCCAGGCAGTGGATTTGGTCAGAGGGATGGAACCTACCACTTCAGGTCAGTAATGTGGATTGTAATGTGGTTAATGTGGCACTAGGCGGCACCAAACTGCAGTATGTGGATTTACAGATGAAGCCCACAGTATTACTACGTTATAATATCCGTTCCTATATGTAACATCTAGTTTGTGACCTTCCACAGAGGTACACAGATCGCTTAATATATTTATTTTGATCTTTGTTAGTTACCCTATCCAGACCTTTTGTTGTATTAAACTAAAAGTCACCAGTAGCAATCAGTTTTCTGCTCTAATTACTGTGACAACAACAAGCCTTTCACAATGAGATGTAGGCGCTGGATTGAAGAGTTTTGTTTATACATGGTTTACAACAGGCATAGGCTACAACTGCATTTCTTACGGGTGTCTTTTTTTTATTTATTTATTTTTTTTTTTTTTTTTTTTTGAGCCACTGTATTAATTCATCACTTTCATCAGTTCTAATAGTGCTTCTATGCCAAACTATAATTTGTACTAGGTTGTTCTTTTTTTATACAGGAAAATGCATTTGCTGTTTAACTTTACAGGACTCTGTATCAGTGTGCTATGTACATTCGTTACTCCAATGAGCTCTAGCCACCCTCATTTGAGGCTTGAGTGTACCCTGTACATTTTTGAGAGAAGCCTGACTGAGATTACAGAGCCTGTCACTAAGAAATAGTAGTGCATGCGAGTGCTACACGTGTGACAGATAATATCTTACTGGCAAAGCTGAGCTCAAAGCCATGATATTCGCATATCTCACAACTGAACTCTGGAATGGAATTGTGATATGCACAGACCACCGAGTGTACTAATAAAAAGACAGACTTATTAACTTTGTTTTTATTACATTTTCTTAACTAGAACTAAGCTGGTCTGCTAGCTAACATGCTAAAGGATAGCAAACAGGCTAAATAGCTCAATCATTAATATCACATGCTTGAGTTAAAGTATTTACAATCTGATTCATTGTAAAACAGCAATATAAAAAGTCGGTTTTTAATGTAATGTGAATGGCTTGCATAAATATCATGCATCACAGCCAGCCTGAATCGCAAACCCCTTTGTAGTCACCAAATAATGTGCTGTGTAAGTTTTGAAAATCTAGCTTCCACAGACAGACAGTGCTCTGTTTGTTGAGTATGGATGTGGTTGACTCCCAAATGACTGTTTTTAGCTGTAGAAAGCAGCTGTTTGAGATTCTGCCCCAGTCTGAAACTCTTTCCGTTGGGTTGGTGCCGTGATTTTGTGATTCAAGAGTTTTATTGTCATATGTACAGCAGAACAGACAGTTACACTGTACAATGAAATTCTTACTTTGCTGTTCCTTCATTCACCAATAGATAAAGATAACAAAAAAAAAGAAATAATAAAAATATATATAAAATATACAAAGTATAATAATATAAGTTGAAGTAAATAAAAGTATTTTTACAGTTAAAGAATAAAAAATAATGTGGTGGTAATTCGTACTTATGAGGTGAAGGTTTTTACAATAAACAGTGCTGTGTTATCAATTTTGTCTTGTGGACACTTTTAAACGTAATCCTAATACTTTTTAATGATATATATTTTATTAACGTCAAAACAACTGATCAAATAAATAAAGATGCTTAATTTTATTGTTTGACCGATTTTTGGCTGCTTGATGTGATCGGCTAATGAATTTGGTGAGAACCTTGAGGAATTTTGGGTTAAATGTGGGTGAGAGTTTAAACTTTCTTGTAATGGTCCTAGTAATGCCCCATGAAGGTGCAGCTTGAAGTAGTAGTAATAATAATAATAATGATAATAATAATAATAATGATTTTATTTGTAACGTACTTTACATTTGAAGCAAATCTCAAAATGCTATAAAGTGAAACATAAAATCAAACAACTACTATAATGACATCTTTTCACTCCATAGGAAGATCAAGGGTTGTAAGTTCTACAAAAGAGACAGGTTTTAAGTCCTTTTTTGAAGCTATCACTCGACTGTGGAGCCCTCAGATGGTCAGGGAGAGCATTCGATAAGCAAGGAGCAGAACAGAAGGCCCGCTCCCCCGTGGTGCCTAGTTTAGTTCTGAGGGGGAGGATTTGTGATTTGTGTAGATAGAACGGAGGGAGCGTGATGAAGTCAGTGGGGTGAGGAGTTCTTTCAGATGGGGGCATTGCCATAGATGAGCTGGTGGGTGAGGAGGGGAAACCTTGTATTCGATCCTGACCGAGATGGGAAGTCAGTGAAGAGAACAGAGGATGGATGTGATGTGTCCATATTTACGTACTCTCATCAGGATGTCACTTGTCAACTTCATTTGATGCACAGCAAGTCTGTTGTTTAGCCCATGGCCGTGATGGAAGAAAAAAGAAAAACATCATGTCTTTGCCCTTAGAGACTCTTATTATGTGTTTTCTTTATTTCAGGATGACCATTTTACCACCTACAGAGAAACTGAAGATAGTTTTGGCCAAAATAAAGGAGTTCCATCAGAGTTTTACTGAGCAGTACTCGTAAGTCAAAACACTGAAAAACCAACTTGAGCTGGAGAAATAAAAGGGACGGAGGGAGACGTCAGCAGTGCCTTCAAGTGAACTTCAATGACCACCATTATAGACACTTTTAAACTCTTCTGAATGCCCTCGCTGTTGGATGTAAAGTGATGTAACCTGTTTCTGAGTTTTAGTCTAGAATACTGTTGAAGTTAATTGTTCTGTGATTGTTGTGACTGATTTTTAGACTTTTTAAAATAAAATCAGAAGATTCAAATGTGCCTTATATTCTCTGTACACGTGTCTAACAAATGCCAGAGATTAACGTTAAATTATTTAACATCAAGTCTACAGTATGTCAGAGATCACTTGGTGTTTTACAGCAGAACAAATGTTTATGTTAAAGTGTAGAAGCCTACTAATTATACATATTTTAATTGCCATTTTGAGTACAGAATTAAATGAATTTGTATATACTGTTTTGTGTTTTCTTTTCCTAAAGTGTACAGTGGTAATGATATGAACCAGACCAAATAAAATGCCCCTAATTTAAATATGTTCAAGACACAGTTATATGTCCTGGTTGAGAGGCTGTTTGTAGTGAGCGGTCAGTCACGAAACCATGTGTCATCAGCCAATAATATTAGGCCCATGTCCCGCCCCCAAGCTGTCAAAACCACACCCTCTGAAAACTCCAGTGAAAAATCTTCTCTGGAGCGCAGAGGGGAGCTGACAGTACTGCACTTGGCATGTGAGGAAAAACATAGTAAAACATAATGTTTCATTAGAAACAGTTATAGAACTACACCCTGTTCTTTAGGACAGACTATCAGAATCACTCAACTTTCTTCAGATACAGAAATATGAGAAGCACTTCAGCTCTGCACTTCTTACTGTGTGTTAAATGCAGCACCTTGTTAAGTTTGAGCTGTGACGTGGACAAAAACAGTGAGACATCCAAAGAGTCCTTCGCTCATTCATAAATGTTTAAGTAAATCAAGCTGCTCCTACATTCTAAAATCAACTAAAACAAGTTATCAGTCCTGCATAACCAATCACAAGTTATCAGTCCCGCATAACCAGTCACAATTCATCAGTCCCGCATAACCAGTCACAATTCATCAGTCCCGCATAACCAATCACAATTCATCAGTCCCGCATAACCAATCACAATTCATCAGTCCTGCATAACCAGTCACAAGTTATCAGTCCTGCATAACCAGTCACAAGTTATCAGTCCTACATAACCAGCTACAAGTTATCAGTCCCACATAATCAATCACAAGTTATCAGTCCTGCATAACCAATCACAAGTTTTCAGTCCCGCATAACCAATCACAAGTTATCAGTCCTGCATAACCAGTCACAATTTATCAGTCCTGCATAACCAATCACAAGTTATCAGTCCTGCATAACCAGTCACAATTTATCAGTCCTGCATAACCAATCACAAGTTATCAGTCCTACATAACCAGCTACAAGTTATCAGTCCCACATAATCAATCACAAGTTATCAGTCCTGCATAACCAATCACAAGTTTTCAGTCCCGCATAACCAATCACAAGTTATCGGTCCCGCATAACCAGTCACAATTTATCAGTCCCGCATAACCAATCACAAGTTATCAGTCCTGCATAACCAGTCACAATTTATCAGTCCTGCATAACCAATCACAAGTTATCAGTCCTGCATAACCAATCACAAGTTATCAGTCCTGCACAACCAGTCACAAGATATCAGTCCTGAATAACCAGTCACAATTTATCAGTCTGGCATAACCAATCACAAGTTATCAGTCCTGCATAACCAGTCACAATTTATCAGTCCTGCATAACCAATCACAAGTTATCAGTCCTGCATAACCAGTCACAATTTATCAGTCCTGCATAACCAATCACAAGTTATCAGTCCTACATAACCAGCTACAAGTTATCAGTCCCACATAATCAATCACAAGTTATCAGTCCTGCATAACCAATCACAAGTTTTCAGTCCCGCATAACCAATCACAAGTTATCGGTCCCGCATAACCAGTCACAATTTATCAGTCCCGCATAACCAATCACAAGTTATCAGTCCTGCATAACCAGTCACAATTTATCAGTCCTGCATAACCAATCACAAGTTATCAGTCCTGCATAACCAATCACAAGTTATCAGTCCTGCACAACCAGTCACAAGATATCAGTCCTGAATAACCAGTCACAATTCATCAGTCCGGCATAACCAGTCACAATTCATCAGTACTGCATAACCAATCACAAGTTATCAGTCCTGCATAACCAGTCACAATTCATCAGTCCTGCATAACCAATCACAAGTTATCAGTCCTGCATAACCAGTCACAATTCATCAGTCCTGCATAACCAGTCACAAGGTATCAGTTCTACATAACCAGTCACAAGTTATCAGTCCTGCATAACCAATCACAATTCATAAGTCCTGCATAAGCAGTCACAATTCATCAGTCCTGCATAACCAATCACAAGTTATCAGTCCTGCATAACCAATCACAAGTTATCAGTCCTCCATAACCAGTCACAATTCATCTGTCCTGCATAACCAGTCACAATTCATCAGTCCTGCATAACCAATCACAAGTTATCAGTCCTGCATAACCAATCACAAGTTATCAGTCCTGCATAACCAGTCACAAGTTATCAGTCCTGCATAACCAATCACAAGTTATCAGTCCTGCATAACCAATCACAAGTTATCAGTCCTGCATAACCAATCACAAATCATCAGTCCTCCATAACCAGTCACAATTCATCTGTCCTGCATAACCAGTCACAATTCATCAGTCCTGCATAACCAATCATAATTCATCAGTCCTGCATAACCAGTCACAAGTTATCAGTCCTGCATAACCAATCACAATTCATCTGTCCTGCATAACCAGTCACAATTCATCAGTCCTGCATAACCAATCACAATTCATCTGTCCTGCATAACCAGTCACAATTCATCAGTCCCGCATAACCAGTCACAAATCATCAGTCCTGCATAACCAGTCACAAGTTATCAGTTCTACATAACCAGTCACAAGTTATCAGTCCTGCATAACCAGTCACAAGTCACCAGTCTCACATAACCAATCATAAGTAATCAGTCTCAAATAACTAATCATAAGTCATCACTTCAACATAACCAATCACAAGTCACCAATCACCCATAACCAATCACAAGTCATCAATCACCCATAACCAATCATGAGTCATGAGTCTCACATAACCTGTCATTCTTCTGCGCCATTCAAACTGACATATGTAAATAAACATCCGATTGGCTGTCCTGTAATGTGTCTTGTTCAAAAAGCAGTCCCGCCTAAAACACTCCTTTTATTTTCAGTACAAATAGTCGAGGGTAAATTGCTGTAGGAAAACTTGTGAAAGTGCATGAATGTGCTGGGTTTTGTGACATCACAAAACATTTAGCTATTTTTGCAGCTTAATTTCTGTTTGGACTGGGGAGTGAATGTGAATTTGAAACTTTTTGCAAAGCTTACAAAAAAATAGAAAAAATAAGCTTTAAATAAAGAACTTGTAGAGCTGCATAAGAAATAAATTTGCTACTTCATACAAAACTAGGGAACTGGGAAACTGGGACAGGACCCATTTATCATTTAATGCTACTGTGAGTGTCATTTCTTTAGTTCTTCCATCTAATACTATGATCAGTGGAGGAAAACACAAGTAGACGAGTTGTCTGCTGGTTCAGAACGTAACAAGATATTGTACAGTGTTATCGGGGCTGGTGTGTGAACACTTCTGACCTGGTCACACTGATGGGGGATACATTTTATGTACTTTTTTGTTCAAGGGTCTCAAACAACAATTTGAATTAAAGAGGCCAGCGTAGCTAAAGGCGAGTGTGATGTAATCCCTCACTGCCTTCTCTTTGGCCAGTGGCTACTGAGTGGAGTTGAAGTTTGTCAGGTCATGCTAAAAAGGCAGTCAGCATAGGGCTAACAGGCTAACGCTACAATTATATAAAAAAAAAAGTCATAATTCATAATAAGTAAAGAATGTCACTTGGATGCCTGTTACCAGCTTTAAAGTATTTATTTCAAATAAAGTCCAAAGTTCAAAATCCAATATAGCACAGCGCTAACCTTGCTAGCTTAAAGCTAACTTACCATGCTGAACTTTTAACAAGCCATTATTAAAACACAGGTTTAAAAAAAAAAAAAAAATATATATATATATATATATATATATATATATATATATATATATATATATATATATATATATATATATATATATATATATATATATATATATGAAACGCCCCCTGGTATTCGGTGGGTCCCATGTTGGCTCACTAATTCAGCATTGGCTGCCTGCTAACTCGTCATACTGGTGCTTCAAAGTTAACAAAATGCTTGGTTTAACAATTCTTCTTCTTCTGGAAAAGCTCAATTTGCCAATACGCGGTTTCACACATTGACTGAGATCTTACACATTCTATCTTTAGTCTTCAGTCTGAGAAATGAGTGATAACTCACTTTTTCCACCGGTGTCTTGGCAAAATTGGGCAAGTTTCTTAGTTTTTCTGTTGGTCCTATGATATATAACACTAATAAGAGGCATCCCAGACACAGTTACGGTTTGTTGGGCCATGAAAGACCAACTGGATGTACCAATTTGCTACAGCGCCCCCTGAGGTAGACCCGTACTGCAGCTCCAAAAATGCCAAAGAAGAAGCTCACTGATTGTGGGTGAAGCAAACAACATGATAATGTCATAATACTTTCAAGGACCCTCCCAGAAGTTGAATTTGGTGAAGGGGCTGCCTTATTGTGTTGGGTTGTGAGGTAGTTTACTGTCTACAGTCAAGCAGAGTTGGGTGGTTACAAGTGACCTGAATGCTTCCTGGCTATTTCAAACAGGGCTTAGTGGCGGTTTTCATCCCCTGTTCTGTTCTAATAAACGCAGATTAGCTTGAAGCACGGTTGGTGGTGGAGAAGACAGAAAGTGACCAGGGCAGCACCGCTGCTGTTGCTGCCACCAGCTGTGGTGCAAGGATTGATGCCGTGAGCTGCAAGGAGTTCCAGCACAAATGTGAGGTTGCTCATTCTGAGGGGAACTAGTAGTGTCCCCCTACTGGGAGCCTCTTTAAGAGAGTGCTGAGCATTAAGATTTCCCTTTACTGGAAATAAGGGGCTTCTGCCCACCCCTAAAAAATCCATCCAAAGCCTAACATCATGCTTGATGATGTACGCAGCTTGATGTATGCTTGATGTATGCAGCTTTTCAGTCAGTGAAATCCTGGCACACGGTTTCTGTGCTGATGTTAATGTCAGTGGAGGTTTGGAGCGCTGCAGTTACTAAATCAGCAGAGCGTTGGGTTTACAGGGGAAGATTCCTATTGCAGTACCAATGCTTCATTTCAGTGAGCTCTTTAGAACAAAACATTCTTTCACTAAAGCCTGTAAATACAGACTGCATGACTAGGTGTCCCAATATTTTTGCCCAAATAGTGAATTAGGATCAGGATGATTTTTGTTGGAATTGGCTTAATGGTTAACATTAGAGACCACTGGTCATGATTAAGTTTCAGAACACTGATGTTGTTCCTGTTGTCAGTAAAACACAAAATACATATATTGACACAGGAGTAAGGTGAGCACATATTTAACCCTTTGATGCACAACCTGAGGTTTTATTTCTTATTATTTCTTTGCAATAAATTAATTTTATCTTTCAAGCTTACATGAATCCCCCAATTATTTGTTTTTAATCATCACAAATCCTTATTTTAGTTTAACTTTGTTTTTCCTTTTTTTAATTAAAGAATTTTGTGTCACTAACTTTCTAACACACAACGTGGGTTCCTTATGTATTCACTATGGAATTTGATAAACTATTGTCAATGTAAATGTTTTCAGATATTAACATATTTACTTTTTTTGTTCATAAGTAAATAAATAAGAATTAAAATAAAGATTTACGGTCAAAAACAACATTTTTAATTAATATGTGGAACATTAAATAATGACATAAACTGATTTGAATAGATTTACCACAGAAATACTCAGCAATACATAAAACGTTTGATTCATGTTGAGCATTAGAAGGGGTTTGCTTAGCTTCTGCATTAAAGGCTTAAGTAAACAATGTTTAGTAATATTCAATGTCAAATCTGAAGGCATTAAACTGGTCAGCTGCTTCTTTTCTCGCTTCCTCCAGATCCTAATCCTGACTCCTCCAACTTCCTTCCAGGGTCGGGGGCGCAGGAGCAGCACTCCGCCGCTGAGAGGCGCCAGTGAGCAACATCTACCTTCATTCTCCCCTGGAGAACCGAATGAAAACAAACAGCAGCGTGGAGGCTCAGCGAGCTCTGGGTATGTATCTGGACTCTGAAGTGCAGTTTGGGTGAGTTTATCAGTTTATTAATAAATTAAATTAAAGTAATTTGGTGCTTGTTTTGTATCTGACGCGCTGAAAACCTGACTCAGTGTGTGGCAGTTCGGATATTTGTGTTACGGACATCCGTCTCGCATGTTTTACGCTTCGAGTAAGCATGTGAGAACAATTTTGTAGCATATTTATGGCAGTTTATATGAGTTTTAGCATGTTTTATTCATGCTTTTTAGTATAATCGTGGCATTTGAGCAACCCAGACGAACAGACGTAAATGCTGCTAAGATAACACCGCTACTTCATTAGCAATAAAGTTAATCCAAGTTATAAAACAAGCTCTAAATATGGCCACTAATTTTACCCAGTATAGAGTAAAAAGATACAGTTAAACATATGAATATTCAGAGTTTCAAAGTGGTCACCGCACATACAGCAGCTGATTTATTTGTGTTGCCAGACCGGATGTGACGCGCTGCTTTTTATTAATATTTTTTTAACGGACCCCACTGACCACATGGGTGCACGAATGAAATATGCAATTAATAACAGCTCTATAAAAAAATAACTCTGCCAGATGGTTGAGAGGGTTTATTTGGTTTGCTGTGAAATGCTTTTAGAGTGAAATTTGTTCACAGTGGTGGTGAATGGAACCAGACGTCCACCTCTTAAAGCTCCCTCACAGAAAGATATTACATTATATGGTTTGGAATATAACTACCTAATGTCTGAGACATTGTTTTAAGTTTTGAGGTGAGGATTTGGCCGTTTTATTAGCTCCATTTACAATACAGGTGTGCTTTGTAGCTGTACACTAACAGACTGTAGTTCATATGAATTTCTGTATATTTTGTTATCATATTCTTCAATAGTCGGGACCTCCACATATCTCAAAGCTTCCTTGATATTAAGCACCAGGTTTACACTGATAAAACTGTGCCTGACTCTGCCTTCTATCACCAACAATGTGGCAGAGAGCTTCAATGCCACCATCAAGAGGATGCTGAATTGGAAGGCCGTAAGACTCGAGAGGATGGTGTTTTCTCTTCTTAACCTCCAGACCTACTACATAAATAAAATTCTGCGTGGCCATTGCAACTCGGGCAGCTATCACCTGATGAGGAAATTACTTTCCCCCCTGATGTTATACCCCTAGAGGACATCGAGAGGCTTTACAAGGAAGGTGAAAAAGCAGTTGACCCTGCAGTGGCAGAACTGATCATTGCCAAAAACAAAATTTCACTTGATCCAAAAATCTAAGGCGTTCCTAGTAACAGGCTGGAGAAGCCAAAAATATTTAACCACTTTGGCGCCTTTTGAAAATTGTTCCTGCAACAGCACCAAACAATGCTGCCACGTCATTGCAGCTCGTTTGTCTGTGGGCTCTCCGATGGAGAGGCCCAAGAGAAAATTCTTTATCTGAAAAAACTGGCTCGAAAGGATGGAAGAAAACAATCCGGTAAAAAGGCTCAACAAAGGAATGTGTGAGCGTGAAGGCCGCACCGGACTCGTTGCTGGAAACTGGGTATGTTCGCGAAAGGAAGGTTTTGTCAACTCCAACTAAAGGTGCTTCCACAGAAGAGACTGATGGTGATGAGTAAGCTATGTGGCTAGGATTAGCTAATGGTAAATTGTCCTCTTCAGCTGAAGTTGGATGCTCAGTTTAATATATACAGTCACAGTGTTACTGTATTCTTCAAGTTGTTTTGAGATGTTTTCTCTGCCAGTAATGTGAATGTGAAAAGCAACACCAGGTTTGGTTGCAAGCTTTGTGAAAAATAATCACTACTAAATTTCAAGACTAATTTTAATTCTTCATAACCACTCATAAATTTTGTGTCCCTTTCTATTTCTCTAAATGTGCAGTTGACAGTGCCTTGGAAATTACTACTTTAGGTTAGGGCTGAATAATTGGGGCAAATGATCTAATTGAGTTTTTTCTTACCAGTATTGCATTTGCAATTGACATTACGTATGTATTATGGTCTAAAAATGATGATGAGGCCTTTTTAAGACGAGAACTGGCCTGAACATGGTGAGTTAGCATGCCAGACTGCCAGATAATTTACCCACTTACAATGTTCCTACATTATAAACTATGTTGCTTTAATACCTTTTATTTAAAAAAAATATTATTTAATATATTAAATTATTTATTTAAAAAAAAATGAATGCGATATGAAAATTGGACAGGTTAAATAAGAAGCTGGTCTACATAGTCACAGATAACAATATGTGTATCTCCATCAGTGGCCTTGAGTTTCTAAGGGGGAGAATAATTTATTATGGGGTTATTTGGCAGTCAACAACTTTGTAGTCAATTTAGGCTTATTCTCACCAACAATGTTAATTCCACCCTTTCCTCAGTCTGTTGTGAGCCACTGACCTCCTACTGTAAATCTTTTATAACTGTTATTTCTAAATATGCATCTGTAATTTTCTAATTAAAAAATTAATTAATTAATTACTAAGACAGTAGCCTGAATCAATGTACCCACTCATGTCAAGATTGAATGTTTTCTTAAAATATATATGCACGTACACACATATAGCGATGGACTTTTCATTACAGAACCTGAGGAAAATTTCAAAAATATGTTTTTTAATCATTTGGTAAACACATCACATTAAAACAATGTGTATTTTCTGCATTTACCCTTGGGATAATGATTATCCATGTATTACACGCATTTAAAAAATCTACTTTTCTTGATTAAAAGTGTTTTTCTTTAAATGCTTTTATTGGGGTTTTCTGGTCTTGTCTCAGTAATATATAATAACATAGTCTACCATTTATGACCCTGCTGTCCGTTACTGTGGACATATATTACTGAAAAGTAAGCCTTATTTCATTTACAGAATCACTCCTAAAGTTTAATCTCCTGAATTAAACTCTGCCTTTTAAATTCTGTTTTACAAACAGTTGCTAAGACAGAGTTTACTTGTTCTGAGGAGCCGAGACTAATGGCAACATCTCAAATTGCTTCCTCCGCCCTACATAATGCACTATGTTGGACATAACATGACATGGCAGAACATTCCCGCAATTGTTCATTTGTATTCACTTATTAATATTTAGAAATAATGTAGAAACATTTAATGTCTGTTAATTGAAATGTTTGTCATTTTGATTGTTATAAGTAGTGCTCTAAGTAGGGAATAGGTCTCAGTTGAGACAGGGCTGATACACTCTTCTCTATCGGCAGACTGAATTTAGCGAGTTAGCAAACCGAGAAAAGGCTCTGAATTCTGAACGTACCTTTTCCTTACAGAAAGCCAAATTTCAAACAGTTTGAAATTTTAGTTAGGCCGTCACCAAACGACTAAACTCTTCAGTAGCAATTAGTGTGTAGTTGTCTTCTCTGTTAATTTGGAGAACTTGCTTATATATTTAAAACAAATGAAAACACGGTGTTGGGTTTGTTTGCTTGTTCTTAGCCTGTAGCACAATCCCTACTTCCTGTAGTGTGCACTATGCAATTCGTGTTTAAATAAAAGTTTAAATGCGGTCTTAGCTGTACAATATCGTATCTAACATTTAGTGAATGCTCTGTACAAATTAGACGGGCGCAAGTTCATAACCTATACAGCGCACTGTCTAGGGAGTCAGGAGCCATTTGAGATTCAGCAGACTGATGTGTTAAATCAAACTGATATTAGTAAAGGGCGAGTGTATACTCGCCAATAAGGCGTGGCAATAAGACGCTAGACATTGTGTGGGAGCTTTTATGACAATGTAGAAAATAAAGGTAGCAGGGAAACAACTAGATAGTTTAGCCCAGACTCAAACCTGCGATCTCCATGTCGAGAGGCGGGCGCTCTACCGCTGCACCACTGGAACATACGAGCCGCCAGCTTACAAAGAGATCCCGGGACGTTATTTTGTAGGGTCGCCAAAATGTTACAGGGGACGTTTTTATAGGTCATTTGTAAGACTACCAGGAAACATTCAGGGGACTATAAGGGGACGTTTATGGAAAGTCCTTTAAAGTCTCTCTCTACGTTCTTGGGACGTTTGTAGGACCACAGCCTTATTTGCAGTTTAATTGTATATTATGCGCCGAGTTGAAATGCATGCGTAACGTCTAATACGATGTATTACCGGGGCGCTGTGCCGAATTTTGCACCCCCGCCCGGGTCCGTACAGATCCCTACTACACTTTATATATGAACACAGTACTTTCCATATAGTTTAAAAGAATGTTATATTAAAATTAATTACATTTAAACATAAACATATACAAAAATAAATAAAAAGCAACAGCCTTTAACATTTTTATTCCACACAATATTAACAAACATTGATCAGAGCATTCCTGGATACTGAAACTTGACACGATGCATAACTTCTTATGTAAGCAGCCTAAAAAGGAAACATAATTTATGCTGGTTCACAAATAAAATATCTTTTAAGTGCCCAGTCTTAAATGCACAGTCCCTGCTAACTACAGTTGTGACAGTTGATGAACTATTAGACGTTATCTAGATATCTGCCTGAATAGCTCATAAAATATGCTCATAGGTCAAAACAACAAAAGACATTTTTTATGACCAATGTCCAGATTGTACTTAATTATGATGTATCATAATTTAACAATTTCATTTAAAGTAATTTCATTTCTATTGGGACAGCTGACAAGCAGGTGTTTAAATAAATAAGACAAAAGTATATAACAGGTTATGTATATTAGCGAATATACAGTTTTACACACACCCATCAATAAACAACTACAAATAATGTTCTGAGATGCCTATAATTACTTAAATTCAGACTGTTGACCAAAAAATCTGTTACCTGAAGCCTGCCCCTACAAATTTCGTTTTTTTCCCCCACTAGTTACGCCAATGGTGCAAAAGGTTGTTTTTATATATAATTATAATTTTTATTTATAATTATATCACATTTCAGGTGTGTAACTTCTAAAGACCTTCTAAAGGTCTACAGACTTTCTCTCACAGTTGTATCAAACACACAGCATGAGTAGGTGAATGGTTCTGCTCCATTATGGAGAACCTGAATATAATTCTTTAAATAGACTGTATCATGGAAATGTCCTGAATGTCCTGAACATGACCAAATAAATTTGTAAGTCTTGAGCTTTTCTTTTGTATAGATGCTGTTTTCTTATACATGGTATATGAAATTGTTCAACCACTGTAACTTTTCTGTCTGGCTATTTTGTTGGATCCTTGACCCAACAGTAAATAAAAGCATTTTTGTCTTATTTTATTTAGAAGTATTTGGCTCAACCCAACTGATGAAACTTTTTTATTGTTGGTTGTTGTGTAAACAACTGTCAAAGCTGACTACAATGCAAACTAACTGCTGTCAGCTTAAATGATCGCAGTTAGCTTAAAAAATGTGATCAGGGGACTATATGAGGAGGACATTACCGAACGTCCCATAAAGGTAACAAAAATAACGTTAATTGGGAGATTATATGAGGAGGATGTTACCAAACATATCATAAAGGTAACAAAAATAACGTTATTTGGGAGACTATATGAGGAGGACATTACCGAACATCCCATAAAGGTAACAAAAATAATGTTATTTGGGAGACTATATGAGGAGGACATTACCGAACATCCCATAAAGTTAACAAAAATAATGTTATTTGGGGGACTATATGAGGAGGACATTACCGAACATCCTGTAAAGGTAACAAAAATAATGTTATTTGGGAGACTATATGAGGAGGACATTACCGAACATCCTGTAAAGGTAACAAAAATAATGTTATTTGGGAAACTATATGAGGAGGACGTTACCGAACATCCCATAAAGGTAACAAAAATAACGTTATTTGGGGGACTATATGAGGAGGACGTTACCGAACATCCCATAAAGGTAACAAAAATAATGTTATTTGGGAGACTATATGAGGAGGACGTTACCGAACATCCCGTAAAGGTAACACAATTAATGTTATTTGGGAGACTATATGAGGAGGACGTTACCAAACATCCTGTAAAGGTAACAAAAATAACGTTATTTGGGAGACTATATGAGGAGGACGTTACCAAACATCCCATAAAGGTAACAAAAATAATGTTATTTGGGAGACTATATGAGGAGGATGTTACCAAACATCCCATAAAGGTAACAAAAATAATGTTATTTGGGAGACTATATGAGGAGGACGTTACCAAACATTTGCTAATATGAATCAAAGCCCACTCTACCTGATTCCACTGTAGGTAAGGTAGTAAATCACTGTATAAATAGTGACATAGAGCAACATTTGTGGAATTACAGTAAATTTCAAATAAATAAACAAAATACAACATTATCTGTACATCTGTTTATTATTAGATAAATCCAATTAAAGATCACTTTACAGACTAAACAAGATACTCCACATTACATGCTACTGCTGTCAGAAAACAGTATAAAGAGTAAACAAACCACCTGCAGTATTAGCCTGCTAAATGAAAATAAATCGTCAGATACTCACTCCTAGTTAACAATAACAGAATAAAAAGTGATCAGAAATATGGACTGCTGATAATGACTGCAATGTGATGTTTCTGAGTCATTACCATTTTGCAAGGGGGGGCTTTTCGTTGTTAAAATAATTGGCTTAACAATATACTTTCTATGGTTTTAACATTTCCAGCTTGTCAGAGACAAATTAACGTTAAAAGGGAGAAAACGTTTTTACTATAATCTTAGGGGTGCTGGGACTCAATTTAAATCTAAACTAGGGCTAGCTACGTCCTGGTTTGGGACGTGACCAGAGAGTAATGTAACTTTACGTTTCAGAGTGCTTTCTGACTAAAGTTAATATAAACGTCCTACGCCAATGATTTTACATAGATTTTATATATCCTTCTTTTGGGTTTTTGGATGAGTTACTGTACTGTGAGGTGATGCCTCCAGTCCTGTATAGGGAGCTGTGCCAGGGGGCGGGCAACAGGAGGTTGTTCTCAGATGAATTTAAGAGCTCAAACTGAACACACTGTCTCATCGTGTCTCCTGTTATCCAGGTGGGGAAATATGTGAAAACTTGCAAGTATAAATGTTCACCCTATAGTAAGGGTTGATGAGTGTGTGTGTACTATTAAAGGTTGAATTGTGTGAAATATGAGCCGCTATGGTCTGGTGCATTGGCAGACGTTCTGCGTCGGCTTGCATTAGCTACCGCGGCCCGCTAACCACGCGTCTGACTGGCGATATTGTGTACTATTTCCCGCTATCTTGGCTCTGTAACTGCGTGTCTACCCATCGCTATCTCTTGTATACTCCTGCTAGCATTAGCTACCGTGGCCCACTAACCACGCGTCTGACTGGCGATATTGTGTACTATTTCCCGCTATCTTGGCTCTGTAACTGCGTGTCTACCCGCCGCTATCTCTTGTATACTCCTGCTAGCATTAGCTACCGTGGCCCACTAACCACGCGTCTGGCCGCCGCTATTGGGTGCTAGTAGCTTCCCGCTAGCACTAGTTACCTCAGGCCTGTTCCCGCGCATATGGCCGCTGCTATTGTTTGCTGTTATCCTCTCACCAGCATTAGCGAACTCATTTCAGTAACTACATGCCTGGCTGCCGCCGCTACATGCATGTAATAAGCAGCACTAATCGATTTGAACATAAACGCATTTAATCTATTAAATACACATAAATAAATATAATTAAATATAGGTGAATATAAAACCAGATTCGGTCGGTGTTAGTTAAGTCAAGGAGTTCTAAAAATCCAGTTCATTTGTATTTTCTATTAAACCGCCTTGGTTAAATGAAGCTAAAGCCTCTGCCAACCACTGTAATAGGTTTACAAGTTATATAAGCTGCAGTTGGTAACAGTTCTGGATTTTTTCTACTTATTATTCCTTATTATTCCTTCACATTCAGTTTTATTCAGGTTTCATACTTTGGTCAATTATAAATGCACTCTATGCAGATACAATATCAGAAACTCAACTTAGAGAAAGACTAAGAGAAAGTCAGTGTACCCAGTATGATTTAAAGGTATTTTTGGTGAAGCTGTAACAGTATAAAGAAGTGAATTAATGCAGAACACACACACACACACACATATATATATATATATATATATATATATATATATGTGTGTGTGTGTGTGTGTATAAATATAGAGTAATTTTTTTTTTTCATGTATACGTTTTTATATATATTTTTGGAGATACAGTCTTAGAGCCCAAGTGTACTGATGAATTATAGAAGTGTTTACTGTTATGTGCAGTGTTTTTGTTATTGGAGAAGTTGAAATTATCTTTGTGAATATCGGTGAAGTGCAAATAATATGCAATGTTAATGTGAAACTGCAAACTAATAAAGAAATAAGAGACCAAAGATTATTAAAAAAAGAGATGATTTAGTTTTGTGTGTTAAATATTGTTAAATATTGTTGAATAAAAAGAAAAAAAAGATGAATCTGAGAGCTCAAACTGAACACATCGTGTCTTCTGTATCCTGTTACCCAGATTTTATCTAGGCCCTGCTAACCGGGCCTGATTAACATCATGATAACCCAGCCAACATGTCCATGTGGGCCCATATGGGCTGTTTCAGAGCTGTATGGATTTTTTGTGGGATTGTAGTGGGATTTTGATTCTAACTTTGGGTCCAAGTTGGGCTATAGATGTGTTTTCAGGTTGTGTCAGTTTGTGGGCCCTGGTTACGCTACTGCTGGGGGCCCAGCTGGGTAATATTTATGTGACCAGCTACAGTTCTGGGCCCCAGGTGGTTTACCATTCTGGGCTCCAGTTAAGTTACAGCTATGGGAAACATTTGGGTCACTGTCTTGGGGTCCATTTAAGCTATATTAGTAGACCCCAGGTGGGTTACAGTTATTTCTGTTTTGTCTGTGGGGCCAGTGGATGATTGTTTACATGGGCCACACTTACAGTGCAGATTGGCCCCATTAGTTGCCGACATGGGCAAACACACGGGGCCATATGGAGCCAATCGACATGTCTTTGTGGTCCCCAACTGTTTTGCCTAAAGGGGATCCAACTGGCTGCACTTCTTAGGTAACAATACTGATATTATTATACTGATATTATTGTTAAAGCAGAAGAGCTGACACAAAGTGACCTTCAAGATGGGGCTGAAATAAACATTAAGCTCTCTGGATGACTCGCTAGTGGAGCTTCAGTGCTCTAGTGTCCAGCATCTGGGTGAGTAAAAAGAAATAAACAGATCCTATAAAACTAAAGGGGCTGGAAATCTGAACATATTTATTTGTTTGAATGCAGAGACTGACAACAACTACCTGAACATCTCCCTGAGGAACACGGAGGGGGGATTTCTGGAGAAAGCTCCGGGTAAGTAAAGGAATACGTCATAAGATAAATAATATGGCTGAATATCTGATTCTGAACATCTGATCTGATCTGCTCAATTCTAAACAACACACAGACCCACCAAAGGAGAAACAAAAGACCCCACCAAAGACCTGAAGACCGAATCCCTTTCCTCTACAGTGGACTAAAGAGGGATATGCTGACCTCAACCAATTGCCAGAAAAGCAAAAACACCAGGTATAGAGTAGAACTTTCAGTTCTAGTCCTGATCCCTGAGCGATATATCTTTAGTCTTAGTCCTGGTCCCTAAATTATAGATCTGTTAATACAGGGGTGCCCAATCGTATCCACAAAAGGCCAGTGTGGCTGCAGGTTTTCATTCCAACAAAGCAGGAATACAGCTAATCAGCAGTTGGAAGACTGAGATGAAATGATTAAACAAGTAGAATCAGGTGTGCTCCAGCGTGTTTGGAGTGAAAACCAGCAGCCACACTGGCCCTTTGTGGATAAGATTGGACACCCCTGTGTTAATAGAAGTCATGATCCATGAGCTATAGATTTTCTAATCTTAGTCCTGGTGCCTGGACTATAGATCCTTTAGTCCTAGCCATGGACCCTAAGCTATGTATCTTTTAATCCTAGTTGTCATCCCAAAACTAGAGATCATTTAGTCCTAGTCCTGGTCCCTAAATGATTAATTGTTATTTTACAGAAAACTGAACAACACCATGCTGTGGGAAGTTCTGCTTCACAGAGGGCCCCACCAAAGACCTGGAGGCCTAATCCTGTTCCTGTTAAGCAGTGGACAAGCTACGAGGAGCTAAAAAAAACACTGGCAAAACCACCAGGTAGTACTTTCAGTCCTAGTCCTGATCCCTAAATTATAGATCTTTTAGTCTTAGTGATGGTCCCTACACTGTAGATCTTTTAGTTTTAGTCTTGGTCCCTAATCTATAGATTGTTTAGTTCTGGTCACTAAATGATTGTTATTTACAGAAGACTGAACAAGAACATGCTGTGGGAGGTTCTGCTTCACAGAGGGCCCCACCAAGGGCCCTGCCTTCGCCTGATAACGCTGGAATTGGCTCCAGCTTCCCCGTGACCCCAGCTAGCGGGACAAAAGATGGATGGATGGATGGATACATTTGTTTATGGTTACCTACAACCGATTCAGCAATATAAGCCTATTTCAGTCTCATTTCAAGCTGTACCGGGATCAGCCAACATCTTTCTCTCTATTACCAGTGAGTTACTGCTGTTTGATGTGCTCTGAGGTGTTATATTTGTGGACACATAGACACGCACACATTAGGGGGGAGTGAAACACCCACTAATGCACACACACATTAGTGAACAAACACACTAGGGGGCAGTAAAACACCCACATACACACACACACACTAGGATGTAGTAAAACACTAACACACACGATAGAGGGCTGTGGTGGGCAGCCCTATCCACAGCACCCAGGGAGCAGTTGGAGGTCAGGTGTCATGCTCAAGGATGTTCTGTAAAGTTGCGTTGTGACACCTTCTGTTGTAAAAGGCACATATAAATAAATCCTAATAAATAAGATACATTGATACATTGCCAGCATCAATGGCACGAGAAGCTTAAGGACCAGAAGAATGAAGCAGCAATGGGGGAAGAGTTGTACCCATGCCTTGGATAAAGTGGTGGCAGGAAGAAAAGCAAATGAGAGGAGCCATTAATTGTAGAGTCAGCTGAGAGTCAGCTGAGGCATAGCGGTATGGAGACCTGAAAAGAAATGTCAGGAAGATTAAGTGAAGTGGAATTGACTCGAGTGAGGGATGATTGAGCCAGGCAGGATGATAGGAGTGGGGGGATGATTGTAGGGAGTGGGACATGGGCTAATTGAGGGAAGGGGAGGGATAATTCAGGTGGAGAGCAGGAAGGGGAGGGGGAAGGATGATTGAGTAAGAGGGAAAAACGGCTGACCTTGAGGATTAATACTGGAAGAAGCAGGAATGGGGAAAGGACCTTGCGAACACAGTTACATTGTCATAACGGTGGGACATCCTATGGTTTCGGTGTTCATGGTGGCATCTCGACACTGAAATGTAATTTCTTAGAAGCTGTGTGAGAGGCAAGAAAGACAGGCAGTAAAGCCGACCAAGCCAGTACAGCTGAGGCAGGGCCAGCAGCTGCAGGCTGCAGTAGCTTGGGTGCAGGGTGAGAGGGCCCAGTAGAACGAGCGTTGTCTGTTCCAGATCCAGCAGGCAGGATGACATCGGGACGTGCTGCCAAGGCCAAGGGGAGATGCAGGGCAAATAAAAATTAAAGCTCAGTCTATGGGGTGGAGGGGACACTTTTGGAGCCTGATGGCAGTCCAGTCCAACATACATGGAGGACGAGAATCTAGGAGGAAGAGGTGCGAAAAGGCTCGGCAGGCACTGATGAAGCAGGCCCAGGGACATCGAGCACACAGGTGGCACAGGGACCGGCCGTGTGAAGCCAAGGAAGCAGCCAAGAAAGAACTGGGGTGATGCCACCGAGAGCGGCCACATCCTGAAGATGATTCCCATAAAGCAGCACTAGTGGGAGCAGCAGGGAAGGAGATATTGGACCTCAGACAAGGAGCAGAGCGAGGAGTAGCAGGAGACAGGATGTGCTGGAAACCGGGGAAGAGTTTGTTGTAGGAAGCGGTTGTTAATCACATACATGGTGGCTTGTAGCAAAGATTCGCAAATGTGGCAGGACGAAGCCATGGCTATGTCGGTGTGAATTTTGTTACGAGATGGTGAAGGCATAGGAGTGGTTTAGATAGGGCATGTGATGAGAGTGAGGGGGAGCTTCTCACAAATTTTATATCTTCATTATTGGAGAATTTTTAAATTAAAAATGCGACAACTATGACCCACCATACCATGGTACCCCATAAGACATGTTTGGGACAAAATATCACCTGAAACACTTCCTTCTTGTAAGTGCTGTGTGAAATGCTGTGGTAAAGGTTTTATTGTCCCAACTGTTTTAGGAATGTGTTGCAGGCCTGAAATCATAGGCACAGGTTCTCAGAAACAGGGACGTGTCCCAAAAAATATTTTGGGAGAATAGATTTGTCCCAACCAATACTTGAATGAATTTGTTGGGAGTGTTGCACAACATTGTGTAGATGGTGAACCTACAGCACTGTGCATCTGTGAAATGATACGATACAGCTTTTATATATGTGTCTATAGAGTCAGACCAATGCTGTGAACAAACCTATGCTCTTGCCTAAATTGCAGGAAAGGATATATTAACTAGTTCACTAGACAACAAATGAAATGCATACTGTTTATAATAAAATAAAGGCCAAAGTAAATGTACAAAACACTATGTTTTTAACAGTGTTTCCGTACTGTCCAGACTGATTTGGAATTATATACAGCTGAGCCAATTAATTTGTGCCAAAGAATGTGGTCCTCAAATTCATTATCAGACGTGTTAATTTTCTTAGCTTCTCTCTCCATGTAAGCCTGTGGTGTGTCTATGTTAGTTCAATCTTTGGTGGTCCTCTGCAGATCAAATTGCACATGGGAAAGAAGTGATTCCGGTTATCCTAAACAGCTTTTGTTTTCCATTTTTATAGTTCATAGTAAGTCATACTTTGTTCTAAACCCCATCAACATCAACTTACAGGCTTTTGCGTAGGTTGCACACACACTAATGTTGAAGTAAAAGTCACTATGAGGTTGCAAAATAATTGATGTTGAAATTGGGATGAAACTGTTTAAAATGAGAAGATGACCAGTAGATATATTTTGGTGTGGCCAGTTTTACCTTCCTGATTTAAAAACACAATAAAGTAAGCAACCCTGACGGTCAGGACATTGTACATGAACTCAGTCTGAAGGTGTAGAAGTAAAAATGGTACAGTAAATAGTAAATGGTAGCAGTAGAATACTATTAAATCCACTGGGATATATTCTCTATTCTGCCTGTCTTGATTCCCATCAGCGCCACTGTGAACAGTTCTGTCTTGAAATGCCACATTCCACTTCAAACTGCTCTAATTTAAAATTTAAAAGTGGTATCCCCTTTAATGCTGACCACCATCAAACCAGTTGACAATTACAACAACAGTTTAACATCACATCCCAGATTAAAAGCACAGCTAGTACAGCGCTGTGTTCTATAATGTTTCAAAGAATACATTTAATCTGTATTTTATTGGTGTAGTTAAATAAGGAGAGTTTAGAATATAGAACTGATATACTGTGATCTTTAAACACTGCTGCTCTTCCTACAAATACAAATCCTACTAAGGTTAAGGAGCCCAATTCCAAAATCCTAGAATGTTATGGAACATACAATGGCAACATTAATGAGAACATAAAGAAACGTAACGTTACTGGTCGTGAAGGGGATGTCGACACTTTTTATACCTTTCCAAGAGACTGAACTGTTAAGTTAAAATCACTGCTTGGTCCATATCACGAAACCTACATAATCTCAACCTGAGGCTTTCCCCTTAACACTTGACAAACCGACTCTCTTTTTATTACAGAATGTGGATCCATCATGTCACACCTCTGGTTTCACACACATCTTCGCCACGTCTTCTCTTAGTGGTTATTCTTGAGTGGATTTTTAGGACATCCATCCAGAATTTGCGTAGCTTCTGTGGCTTCCCCTCAGGGATCCTCTGACGACATCATCTAATTTTAGCACAAGAAGCCTACATCTCTCTACGTTCGGATTTTTGGGGCCTGGCTCCAAATCTCATCAACTAATGCCACCACCACCACCTAACTAGTCATCTTCCTTCTAGCCTTCTTTTGATTTTCAGATGTTCAGAATTTACATCGCTCTCAGCCTCATCCAACACTTCCATTTATCCGCTGTCTGTCCACAATTCAAATATGGCTTTTCGTCAGGGACTATCGGACCATACAATCCTCAGACGTTGGTTCTCCCAAACCAACTACCTCAGGCTGTCACACGAGAAACTTGCATCTATCTAAGCTGGAGCTTTTGGGGGCTGCTTTCAAAACCCAGCAGCCGAAGCCACCCAGAACTCCAACCCCCCAAGTTTCCCCAATGAACTTGTTATGGATGTCACACAAGATTCAGCAGACTGTGTGTGAACCTGCAGCAAACACATCAGCGTTTTTAGTTCATTTAGTTGCATCGTATTCCCTGTAAATCATACGATACAGCTCTCATATACAGTCTATAGAGAGAAATTAAAGTCAAAGTGAATGTACCAAACACTGCTTTTTTTAACTGTATTTCCGTACTGTCCAAACTTTTTCTGATTTGGAATCACATACAGCTGAGATTCATTTGTGGCAAAGAATGTGGACCTCAAATTCATTATCGGACAATGTATTGATTTTCTGAGCTGCTTCCTTTATGTTATCCTGTGGTGTGTCTGTGCTAGCCCAGTCTTTGGTGGTCTTCTGCAGAACAATATCAAATTGCAAAAACAGCTGCCTCTTTTAACTACTCAGAGTTTTTGTTTCCATTTTTATAGTTCATAGTAAGTCATATGTTCTAAACCACATCAACGTCAACAGGCTTTTGCGTAGGTTCATAAAGCCTCACACGCTAATGTAGAAGTTAACATCACTGTGAGGTTGCAAAACAATTGATGTTGAAATTGGGATGAAACTGTTTAAAATGAGATGATGACCAGTAGACATGTTTTGGTATAGCCAGTTTTACCTTCCTAATTTAAAAACACAATAAAGTAAGCAAACCTGATGGTCAGGACATTATACATGAACTCCGTCTGAAGGTGTAGAAGTAAAAATGGTACAGTAAATAGTAAATGGTAACAGCAGAATAGTATTAAATCTACTGGGATCTAGTCTCTATTCTGCCTGTCTGGTTCCCATCAGCGCCGCTGTAGGGAGTTCTGACTTGAACTGGCACATTCCACTTCAAACTGCTCTGAATTAAAACTTTAAAGTAGTATTTCCCTTTAATACAGACCACCATCAAACCAGTTGCAGATAAAAGAACAATTCAACATCACAACCCATATTAAAAGCATGGCTAGTACAGCGCCGTTTCAAAGAATTTGCCATAGAACAGAAATCTGTATTTATATGGGTGCAGTTGAATAAGGAGAGTTCAGAATTTAGAACTGATATACTGTGATCTTCAAACACTGTTGCTCCACTAACAAATACAAATATTACAAAGGAGGGGTGGTTAAACAGCCAATTCCAAAATCCTAGAATCCAAAATCCCACAGTCATGACTCATTATAATTTACATGCTAAAAAAGCTCCAACAAAGCAAAACAATGATAACAGTAATGAAAACATGAAGAAACGTAACATTCCTGGTTGTGATGGGGATGTCAGCGCTTTTCATACCTTTCCAAGAGACTAAACTGTTAACGGTACATGACTGATGTTCATCTTTCACCTTAAAAAGTTCACAACTTGAGAAAGTTATTGATATGTTTTAAAACCTTGTTCTTTTTATTGAATATTTGTCTCTCTACAATACATAGTGTTATTAAACAATTCTATGAATCAGGAAGAATTTCAGTGGGTAAAGGGAGCAAGCCTATGCTGAACACCTGTGATCTCCAATCCCTCAGACAGCACTGCGTCAAGAACCGTCATTCAACATTAGCTGATATAATCACATGTTCAAGGAATTACTTTGGCAAACCTTCATCAAGCACTTTAAATCTTACTGGGACGTCCTGCGTTTTTCAACTAGACTATGTAAAACCACATGCTGCACACATTACAAAGGCATGGCTGCGGAAGAAAAGGGTACAAATACAGGACAGGCCTGCCTGCAACCCTGACCTCTCCATAGTGAAGAATACTGGAAAACTTTATAAAATACTTATGTAAGTGTTTTATTGTCCCAACTTGGAGTGTGTTGTAAGTCTGAGATCATAGATTCTGGCAACAGGGACATTCTGGAGAATAAATTGGTCCCAACTAATGTTTGAATGAACTTGTTTTGAGTGTCACACAAGATTCTGCGGACTGTGTGTAAACCTGCAGCAAACACGTCGGCGTTTTTAGTTCATTTAGTTGCATCGTTGCTGTATTCTCTGTAAATCATGCGATACAGCTCTCATATATGTCTATAGAGTCAGACTTGCTCAGCAAATCTACCTTTAATTTGACTAAAGCACCAGAAAGCAGAGAGTGCCAAGTTACAAGTAGTTTTCCTACCAATGCTGTGACTAAACGTATGACCTAAATTGCAGGAAAGGATATATTAACAACTGTTGACTAGATAACAAATGAAATATCTTGAATACTGTTTAAAATGAAATTAATGTTGAAGTAAATGTACAAAAACCTATGTTTTGTTTTTTTAAACTGTATTTTCAGTACTGTACAGATTTTTCCTGATTTGGAATTATATACAGCTAAGATTCATTTGTTCCAAAGAATGTGGTCCTCAAATTCGTTATCAGACAATGTATTCATTTTCTGAGCTTCTCTCTCCATGTTAGGCTGTGGTGTGTCTGTGTTAGCCCGGTCTTTAGTGGTCTTCTGAAGAACCATATCAAATTGCACATGGGAAAGAAGTGATTCCAGTTATCCTAAACAGCTGCCTTATCTTTTAGCTACTCAGAGAGTTTTTGTTTTCCATTTTTATAGTTCATAGTAAGTCATACTTTGTTCTAAACCACATAATCATCAACTTACAGGCTTTTGCGTAGGTTCATACACACTAATGTAGAAGTCACAGTGAGGTTGCAAAAGAATTGATGTTGAAATAGGGATGAAACTGTTTAAAATGAGATAAGATGACCAGTAGATATGTTTTGGTGTGGCAAGTTTTACCTCCCTGATTTAAAAACACAATGATATAAGCAACCCTGATGGTCAGGACATTGTGCATGGACTTAATGTAGTATTTTCCTTTAATTCAGAGCACCATCAAACCAGTTGACAATTACAACAACAGTTCAACATCACAACCCAGATTAAAAGCACAGCTAGTACAGCGCTGTGTTATGTTATTTTTCAAAGAATACATTTTTAAGTGCCATAGAACGAAAATCTGTATTTATATGGGTGCAGTAGAATAAGGAGAGTTCAGAATATAGAACTGATATACTGTGATCTTCAAACATTGTTGCTCCACTAACAAATACAAATCCTACAAAGGAGGGGTGGTAAAAACAGCCCAATTCCAAAATACTAGAACGTTGCGTAACAGTCCTGACTCATTATTATTATTTACATGCTAAAAAAGCTCCTACACAAAAAGCTCCTGGTTGTGAAGGGGATGTCGGCGCTTTGCATACCTTTCCAAGGGACTGAACTGTCAGTGGTACATGACTGATGTTCATCTTTCACTTTAAAAAGTTCATGACATAAGAAAGTTGCTGATATGTTTTAAAACAATGTTGCTTGAATGCTGCACACTAAAGAGGTGAACATGCTCAGCAAACGCACAGGAGGAAAGTATATGTTACAGACCTGCCAACCTTGCAAAAAATCTTTTGAGTAGCATGGCACGGCGCAATGTCGGGTACATTTGCTAATCAGTATTGATTGATTTTACATGCTCACTCATCACAACTTGTTACTAAGCACATAGTTCCCACTCACCAACATATCACTATTCTAAAATTTTAATTTCTAATAAATAGTCCATAAAACTAACAGATATCAATTCGTCAGAGTTTATCATACTATGTATATATGAATTTAGACTTTTTATGTAGTAAGATCTCTAACATTTTTTTTTTTTTGCAGTTTTAAATCTTAACAAAACAATACTAAGACAACAATCAAAACAACTTAAATAAATAGAGAGGTAGGCAAACATATGAACAAAGAAGCACTTGAGGTCAAGTGTTACGAAAATGGACCCAAACCTGGTTAAAACTTGTCCACTTGATTCACAGCTACGTGTGATCTCCATTGTCATTGTGTA
The DNA here is from genome assembly GCA_021613375.1 of Megaleporinus macrocephalus. NCBI lineage: Eukaryota > Metazoa > Chordata > Actinopteri > Characiformes > Anostomidae > Megaleporinus > Megaleporinus macrocephalus. The sequence continues at coordinate 34,791,303 of CM038715.1, forward strand.
ATATGAAGCATCTCTAATAGCCAATGTTTGAAATATGGTGAAGAAGGTGATTTCTAGTTCAATAAAATAACTTTCTTGACCGCAACCATACCAGCCATTAATGCTTGTTGTTGAGTATATGGGAATTTGGGACTGAACCTGAAAATCCACAAATTGCAGTAACAGGATCTGGAAGCATTGTTAAGCGTTTCAGAGAACCACTGATAACACTCAGTCAGAACTGTTGCAACAAAGGACAAAACCAAAATAAGTGGACTAGAGTTTCCTCACGTATCTTACATTCATCTCAGACTGAAGACACAGACCTATAGATTTCATTTAACCTAACTTTAGAAAAGTGGATTCTGTGAAGCACCTTAAATTGTATCAATCTATATCTAGAATTTATTGAGTAGTGGACAGGCTCTCCTCCCAAACCTCCTCTGTTAAATGGCTACCAAGCTTAAGCTCCCAAGCCTCTCTGAGATGACTAGTGCTGGTGGATGAAATAAAAGCTGAAACAAAACGGGACACAAATGTCTAGAAGATGGATCTTGACAAAACACTTCAAAAGTAAATGGGGGTCCAGTTTGAATGCAAAGTCAGGAATATTTCTTTAATAAAATGTCTATACTGTAAGTACTGGAAAAATGTATATGAGAGAGACCACATTTTTCTTTGAGCTGCTTAAAAGAAGCAAATCTCCTATCTCTATGAAAATCTCCAATACACTGTAAACCTATGTCCTTCCAAACAGCAAAGGCCCCATCCAGTTGTGAAGGTTAAAATGAATGGTTATTTAGAATTGTAGTATAGACAGATGTTGATGGAGTTTGAATAAAACTCTTTATCTGATTAAGAATTCTAAGTGAGCTCTTGATATAAAATGACCACATCTTTAACTTTTAAGAAAAGCAACACTGGGACAGGAGAACCTGAAAGAGACATGGCCTCCAATTTAATCCATAATGAATTTAGCAATTCATGATCTGGAGCTTCACGTTGCCAAAAAATGAATGCTCTGGCATTTGGTAAGCCTAATCCCACATCTTCAGTAGGTTTTTGAAGATGAGGTTTCGAAATGCAAGTCTTGTGGGCCCAGATGAAGGATAAAGTAATTGTGTTTAATTGTTTAAAAAAGGAAACAGTTTTTGGCAGTCACCTTTTTATTTGCATTAATTCATCCTACTATTAACAGAGGAAGTAATTTCCACTTTTCAACATTTGCTCAAAATATATCAAGCATACACTGAAAATGTAATTTATAATAACAGTTTAGGTTTTTTAGGAATTTGAAGAAGATAAGAAAAGCGTATATGTACCAAACGGTAAAGAATGCAAAAAGCTAGGATTTAAATTTTTGATTTGTGGCACAAATTGACTTTTATTCTAATTCATGGTGTAACCAGATAACCTACTAAATGCATCAATATATTCTAACAGTTTGGAAACAGAAGACATTGGGTCTGAAATACACAAATGCAAGTCATCTGCATAGATATTGATTGATTTTCTGAGCTTCTCTCCACGTTAGCCTATGGTGTGTCTGTGTTAGCCCAATCTTTGGTGGTCTTCTACAGAACAATATCAAATTGCACATAGGAAAGAAGTGATTCTAGTAATCCTAAACAGCTGCCTTTTCCTTTAGCTACTATAGTTTATAGTTTATAGTTCATAGTAAGTCATACTTTGTTCTAAACCTCATCAACATCAACTTACAGGCTTTTGTGAAGGTTTACAAAGCCACACACACTAATGTAGAAGTAAAAGTCACAGTGAAGTTGCAAAATATTTTATATTGACATTGGGATGAAACTAAAATGAGATAAGATGACCAGTAGATATGTTTTGGTGTGGCCAGTAATACCTTCCTCATTTAAAAACAGAATAAAGTAAGCAGACGGTCAGGGCATTGTACATTAACTCAGTCTGAACGTGTAGTTTGTGAAGTGCGGTCCACTAAGGCAGGGCAAAGAAGGGGAACTCTTAGAAACTTGGGCTGGAAGTTGGGGTGGCTTCAGCTACTGAGACTTGAAGGCAGCCCCCCCTTGCCAAGCAAATAGTGAGTAAGAGTTAGAAGAGAGAGAGGAGTCGGGTTGGTGTTGGGGTGCAAATTTCATTACGAGAAGGTGAGGGCAGAGGAGTGGTTTATTTAGGGCATGTAAGGAGTGCGAGGAGGAGTTTGGGCATGGTCCCTCTCCCAAATGGAAGTACAGACCACTTAAAGCAGGGCAAGGAAGGGGAATTCCGAGAAACTTGGGCTTGAGAGTTCTGGGTGGCTTCAGCTGCTGAGACTTCAAGCCAGGCTCCAAACGTCCCAGCCTAGAGCTTCTTGTGCCAGCCTGAGGTTGTTGATTTGGGAATAAATGTAGCTGTGGTATGCCTGAGAGGACTAACGTCAGAGGAGTTGGATTATGTGGTCAGAGAAGCCATAGAATCTGCACCAATTCTGGATGGATGTCCTGAGAAATGCACTGGAGAATAACCGCTGAGAGAGGATATGGATCCAGATTCTGTAATGAAAAGAAGGTCGGTTGGTCGAGTGTTTTGGGAAAGCCTCAAATTGAGATGACGTAGGTTTGTGATATGGACCAAGCAGTGATTATTAACTTATGGTAGAGAAGCGTGGTTAGCCAAATTGTTTAATTTGCTTGTTTGAAGGTGATTGTTGAGAGAATTTGAATTAAGAGGAGAGATGTCTTTTCTAAGCGTTTTATATCAACACTATTCAAGGTTTATTATTATAGCCCGTTTCACAACAAATGGTGTCATGGAGCAGCAAATCTGCGTCCAAGCCCCCCATTGAGCAAACCAGGGGCGACCGTGGCAAGGAAAAACTCCCTCAGAGCAAGGAAGAAACCTTGAGAGGAACAAGGTTCGAAAGGGAGAACCCATCCTCCACTGGATGCCCGGGGGAAAATTTTATTGCTTAAATGTTGATCTTTGATGTCTCAGGAGACTTATTTGAGATTCTCATTTATGTTTCATTAAGATGTTAACTTTGTTACAGACGTTTCTCCTAAAATTGCTTAGGAGAAATAGAATTAGACAAAATTGAGAAATCTCTGAGGTTAAAGGAGTCACAACGAAAAATTTCAAATAATATCTCTTTCTTGTCTTGAATTAATCTCTTTCAAGGCTCCATTTTTTACTATAGAATGAATAGGAAATTTCTCAGTTAAAATATATTACAAATTAAGTTTAAATATGACACAACTGTAATCATTTTACGCTTACGTTTTGAACTTATTTTCTCAAACAGGAGTCATGTTGCATAGTGTACAAAAAGAAAAAAAGACAGTGGTAAGATTGGAGGAGTAAAGTAGAAGTTTTGGTGCAAAGTCAGGAACTGAAGTACAGTTTATGAATTAGATGCTTTGGGAAAAAGAAAAAAAAACAGTAGCATAATATGATAATACATCATACACAACAGGCAACAGAAGTAAGACAATATTCCCTGCAAAACACTGATTGTTAAGCCTTATTCATTTAAAACTTATGTTAACACAAACAATGTTAAAAAATAACAATATCAAAGCGTAAAACACAAGAACTCACTGCAAATATGTATTGGCAAGTGAAGTCATATCAAATCTGGTTAAGATACTGTATGTAATATCTTATTTGAACTTGTATCCTTTTTTTCCCACTGAAATATAACTATGCTCGTTTCAAGCATTACTTCTAGTAAGTGATACCAACAACTTCAATGCAATTTTTAAAAATAATTCCTTAAGACAAGTATGTCTAATAAAACATGCCCGACTAAAGTCTAAAAATTTATAAAAAGTTATAAAATTTGAATAGTTCAATAGATTTCATTTGCAAAAACTTTGGGCAAAACAGGATTAGAGACAAACTTTTTCTTGCTTCTCTTAATTAAAGAAATGTTAAATTGGGAAGGCACATACACAAGGCAAAGGCCCTTCTGTGTCCAAAACAAACAAACAAATCCCAGTACCTTGAGTCAGGGTTCCCATCCCTGTAGTTTACCACAGCTCATTACATACGCTGAAGATGAAAATAAAAGAAAGTATTTACAATGTTTGCCTTTATAAATCACCACCAAGAGTCCACAGCACATGTACCCATAGCACTGATACTGTGCTATATTGATCAGAATGTGCCACACACTGTGCACAACAGTATTTTGGGTAGGAGGGAGGCAAATGTTGCACATGTTGGTTGTGCATTTCCTTCTAAAATACTGGGGAAAAAGAGTGGTTCTGGACATTGTTCTGATAAAGAACATACGATGATAAAAAAAAAAATAGAATATAGAAGATGAAGTGCTGCTCAGCCTAGATCTTAAATGTCTTGAAGTGGCAACCAAGGCCTGAAAGATGAAGAAAGTAGCGAGGAGCTACTGTTCAAATTGATCGAAGAATATACAGCATGGCAAAGTCCATTAGCCAATAGACAATGATCAACTCCAGCAGTGCTCAGAAACAATGGTTTTGTCACTAAATATTAGTTCAGTAATTCAAAGTAGAGTATTTAAATCTCAAACAGCTTTTCAGTTAATACATGTTTGAGTTCTGAGTTTCTGGCACCTTTATTTACCAACCTAATAGAACTTTTTCTTTACTTTCTGCAAAGGATTAACATAAATGGGATACTTTTTGTTAATGTTTTGTTGTATTTGTTGATGTTGTATTTCAAGTGCACTTTCATTTATAGAAAATAATAATTTTGTCTTTTAAAACTCGCTGCTTATTTTGAACACTACTGAACATTTAGTGCTTCTTTAGTAAGGAATGTGATACTATATAAGAAATTCTAATACTTAGTATTCCATCCACTTTGGATTTATCCAATCTCTTCTTCTCCTTTGGGACTTTCCCATGCTTTCCAAATGGAAGAGAATTGATACACTCTTCAGGAGTGAAGAAGATGGAACAGACAAAGGCAGTTCCCTTTTGCCTCCTGGTGAAATGCTGCGAGTCTGGTAGAGGAAAAGAGGAGTCCACTGTCTGGATAAAACTCATGTTGGCCAGGCCTAGCCTTTGGGACTGGAAGTCCACTGTTGAGTCATTTGTGTTCCTCAACTCAGTCCCTGACTGCTTGCAACTGTTCAATATCTAGAAAAAAAGGATGCATTGGGATTTTTTCAGTCAGTCTGCTTGCAAGCAACAAAATAAGAAATGTGTAAAACCAAGTATTTGGTGGACAGCGGGTTCTCTTGGGCATTTCCCTTGGACCTTGCCTACCAGGACTTGCCATTCTGTGAAAAAGATATTCATAAAATTGAAAATATTTTATTATTAAAGAATACATTTTTCAGTATGCTCATATTTCATAGTGCCATAGAAAACTGCATTTAGTCAAGTCAAGTCAAGTTTATTTGTATAGCGCTTTTTACAATGATGTTGTCACAAAGCAGCTTTACAGGAATTTTAAAATCATGAAAAACATGAAATCACTGCTGTTTATCCCTTGTGAGCAAACCAGAGGCAACGGTGGCAAGGAAAAACTCCCTCAACTGGAGGAAGAAACCTTGGGAGGAACCAGACTCACAAGGGGAGACCCATCCTCCTCTGGTCGAACAGTATTTACAGTTTAATAAACTAAAGCTGAGTCTGAAGGTAGAAGCTTTAGAAGCTGTACAGGTGCTACATCAGGTGGATAATACAGTGATGCAGTCAACGATGGAGCAAATGGCACAAAGGGAGAGGAGAACTGGTTGGTGCCAAGTGACGGGGGGGCCCTGGTGGTCAGTCCTTTACAGTATTCGGCAGGACAGGTGGGCGGTTATTTCCTCGGAAAGAGAAAAGAAAGAGTTAGTTCTGTTTTGTGTTAGTACAGAGACAAAGGCCGGCGCTTGTTAAGCGTTACTACCGTACTTTAGGCCCTTCTACCTTTAGAGAGTTCCACGTCCTAAGTCAATAAACAGGAGAAGAAGAACTAACGGGTGAAACGAGGAGTGCGCCACTAGACTGAGCAGAACACCCTCAAGACCTAGCTTGGCCTTTGTTATTCACCCATCCGATCTCCCTCATGCTAACACAGTTAGGAGAACGAAGGGGTGTGGAATAAGTCAACTAATCAATTTAGAGATACTCGCAGGAACTAAGTAGGTCAAGAAACAGGAGAAGAAGAACTAACGGGGGAAACGAGGAGTGCGCCACTAGACTGAGCATGACACCCTGAAGACCTAGCTTGGCTTTTGTTATTCACCCGTCCGATCTCCCTCACGCTAACACAGTTGGGATAACGACAGGGTGTACAGAGGATATGAGGATAAGGGGATATGGAGCGTTTAGAGTGCAGCTGGTGACTCTGACAGATCAGATTATAAACAAAACGAACCAAAAGAAGAGAAGCTGCACACGTGCTACATCTGGATGATACAGTAATGCAATCGAGGTGCAGCAGATGACTAACATCCATAAAGATGACATAGATGAAGAGGTTACAAGGTAACAAGGGGTACTGATGGTCAGTCCTCCAACAGTATTCGGCAGGACAGGTGGGCTGTTATTACCTCAGAAAGAAGGAGAAAGGAAAAGAAAAGAAAAGAAAAACAAGGTTAGTTCAGGTTTGGAGTAATACAGTGGATGAGAAGCATAGCTCAGTCACCAAAAGCTAAACTGAACAAGTACGTTTTAAGTTTGGACTTAAAGCTTGAGACTGTGTCAGAGTCCCGAACATTAACTGGAAGATTATTCCACAGTTTGGGGGCTTTGTAGGAAAAAGCTCTTCCCCCCATTGTAGTCTTCTGAATTTTAGGAACTAATAGAAAACCAGCATCCTGTGATCTGAGTGAACGTGGCGGTTCATAATAGGAAATTAGATCTTGCAGGTACTCCGGTGTGAGACCGTGCAGGGTTTTATACGTCAGTAAAATAATTTTATAGTCAATACGGAATTTAACAGGAAGCCAGTGTAGCTGATAAAACTGGACTGATGTGATCGAATTTCCTGGTTTTAGTTAGCACTCTAGCTGCAGTGTTCTGTACTGACTGAAGTTTATTTAGGTTCCTGCTGGAGCATCCTGACAGCAATGCATTGCAATAATCTAGCCTTGAGGTTATAAAGGCATGTATCAACTTTTCAGCATCAGACATAGATAACGCATTTCTTAACTTGGAAATGTTTCGTAGGTGAAGAAACGCTGTTCTTGTTCTTGTAAATGTCAGATCTGAGTCAATTGTTACACCAAGATTTTTGGCTACTGAACCAGGAACTACAGAGAAGTCAGCAAGATTTAACATTAAATCTGAACATTTAGTCCTAGCCGCCTTAGGACCGAGGAGGAGAACTTCCGTTTTATCTGGGTTTAAAAGAAGGAAGTTCTGCAGCATCCAAAGTCTAATATCTCTTACACAATCTTCTATCTTATTTAATCTGGATTTATCATCTGGTTTGGCTGATATGTACAGCTGTGTGTCATCAGCATAACAGTGGAAACTAATTCCATGTCTATTCATAGCCTAATGGTAGCATGTATAGTGTAAATAACAGAGGACCTAAAACAGAACCTTGTGGAACTCCATATTTCACTTTTGTATAATTAGACCATACTTTCTAATCTGTCCAAAAGAATATCATGAGCTATAGTGTCAAAAGCTGCACTTAGATCTAGTAGCACCAGTAGAGATACGTGGCCCTGATCAGAGGCAAGAAGAAGATCATTTGTTATCTTAAGTAAAGCTGTCTCTGTGCTGTGGTGTGGCCTAAAACCAGATTGGAATTTTTCATATATGTTGTTCTTATGTAGATGAGAACAGAGTTGTCGAGCTACAGCCTTTTCTAAAATCTTAGAGATAAAAGGTAAATTTAAAATAGGTCTATAACTGGACAGTTCTCTGGGGTCAAGATTTGGTTTCTTTATCAAGGGTTTTATCACAGCTAGTTTAAAAGACTTGGGTACATGACCCAGACTAAGAGAAGAGTTGATGATAGTTAAGATAGGTTTAATAATAGCTGGTAATACTTGTTTCAATAGGAGTGTTGAGTGTCATATTGAGTGTGCATGTAGCAGGATTTGAGGAAGAGATAAGTTTTTCTAGTTCTGACTGCTTAAGTGGACAAAATGTTTCTAGTCTTTCTTCTAAAATCACTTTTGGCGCTGTCTCAGCCAAACCAGATGAAGGATAAGTTACTGGTGTCAGTTGAACGTTTTGTCTAATAGTCTCAATTTTGCTATTAAAGAAGTACATGAAATCATTGCTGCTGTAGTTGGCGGGTATTTGAGGTTCAGTTCCTGCCTGGCTTTTGGTAAGTTTTGCGATTGCGCTAAATAAAACTATGCTGAGCGTGTGTTGATAAGTGCCTTTCTGTAACTGCTAAGGCTGTCCTTCCAAGCAGAGTGAAATACCTCCAGCTTAGTTAGTCTCCATTTGCGCTCTAATTTCCGTACTGTCTGTCTTAAGGTGCGTATTTCATTGTTGTACCACGGAGCGAGCTTTTTCTGTTGCATCCTTTTAGCTTTTATGGGTGCAACATTGTCTAAAGTTAATCGAAGTACAAAAGAACTAAAAGTGAGATTGTGTTTCTTAGTGATGTCTAATGAATTTTTATGAATGACATATATACCCCCTCCTTTACCAGACAGTCTGGGGCTGTGTACATATATATAGCCTATAGGAGTGGCTTCATTTAATGCCAAATATTCCTCAGGTTTAACCCATGTTTCTACGAGACATAATACATCAAATTGTTGATACGTTATTGTATTATTTACAATAAGAGCCTTAGAGTTAAGGAATCTTATATTAAACAAACCAAACTTTAGTTCAGAGATGCTGCAGCTAGATACTTCGGGGCAATGACACAGTCTCAATATATCTGTTTCTAGGTAACGACTCTCTGTTACAGAGACTCAGTTACAGTCTCACTATTACTATATCTAGGTAATGACTGTTTATCGTCGCTACTTACGTGGCCTTCATTATGCAGTCAGCGGACAGCCCTCTCGATGTTCTGTAAGAGGACGAACGCTCGGCGATGGCTGGGGTGCAGGCCATCCCTCCGGTACAGCGCTGGCTGCTCCCAGCACGAAGCCCAGCTGTCCACGTAGCCGAAACCGTTGATAGCACACCAACCACAGAGCCAGGACTGCGCGAAGAGCCTGCTGAACCGCTCCGATCCTCTCCTGTAGGTGGGCAGGGGGCCGGAGATGACGATCCTGGCATCGGTCGCCTTCCTCGCGGTGTCCAGCAGCGAACGGTAGTGCTCCTTTAGGACCTCGCTACGCCGGGCAGAGATGTCGTTGGTCCCGATGTGGATGACCACAATCTCGAAGGCGTTGCGTCTGAGGGCCGAGGGTAGACGCCTAGCAATGTCTAGGACACGAGCTCCTGGAAAACACGACACACTGGCGCGAGGTAATTTAACGTTGCGGACTATAGAGCTACAGATAACAAATACCTCTCCGGAGGGCTGAGACGCTGGAGCAGGAGCCGAGGCCTGCGGCGCTGCGCGGGAGCCGAGGCCTGCGGCGCTGGGGCGGGAGCTGAAGTCCGACGTGCTGGTGAAGTCCGACGTGCTGGTGAAGTCCGACGTGCTTTCATTGCCGCGCCCAGACTCCGTGCGCCGGGGGGGCTGGTGTGGAGCTAGCGACTACTGATATGCTGCGGGACGAGGCCGGAGCGATCGCCACAAGTGAGGCCTCCAGGGAGGACTCGAGCTGCGACTTCTGCCGGATGAGCTGTTCCTGTCTCCTCACGAGGGCGAGGATCTGCCAGTCCAATCGAAACAGCTCCGTGCTCAGCGACTGGAGAGCACGTTGTTCCGGGGATGCCATGATGCTATGATGCTAGTTCTGAGACAGAGGGAGAGGAGAAAACAGAAGAATAGGAGAGAAGAGAAGAAAAACGTGAGATGTGTCGAAGTTAGTAATTCGCTAATTTGCTAGTTCAGGTGGAGTTTCAGGTGCTGCTCGCTCTGACGCTGCTGCTCGCTCTGACGACGCTGCTCCGATTTACATCGATCAGCCATAACATTAAAACTACCTCCTTTTATCTACACACATTGTCAATTTTATCAGTTCTACTTACCAAATAAGAACACTGTAATTTGTAGTTCTGCACTTACAGACTGTAGTCCATCTGATTCACTGCATTACATTGTTTATCCCCTTTTACCTGTTCTTTAATGATCAGAACCACCAAAGAGCAGGTACTGTTAGGGAGAGGGGTCGTTCTCGTCACTGCAGTGACACTGACGTGGTGTGTTAGTGTGTGTTGTGCTGGTATGGGTGAATCAGACAGTGCAGTGCTGCTGGACAGAGAATAGTCCACCAACCAGCAACTTTCAGCCAACAGTGTCCTGTGACCACTTATGAAGGACTAGAGAATGGTCTCGGTTAAGTTCCAAACAAACTCCGGAGCGGTTCGTTATTGGTACGTGAGTACGTGATCCGAAGTATAATTACTTTAGGTGTAAGGCTGCACGTCTGGAGCACTACAGCATTTTCAAGATGTGCGCTTGGAGTGAATTGAGAATTAAGGCATACTTTAGTTCGGTATATTGCCCAGATTTTTATTATAGCTATGAACAAATGCTGTCTCTGCCGCTGCTCCAGGCTAAGCTGTACAAGAAATGTGCAATCCCTTACAAAAAAGAAGTTTATTCAAGTGTACCAATAGTTTACTTCTTTTAAACTAAAAGGAAGTGAGTATGCTTTCAGTTTACTTTTTATGTACTTCTCAGTGATATACTAAACACAGTTATACTTAAGTATGCTTGGGTTATACTGACAAGTATAGAACAGTCTAAGTATATTTGGCCTTTACTTGTACTTAATCTTTTGATTGAGATAGTAGAGGTAAGTATTCTTGCTCTGCACAAAAACATATCCAGTAGAATATTTATTTAAAATTTGATTTATAAAGTTTTATAAAGATACAAATATGTTTCTTAATCTGAGCGTGTCTTATTTATTTTATGTGTGTCCACTGGTGAGTAAGTAAACATTGTTAAAATTCTATTTTTAGTAGAAAAAACTTAAACCTAGTCATATACTTTAAAGTACAACAATAATATAAGCAGTAAATTATAAGTATTATGTTAAGTTCACTTAAAGAAAACTTACAAGCTTGTAAACTAACCGTAAACCCTTAAGTTTACTTTTAGTGTAGTTACAGTACAAAAGATGTAAACTAGTTGTGTACTCGGTTTACTACTCTTACAATTAAAGTGTACTTAAAAGTATACTTTTAAAAACTAGAAAGTGGGCCAATTTAGTCCCAAGAAGTATTAAAATAGTACATATACAAGTGTACTACTAGTACAATGACATTAGTATAGTAACTACATAAAGTATACTTAATAAAATGAACTTTAAGTATACTTATTTTCTGTAAGGGATAGTTTGGGAAAACCGGATCTTCTCCCTGTGTTTACTTTCTTGCTACTGCGTCGGATAGCTCTGACCAATTAGAGTAGACAACATGCTCATGTGGTTTGTTGGGGCGCATTTTGGTGCGTTTAAGTTTTTGCCTCTGCGAAAGCAAACCAAACCGAGAGGGGAAATGCTCCAATTAAACAAACTCATTAACTGATCCGGACCAGCGAAACAAACTACAGGTGTAAAAAACGCCCTCAGAGTTGTTAGTTTCCTCTGCACATTTCACCCCTGACAGTTTACACCTTGTAGACATCTATGTAGACATCAGAGAACAAATTTAAATATTGAATATATTCATTCTGAGTTTCCATTTCAGTATTTCAAATCTTTTCACAACTAGGCCGTTGCCACACAGGGTCAATGTGATGCAATGATCTGTCGGTCTTATCTTTTAGCCCATTTCACTTGACAGCATGAGTCATCACACATTCAAAAACAAAAAAATAAAAACAGCGTGAAGGTTTGGTGTATTTAAACCGGGCAGTGCTGCAGATGCTTACGCTCTCTGAGCTGAAGTCCATCATGTTGAAGTCCATCCTCATCTGCGTTCTGCTGGGGGCTCTAAGTGCTCAGGCTAAAGTAGTCAATACTTTTGATGAATGTAAAGACCAATTTTATAAAGAAACAGAACCAGCTGGAATGACTCAGAACAGCAAGAAAATCTGTCAGTATTATGGAAATCTGTACTTGCCACGCTTTGCCTCTCTCTACTCGGAACACCACAGAATTCCTCTGTACAGCGCGTACATCTTCACCCCTGGATGCAGCAATAAAAAGGAAATCCATTCCAAGTTCTTCATTGAACCACAGGTAAAAAACTAAATATACTACTACTTCATCAGCCGTCTATGCTCTGTTACTCCGACCAGCCAGGTTAAAATTCAGCGCTCATTTTATCAGTCTCACATTTTTACATCAGAGTTTCACACCTGCCTTATCTGGTGCAGACTTATTAAATAGCCTCTTTAGTTCAGACCATTTGATCACTCTGCGTCACTCTGTTATCACTCTGCCTGCACTCAGGTTTGCACTAAACAACAGAACTGTGGTCAACAGTTTTTGTGTGTGTGTGTGTGTGTGTGTGTGTGTGTTGGTCCTTACCAGATGAGGAACATCAGCGTCAGAGTTTGTACAGGTGGTCAAATTTCTCTTACATTCTCAGCTCGAGCTACTAATAATAAAAGCAGACCAGCAATTAAGTAGGAGTCAAGCAGCGCCAACATAGATTGCGGAACGTAGAGTATTAAAACTGATCGGTTGCATTTAAACTGAAAAACCAATCATATAGAAGCAGATATTAAATAAGGTTTATTATTATTAACATACAAACATTAAGACAAATGTGAAAGTAATAGAGCGTTTGAGCTCCAGGCAAAATTTCAGACCTATAAACAATCTAATGTGTCATTTGGCTCATTTTTAACCGTTGCAGTGCGAAACCAACCAAATTAATCATTTATACTTATATATATATATATATATATATATATATATATATATATATATATATATATATATATATATATATATATATATATATACAGAAGCATAATCTCAAACTGAAAATTGGAGAAAAATGTAACTTAAAAATAAAAATTGTCCTGTAAAATCACCTGTTCCACAATTATTGGCACCCCTAACAATTCCTAGAAAATATATGTAATTGAAGCATTTCTGTCATTTCTACTGTAGTTTATAAAGTTGATCAGAGTATCTAGGAACCTTTAATTAGTAATTAATCGCTTCCTGTTTCCCTGGGGCATAAATGTGATGTGACACAGATGCCTATTTCTCTTCAACATGGGGAAGGACAAGAGAACACACCATTTAAGTAGGGCAGATGTGTGTCGACCTTCATAAGTCAGGCAATGGCTATAAGAAAATTACCACTCTCCCACACCTGCCCGTATCTACGGTCAGAGGAACCATCAAGAGATTTAAAACAACTGGAACAGTGGCAAACAAGCCTGGATGAGGACGCAAGTTTATCTTGCCACCACACTAAGTGAGGAGGACGGTAAGAGAAGTTCTCCAAAGCTCACTGTTAGATAATGTAATCAAAGAGTAGCATTTTGGAGTCACAAAGTCTCCATAACAACCATCATGCCAATAAGCTGTTTGGGAGGCATGCACGGAAAATGCCTTTTCTCACTTACAAGCATAAACATTAATTTCTGGAGTTTGCTAAGCGGTACCGGGACTTAAACTGAGACCACATGCTTTGGTCAGATGAGACCAAGATAGAGCTTTTTGGCAACAAATACTCTATGTGGGTCTGGCGTAACACAAAAGATAAGTATGTGGAAAAGCACCTCATGCCCACTGTGCAATATAGGGGAGGATCATTGATGCTGTGGGCCTGTTTCTCTTCTAAAGGCCCCGGGAACTTTGTTAGGGTGCATGGCATCATGAAATACTCCACTGAAATACCAGGACATTTTAAATCAAAATCTGCTGGCCTCTGCCCGAAAGCTGAAGATGGGTCGTCGATGGATCTTTCAGCAAGATAACGACCCTAAACGTGTGGTCAAATCTACACAATACTAGTTCACCAGACAAAATCAAGCTCCTCCCATGGCCATCTCAGTCCCCAGACCTCAATCAAATTGAAAACTTGTGGGGTGAGCTGAAGAGGAGAGTGCATAGGAGAGGACCCAGGACATTGGACGCGATTTACAGACCATTTCTCTGTGCAAAGAGAAATGGTCGAGGATCCCTCTCTCTGTATTCTCCCATCTTGTAAAATGTTACAGGAGAAGACTAGGTGCTGTCTTGTTGGCAAAAGGGGGTTGTACAAAGTATTAACATCTGGGGTGCCAATAATTGTGGCACAGATGATTTCATGTATAAAAGAATTATTTTTTTGCCACTGAATAAATGCACTTAAATTAAAATGTTCAAGATTTTTTGCATTGGTCCTATATTATTAAAAATATATATTAGAAGCTTAAGAACATAGCTTAACGAGGAGTGCCAATAATTGTGGAGGGCACTATATAATGTATGTGTCAGTGTTTAAGATATTTAATTTTATGTTTATTTGCATCAATTCCAATATGTTTTAATTGAACAGTAACTGTGTTAATAAATGTTGTCAGTTTTTTTGTTTTGATAGTGAAATTTGATTCTCTGAAGGGAATCGCACCTCTTAATAGGAGGGACATTTTTTGAAAAATCTATTTCTACAACAGTGAGGTTGTGGAATGTTTAATAAGTGACACCCTTCACACTGGGAATAAAAAGGTGACATTTTTGTGGCTAAAACTGATTATCTGATGTCTTATGTTTGTGTTACAGCTTTCTGGATATAGTGAACCAAAAATGAGCCCAGAGCGTGAATTTGATATTAATACAATAAAAGAAAATCAAGCCATCAACAAGTATTACAATTACACAGGATATGACCGTGGCCACCTAAACCCTAGTAGTTTTCAGTGTGGGGACAGCAGTGATGCAACGTTTACTCTGACCAATGCTGCACCAATGGATGCATGTTTTAACCGTGTCCAGTGGTATCAGTGGGAAAAGGAGGTGAAAAAGATGCTGACCAGTCTTAAATCTGAACCTGCCACTGCTTACCTGGTCACAGGTACTGTACCCCAAGATAATTACCGAATCCCTCGGAGGGAGGATGGAGAGAGTGAAGAGCGCGAGTATGAGAAAGTGACTGTTCCCTCTCACGTTTGGACAGCTCTCTGTTTTGCACATCTCACTGATGAGGAGAAGTCATTTTCTCTCGCCTACATGGGAAAGAACCAGCCCGAGAGTTTAATCAAGGTGATGTCTGTTCCAGAGTTGAATAATATGCTACAAACACTCTATAAAAGCGCTGTTCCAATTTCCATTTTTGTAGACGATTGTTTTTCCACTAAAAAGAAATCTCAGGAGATGACACACAGCCTGTATGAAAAACTACAACTACCATCCAGCCAGAGGCTCCAGATGGCCCCTGATATACTAAACACATTTGAAACAGCTGTGAGGTTCAGCCCTGACTCTGAGCAGCCTGGTCCTCCTCCAAAAAGAGCCAAGGTGTCCCAGATGACCATAACTGAATCCTTCAACAATATTTCAGTTTTTTTTCAGCAGGCAGAGAAAATGAAGTATGTGGCGGAAACCGCTTGCCTTCTGACCGCAGTCAAACAGGTAAGCAACGGACGAGAGAGGAACGATGATGCACGTACCATTATTGAAGATTCTGTTGAATGTCAGATGGTCCCTGAGAAATCGATGGTTGAAGGAGGGTCCGGGAAATACTGCACTTCACCCTGCCTTTACAATAATAACAATTACAGTTACTGGTGTTACTCTGGGCAGAACCACGTCCCTTGCTCGCCTATGTACTCAGCCATTACGGTTAATGATGAAAAATGCATGGCCAGTTACCTGTGTGGCACATACGGCTACGACTTCTACTGGTGTTATAGAGAATCTGGCACATGGGACTTCTGCAGTCCACCACTGTGGAACAGCATAACTATAAATGGAGACTACTGCCGTGCTGACCGCGCCTGTGCCAAATACGGTACCAAATGGAACTGGTGCTACGATAACAGTAACACCAAACAACATTGCTGCACTCGGGATGACTGCTTCTCTGCTATTAAGGGCAAAACCTGCCATCCCGACTACCCCTGTGGAGACTATGGCAGTTCTTACCTGTGGTGCTACACTGTTCAAGGCAGCTGGGAGTACTGTTGCAAGGACTGTACTGAAGTGGTCAAGAAGAACTAAAGTGGTCAACTGCTGTTCATGCATACACGCTTATCGCTAAAATAAACTAGGAGTGTCACTATCAGTTACATCAGCAATCAGTGAATCTAATGATTATTTTATTGACTAATTAAGCAAACACAGTTTAAAGATTAAATGATATTATTTTTTAAAACGTACATCAGTTTAATAACATTTTTGTAACAGCAGTTATTTACACAGAGCATTTATTTTAGATTAGTATCTTTTTTGGCTGTTGTCAAATGTGCTTACGCAAATAAAAGTTGCTTCAAATTCCTTCATGCTGATCAATATATTGTGGTGACCAACTTTTTTACGTAAAAAAATCTACATCACATATTGCAGTACTGAAACCAAAACATATTTCAGGTCCATAAGACCAGTCCACCCAAATATATATATATATATATATATATATATATATATATATATATATATATATATATATATATATATATATATATATATATATATACACGTCACACTCAGCTTTTTCCCTTCTACATCTACGTCCTTTGTTTTCATTCGCTTCTTAGCCATGTACTAATGCTATCTTCACGTGTCTCGCCGCTCAAGTCCTTGCTCCCCGGACTGTTCTTGTGTCCTGGGTTGTTCCTTGGGTCGCTCCTGTGGCTGCTCCCCAGGCGGCTCCTGTACCCCGAGCCGTTCCTGTTCCTTATACTGCTACTGTCTGTGTTCCCCATACTTCTCCTGTATCCTGTCCTGTTCCTGCTTCTGTCTCATTGTCTGTTCCTGGTTTTGTGTTGGTCCCTGTCACTGTCTTTGTTCCCATCTCCGTTCCTTTAGGTTTTTCTGTACCTGTTCCTGTCAATCTGTCTGTCCCCGTCCCAGTAACTGTTTCTGTTCCTGTACCCCAGTCATCTTTGTTCTCGTCCCCAGTCCAGTCTCCTGTCCAATTCCATTGTCAGTACCCTGTCCAGTCTTTTGTCTAGCCCCATGCCAAGTCTGTCATTCAGTCTCACCCCCTGTTTCACCCCAAGTCCAGTCCCCTGTCCAGTCTTGTGTCCAGTCCCCTGTCCAGTGTTTTGTCCTGTCTCCCATGTCGTCACCCGTCCAGTCTCCCATCCAATTATAGAGCTTTGACTACGCCACTCCTAATTTATGGGGAAACGGAGCCTCAAGATAGGCCACTTAACTAAATGAGACAAAACAAACTTTTTACCTAAAGAAACATGAACTAGCACTGGAAGCACCATGATAGAGTTTGGGAGGCATGTTCCAACAGCGCAGAAGTTGAGTGACAGCACCAAATCAGTGTTCTGATTGGTTAAACAAACATCGCAATCTGAGTGGTCCAGCTTAAGCTTTCCTATTGGTATGTGAATTAGCCGTCAAAACAGGGTCAAAATTCGCAACTGCAGCAGAGAAGGTGAATGTGAGGATTTTTACCTCCACACTTTGAGCAGTACTGATTCACACATTCAAATTTTTATATATTTAAAATATTTTTCCACATTTGAATTATTATTAATAGAATTTTTTGTTTCAAGTTTGCACATTCCAGTTCATTTGTGGATTTGGGTTATTAAGTGCATGTGGTTGTTTAAACGCAGCTATAAGTTTCAGTACATTTGTGACTCAAAATCTTTATGACCCTTTTTTCACTCTATACTTCGGTAGTCTTGTAGTTGGCAGAGGAATCGTTCTTCGAGTTGGCGATCCAACGTCATCAGTTGATCTCTCTGTTCACGCCTTTCAGCTTGTGCTGCTTGCTAAAAATCAGTGAAGTGATGTTGAAGTGAGTGCTATTGTCCTGTTCTGCAGTCTCTTTTTGCCATAACTCATATCTCTCCTGTTGCTGGATGAGGAATAACTGGAGAGTAGCTCTTTTGCTCCACCAATGTTGAAGCAATTCACTGCCCTGATTCACTGAGTCGAGTCTTTGCTTGGTTTCCATCTCCATCCCTTATCGCCGTCTTTTACACTACAGCTTTCAGGGACTCTTACTTTGACAGTGATGTTTCCATGAACACGTCACAATTCGCTTCTTGCTCAACTTCTTTTCTTTGCCTATTTCCCCTCTTCCTTTAGTTCATTTTGGCACTCTATTTTAAGTGTGCTGCCACTATTTGTGATAACGTGTGGGTAAATTTCTAATTCATGATTTGTTTTTGTTTTCAGAATTTTTTGTGCAGAAATGCTAAAGATGGTACAAGCTACGGACAGTAGTTACGGACAACGTTCAATAAACCTTCATAACAAGCACCATTAACACATTTAGAAAAGCTCAGTCCACTGTCTGGGACTTACATACACATTGCTAACTCTGATTAGCACTGTACTATACTATTCAAAAAACATTTGTTTTAAATGTGCAAGTGGGCTAATGTAATTGTACTACAGCACCTCTGTAATATTTTGACCACCTGACATTCATCAGGTAGTTGTTACTTTACTTACACATTAGCACAGTGTAGCTACTCCAACTGAAGTAACCTTGAACAACCGAAGTACCCTGAACTGAAGTAACCTTGAACAACCGAAGTACTCTGAACTGAAGTAACCTTGAACAACCGAAGTACTCTGAACTGAAGTAACCTTGAACAACCAAAGTATTCTGAACTGAAGTAACCTTGAACAACCAAAGTACTCTGAACTGAAGTAATCTTGAACAACCAAAGTACTCTGAACTGAAGTAACCTTGAACAACCGAAGTACTCTGAACTGAAGTAACCTTGAACAACCAAAGTACTCTGAACTGAAGTAATCTTGAACAACCGAAGTACTCTGAACTGAAGTAACCTTGAACAACCGAAGTACTCTGAACTGAAGTAATCTTGAACAACCGAAGTACTCTGAACTGAAGTAACCTTGAACAACCGAAGTACTCTGAACTGAAGTAACCTTGAACAACCGAAGTACTCTGAACTGAAGTAACCTTGAGCAACCAAAGTATTCTGAACTGAAGTAATCTTGAGCAACCAAAGTATTCTGAACTGAAGTAATCTTGAGCAACCAAAGTACTCTGAACTGAAGTAATCTTGAACAAGACACTTAACTCCCAACTGCTCCCCAGACGCTGTGGATGGGGCTGCCCACCACTCTAGACAAATTACTCTTTATGCAAACACAATCTATCTAACACTGAGTAAATTATATATATATAGTTATTTTACATGTATATGATTACTTTATTTATATTCTGCATCAAAATCTCCATGTGTTTTGCAGGTTCTTGCAGTTTAGGTTTATGCATAACGCTTTTTTATGCAGATTGTTTCTTTTGTGTGTATGTACTGCTTAGTCTTACAAGCTACCTGCTATCTGCTTAATCTACTGGCTGCCTTAATTTCCCAATCCATCCATGTTTCTAGTTCCCATGTCTTCCTTAAGCTTAGCTTGGCAGGCTAAAAGGAGGAAAGAGACAGTGCCTGGCTATAGAGGGCCCAATGCCAATGGAGTTTGGGCCACCATATTTTTGACCTGCACAGGCAAAGAGAGATGTTGTCCAGAGATGTTGGGCTTGAGGTTGAGTTGGTCTACCCAATGGTGCTTCACATGCAGGAAAGACCAGGAGAGAGGTAAGGAGTTTTCTAGCATATATGTCTCTCGTTTGAGGCTTAAGGAGTACCGATCAAACAATATAGAAATGAGCAGCAGCCTGCTCACACATCGATTGTTCTGGTCGGTGGTCTAATTGTCGTTTGGTTTTCAACTTTGTCTCATTCGTATGTTTATGTTATGTTTGCTGTGTTCCTTCTGATTTAGTCCACACTAGCTTTTGTTACCACTGTAAAGTAAATCCAATGAGTATTTGCTGGTCATAGTTGACTATGCTAGTAAGTGGGTAGAATTGCCACTATACTCGTGAGATTTACACTCGTTGGGGTACTCCTGTCCACTTGGTTTCGGATAGGGGACCTCAGTTTACCTCACATCTTCTGAATGCCACATGTAAACATTGGGGCGTAGTTCAGAAACTTACAACATCCTATCACCCACAAACACACCTAACTGAAAGAGTGAACAGAACTGTAAAGACAATGATTGCTTCGTTTGTCAAGGAAAACCACCGGTCTTGGAATCGTTTTCTTCCAGAGTTCCATTTTGCCATTAATTCTGCTTGGCAGGAAAGCTCTAGGTACACTCCAGCAGAGATAGCCCTGGGTCGAAACCTGAAAGGTCCATTAGAACGTCTTGTTCACAAACCTCCGGAACCAAGAAAAACAGTCTATGACACTATTCACAGACAACAACAACTACTGCGGAAAGTAAAAGACAATGTAGACAAAGCACAAACCAAACAGGCTAAATACTGCAATCGGCAGCGAAAGCAAGAGGAATACTTGGAAGGTGATTTGCTCTGGGTCCGCACCCATCCTCACTCTCGGGGTAGTGATGCATTTATGTCCAAACTAGCACCAAAATGAAAAGGGCCAGCCAAGATATGTAAAAAGGTGGGTAATGTGAACTATAGAGTTGCAATGCTTGAGACACCTAATCAAATTGACACTTACCTTGTAGAGCATGTGAAAAGGTTCTACGTCTTGGTAAAGCCTTTGGCTGAGGGGGAAGGGGTGTAACACGCTCTGGTGTAACTTCCTTTTTCCTCCACCAGAGGGCAGTAATAGTTTAGGCTTGGTAGATATCCAGAAGAAAAGAAGTGATTCAAAATGTGGGGGAAACTATTGTTTGGTCCTGTGTTCCGTGAATCTACCCCTTTTTTGAGAGATCTGATTATTTCAAGCTCTATGTAAGTATAAAATAGATATTTGGTTTGGCACAAAGAAATGGTAGGCATTTAGGCTTTGTTATATTGTTTGTGGACTATTGGTTGGTGTTTTACACAGAAAGGGGTCTTTTTGTATGCTTGTCTTCTGCTCATCGATGGACCTAAAAGAAGAGGGCCTCTCATGGCTTTTTTTCTATAATTTTCCTCACATTATTGAAGTTGGTTACAGTGTAACTTGTAAATCTGTAAAAAAACAAAACAAAAAAAAACAAAACAGCTTTGCTGTTAGCTCTGCAAGTGTCCTCTACGTCCATCTGGCTTTACAGTCTAAAAAGCATGTTTCCAAAATCTGATTAGATGGCGCTGAACCTGACAGCAAAGTGTCCATTTCACATGTTTTCTGTATAACGTCTACTTTATAAGAAAGAGCAGTTGATCCTAGCAGGTAAAAAGAGAGGAAGTATTGTTGATAACAACTGATAACAATGATTGGAATAGTGTTTCTTTTTTTAATTAAATGACTTTTGTTTGACTTTCATTTCTGGCAGATAGGACTCCAGAGGAATATATCTTGATATGAAAACCAAGGATTACTTTAAACAGCCAAATAAATTAATTGGCTTAATTTAGCCATGAGGACAACAAGGCTTTTAATGAACTTTCTAAATATTTGTTGCATTTATTTAGAGTGAGGCTTAGTGTCACTAATTCTGAAAGGACATTCGCTCACTGCATTCAGAGCAGTTGTTGAATGTAAAGAAACATTTAATTCATGACACATTTGTGTTTGTGAGAGGAGGTATATTATTATGGTTTGAAATTACAAAAGGAAAATCCTTCCTTTATATTTTACCAGTAATGTGTACTCGGAGGCTAATAAAGGCTGATAAAGGCCTGGTCTTGAAGTTGAATTTTGGACTTTCGTTTTTATACTCCCGTCACCACTGGCCTGGTTCCAAACTTTCATGTCGCTCTATTTGTGGGCTGGGCACTTGGATACACCTCAACGGCAGCAGCGTAATTGGATAGATGGTGGCTGCTGATCTTTATAAACAGTGTGTAGTTTAGAGTGAGCTCATCTGCATCACCTGACCCTGACCTTTAAAGAAATTATTTGATCTAGTATTTAGTATTGACAGCTAACAAAATCAAGTGAGAGGGGATGTGACTGAACTAAATCCACTAATGAATGTCTGTAAAAGTTAGCAAACCCAAGGAAATGTTGAAACTCCTTTACTCTCTGGGGTCTGGGCCAAGATTTGATTTCAGTACAGTACAGATTTGACTTCAGTCATCCATTGCCACCCCATTCTGATCAAGAATGTACCCCAGAAAGGCAACTTCCTCTGAATGGATTTTTCTGTCTTCACATGAAGGTTATTTTCTAAAAGGTGTCAGAGAAAAGATGTAAATTAAAATATTCTCAACCCAACAGTCAACAATATCCCCCAGAACCTCATTCACAAAGATCTGGAGAACAGAAGAGGGGATAAGGCATAAGTAGGTGCTAGAGGTAATGAATGCCATTTTCCATAAGTTGCCTTCTCAAATTTTAGATCAAATTTCAATCAAACTATGGGTGAATTCTCTTATAATTTCTAGGGCAGCAGGTAGCAGGAAAGAGGGTAACAATACATGGACACAAACCCATATGGCCCTTTTCTCGACACAAAACCCAGCAGCAGGCAGGGGAACAGTGTGACAATTCAGAGCTTAATCTAAGGTGTGGGTCTCTGGGAGGGACATCAGGTGATGTCTTTCCACTCCTTTCACTGGCTGCTTGCATTAAACGTAAAACTCTCTGCTAAAATTCTCTCTGCTAAGAATGGATCAGCTCTTCTATCCTTATGGTAATGATCAAAAGTCAATCTGTCAATCTTGAGTCCTTCGAACTTTAAATACAGCTCAGCTTGACCTGCTATACCTTAAGATGCATGGAAGACAAGTGAAAAGACTCTTCTCTGGCCTGGAGGCTCTCTGAACAGCAGACTCTCTCTCAGTCTTCAAACATAGACTGAAGACCACCATCTCTTTATGTACTTATGAGCACTAATCTACTGCACTTTCATATTGCACTTTTACTACACTTAACTATTTTATCTTCTAGGTATGAACACTGGCTGGCTGTTTCTAGGTATTGCACTTATACTATATCCAACTCTGCATTTTTATTTTCCTCTCTCCGGCTATCAGCACTTGTTTCTGGCAGTGTTTAAGCTCAAGGTTAATTTAGACTTAAACCTGTTTGTATTAACTAGAGATACATACTCTGACCGAACAAAAAGCACTTTTGTAAGTCTGGATAAGAGCATTTGCTAAATGATGTAAATGTAAATATCGAACTATGCAGGCCAAGAAGGAAATCTCCAGTCTGACATGTCTTTGCACAATATTTGTTTAAATACAGGGCATAATAATAATAATAATAATAATAATAATCATCACTATTTTCTGTTTTCATTGGTATTTACTTACTTTCCCAACTTTTTTGGGACTTGGGCTGTATAACACTGTATAACAGTGATAAAGGTTGGTAAATGGTAGAACGTATTAAAACCCCTAATCTACGTGTGTGCTGGTAACTTGTTAATCAGTATGTAAGGAGCTATAGTGAATAAGTGAAGCTTACTCTCACTATTCCGTGCCAGCCCAATCACGGGTGAGAAGCACAAGCCAGGGCGAACTGTTCAGAGGTTTAAAATGATGCTGGGACAAGTTCCTCAGACATTTACATTTAAAGCATTAAGCAGATGCTTTTATCCAGAGCGACTTACATAAGTGCTATGTGTTCAGTCAGAGTACTGAGCGAAATAACTATCATCATTTGTAATTTATTTGTGGAGACTTACCAAATGGACTCTGATACTACCCTCTCTCTTTGCTTTGAAATGACCCTTTTGTCTCCTGCCATTAAGGTGATATCAATCACCCGCCAAGGTGGCAACCCTCCTTAACATTGACACCCCACATTCACCCCTTCCATTTGACCCTTTTCTACTTAAACCATGTTAGACTTGAGTTAGTGATTGAGTCAGAGATGGACAAGACTGGACTTAAAGCGACTGTACAGGCAACAGACCTATGATGTAAGCTGTGCCCGTGTGTGTGATTCTGCATGCACCTGATTCAGACTGCTTCCCGACCGTTAACAGACTGGTTGGGATCGACTGAGCTGTACCCATACATTTCCTTTGTGTGTCAATAAACTCAAGTCTACGCTGAAGGTCTCCTGATTTCTGAAGGCTGAATTTCGAACAGCTTGGCGCTGTGACCCAGATTGCATACTGAAAACTACTTGGTGACTAAAAACCAAAGAAAAATTCTGGTTTTATAACACGGAGAATTCAGTAAAAGTTATTCTTTCTGAAAAAAGAGAAGTCTACTGTTTGTTACTGAAGCTGTGACCGTTATCCTCGCTGAAAAGAGGGAAGTTTACTCTTTGTTACTTAAGCTGTAACCGTTATCCTCTTTGAAATGAGGAAAGTTTACTGTTTGTTACTGAAGCTGTAACCGTTATCCTCTCTGAAAAGGGGGAAGTTTACTGTTTGTTACTGAAGCTGTAACCGTTATCCTCTCTGAAAAGAGGAAAGTTTACTGTTTGTTACTGAAGCTGTAACTGTTATCCTCTCTGAAAAGAGGAAAGTTTACTGTTTGTTACTGAAGCTGTAACCGTTATCCTCTCTGAAAAGAGGAAAGTTTACTGTTTGTTACTGAAGCTGTAACCGTTATCCTCTCTGAAAAGAGGAAAGTTTACTGTTTGTTACTGAAGCTGTAACCGTTATCCTCTCTGAAAAGAGGAAAGTTTACTGTTTGTTACTGAAGCTGTAACCGTTATCCTCTCTGAAAAGGGGGAAGTTTACTGTTTGTTACTGAAGCTGTAACCGTTATCCTCTCTGAAAAGAGGAAAGTTTACTGTTTGTTACTGAAGCTGTAACCGTTATCCTCTCTGAAAAGAGGAAAGTTTACTGTTTGTTACTGAAGCTGTAACCGTTATCCTCTCTGAAAAGAGGAAAGTTTACTGTTTGTTACTGAAGCTGTGACCGTTATCCTCTCTGAAAAGAGGGAAGTTTACTGTTTGTTACTGAAGCTGTGACCGTTATCCTCTCTGAAAAGAGGGAAGTTTACTGTTTGTTACTGAAGCTGTGACCGTTATCCTCTCTGAAAAGAGGGAAGTTTACTGTTTGTTACTGAAGCTGTGACCGTTATCCTCTCTGAAAAGAGGGAAGTTTACTGTTTGTTACTGAAGCTGTAACTGTTATCCTCTTTGAAATGAGGAAAGTTTACTGTTTGTTACTGAAGCTGTAACCGTTATCCTCTCTGAAAAGAGGAAAGTTTACTGTTTGTTACTGAAGCTGTAACCGTTATCCTCTCTGAAAAGAGGAAAGTTTACTGTTTGTTACTGAAGCTGTGACCGTTATCCTCTCTGAAAAGAGGAAAGTCTACTGTTTGTTACTGAAGCTGTGACCGTTATCCTCTCTGAAAAGAGGAAAGTCTACTGTTTGTTACTGAAGCTGTAACCGTTATCCTCTCTGAAAAGAGGAAAGTTTACTGTTTGTTACTGAAGCTGTAACCGTTATCCTCTCTGAAAAGGGGGAAGTTTACTGTTTGTTACTGAAGCTGTGACCGTTATCCTCTCTGAAAAGAGGGAAGTTTACTGTTTGTTACTGAAGCTGTGACCGTTATCCTCTCTGAAAAGAGGAAAGTTTACTGTTTGTTACTGAAGCTGTAACTGTTATCCTCTCTGAAAAGAGGAAAGTTTACTGTTTGTTACTGAAGCTGTAACCGTTATCCTCTCTGAAAAGAGGGAAGTTTACTGTTTGTTACTGAAGCTGTAACCGTTGTCCTCTCTGAAAAGAGGAAAGTTTACTGTTTGTTACTGAAGCTGTAACCGTTGTCCTCTCTGAAAAGAGGAAAGTTTACTGTTTGTTACTGAAGTTGTAACCGTTATCCTCTTTGAAAAGAGGGAAGTTTACTGTTTGTTACTGAAGCTGTAACCGTTATCCTCTCTGAAAAAAGAGAAGTCTACTGTTTGTTACTGAAGCTGTAACCGTTATCCTCTCTGAAAAAAGAGAAGTCTACTGTTTGTTACTGAAGCTGTAACCGTTATCCTCTCTGAAAAGAGGAAAGTTTACTGTTTGTTACTGAAGCTGTAACCGTTATCCTCTCTGAAAAGAGGAAAGTTTACTGTTTGTTACTGAAGCTGTAACCGTTATCCTCTCTGAAAAGGGGGAAGTTTACTGTTTGTTACTGAAGCTGTAACCGTTGTCCTCTCTGAAAAGGGGGAAGTTTACTGTTTGTTACTGAAGCTGTAACCGTTATCCTCTCTGAAAAAAGAGAAGTCTACTGTTTGTCACTGAAGCTGTGACCGTTTTCCTCTCTGAAAAGAGGAAAGTTTACTGTTTGTTACTGAAGCTGTAACTGTTATCCTCTCTGAAAAGGGGGAAGTTTACTGTTTGTTACTGAAGCTGTAGCCGTTGTCCTCTCTGAAAAGAGGAAAGTTTACTGTTTGTTACTGAAGCTGTAACCTTGTCCTCTTTGAAAAGAGGGAAGTTTACTGTTTGTTACTGAAGCTGTAACCGTTATCCTCTCTGAAAAAAGAGAAGTCTACTGTTTGTTACTGAAGCTGTAACCGTTATCCTCTCTGGAAAGAGGGAAGTTTACTGTTTGTTCCTTCAGCTGTAACCGTTGTCCTCTCTGAAAAGAGGAAAGTTTACTGTTTGTTACTGAAGCTGTAACCGTTGTCCTCTCTGAAAAGAGGAAAGTTTACTGTTTGTTACTGAAGCTGTAATCGTTATCCTCTTTGAAAAGGGGGAAGTTTACTGTTTGTTATTGAAGCTGTAACCGTTATCCTCTCTGAAAAGGAGGAAGTTTACTGTTTGTTACTGAAGCTGTAACCGTTATCCTCTCTGAAAAGAGGAAAGTTTACTGTTTGTTACTGAAGCTGTAACCGTTGTCCTCTCTGAAAAGGAGGAAGTTTACTGTTTGTTCCTTCAGCTGTAACCGTTATCCTCTCTGAAAAAAGAGAAGTCTACTGTTTGTTACTGAAGCTGTAACCGTTATCCTCTCTGGAAAGAGGGAAGTTTACTGTTTGTTACTGAAGCTGTGACCGTTATCCTTTCTGAAAAGAGGAAAGTTTACTGTTTGTTACTGAAGCTGTGACCGTTTTCCTCTCTGAAAAGAGGAAAGTTTACTGTTTGTTACTGAAGCTGTAACCGTTATCCTCTCTGAAAAGGGGGAAGTTTACTGTTTGTTACTGAAGCTGTGACCGTTATCCTCTCTGAAAAGAGGAAAGTTTACTGTTTGTTACTGAAGCTGTAACCGTTATCCTCTCTGAAAAGGGGGAAGTTTACTGTTTGTTACTGAAGCTGTAACCGTTGTCCTCTCTGAAAAGAGGAAAGTTTACTGTTTGTTACTGAAGCTGTAACCGTTGTCCTCTCTGAAAAGAGGAAAGTTTACTGTTTGTTACTGAAGCTGTAATCGTTATCCTCTTTGAAAAGAGGGAAGTTTACTGTTTGTTACTGAAGCTGTAACCGTTATCCTCTCTGGAAAGAGGGAAGTTTACTGTTTGTTCCTTCAGCTGTAACCGTTGTCCTCTCTGAAAAGAGGAAAGTTTACTGTTTGTTACTGAAGCTGTAACCGTTATCCTCTCTGAAAAGGGGGGAGTTTACTGTTTGTTCCTTCAGCTGTAACCGTTGTCCTCTCTGAAAAGAGGAAAGTTTACTGTTTGTTACTGAAGCTGTAACCGTTATCCTCTCTGAAAAGAGGAAAGTTTATTGTTTGTTACTGAAGCTGTAACCGTTATCCTCTCTGAAAAGGGGGAAGTTTACTGTTTGTTACTGAAGCTGTAACCGTTGTCCTCTCTGAAAAGGGGGAAGTTTACTGTTTGTTACTGAAGCTGTAACCGTTATCCTCTCTGAAAAAAGAGAAGTCTACTGTTTGTCACTGAAGCTGTGACCGTTTTCCTCTCTGAAAAGAGGAAAGTTTACTGTTTGTTACTGAAGCTGTAACTGTTATCCTCTCTGAAAAGGGGGAAGTTTACTGTTTGTTACTGAAGCTGTAACCGTTGTCCTCTCTGAAAAGAGGAAAGTTTACTGTTTGTTACTGAAGCTGTAACCTTGTCCTCTTTGAAAAGAGGGAAGTTTACTGTTTGTTACTGAAGCTGTAACCGTTATCCTCTCTGAAAAAAGAGAAGTCTACTGTTTGTTACTGAAGCTGTAACCGTTATCCTCTCTGGAAAGAGGGAAGTTTACTGTTTGTTCCTTCAGCTGTAACCGTTGTCCTCTCTGAAAAGAGGAAAGTTTACTGTTTGTTACTGAAGCTGTAACCGTTGTCCTCTCTGAAAAGAGGAAAGTTTACTGTTTGTTACTGAAGCTGTAATCGTTATCCTCTTTGAAAAGGGGGAAGTTTACTGTTTGTTATTGAAGCTGTAACCGTTATCCTCTCTGAAAAGGAGGAAGTTTACTGTTTGTTACTGAAGCTGTAACCGTTATCCTCTCTGAAAAGAGGAAAGTTTACTGTTTGTTACTGAAGCTGTAACCGTTGTCCTCTCTGAAAAGGAGGAAGTTTACTGTTTGTTCCTTCAGCTGTAACCGTTATCCTCTCTGAAAAAAGAGAAGTCTACTGTTTGTTACTGAAGCTGTAACCGTTATCCTCTCTGAAAAGAGGAAAGTTTACTGTTTGTTACTGAAGCTGTAACCGTTATCCTCTCTGAAAAGGGGGAAGTTTACTGTTTGTTACTGAAGCTGTGACCGTTATCCTCTCTGAAAAGAGGGAAGTTTACTGTTTGTTACTGAAGCTGTGACCGTTATCCTCTCTGAAAAGAGGAAAGTTTACTGTTTGTTACTGAAGCTGTAACTGTTATCCTCTCTGAAAAGAGGAAAGTTTACTGTTTGTTACTGAAGCTGTAACCGTTATCCTCTCTGAAAAAAGAGAAGTCTACTGTTTGTTACTGAAGCTGTAACCGTTATCCTCTCTGGAAAGAGGGAAGTTTACTGTTTGTTCCTTCAGCTGTAACCGTTGTCCTCTCTGAAAAGAGGAAAGTTTACTGTTTGTTACTGAAGCTGTAACCGTTGTCCTCTCTGAAAAGAGGAAAGTTTACTGTTTGTTACTGAAGCTGTAATCGTTATCCTCTTTGAAAAGGGGGAAGTTTACTGTTTGTTATTGAAGCTGTAACCGTTATCCTCTCTGAAAAGGAGGAAGTTTACTGTTTGTTACTGAAGCTGTAACCGTTATCCTCTCTGAAAAGAGGAAAGTTTACTGTTTGTTACTGAAGCTGTAACCGTTGTCCTCTCTGAAAAGGAGGAAGTTTACTGTTTGTTCCTTCAGCTGTAACCGTTATCCTCTCTGAAAAAAGAGAAGTCTACTGTTTGTTACTGAAGCTGTAACCGTTATCCTCTCTGAAAAGAGGAAAGTTTACTGTTTGTTACTGAAGCTGTAACCGTTATCCTCTCTGAAAAGGGGGAAGTTTACTGTTTGTTACTGAAGCTGTGACCGTTATCCTCTCTGAAAAGAGGGAAGTTTACTGTTTGTTACTGAAGCTGTGACCGTTATCCTCTCTGAAAAGAGGAAAGTTTACTGTTTGTTACTGAAGCTGTAACTGTTATCCTCTCTGAAAAGAGGAAAGTTTACTGTTTGTTACTGAAGCTGTAACCGTTATCCTCTCTGAAAAGAGGGAAGTTTACTGTTTGTTACTGAAGCTGTAACCGTTGTCCTCTCTGAAAAGAGGAAAGTTTACTGTTTGTTACTGAAGCTGTAACCGTTGTCCTCTCTGAAAAGAGGAAAGTTTACTGTTTGTTACTGAAGCTGTAACCGTTGTCCTCTCTGAAAAGAGGAAAGTTTACTGTTTGTTACTGAAGTTGTAACCGTTATCCTCTTTGAAAAGAGGGAAGTTTACTGTTTGTTACTGAAGCTGTAACCGTTATCCTCTCTGAAAAAAGAGAAGTCTACTGTTTGTTACTGAAGCTGTAACCGTTATCCTCTCTGAAAAAAGAGAAGTCTACTGTTTGTTACTGAAGCTGTAACCGTTATCCTCTCTGAAAAGAGGAAAGTTTACTGTTTGTTACTGAAGCTGTAACCGTTATCCTCTCTGAAAAGAGGAAAGTTTACTGTTTGTTACTGAAGCTGTAACCGTTATCCTCTCTGAAAAGGGGGAAGTT
This sequence comes from Megaleporinus macrocephalus, assembly GCA_021613375.1. Lineage (NCBI taxonomy): Eukaryota > Metazoa > Chordata > Actinopteri > Characiformes > Anostomidae > Megaleporinus > Megaleporinus macrocephalus. Next base: position 34,821,217 of record CM038715.1, read on the forward strand.
TACTGTTTGTTACTGAAGCTGTAACCGTTGTCCTCTCTGAAAAGGGGGAAGTTTACTGTTTGTTACTGAAGCTGTAACCGTTATCCTCTCTGAAAAAAGAGAAGTCTACTGTTTGTCACTGAAGCTGTGACCGTTTTCCTCTCTGAAAAGAGGAAAGTTTACTGTTTGTTACTGAAGCTGTAACTGTTATCCTCTCTGAAAAGGGGGAAGTTTACTGTTTGTTACTGAAGCTGTAACCGTTGTCCTCTCTGAAAAGAGGAAAGTTTACTGTTTGTTACTGAAGCTGTAACCTTGTCCTCTTTGAAAAGAGGGAAGTTTACTGTTTGTTACTGAAGCTGTAACCGTTATCCTCTCTGAAAAAAGAGAAGTCTACTGTTTGTTACTGAAGCTGTAACCGTTATCCTCTCTGGAAAGAGGGAAGTTTACTGTTTGTTCCTTCAGCTGTAACCGTTGTCCTCTCTGAAAAGAGGAAAGTTTACTGTTTGTTACTGAAGCTGTAACCGTTGTCCTCTCTGAAAAGAGGAAAGTTTACTGTTTGTTACTGAAGCTGTAATCGTTATCCTCTTTGAAAAGGGGGAAGTTTACTGTTTGTTATTGAAGCTGTAACCGTTATCCTCTCTGAAAAGGAGGAAGTTTACTGTTTGTTACTGAAGCTGTAACCGTTATCCTCTCTGAAAAGAGGAAAGTTTACTGTTTGTTACTGAAGCTGTAACCGTTGTCCTCTCTGAAAAAAGAGAAGTCTACTGTTTGTTACTGAAGCTGTAACCGTTATCCTCTCTGGAAAGAGGGAAGTTTACTGTTTGTTACTGAAGCTGTGACCGTTATCCTTTCTGAAAAGAGGAAAGTTTACTGTTTGTTACTGAAGCTGTGACCGTTATCCTCTCTGAAAAGAGGAAAGTTTACTGTTTGTTACTGAAGCTGTAACCGTTATCCTCTCTGAAAAGGGGGAAGTTTACTGTTTGTTACTGAAGCTGTGACCGTTATCCTCTCTGAAAAGAGGAAAGTTTACTGTTTGTTACTGAAGCTGTAACCGTTATCCTCTCTGAAAAGGGGGAAGTTTACTGTTTGTTACTGAAGCTGTAACCGTTGTCCTCTCTGAAAAGAGGAAAGTTTACTGTTTGTTACTGAAGCTGTAACCGTTGTCCTCTCTGAAAAGAGGAAAGTTTACTGTTTGTTACTGAAGCTGTAATCGTTATCCTCTTTGAAAAGAGGGAAGTTTACTGTTTGTTACTGAAGCTGTAACCGTTATCCTCTCTGGAAAGAGGGAAGTTTACTGTTTGTTCCTTCAGCTGTAACCGTTGTCCTCTCTGAAAAGAGGAAAGTTTACTGTTTGTTACTGAAGCTGTAACCGTTATCCTCTCTGAAAAGGGGGGAGTTTACTGTTTGTTCCTTCAGCTGTAACCGTTGTCCTCTCTGAAAAGAGGAAAGTTTACTGTTTGTTACTGAAGCTGTAACCGTTATCCTCTCTGAAAAGAGGAAAGTTTACTGTTTGTTACTGAAGCTGTAACCGTTATCCTCTCTGAAAAGGGGGAAGTTTACTGTTTGTTACTGAAGCTGTAACCGTTGTCCTCTCTGAAAAGGGGGAAGTTTACTGTTTGTTACTGAAGCTGTAACCGTTATCCTCTCTGAAAAAAGAGAAGTCTACTGTTTGTCACTGAAGCTGTGACCGTTTTCCTCTCTGAAAAGAGGAAAGTTTACTGTTTGTTACTGAAGCTGTAACTGTTATCCTCTCTGAAAAGGGGGAAGTTTACTGTTTGTTACTGAAGCTGTAACCGTTGTCCTCTCTGAAAAGAGGAAAGTTTACTGTTTGTTACTGAAGCTGTAACCTTGTCCTCTTTGAAAAGAGGGAAGTTTACTGTTTGTTACTGAAGCTGTAACCGTTATCCTCTCTGAAAAAAGAGAAGTCTACTGTTTGTTACTGAAGCTGTAACCGTTATCCTCTCTGGAAAGAGGGAAGTTTACTGTTTGTTCCTTCAGCTGTAACCGTTGTCCTCTCTGAAAAGAGGAAAGTTTACTGTTTGTTACTGAAGCTGTAACCGTTGTCCTCTCTGAAAAGAGGAAAGTTTACTGTTTGTTACTGAAGCTGTAATCGTTATCCTCTTTGAAAAGGGGGAAGTTTACTGTTTGTTATTGAAGCTGTAACCGTTATCCTCTCTGAAAAGGAGGAAGTTTACTGTTTGTTACTGAAGCTGTAACCGTTATCCTCTCTGAAAAGAGGAAAGTTTACTGTTTGTTACTGAAGCTGTAACCGTTGTCCTCTCTGAAAAGGAGGAAGTTTACTGTTTGTTCCTTCAGCTGTAACCGTTATCCTCTCTGAAAAAAGAGAAGTCTACTGTTTGTTACTGAAGCTGTAACCGTTATCCTCTCTGGAAAGAGGGAAGTTTACTGTTTGTTACTGAAGCTGTGACCGTTATCCTTTCTGAAAAGAGGAAAGTTTACTGTTTGTTACTGAAGCTGTGACCGTTATCCTCTCTGAAAAGAGGAAAGTTTACTGTTTGTTACTGAAGCTGTAACCGTTATCCTCTCTGAAAAGGGGGAAGTTTACTGTTTGTTACTGAAGCTGTGACCGTTATCCTCTCTGAAAAGAGGAAAGTTTACTGTTTGTTACTGAAGCTGTAACCGTTATCCTCTCTGAAAAGGGGGAAGTTTACTGTTTGTTACTGAAGCTGTAACCGTTGTCCTCTCTGAAAAGAGGAAAGTTTACTGTTTGTTACTGAAGCTGTAACCGTTGTCCTCTCTGAAAAGAGGAAAGTTTACTGTTTGTTACTGAAGCTGTAATCGTTATCCTCTTTGAAAAGAGGGAAGTTTACTGTTTGTTACTGAAGCTGTAACCGTTATCCTCTCTGGAAAGAGGGAAGTTTACTGTTTGTTCCTTCAGCTGTAACCGTTGTCCTCTCTGAAAAGAGGAAAGTTTACTGTTTGTTACTGAAGCTGTAACCGTTATCCTCTCTGAAAAGGGGGAAGTTTACTGTTTGTTACTGAAGCTGTAACCGTTATCCTCTCTGAAAAGAGGAAAGTTTACTGTTTGTTACTGAAGCTGTAACCGTTGTCCTCTCTGAAAAGAGGAAAGTTTACTGTTTGTTACTGAAGCTGTAGTCGTTATCCTCTTTGAAAAGAGGGAAGTTTACTGTTTGTTACTGAAGCTGTAACCGTTATCCTCTCTGAAAAAAGAGAAGTCTACTGTTTGTTACTGAAGCTGTAACCGTTATGCTCTCTGAAAAAAGAGAAGTCTACTGTTTGTTACTGAAGCTGTAACCGTTATCCTCTCTGGAAAGAGGGAAGTCTACTGTTTGTTACTGAAGCTGTGACCGTTATCCTCTCTGGAAAGAGGGAAGTTTACTGTTTGTTACTGAAGCTGTAACCGTTATCCTCTCTGAAAAAAGAGAAGTCTACTGTTTGTTACTGAAGCTGTAACCGTTATCCTCTCTGCTGTGAGAGAAGTTTCTCACTGGTAAAAACCTAGTGGTATGTAGCTGTTACCCTTCCAAAACTTAAGGGAATTCACGGTTTGTTACTGAAGCTGTAACTGTTATTGTTTGTCACCGGTAAAAACGTAATGTTTTTGTGACTGTTTTCTGAAGTCAAGTTTTTTGTCACCTGAGATTAGTCTTAGACTGTTTGTCACTGGTAAAACCTAGCGTTTTTGACTATTATCTTCTCTGCTATAAGTAAAGTGTACTTCTTGTCACTATTAGAAGCCAGTGTTTGTTTGTTTTTTCTTCATTCTGCTTTTTTCACCTGAGATTACTCTTAGCTATCTAGGGATAGTTTTGTTTTGTTAGAAAACACTGGTATTTTGGTGAGACCAATGTTTTAGTAACTGTTAGGCTTGCAGACAGTGAGAGAAGGTCTGTAGAGTGACTGAAGACCAGAAGTTTGAGTTGTCCTCTGAGGTAAACACTCGTTGTGTATGACTTCTAAAAGCCAAACTGCTTAGAATTGTGATAAAAACTTTTTGAAACCTCTTAACTACAGAAAAAGCACATTATCTAAGGGTGGGATTCAGTCATGCCTGAATGGACTGAGGTTGCGTTTGTGAAGGTAATGGATGATATAGTTAACAAGCACGTCAAAGAACAAAAGACATCCTAGTACTTTTCATCCAAAGGTTTTTCTAATGATAGAGAATGGTCTCTTGTAGAGTGTAAAACTGCTCTAGGGTATGGCAACACACACAATTCTGTTAAGGAATGTCTTTTTGTCATTAAACAATACTGTAGGTACAAGTTGAAATCCATGGAGCATAAGTTACTAGAAGCTGAGGGAAAGATCTCTGAACTAGTGAGTGAATGTAGGAAGCATAAAAAGCTGCTATTACTGCCAAGAAAACATGTGAAAAACTTTACTGTACAGTAATGGATACTGAACAGCAACAAAGCAAATGTAAAACTAAATGTTTTCCACCTGTAGTCACCCCACATGGACAGCCATGTTACACACCCAGAATTGGCTTCAGTCCATGTGGGTGATGCTGACCATTCTGATGGTAGTCTTCATAGTCTGAACTGGGAACAGGACTTGGGTGAATTCAGATGCAAGAATTAGCCCAGATGGTGTGATGGGTTATCAGTACACAAGTTAAAGTACCCAGAGAGAAGCACTTTATCATAACTTGTGGATACAATTGATATTAGTTCCACAATTTCTACCAAACAATGACTGTTGTGTTTGGGAGGTCTGTATCACAATTATTAACACAAAGTGTCACTAAAATGGTTTAACACAACATACTCAAAATACATTCATTCACCAACAGTGCTGTTTATACAGTTAGTCACTGTTATATATGCTGCCACTCCTCCTCCTCTTGTCTGTCCGTCATACTTTATGAATTCATCTGTAGATTTCAGGAGCAGCTTCAAGTAAAGTTACTGTGCCATTTTCACCTTCAGCCACGTTCCTGATCCGGTTTGTTCTCTTTAACACATATAAAGCTCTAAATGGTGTCACTCCTCAGTATCTGAGTGAACTTATCTCCAACTATAAACCAACACGTCCACTTAGATCACAAGGTGCTGCTCATTGTTAGTACCTGGAATAAACAAGGTTACATCAGGAGATACAACCTTTTCATACAAAGCCCCCCAGCTGCACAAAACTAGGCATTACAGAGGCAAAACTGGTGATTACAAAGTTTGACTGGTGACTTCAGCTTAATTGAGACAATGCCTGAACTGATGATAAAGGCACAGATCAGAGACTAAAGCATTCCTAAATGCAAAATGCATTTGGCTGTGGACTTCAGGTTTTCTGATTTTCTGATCATGTACATTGGGTGTACTTACTTTTACTTTATTTCCTTGCAGACAATATGAACCCAATATATTTGTTGGGTCAACTTGTGGTAATGTGGTCGCTTGGAGGTGTTATCAGGCGCCTTGATATCATCACACAACTTTATTTCATTTGTTAATATACAGGATTGAAGGAAAGGGACTAGGGTTGATTGAGGGAGGGGAAAGGATGATTGAGTAAGAGGAAAAAATGGCTGAGCTTGAGGAACGATAATGGAAGAAGCAGGAATGAGGAGAGGACCTTGCAAACACAGTTACATTGTCATAACGGTGTGACATCCTATGGTTTTGGTGTCCATGGTGACATCTCGACACTGAAATGTAATTTCTCAGAAGCTGTGACAGCATCAAACGGCAATCTTGTGACTACATAATGGCAACATTGTCAGTACATTGTCATGGCCTCCTCGAGTCCTTCATGCATTCCATTATATAATCATGGAATTTTGGCAAGTTGCTAATAAGCCATAATACCATAAAAAAGCGTTATATACTAATAAATTGTGACAACCCTGTTTAGACAACATAAAACATGACATGTTGATGTTGTAGCAACATTGTAAGAAAGTAGACAATGGTGTAAAATGATATGATACAGTTTTCATACACGTGTCTATAGAGTCAGATCCACTCAGCAAATCTACAAAGTCCCAAGATACAAGTTGTGTAATGCTGTGAATTTGCACATGGGAAAGAAGTGATTCCGGTTATCCTAAACAGCTACCTCTTCTATTAGCTACTGTTTTTTTATTTTTATAGTTCATAGTAAGTCATACTTTGTTGTAAACCACATCAACTTTGCGTGGGTTCACAAAGCCACACACACTAATGTAGAAGTAGAAGTCAGAGTGAGGTTGCAAAATAATTGATGTTGAAATTGGGATGAAAGATGACCAGTAGGTATATTTTGGTATGGCCAGTTTTACCTTCCTGTTTTAAAAACACAATAAAGTAAGCAAACATGACGGTAAGGGCATTTTACATGAACTCAGTCTGAAGGTGTAGAAGTAAAAATGGTACAGTAAATAGTAAATGGTAGCAGTAGAATATTATTAAATCCACTGGGATATATTCTCTATTCTGCCTGTCTGGTTCCCATCAGTGCTGCTGTAAACAGTTCTAAACAGTTCTCAGTGAATTAAAATTTAAAAGTATTATTCCCCTTTTAATACAGACCACCATCAAACCAGTTGACAATTACAACAACAGTTCAACATCACAACCCATATTAAAAGCACGGCTAGTACGGCGCTGATGTTATTTTTCAAACAATACATTTTTGCCATAGAACAGAAATCTGTATTTATATGGGTGCAGTTGAATAAGGAGAGTTCATAATCTGGAACTGATATACTGGGATCTTCAAACACTGTTGCTCCTCCTACAAATACAAATCCTACAAAGGAGGGGTGGTTAAACAGCTCAATTCCAAAGTCCTAGAATGTTGCATAACATTCGTGACTCATTATAATTTACATGCTAAAAAAGCTTTAACACAGCAAAACAATGACAACAGAGCAACAGTAATAAAAAAAACATAAAATTCCTTGTTGTGAAGGGGATGTCAGCGCTTTGCATACCTTTCCAAGAGACTGAACTGACAGTGGTACATGACTGATGTGCATCTTTGACCTTAAAAAGTTATTGATATATTTTAAAACTGTTCTTTGAATTTAACATTTGTCTCTCTACAATGCATAGTGTTATAAACCGATTCAATGTATCAGGCGAATTTCAGCATGTAAATTTAGCATTCAACATTAGCTGATATAATCACATGTTCAAGGAATTACTTTGGCAAGCCTACATCAAGCACTTCAAACTTTACTGGGACGTCCTGCGTTTTTAACAACACTATGTAAAACCACATGCTGCACACCTTACAAAGGTATGGCTGCAGAAGAAGAGGGTACAAATACAGGACTTGCCTGTCTGCAATCCTGACCTGTCCATGGTAGAGAATACTGGAAAAGTTTGTGAAGATCACCAAACGCGCTCCTCAGCCAATCAGATCTCTGCAGATTCGGACGTGCCGCGCACACATAGTCAAGGTACAAAGCGGGAAACAGCAGTCGGAGAAAAAGGAAACTCGGCAGCGAAAAACGACCTTCCAAACCAACATGGCTCATATGTTCTGAGACTGTGGAGAATTTAAAATAGCCACGTATCTCTTGTGTGTGAGAAGGGCCCTCACACCATTTCAGCCCAGGTTTAAAGTCCTGGCTGGACAACCAAGAGCTCACTTCTCTCACTGAACAAAAGAAAGTCTGAGAGAAGAATACAAGAGGGAGATAAACTGTTAAGATGTTAAATTGAGTTAACAAGACAACACATTTTATTTACTTTTCTCACTTTTTTTTTTAAATACAGCCCTTAAGTTTACTTCAAGTGAGGGGAAAAAACATTTATTTGAAGTTTTATGAATAATTAACTGTTTAAACAGTAAATATACTGAAATATACTGAACGGTATGTGTGATGTGTTGGTGTTTCAGTTGCTGATGGTATAAGATGCTGATACTAGGCTACTCCAGTAAACAGGATACGGCACTGAATCATAACACAAGTTAGAAATGATGATGGTCCGGACCTTGGCCTGAAGACATTTCCACCAACTGGACCTTACTAAATTCTAATGAAATACCCCTGCTCTATATGAACCATTCCTCTGCCCTCACATTCTCAAGACAAAATTTGCACCTCTCTGTGTGTAAGAGCCATATTGAGAAATGTGTTTACTTTAAATGATTGTGTGTTAAATACATTTAGGAATGCATACTTATGTAAATTAATGCAGTAGGAAATGTTAGTTCATCATCGTGAAGTTCATGGGTTTAACCACTAGGGGTGTAGGTACCTGAGTTATAGATGTTTTAATGAAGATTTGAGTTTGAAGAATTCGTCGCGTCTGACTGGTGTTTTTACACCAGCTCCGTTAGTAGCAAACAAGCAAGAAGGAGCTGCCAATACACTGGGGTTCACCGAACGGCAAAAATTTCTTTGCCAATGTCTCACATTTGTCTGCAAAGTAATCAATAATTGACAAACTCCCAGAAGCCCTCGGCTGGATTCTGCCCAATGTGCAAGGTTCCTTCATTTTCCAATTCTTCAACCAATAACTAATTACCAATTCCAACTTTAGCAGGCAGCCTCAGCATTCTGTCTAACACTCTGCTGCCTCAGGTTTTCTTTTAACTGCCGTTAAGTCTTTTAACTGCCTCAGTTAAAAGACTTTGGAACCTTCTCTCGAGTTTCTCAGTCCTATTCTGGACTCTGTCTCATTTGAAGTGTCCCTTCTTCGGGAAAACTTGATAACCCACGCATATGATTCCATCTATATTCCTACTGTACCAAACAGCAGCTTCTACCTGTTCTGGGCCACCTCCACCATGCTAATCTTGGTCAGGTTTGGTTCACCTCCCCTTGGAGAACACTATTCGCCCTCCTAGCCGCCAAGCCTGACAACTCAGCCACATAAGAACTTACTCATTATTAGGCGTCTATCAATATCATAAGACAGCTGTCATGCTTTTCTTTCGCTGTCTCACATGCCATCTAGTACAACACCAAATCATCCACATTCAAGTTGTTCTCATTACAGACACAACACTGACTCTCTTCTCATTTCTATCCCAGAAATCCAGATTTTGCACCTCAAGCAGACCATCGCAACCCTGAATACAATACTCTCCGCCATCTCCTCACATTGTTGGGGCTGAAGTTCCACGCCCCGATCAACACCACATTCCCTTCAGATGAACTTTCCATAACCGCAGCCTCCCTGACATCAGCCAGCTCGCAGCACTCCATCTGCTTCTCAGCCATTAGAGTATATTCAGTCACAGTTAATATCTTCACAGCTTGACCGAACCTCACTTTCTGCCTCAACAACCATCAATACTCAGACACCATTTTCTCCACACTCAGTCTTTGCTCCTGACCTTTCGAATTTCTCTGCTGTTTGGAATTCCCATCTTTTCAGTCTTACCCAACACCTCCATGATTGAGCATCTTGCTGTCAAGTGGAAAATTTGCCTGCATACCACTAACCCCTCCAAGGTTTTTATTTGCTTACTTAAGTCAAGTCAAGTCAAGTCAATTTTATTTATATAGCGCTTTTTACAACGATGTTGTCTCAAAGCAGCTTTACAGAGTTTTGAAAACAGTTATAACATATATCCCCCAGTGAGCAAGCCAGAGGCAACAGTGGCAAGGAAAAACTCCCTCAACTGGAGGAAGAAACCTTGGGAGGAACCAGACTCACAAGGGGAGACCCATCCTCCTCTGGTCAAACAGTATTTACAGTTTGAACTAAATACCAAAGAAAGGAGTCTCTGTTTGAAATCTGGATAGCAAAGCTTTAGAAGCTGCACAGATAGAGGCAGTGTATGACTGAGGCAGTCTCTGGCTGAGGCAGTCTATGACTGAGTCTTTATGTAAAGTGGGCGTGAGCTGAAACAGTCCCATCCTATCTCAGTGCTGGTGCATCTGGATGGCACAGTGATGTAACTGAGGGTGTAGCAGTAAATGGACAGGTGAGCTGGCTGGTGATGGTGGGGTGATGGCCCGATGATCAGTCCTTCAACAGCCTTCAACAGACAGGAGGACAGTCATTTCCTCAGGAGAGTAAAGAGAAAGAGTTAGGGCTCAGGAGTAAGACTGTAGAGAATATGAATTTTCAGAATTTTAGAGTGTGGTTGGCGACTCCGGCAGATCTAACTATAACAGCCTAAACTAAAAGGAGAGAACCAGAAGGTAACATGGACATGAGAGTTCCCTGAGACACTGGGGTCCCCCCACTCCACCATCAACAAACCTGTGTAATCGCGTGAAGTGGTGGAACAACAGCACCAACATCTCAGTTTACCATCAACCTCTGTGTCCAAGAACCCCCAGATTTCCTGCCTTTATCTAAAAGAGAAGATTAATAACCAAAAGCTACACTAAACAAGTATGTTTTCAGTCTAGACTTAAATATTGACTGGGAGATTATTCCACAATTTTGGGGCTTTGTAGGAAAAAGCTCTTCCCCCATTGTAGTCTTCTGAATTTTAGGAACTATTAGAAAACCAGCATCCTGTGATCTGAGTGAACGTGGCGGTTCATAATAGGAGATTAGATCTTGCAGGTACTCCGGTGTGAGACCGTGCAGGGCTTTATACGTCAGTAATAGAATTTTATAGTCGATACGGAATTTAACAGGAAGCCAGTGATTGATGTGATCAAATTTCCTGGTTTTAGTTAGTACTCTAGCTGCAGCGTTCTGAACTAACTGAAGTTTATTCAGGTTCCTGCCGGAGCATCCTGACAATAATGCATTACAGTAATCTAGCCTTGAGGTTATAAAGGCATGTATCAACTTTTCAGCATCAGACACAGATAACACATTTCTTAACTTTGAAATGTTTCGTAGGTGAAGAAACGCTGTTCTTGTAATATTACCTATGTGTTGATTAAATGTCAGATCTGAGTCAATTGTTACACCAAGATTTTTGGCTACTGAACCAGGAACTACAGAGAAATCAGCAAGATTTAACATTAAATCTGAACATTTAGTCCGAGCAGCCTTTGGGCCGAGGAGGAGAACTTCCGTTTTATCTGGGTTTAAAAGAAGGAAGTTCTGTAGCATCCAAAATCAAAGTTTTACTTAATCAAATCAATCAAGTACTTAATCAAAGTTTTCTTCTCCTTCCCTTAAAGACTCATCACTACTTTTTCATCCTACTTTACAAACACTGAGGTGTTTCTCACTGCTACTCTGATAGAACTTCTTTAAATTGATTGATGCATAAAATATAGATGTAATTCGTTTTGCTATCAGGTGCCAACCAGAGGAGGATGGGTTCCTCCTTTTGAGTCTGGTTCCTCTAAATGTTTCTTCCTCTTGCTCTGAGGGAGTTTTTCTTTGCCACCATTGCCCCTGGCTTGCTCATTGGGGGCTTGGAACTGGATTTGCTGCTTTAACACCATTAGTCGTAAAAGGCATAATAATAACAAATCTTGACTTGACTAGACATTTACCTGCTTAGACTAGATTTCTTTTCCTGATTTAAGTACTCTTAACATTCAACATCAAACTAGCAAACTAAACAACTTGACTAACCACCCTTCTGCTTGGTCCACATGGCGAAATCGACATCATCTCAACCTGAGGCTTTCCCAGAACACTCGATCAACCGACTCTCTTTTCATTACAGAATGCGGACCCATCATATCACACCTCTGGTTTCACACTCATCTTCACCAAGTCTTCTCTCAGTGTTTATTCTTCACTGTATTTTTTAGGACATCCATTCCAGAATTGGCACAGCTTCTATGGCCTCCCCTCAAGGATCCTCTGATCCCATCATCTAACTCTGTGCACTAGAAGCTTGCATCTCTCTAAGTTGGGACTTTCCGGGCCTGGCTCCAAATCTCATCAACTGATGCCACCACCACCATCGCTCTCAGCCTCATCCAACACCAACACCAATTTACCCACTTATGTCAGACCTATCTGTCCACCATTCAAATACGGCTTTTCGTCAGGGACTATTGGACCACACAATCCAACTTCTTGGATATTGGTTCTCCAAAACCAACGACCTGAGGCTGGCACACAAGAAACTTGCATCTATCTAAGCTGGAGCTTTCGGGGGCTGCCTTCAAAGCCCAGCAGCCGAAGCCAAACAGAACTCCAACCCCCAGGTTTCCCCAATGAACTTGTTATGAATGTCACACAAGATTCAGACTGTGTGTGAACGTTTTAAGTTCATTTAGTTGCATCGTTGCCGTATTCTCTGTAAATCATTCGATACAGCTCTCATATACAGTCTATAGAGTCTATAGAAAGAAATTAGTCAAAGTAAATGTACAAAACATAATAGGTTGTTTAAACTGTATTTCCGTACTGTCCAGACTTGAGATTCATTTGTGCCAAAGAATGTGGTCCTCAAATTCGCTATCGGACAATGTGTTGATTTTCTGAGCGACGCACTATAATGCATAGTGTTATAAAATGATTCTATGAATCAGGAAGAATTTCAGTGGGTAAAGGGAACAAGCCTGTGCTAAACACATTTCCAATCCCTCCGACGGCACTGCATCAAGAACCGTCATTCAACATTAGCCGGTATAATCACATGTTCAAGGAATTACTTTGACAAATCTTTATCAAGCACTTCAAACTTTACTGGGGCTTCCTGCGTTTTTGTCAATTAGACTATGTAAAACAACATGCTGCACACATTACAAAGGCATGGCTGCAGAAAAAGAGGGTACAAATACAGGTCAGCCTGCAGTGCTGACCTGTCCACAGTAAAGAATACTGGAGAATGTTGAAATGAAATATCCAATATGTCAAGTCAAGTCAAGTTTATCTGTATAGCGCTTTTTACAACAATGTTGTAACTGGAGGAAGACTCACAAGGGGAGACCCATCCTCCTCTGATAGAACAGTAGTTACAGTATATTAAACTAAAGTTGAGTCTGAAGGTAAAAGCTTTAGAAACTGCACAGGTGGTACATCAGGTAGATGTTAAAGCGATGCAGTCAAGGATGGAGCAGATGGCACGAATGGAGAGGAGAACTGGTTGGTGCCAGGTGATGACGGGGCCCTGGTGGTCAGTCTTTTACAGTATTTGGGGGGACAGATGAAGAAGCATGTCAGATTGTAGCTGGTGACTCTGGCAGATCTGGTCATAAACAGGATGAACTGAAAGGAGAGAAGCTGCACAGGTGCTACATCAGGAGGAAACAGTAATGCAGTTGAGGTGTAGCAGAAAAAGGAAAGCTGGTTGGTACCAGATGATAAGGAGGCCCTGACAGTCGGACCTCCAACAGTATACGGCAGGACAGGTGGGCGGTTATTACCTCAGAGAAAAACAAAGTAAGTTCTGGCTTGGGTTAGTATAGAGGATGAGAAGCGTTTAGCGTGTAGCTAGCAGATCTGATTATAAACAGAATGAACTGAAAGGAGAGAAGCTGCACAAGTGGTACATCTGGGTGATAGAGTAATGCAGTCGAAGTGCAGCAGATGCCATAGATGAAGAGGAGAACTGGTTAGTGCAAGGTAAAGAGGAGGTACTGATGGCAGTACTGGGCAGGACAGGTGGGCAGTTATTACTTCAGAAAGAAGGAGAAAATGGAGGTATGGAAGGTAAGAAGGTATGGATTAATATAGGGGATGGAAAGCATATGTCTCACTGTACCATGGCATCTGGTGTTTGGGACAAAATATCACCTGAAACACTTAATTATTTGGTGTTCTCGGTGCCATATCATCTTGTAAGTGCTGTGTGAACTTTTTGGAATGTGTTTCCAGACTGAAATCATGGATATAGGTTCTCAGAATCAGGGACATGTCCCAACCAGTATTTTGGGAGAATACATTTGTCCCAACTAAAGTTTTGAGTATCACACAAGATTCTGCAGACTGTGTGTGAACCTGCAGGAAACACATCAGCATTTTTAGTTAATTTAGTTGTATCGTTGCCATGTTCTCTGTGAAATGATACAATACAGCCCGCATATACGTGTCTATAGAGTCGGAGTTGCTCAGGAAACCTACCTTCAATTTGACTGAAGCACCAGAAAGCAGAGAGTGCCAAATTACAAGTAGTGTCCCTACCAATGCTGTGATCAAGAAACTGTTTTGTTTTTAAACTGTATTTTCCGTACTGTCCAGACCTTTTCTGATTTTGAATTATATAAAGCTGAAATTAATTTGTACTAAAGAATGTGGTCCTCAAATTCGTTATCGGACAATGTGTTGATTTTCTAAGCGTCAATGTTAGCCTGTGGTGTTTCTGTGTTAGCCCAGTCTTTGGCGGTCTTCTGAAGAACAATATCAAATTGCACATGAGAAAGAAGTGATTCCCCTTTTCCTAAACAGCCGCCTCTTCTTTTAGCTACTCAGAGAGGTTTTTTTCTGTGAAGCCATGTTTTTCATTATTATAGTTCATAGTAAGTCATACTTTGTTCTAAACTACATTACCATCAACTTACAGGTTTTTGCATAGGTTCACACACACTAATGTAGAAGTAAAAGTCACAGTGAGGTTGCAAAATAATTTATGTTGACATAGGGATACAACTGTTTAAAATGAGAAGATGACCAGTAGATATGTTTTGGTGTGGCCAGTTTTACCTTCCTCTCTTAAAAACACAGTGAAGTAAGCATGCTCAGCAAACTTGCAACTAAGCACGTAGTTCCCACTCACCACCATATCACTATTCTAAAATTTTTTATTTCTAATAAGTAGTCCATAAAACTAACAAATATCTCAGATAAGAGTTTATTATACTATGTATATATGAGTATTTTATTTATTTTAGTCTTTTTATGTAGTTTTTCATTTTGCAGTTTTAAATCTTAACAAAACAATACAAATACAACAATCAAAATAAACACTTGGGGTCACTTCAAGTGGTCCGAAAATGGACCCCAAACCTGGTTAAAACGTCTTTGTGCACTTGACTCATAGCTGCATATCATTTCCATTGTCATTGTGTAATACGAAGCATCTCTAATAGCCAGTGTTTGAAATATGGTGGAGAAGGTGATTTCCAGTTCAATAAGATAACTTTCTTGGCCGCAACCATACCAGATCTTAATGCTTGTTGTTGAGTAGGGGAATGTTATTGAGTTGGGAATTTGGACACTTAACCTGAAAATCCACAAAATGCATCTGGAAGCATTGTTAAGCATTTCCGACACTTGCAACAAAGGACAAAACCAAAATAATTGGGCTAGAGTTTCCTCACGTGTCTTACATTTATCACAGACTAAAGACACAGAGCTAGAGATTTTATTTAACCTAACTTTAGAAAAGTGGACTCTGTAAAGCACCTCAAATTGTATCAATTTATATCTAGAATTTATTGGGCAGTGTGATATCCTGGACAGGCTCTCACTTATTTTCTACTATCAAGTTACCTTAAGTGTTTTTTTTACTAACTAATCAAATGTTATCTATTAACTTATTTTATCATTTATATGTGTAATGTAATAATAGATTATAATAAAGGTCAGCCACAACACCAGGAGTATGGCGTCACATTAATGTCAAAACCCGAGCGAGTTGAAAGATATAAAGCTGTACATGTGTAAATGTTAAACCCATGAGCACAGAAAGAGGACCAGCAAACGCAATTTTCATAAACACATGCTCAATTATTATAATTTTTTTTTAAACAATATTTTCTCATGCACAACGTGCAATATAATCGACTGCTCTGTGCGCGAGAGAAATTTTTGCGCTCGAGTTTTCAGAGGGGGTGGTTTTGACAGTTTGGGGGCAGGATATGGGCCTGGTTTCGTGACTGACTGCTCACTTCGAAACACCTCTTAAACTACAACAGACAAACAATATTTTGTAAGCGATGGTGAAACAGATCACTACATTCCCCCAATTTCCCATCTTTCTATTTCTCCCAGTAGTTTCTATCTAAATTGGTCGAAGCAACGCTGAAGCTGGTAAGGGGCCATTTATGAAGTGCAGTACTGTTCAATAGCGTACACCATTCAGAGAAATGAGGAATCCGTATGTGTTATTTGATACTTGAAGTTGAAATACACAGATTAGGTCAAAATCTACTACTTTTACAGAGCTGAACAATGCAGACATACAGACCCATTCCAGAAAATTTGAATGTCATGGAAAAGTTGATTGATTTCCATAATTCCATTCAAAAAGTTAAACTTTCATAGATTTTAGATTCAGGACCCACAATTTAAATGATTTCAAGTATTTATTTGTTTATTTTTTACATAATGTGGGCTTCCAGCTCATAAAACCCACAAAAACAGAAATTCAAAAAATTTGAATACTGTGGAGGTCAGCCCAAATTACCTTTTAGTTTTTGCAGAAAATAAAAAAGAAATTAGGATCACATCAAATCAATCAAAATATGGTACTTTCAAAATGATATGTCAAACTTGGTTGGGAATCCCTTTGCTTTAATCATTGCCTCAGTGTGATGTGGCATTGCCTGAGAGTTATGGAATCATGAAGTCATCTAAAACATTCTGGTAGACTGTTGCGGTGACCTTGGATTTAAGAAAGCAGAGTTTACCAACACCTGCACCAGACATTGCACCCCAAATCATGACTGACTGTGGAGATTTTACACTGGACCTCAAGCAGTTTGGGTTCTGTTCCTCACCCGTCTTCCACCAAACCCTTAGACCTTGATTCCCGAATGAAAGGCACACTTTACTTTCATCGGAAAAGAGGACCTTGGCTCAGTTGGCTCAGTTTCAAAAGTGGCTTGACCCAAGGAACCCTACAGTTGTAGCCTATCTTGCAGATGCGTCTCAATGTAGTGGTTTTTGAAGTTGTAACTCCTTCCTCATTCCACTCTTTCTGGATCTCTGCCAGATTCTTGAATCTTCTCTTTTTGAAAATCCCACCGTCATCTCTTTTGCTGGTGCATCTTCTCCTGCTTCATTTTGTCCTTCCACTAGATTTTCCATTGAAATGCTTGGAATCACCCAGTCTCCTTAGCTTTCAACATTTGTGGCTTACCCATCCCATGGAGGGTAGCAGTGAAGGTCTTCTGGCCTGTTGTTATGTCTGCAGTCTTCCCCATATTAAACCAAACTGAGACAACTGAACCAAACTGAAGCAATTTAATGACACCTGGGGAAATCTGTGCAGGTGCTTTGAGTTTAGTAGATGTGTCACACTTGTGTTTAAAACATTCATGCCCTGCAAAATTTGGGCTGATTTCTACACAGTATTCTAATTTTTTAAATTCCTGTTAATTGAGGCATGAAGGAGGATGGTTGGAGGAAGGGGAAGGATGATTGAAGGAAAGGGAATTGGGCTGAATGAGAGATGGGGAGGGATGGTTGAGGGTAAGGGACTAGGGTTGATTGAGGTAGGGGAAAGAATGATTGAGTAAGAGGGAGAGACAACTGAGCTTGAGGAAAGACACTGGAAGGGGCAGGAATAAGGAGAGGACCTTGTGAACACGGTTATGTTGTGACATCCTATGCTACATTGACCATGGGGGCTGACAATTCTGAAATGTAATTTCTCAGAAGCTGCAACAGCATATACAGCAATATCCATGCTTACATAGTGACATTTGTCACTACAGTGTTGCGACCTCTTCGTGTCTTCCACTATATCTTCGTGAAATTTGCCAAGTCGTCAATAAGTAGTCATAATACCATAAAACAACATAATGTAGTAGTGGAATTGTAGCAACCCTGTTAAGATAGCAGAAAGCATGTCCTGCTAAAATGCAACATTGTAAGAAAGTAGACAACCGTGTCACAACATGTGTTCGCTGGATAGGAGAGGCGAAAAAGACATGAGAAACAGGCAGTGGAGGCAAAGAAGCCAGTATAGCTGAGGCAGGGCCAGCAGCAGCAGGGGGCACAGGGGCTTTAGGAGAAGGCCTGGTAGACCAGACGTCGTCTTCTCCGGATCCAGCAGTGCACTGGTTATTTACCTCAGACAGAGGGGGGGTTGCAGGAAAATAAAGCTCAGTCTATGGGGTGGAACAGGCGAATAGGAACAAACTTTGGAGCCTGACGACAGTCCAGTCCATTATACCCTGAGGGCGAGATTTAGAGGAAGAGGGGCAAGGAGGCTCGACAGGCGCGAGGACATCGAGCACGTGGGTGGTTCAAGGACCAGCCATGTGAAGCCGGGAAAGCAGGCACGGAAGAGCCGGGGTAAGGCAAACGAGAGCTGCCACATCCAGAAGACAATTCAAACTAAACAGCTCTAGCGGGAGCAGCAGGGACGGAAATGAAGGACCTCAGACGGCAGGATGTGCTGGCAATCGGTGAAGAGCTCTTCATCTGAAGCAAAGGTACCTTGTACCAACTTAGTTTTGGGAGCTTGACCATGCCCTGATGTGTGTGTGTTAAGCTATTTCATAACTTCATTTGTAGGGAAAATGTTTTTATTGTACATGAATACTGGACTTGTAGAAGTAAGAATGAATGAAATGTTTAACTGTTTCATCAATTTTCTTACTTACATGTCCTTAACATTAGAGCCGTTCTCTTCTCCTGCCTCACTGGTTATATTAAAGCGTGTCTAACTTCACTTCAAACTGCTCTGAATGAAAATTTAAAAGTGGTATCTTCTTTAATACAGACCACCATCAAACCAGTTGACAATTACAACAATAGTTCAGCATCACAACCCAGACTAAAGGCACAGCTAGTACAGCTCTGTATTGTATAATGTTTCAAATAATATTTTTCAGTATGCTCATATTTCATAGAGCCATAGAAAACTGCATTTACATCGATCAGCCATGACATTAAAACTACCTCCTTGTATCTACACGCATTGTCCATTTTATCAGTTCTACTTACAAAATAAGAACACTGTAATTTGTAGTTCTACACCTACAGACTGTAGTCCATCTGATTCATTGCATACAGTGTTTGTCCCCTTTGACATGTTCTTCAATGATCAGGACTTCCAAGGAACCACCAAAGAGCAGGTACTGTTCTCGGCACTGCAGTGACACTGACGTGGTGTTAGTGTGTGTTGCGCTGGTATAGGTGGATCAGACACAGCAGTGCTGCTGGACTGAGAATGGTCCACCAACCAGCAACTTTCAGCCAACAATGTCCTGTGGGCAGCATCTTGTAACCACTGATGAAAAACTAGAGAATAAAAAATAAAAACTGTGCAGCAGCAGTTCTATCACATCTGACTTTACATCGACAAGGTGGTTCCACAAGGTACTTGCGTCTAATAGAGTGGACAGTGAGTGGACACAGTATTTAAACACTCCAAAAGCACTGCTGTGTATGATCCACGTGTACCAGCACAATACACACTTACACACCACCACCATGTCAATGTGTCTCTGCAGTGCTGAGAATGACCCACCACCCAAATAACATTTGCTATGTGTTATTTATAACATGGTGGATGTAATTTAATGTGGATGTAATTTTTTTTTTTTTTTATCATAACATGGGGGTTAACTGCTGCAGCTTGTACGGGTACCAGAGCCTAACTGCAGCACCATTTAAGGTGGAACAGAAAATTTGCAAAACAAGCTGGAGAATAGAAAGCTACTTGCTCCTGCATCTGTAACAAGACCCTGGACAACTTTAAACGCCCTCAGTATTGTTAGTTTGCTCTGCACATTTCACTCCTGACAATTTACACCTTGTAGACATCTATGTAGACATCAAAGAACAAATTGAAATACTGAATATATTCATTCTGAATTTCCATTTGAGTATTTAAAATCTTTCGCAACTAGGCCATTGCAACACAGGGTCAATGTGATGCAATGCTTTGTCGGTCTTATCTTTTATATCTCATTTCATTTGACGGCATGAGTCATCACACATTCAAAAACAAAAACAGCGTGAAGGTTTGGTGTATTTAAACCGGGCAGTGCCACAGATGCTTACGCTCTCTGAGCTGAAGTCCATCATGTTGCTGTCCATCCTCATCTGCGTACTGCTGGGGGCTCCAAGTGCTCAGGCTAAAGTAGTCGATACTTTTATAGAATGTAAACACCAATTTTACAAAGAAACAGAACCAGCTGGAATGACTCAGAACAGCAAGAAAATCTGTCAGTATTATGGAAATCTGTACTTGCCACGCTTTGCCTCTCTCTACTCGGAATACCACAGAATTCCTCTGTACAGCGCGTACATCTTCACCCCTGGATGCAGCAATAAAAAGGACTTCCATACAGCATTCCTCATTGAACCACAGGTAAAAAACTAAATATACTACTACTTCATCAGCCGTCTGTGCTCTGTTACTACTACCAGCCAGGTTAAAATTCAGCGCTCATTTTATCAGTCTCACTCAGAGAGTGTCACACCTGCCTTATCTGGTGCAGACTTATTATATATAGCCTTTAGTTCAGACTATTTAGACCACTCTATCACTCTGCCTGCACTTCAGGTTTGCACTAAACAACAGAACCGTGGTCAGCAGTTTTTGTGTGTGTGTTGGTCCTTAGCAAATGAGGGACATCAGCATCAGAATTTGTACAGGTGGTCAAATTTTTCTTACATTCTCAGCTCGGGCTGCTAATAATAACAGCAGACCAGCAATTAAGTAGGAGTCAAGCCACACCTTTGATTTTTTAACATGGACTGTAGAACGTAGAGTATTAAAACTGATCGGTTGCATTTAAACTGAAAAACTAATCAAATAGAAGCAGATATTAAATAAGGTTTATTATTATTGACATAGAAACATTAAGCCAAATGTGAAAGTAACAGAGTGCTTGAGCTCCAGGCAAAATTTCAGACCTATAAACAATCTAATGTGTCATTTGGCTCGTTTTTAACCGTTGCAGTGCGAAACCAACCAAATGAATCATATATATATATGCTTCTGTATATATGTATTTATATGCTTCTGTATATATACATATAAAAATGTAACATTGCGTTATTTTTGCATAAAATCACCTGTTCCACAATTATTGGCACCCCTAACAATTCCTAGAAAATAAATGTAATTGAAGCATTTCTGTCATTTCTACTTTAGTTTATAAAGTTGATCAGAGTATCTTGGAACCTTTAATTAGTAATTAATCGCTTCCTGTTGCCCTGGGGTATAAATGTGATGCGACACATGGGTGTAGACCATCATAAATCAGGCAATGGCTACAAGAACATAGCCACTCTCCTGAACCTTCCTGTATCTACAGTGGCAAACAAGCCTGTACACGGATGCAAGTATATCTTGCCACCACGCTAAGTGAGGAGGACGGTAAGAAAAGTTCTCTAAAGCTCACTGTTAGAGAATTGCATCAGAGAGTAGCATCTTGGTGTCACAAAGTCTTCATAACAACCATCAGGCACTATCTACATGCCAACAAGCTGTTTGGGAGACATGCGTGGAAAAAGCCTTTTCTCACTTACAAGCATAAACATGAACGTCTGGAGTTCACTGAACGGTACTGGGACTTCAACTGACACCGTGTGCTTTGGTCAGATACAGTCATGAAGAAACAGTCATGGCTCAAGGACGCATGCTGGGGAACCATGTATCTCCAGCAGCTTAAAAAAGCCACCACTGAACTGCTCAGCTCAACTTTCCAAGCCCTCCCGTCTGGGCCACCAGAGCCGCCTCTGGCTTCTGTGAATCCGCCTTCGCCGCTGGTTGTTCCCCAGGCACCTCCGATGGTTCTCCCGGAGAAGTATGACGGATCCCCCAAGTTGTGCAAAGGGATGCAATGCTCCCTGTACATAGGTCGGTACCCCTCATCGTTCCCCCAGGAATGCAGCAAGATAGCATACGTGCTATCACTGCTAACCGGGAAGGCTCTGAGGTGGGCCACCATGCTGTGGGGTAGCCACTCATTGGATCTCCAATCATACTCGTTGTTCGAGAGAAAGTTCTGGGATGTCTTTAACCATGCTGCCACAGGGATGAATTCAAGGGATTAACTCCTCCAACTGCGCCAAGGTAGGAGCACAGCACTCGATTACTCACTGTCTTTTCGTAACCTTCGCTGCAGAGAGCGGATGGAATGAGCTAGCGCTGCGGACGGTGTTCCGTAAAGGGCTGTCCGAGGTGGTAAAATCCGAGATGGCCTGCCGAGATGAGGGACTGGACCTGGAAGGACTTATAAAACACGCTATCACACTTGACAATCTCCTCCAGACCCGTAAATGTGCAGGAAGGCTGCCGCGGCTCCGCTGCTACCTGTTAGCACTCCGGCTAACTCAGAGGCCATGCGTGTCTGGGAAAGTCGCTGTGTGTACTGCGGAACTCTGGGTCACTCCAGGGAGAGTTGTCAACATCTCAAAAAAGGTTCCGGTCTTCGGGTAAGTAGTAGTGGTTGATTCAGGAGCGGCTGGGAACTTTATTGATAAGACATTTGCTAATAAACACCAGATCCCAGCCCAGCTCCTGAAGGTTCCGCTCCGCATCAGAGGCGCTGATGGGAGACCTTTGGGCGCTGGCCTGGTGACTCACGAGACGGGTAACGTACGGTTAACCGTCGGCTCTGGGCACACCGAGGCGGTGTCACTTTTCATTATAGAATCCCCGGATCATCCCCTCATATTGGGATATCCATGGTTGCCAAAACACAACCCTTACTTTTTGTGGGCTACAGGCAAGCTCACTGGTTGGAGCCCCTACTGCTGCGCCAATGGTCTCCCAGTCTCGGTGTTGTCCACGTCAATTGAGAGTCCGCATACCATCCCTCAGCAGCCAATCCCAAGCCAAGTCTAGAGCCAAACGGTTACCTCCACATAGACCATGAGATTGTGCTATCGAGCTGCTGCCTGCACCATCCCCCCTAAAAACCATGTTTACCCTCTCTCTATTCCAAAAACAAAAGCGAGGAAGCAGTATGTCCAGGAGGCTTCCTGCGGCCACGGGGTTGTTTTTCGTGGGAAAGAAAGACGGCGGTCTCCAGCCCTGCATCGACTACCGGCGGCTGAACAAGATTACCGTGAAGTATTACTACCCGCTTTGCCTTGTTCCATCTGCCTTAGAACAACTGAGCCAGGCCTCTGTCTTTACTAAGTTGGACCTCCGTAGTGCCTATAATCCTGGCGTGAAGTGCATGCTGCAGCAGGTAGCCAACCGCTTCTGGTGGCCCGTGGAAAAAAGTCTTGGCAGACTTCGTCGGTGCTTGCGCAGAGTGCGCTCAAAGCCAGAGCCCCTGCCAGAAACCGGTAGGACTACTAGAGCCATTGCCAGTTCCTCATAGGCCCTGGTTTCAGCTGTCTATAGATTTTCTTACAGATCTGCCGGAGTCAGAGGGTAACACAGTCGTCATGGTGGTAGTGGACCGATTCTCCGAGGGGTGTCGCCTCATGTCCCTTTGGAAGCTTCCCACTGCCCAAGAAACCACCGATACCCTGTACAGGGAATTATTCCGTTTCTATGACCTCCCTGAGGATGGCGTTCAGTTCACC
The DNA here is from genome assembly GCA_021613375.1 of Megaleporinus macrocephalus. Taxonomy (NCBI): domain Eukaryota; kingdom Metazoa; phylum Chordata; class Actinopteri; order Characiformes; family Anostomidae; genus Megaleporinus; species Megaleporinus macrocephalus. The sequence continues at coordinate 34,844,382 of CM038715.1, forward strand.
TCGTGGATTTGGCGGGCTTTTTGTGACCTGCTCAGGATCATGCCCAATCTAATGGGCAGGTCGAGAGGCTCAACCAGGAGATTGGCAGGTTCCTAAGGTCCTACTGTGCCAACTCCCAGCACAACTGGCGCCGATACCTCCCCTGGGCAGAGTATGCTCAAAATTCCCTGATCCACACCTCGACCAAACTCACTCCTTTTCAGTGTGTCCTAGGGTACCTCCGGACACAGACATACCTACACACACCCCTCTCACCATGGCAACACATCACTCGCACCTGTTCCCCATCAGTGCTAGCGGCTCGTTAGCACTTCCTTTATAGCCAAACCACGCGTTCAACCCAGTGCGTGGCATTGTTTCTCTGCTCTGAGATACTGTGGGGTTTTAGCACCTACTTGTCTGTGGTTTCTGGGCCTTTGCTTTAAAGGGTCTCTCCATTGGTCCAACCAGACTTGGCTTCTCCACAGCAGGGTCCCATCACACTCCCTGGAGCCCAAGAGGATCTGCTGTCCCTCTGACCTGCCCGGCCCTCACCTCTATCCGGCTGAGCCTTCCCACAGGCATCCCTGTGGAGTGAGGTTGGTGAGCCCACAGACCTCCGGAATCGGTCCCCGAAGCGAGTTTGTTCCCCGACGCTGCCGGTCTGAATAATGACTGTTTTTAGTTAGTGCTATCACTGGAATATCACCCTCGGTGAGGGTGCTCTCTCAGTTTGAGGCAGCCACCAGAGGAGCTCTGCGACCATGGCGAGGAGTTTGTTAATCATTGTTTGAACTATCCACACAGGGCTGGTTCCTCTCTCTCCTATCTGCAGGACGCGAGGTACTGCTCTGGTTCCCCATGCACAGCCTAGAGACCCTGTGGTGATCCAGCGAGGCATCGAGTCTACATCCACAGTCCTGTATTCCAACCTGCCAGCACCCAGGACTGCATCTCTGCTCCAAGCCACTGCTCTCAAATACTCCTGGACTCCTCACGCTAGCAAGCCTCTGGACTGTTTTATTTATTATTATTGACTTCTCTGATTGAATAAGCCTTGCAAATGGATCATGTAACATCTCTTGAGTCTGAATCCTTACAATAGCTTAACGAAGAGTGCCAATAATTGTGGAGTGCACTATGCAATGTATGTGTCGATGTTTAAGAGATTTCATTATGTTTATTTGCATCACTTCCAATATGTTTTACTTGAACACAGTAACTGTGTTAATAAATGTCAGTTTTTTGTTTTGATAGTAAAATTGGATTCTCTGGAGGAAATCACATCTCTTACTAGAAAATCTTTTTCTATAACAATGAGGTTGTGGAATGTTTAATAAGTGTCACCCTCCACACTGGGAACAGAAAATGGATAAAACTGATTATCTGATGTCTTATGTTTGTGTTACAGCTTTCTGGATATGCTGAAATGAGAATGAGACCTGAGCATGAATATAATGTGGATGAAATAAAATAAAAAAATCAGTCCAGCAACAAGTACTACAATTACACAGGATATGACCGTGGCCACCTAAACCCTAATAGTTTCCAGTGTGGGAACAGCCGTGATGCAACGTTTACTCTGACCAATGCTGCAGCAATGGATGCATGTTTTAACCGTGTCCAGTGGTATCAGTGGGAAAAGGAAGTGAAAGAGATGTTGACAATTTTACTTAAACAGAATCCTGCTGCCACTGCTTTCCTGGTCACAGGTACTGTACCCCAAGATAAATACCGAATCCCTCGGAGGGAGGATGGAGAGAGTGATGAAGCACCCGACTATGAGAAAGTGACTGTTCCCTCTCACGTTTGGACAGCTCTCTGTTTTGCACATCTCACTGATGAGGAGATGTCATTTTCTCTCGCCTACATGGGAAAGAACCAGCCCGAGAGTTTAATCAAGGTGATGTATGTTCCAGAGTTGAATGATATGCTAAAAAAGTTCTATAAAAGCACTGTTCCAATTTCCATTTTTGTAGATGATTGTTTTTCCACTAAAAAGAAATCTCAGGAGATGATACACAGCCTGTATGAAAAACTGCAACTACCGTTTAGCAAGAGGCTCCAGATGGCCCCTGATATACTAAACACATCTGAAACAGCTGTGAGGTTCAGCACTGACTCTCAGCGGCCTGGTCCTTCTTCAAAGAGAGCTAAGGTGTCCCAGATGACCATAACTGAATCCTTCAACAATATTTCAGTTTTTTTTCAGCAGGCAGAGAAAATGAAGTATGTGGCGGAAACCGCTTGCCTTCTGACCGCAGTCAAACAGGTAAGCAACGGACGAGAGAGGAACGATGATGCACGTACCATTATTGAAGATTCTGTTGAATGTCAGATGGTCCCTGAGAAATCGATGGTTGAAGGAGGGTCCGGGAAATACTGCACTTCACCCTGTCTTTACCATAAAAACAGTAACAGTTACTGGTGTTACTTTGGGCGGAAGGAGTTCCGGTGCTCGCCCTTGTACTCAGCCATCACGGTTAACGGGGAAAAATGCATGGCCAGTCACCCGTGTGGCACATACGGCTACAACTTCTACTGGTGTTACAAAAATTCTGGTTCATGGGACTTCTGCAGTCCACCGCTGTGGAACAGCAAAGCTGAAAGTGGACACTACTGCCGTGCTAACCACGCCTGTGCCAAATACGGTGAAAGTTACAACTGGTGCTACACCAATTACAGTAACACCAAACATAAATGCTGCACTCAGGATGACTGCTACTCTGCTGTTAATGGCAAAACCTGCAGGTCCGACCACCCCTGTGGATTCCATGAGCAGGCTTACATGTGGTGCTACACCACTGGTGGCAGCTGGGATTACTGTTGCAAGAACTGTAACAAGAACTAAAGTGGTCAACTGCTGTTCATGCATACACGCTTATCGCTAAAATAAACTAGGAGTGTCACTGTCAGTTACATCAGCAATCAGTGAATCTAATGATTATTTTATTGACTAATTAAGCAATCATAGTTTAAAGGTTAAAAGATTTTTTAAAACGTACATCAGTTTAATTACATTTTTGTAACAGCAGTTATTTACACAGAGCATTTATTTTAGATTAGTACCTGCTAAATTTTTTGGCTGTTGTCAAATGTGCTTACGCAAATAAAAGTTGCTTCAAATTTCTTCATGCTGATCAATATATTGTGGTGACCACCTCTATCCTGTCCTGTTTCTGCTTCTGTCTCAATGTCTGTTCCTGGTTTTGTGTTGGTCCCCGTCACTGTGTTTGTACTTGTCACTGTCTTTGTTCCCATCCTCGTTCCTTTAGGTTTTTCTGTACCTGTTCCTGCCAGTCTGTCTGTCCCCGTCCCCTGTCCAGACCTGTCTCATGTCCAGTCCCCTGTTTCGTTAAAAGGTTAACAGAAATCGTTAAAACCCTCAATATCCCTGCTAATTACGCTATGCTAAAACACTGCCGAACGGGGCTACAGTGTTTACAAATAGCCTACCAGCAAACCGTACATTTTAGCTGAATATGCTAACTTCAGACATATGAATGGGAAATAATCTCAATCTCATTAGGGATAAGAAACACTTGAATACAGTAAATATTATCGCTAACTCTGTGGGATTAAGGTTGACGTACAAAGGCCCCCCTATGTAACATAACACGGGCTAAACAAAAGGGTGTAGCCAAGACAGTGACCAGACCCACTGAGCCCCTTCGCAAAATACTACAAACAGACAACCCCAAAGAAAAGAACACTTACTGGATGGGCCATAATTCCCAACAGTGGCAATCATATTTCGTTGTTAACCTGCATATACAGGTAATAACACAGCCACCTACCAGTTAATTCAGCTACACACACACTCCTCCGCTTCCCACCAGGTAGGCTGCTCCCGGCAGAACAGGTGCCCTAAAAACAATGAAAAATACTCCTACAACGTATTCTGAAGACTCCAGACTTTCACTGCCTGCCTACTACTGAAAAGTATCAAACACAAAATTACCAGACTCAGTTCTTCCAGCAGTGAAACATGCCAAACAATTTGCTGACCTATTGGTTTGTGGTTATTCTCCAAATTTGTGGCGGCCCAAATGTTCCAGTGTGTCAAGCTGGCTCGAGGAACATCAAACCGGATAAACAGATGAACATAACGGGTTGTAAGGCTTCAGAAAAGCTTCAGCCCCGAGGTATTGCCTGAGCCAGTTTATATAGTCCATAGGCCAGCTGACCGTAATCAAAACTCCGGTGAGGCGGATCTAGGATAGTCAGCTGACTGAGGCTCCGCCGTCATGTGACTTGGAGATGCCGGCCGGGGGTTGTGGTCCCGAGACGCGTTCGTAGCAACGTAGCCGGGCGTGACAGTGACAGGTGTGTGCACTCAGCATTCCGGAGACGCTGACAGAGAGAATGGTGTATGATTGGTGCGTTGTGAACATGAGTGTGACATCATCAGTGAGAGCATGCTGGGAATTTGAGTCTGGAAGCACAGAGGTTTTGGGAGAGACCGTAGGCATGACAGCCATTTTCACTCAGCAGGTCAAAGGGTATTGGTAGGTCTCTACCTAAGACTAAATAATAAGCCAACTTTTCCACCACTTCCACTATTAAACTAGAAATCTGCCCATTTATTTCTATTTTGGCCCCATACCAAGTCTGTCATTCAGTCTCACCCCCTGTTTCGCCCCAAGTCCAGTCCCCCAGAGTACAGACAGTCATTTTTGGGCACAAATAAGAGTCTGTTAGAGCAATTGTTCCCAGCTGGACACTCTCTACTCCTATGTCCCAGTTTCCCACAACTAAAGCATTTTGGCGCATTAGCCTTGTACTGCTCACTGCTGCTTTTGCTATTAATATAAGGTTTAACCTTAGTTTTTAACCAATGACTCTCAGTTGACTTAGAGGCATCAAGACTCCTCCCATATCCCCCAACAGACCTACCTGGCTTCTCCGCTGGCTGAGGTGGGAGATGAGACCCCTCAGATTGCTGTGCTGTAATATTAGCTTTGGCCAGCTCAACAGCTCTGGAGGTTGACTCGTGCTGCGTTCCAAGGTCCAGCTCGGGCTCAACACATTCAGGACCTGCTCATGGATAACGTTCTTTTGCTTTGTCTTCTTATCAGGTCTTGTCCATTTTACACAAAGACTTTTCGGTTCTCTGGGGGTCTCATCAGGCTTAACATTTGCTGCTCTGAATCTCTGTCTGTATACTTTCTGAGCACTGCTTCTTTCACCGTCTCCTATGTAATCGGCGTCCATGGCTACACAAGCCTTCCTTGCCTTGCCGATAGCCCAGTCTTCAGGTAGCCAGTCTGCAATCCTCTCAAACGTTGCCAGGTGCTCAATATCGTCACTTTCCTTCGGCTTCGCTATGGAGTCAAAAAAGGGTCTTTTACATGAACTCAGTCTGAAGGTGTAGAAGTAACAATGGTACAGTAAATAGTAAATGATAACAGCAGAATAGTATTATATCCACTGGGATATATTCTATATTCTGCCTGTCTGGTTCCCAAGTGTTTACAAGGCCATATGACATCACTAATTACTCGTAGTGGTAACAAACCCAGTCATCCACTCATCACCTTTACGAATCCTGATCAGATTATAGGCACTATAAAGGTGCAACTTATGAAGACAGAGGCCTGGCGCAGCTGTTCTAGAGCAGATAGAACAAGGGGAAGCAGGTAAGAATACTTGACTGAATCTTGTTCAGCCCCTGGTAGTTGATGCAGGGCCGGAGACCACCATCTTTCTTCCCCATATAGAACCCCGTGGCCGCAGGAGACGTGGAGGGGTGTATGTAACCCCGCTCCAAAGATTTCTGGACATACTGTTTCATTGCTTTTGTCTCTTGAATGGAAAGAGGGTAGACACGTTTTTTAGAATTGTGCCAGGCAGCAGCTTGATAACACAATCTTATGGTCTATGTGGAGGTAACCGTTCAGCTCTGAACTTAGAACGCTCTAAAAGTCCAGATACTTCCTCGGAATAGGCTGACAAGGGGCAGTTTCTGGATTCTCTAGGGAGGTGGACAAGACCAGGACAGCAAAACAATGTGAATGTCAATAGGGGCTCCAAGTTGTGAGCTCTCCTTTTGCCCAAGAGAATTGAGAGTTGTGTTTTGCCAACCACGGGTACCCAAAAATGAGGGGGTGATCTGGTTTTATATTGCAAAAAAGGAAATGGTCTCTGTGTGTACAGAGCCAATGGTGAAACCTTAAGTCATCCATCTCTTTTGTCACCAGGCCAGCGCCCAAAGGTCTCCCATCAGCACCTCTGAAGTGCAGCGGGACATTCAGGAGCTGGACTGGAATGTGATTGTTTTCAACCAAAGATTTATTAATAAAGTTCCCAGCCGCTCTTGAATCAACTAGCACCGCTGCTGCACCCGAGGCGCCAGTCCAACCAGGACAGCGGGAAACGTCATTTTCTCACAGGTCTTCGGGTAGAATGAAGTACTACTCACCCAAAGTCCGGAACCTTTTTTAAGGTGATGGCAAGCCTCCCTGGAGTGCCCCTGAGCCCCACAGTAAACACACCGACCTTCCTGGATACGCTGTTGTTTTGCTTTCGGTGTAAGCCACCTCCATGGCTTCCGTGTTAGTGGGGGTGGTAACAGGTAGTGGCAGCGCCGGGGCAACCTTCCCCGCACGTTTATAGGTCCGGAGAAGATCGTTGAGCGTGATAGCGAACTTGATGAGTCCCTCCAGGTTTTGTCCTTCGAAACATCGTCCGCAATGCTGGCTCCTTCCACCTGCTCTCTGCAGTCAGGGTATGGAAACTTAGGGAATACTCAGGCAGAGCTCCTACCTTGGCGCAGTTGGAGGAGCTCTTTCCCTGGATCCATCTCCGTGGCAGTGTGATTGAAGACCTCCCAGAACATTCTCTCGAACAGTGAGTGCAATTGGATCTCTGGCCACTCGCTCCCCCATAGCGCAGTAGCCCACCTCACCGCTTTCCCCGATAGCAGTGATGGCACGAATGCTACCTTGTTGCATTCTTGGGGAAAGGATGAAGGGAATCAGCCAATGGACAGGGTGCATTGCATCAGAAACCCCTGGCATAACTCGGAAGATCCGTCATACTTGTCTGGGAGGGCCATCGGAGGTGCCTGGGGAACAACTTGTGGATAGGCGAAGGCGGAGCTGACCAAAGGGCTTGGAGAGAGCTGAGTAGTTCTGTCGTAGCTTGGTTGAGCAGCTGGAGGTACTGCTCGTGGTTCCCCAGCATGCGACCTTGAGCCATCACAGCTTCTCGGACAGCATTAAAGCATGCTGTCTGTAAGGAATCATACTCGAGGGGGTGCATACGATCACTGTGCAAGGCTTTACTTACTCAAAATAGGAACAAAAACAACAAAAAAAAAGAAGTCCACGGCTCGCTTAAGCAAATTATTCCAGTGAAGCAGGAGACAGGAAGCCCAGTCCATGGAGCAGGCAGGGTAGATGGAAGGGCCGCTGATGTAAGCCACGTACCTTGTAGGCTCCCTTCCGGATCTCCGGGCTGTACGCTGAGGAACAGGGCAGCACTTTGTGTTCTGTGGAGAGGGAGAACAGGAACCAGCCCTGTCTAGGCAGTTGGAATAGAAAATGGTTTGTCCTAGCCGTGGTCAGGAGCTTGCCTGGAGGAAATCCCAAGGATCCAGGGAAGGGGATATTCACAGTTCTGTGTGCTGAGTAAAAATAGTCATTAAAGGGACCGGCCAGGGCCGGGGAGGAAACTTGCTACGGAGAAGGAGTTAGGAAGTCTGCTGGTCTCACCAACCTCACTCCACGGTATGCCAGGTGAAAGGCTCAGCCAGTTGGAGGTGAGCACTCGAGCAGGTTAATGAGTCTGCAGATCTCTTGAGCTCCAGGGAGCATGCCAGGATCCCTTTGTGGAGATGCCAAGGGTGGCTGGACCTGTGGAGAAACTCGTTGAGCAACAGCCTAGTGACCATGAACAGGTAAGCACTGTTTCAAACAATGGCACACACTGAGGAGTGTGTGGAGGTTATATGGGCTGTGCTAACGAGTTGCCGCCATTAACACTGATTGCTGTCAGGTGTGGGTGTTTGGTTGCTATAGAGATGCGTGTGTGAGAGGAGCGTGTCTAAGTGTGTCCAGAGCTACCTAGAGACTGCAATCTCACGAAGCGCTTGGAAGCAAGTGCTTACACATAAAGTATGAATGTAATTCGTTTTGCTATCCAATGTCAACCAGAGGAGAATGTGTTCCCCCTTTTGAGTCTGGTTCCTCTCAAGGTTTCTTCCTCTTGTTCTGAGGGAGTTTTTCTTTGCCACTGTCGCCCCTGTTGCTCACTGGGGGCTTAGACCCGGATTTGCTGGGCTAGACATTTGACTAGACATTTACCTGCTTAGACCAGACTTCTCTCTTCTTGATTCAAGCACTCCTAACATTCAACAGCAAACTAGGAAACTAAACAACTTGGCTCACCACCCTTCTCCACCTTAAGTCAAAATCACTGCTTGGTCCATATCACGAAACCTACATCACCTTTTACACTTCGCCACGTCTTCTCTCAGTGTTTATTCTCCAGTGCATTACCCACGACATTTATCCAGAATTGGTGCAGCTTCTATGGCTTCCCCTCAGGGATCCTCTAACCACATCATCTAACTCCTAGCACAAAAAGCTTGCATTTCTCTAAGTTGGCACTTTCGGGCCTGGTTCCAAATCTCATCAAATGATGACACCACCACCACCTCACCAGTCATCTTCCTCCTAGCCTTCTTTTGGCTTTTTGTCCATAGTTCAAATACGGCTTTTCGTCAGGGACTATCGGACCACACAATCCAACTTTTCGGACAGTGGTCCTCCCAGACATATCATTGTTACATTCATTCCCAAAGCAACGACCTCAGGCTGGCACACAAGAAACTTGCATCTATATAAACTGGGGCTTTTGGGGGCTGGCTTCAAAACCCAGCAGCTGAAGCCACCCAGAACTTCAGCCCCAAGTTTCTCAGAGTTCCCTCTTCTTGCTCTGCCTTAGTGGTCCGCACTTCGCAAATGAACTTGTCCCAGTCTTTGGTGGTCTTCTGAAGAACAATATCAAATTGCACATGGGAAAGAAGTGATTCCGGTTATCCTAAACAGCTGCCTCTTCTTTTAGCTACTCAGAGAGTTTTTGTTTTCCATTTTTAAAGTTCATAGTCAGTCATACTTTGATTACAAAGTCACAAGCTCTAATGTAGAAGTAAAAGTCACAGTGAGGATGCAAAATAATTGATGTTGACACTGGGAACCGTTTAAAATGATATAAGATGCACAGTAGATATGTTTTGTTGTGGCCAGTTTTACCTTCCTCATTTAAAAACAGAAAAATGTAAGCAAATCTTAGTCAGGGCATTGTACATGAATTCAGTAAAAAAGTATTACATTCATTAGGATATATTTTCTACCTGTCTGGCTCCAATCAGCGCCGCTGTGAAAAGTTCTGAATTGAAATACCACATTTTCACAAACTGCTCTGAATTAAAATTTAAAAGTAGTACAAACCGGATTCCAAAAAAGTTGATACACTACACAAATTGTGAATAAAAACTGAATGCTATGATGTGGAGGTGCCAACATCTAATATTTTATTTAGAATAGAACACAAATCACAGATCAAAAGTTTAAACTGAGAGAATGTATCATTTTAAGGGAAAAATATGTTGTTTCAAAATTTCATGGCGTCAACAAATCCCATTGTTGGGACAAGTTGGGACAAGGCCATTTTTACCACTGTGTGGCACCCCCCCTTCTTCTTACAACACTCAACAGACGTCTGGGGACAGAGGAGACCAGTTTCTCAAGTTTAGAAATAGGAATGCTCTCCCATTCATGTCTAATACAGGCCTCTAACTGTTCAATCGTCCTGGGCCTTCTTTGTAGATGGGGGAACATATGTTGTTCTAGAACCTGAACATAGTTCTCTGCATTAATGGTGCCGTTCCAGACATGCAAGCTGCCCAAGCCACAAGCACTCATGCAACCCCATACCATCAGTGATGCAGGCTTCTAAACGGAGCGTTGATAACAACTTGGGTTATCCTTGTCCTCTCTGGTCCGGATGACATGGCGTCTTAGTGTTCCATAAAGAACTTCAAATCGTGACTCATCTGACCACAGAACACAGTCTTCCATTTTGCCACACTAAATTTTTAAAAGACCCGTGGCCCATTGCAAACGTCTGAGCTTGTGGAGCTTGCTTAGAAATGGCTTCCTTTTTGCACTGTAGAGTTTCAGCTGGCAACGGCGGATGGCACGGTGGATTGTGTTCACTGACTATGCTTTCTGGAAGTATTCCTGAGCCCATTCTGTTATTTCCTTGACAGTGGCATTCCTGTTTGAGGTGCAGTGACGCTTAAGGGCCCGGAGATCACGAGCATCCAGGAGAGTTTTACGGCCTTGACCCTTACGCACAGCGATTGTTCCAGATTCTCTGAATCTTTTGATGATGTTATGCACGGTTGATGATGATAACTTAAGTCTTTGCTATTTTAGACTGGGTAACACCATTCTGGTATTGCTGCTGTATCTATCACCAATTGTGGAATTGGTGATCCTCTTAACATCTTGGCTTCAGAGAGACACTGACACTCTGAGAAGCTCTTTTTATACCCAATCATGTTGTCAATTGACCTAATTAGTGTTAATTGGTCTTCCAACTGTTCGTTATATGCTCAATTTCCTTTTTCCAGCCACTTATTGCTACTTGTCCCAACTTTTTTGGAATCCGGTTTGTATTTCCCTTTAATACAGACCACCATCCACCATTCAACAACAGTTTAACATCACAACACAGATTAAAGGCACAGCTAGTACAGTGCTGTGTTATATTGTAACAAATCATTAGACTCAGGCAGGTTATTTCGATCCATCCTCAAGTCTTTATTAGGACACAGAAAGGAAAACTGTAAAATAAGGCACAGAGCCAGCAATACCAGGATCTAGGTCCTGTCTGGACAGTTCTACAAAAGGGGTTATTCCTTTGCGTTGGATTCCAGCTGCATGGAGAGCAGTGGGGAATAGACGCCAGGAGTGAGCTCAGATGACGGGAGGTTGATGTTTAGGCGAATCGGCGAGTCCAGCGGCCCCGAGGATGCCAGGGAAGACGGTAGGCCCCCGCTGTGGAGAGATGGCGTTACTGGACAAATAGAAAGCCCGCTAGACGCTAGCTTCAGAGGTTGGCAGAGGTAAGATAAGATCTGGTGTTACAATTCAATACTATGAATAAGACGATAAGGACTGTACTAATAAGCCACTGCCGTGAGCTGAGATGGATGACAGGTGTGTGTGATGATTGGTGTGTAAGCACATGCATGAGGGTGTGTGTGTGTGTGTGTCCAGGGATACCCAGTATTCTGGAGACTGAGACCTCTGCAGGTGCTGGGAGGAAGTGCTTACATCTATAATGTTTCAAAGAATACATTTTTAAGTACCATAGAGTGGAAGTATTTATATGGGTGCAATTGAATAAGGAAAGTTCAGAATATAGAACTGATATACTGTGATCTTCAAACACTGTTGCGCCTCCTTCAAATACAAATCCTGAGGAGTTAGTTTGCTCTGCACATTTTACTCCTGACAGTTTACACCTTGTAAACATCTATGTAGACATCAGAGAACACATTTTAATATTGAATATATTCATCCTTAATTCCATTTTAGTATTTGAAATCTTTCACAACTAGGCCATTCCCACACAGGGTCAATATGATGCAAAGATCTGTCGGTCTTATCTTTTAGCCCATTTCACTTGACGTCATCACACATTCAAAAACAAAAAAATAAAAACAGCGTGAAGGTTTGGTGCATTTAAACTGGGCAGTGCCACAGATGCTTACTTTCTCTCAACTGAAGTCCATCATGTTGCTGTCCATCCTCATCTGCATTCTGCTGGGGGCTCTAAGTGCTCAGGCTAAAGTAGTCGATACTTTTGATGAATGTAAACACCAATTTTACAAAGAAACAGAACCAGCTGGAATGGACCAGAACAGCAAGAAAATCTGTCAGTATTATGGAAATCTGTACTTGCCGCGCTTTGCCTCTCTCTACTCTGAATACCACAGAATTCCTCTGTACAGCGCGTACATCTTCACCCCTGGATGCAGCACTAAAAAGGAAATCCATAACGATTCTTCATTGAACCACAGGTAAAAATCTAAATATACTACTAGTTCATCAGCCGTCTATGCTCTGTTACTACTACCAGCCAGGTTAAAATTCAGCGCTCATTTAATCTCTCACCAAGAGAGTTTCACACCTGCCTTATCTGGTGCAGATTTAAATAGCCTCTTTAGTTCAGACCATTTTATACCACTCTGCCTGCAGTCAGGTTTGCACTAAACAACAGAACCGTGGTCAACAGTTTGTGTGTGTGTTGGTCCTTATCAAATGAGGGACATCAGCATTGATTAGCTTTTTTTATACCATTTCCACTTTTGGCAGTATAAGAAATATTTCAAATGCACTGTATATTAACATAAACAGGAACAAATAATAACCCATTCCAAAGATTACCGTTACTTTGATTAAAATAAAATCCAGGTTTAACCTCTTAACCTGCCCTGGTCTGCCGGCGGGCCAAGAACCAGTAGTAAAGTATATTTAAGAATACATCTAATGATCTACAAGTCCAACAAAGGCAACCAAAGTACCATATAAAACTTAGAATCTCTACTTTTCAGTGATTGTGTCATGTTTTCTAGTTCCATTCAGAAAATAAATATTTCGGTCAGAAAGTACATTGTCCGGAATGTTTTTATAACAAAATATTAGGTACAACACGAATATTCTTATTTTTCATAAAGCCAAACCTCAAGATTACAATAGTGTAAGCTATTATACTCTGAAATGTATGAGTATTGAAATAAAAAAAAAATAAAGAAAAGATATTTCAAACAGGAGCGCGTAAATGGTTTCCACTATTCACAGAGACACATCAGCACGAAAACATATAACCAGCGACATACCTCAGATTGTCCCCTTCAAAACAAGACCAAACTTGTGTTTTTCTATCAATACATTCGTTGGTAATCCAAATTTTTGTGTAAGGAGTACACAGGAAAATCGACAGGTGAAAATAAAATCAATCAAATTGATTTTAAATTTATTAAAACATGTTCCACACCAAATTCTGTGGTCAATCACATATCTCCGGAAAGGGCAGGGTCTAACCTATCCAACGACATGTGAACCACGTCTGTAGACCAATCAGGTCCCAAGTTATTTTGATATGTATCCGAGAAGGTGGGCTCTACACAGAAACTTTGCTTCTGAGTGCAGGTGAGAGCGCATGCGGAGCGCAACGGTGGATATGCGGAACGCAAAAGAAAAAAAAGTTCACAGCACAACAGACAACAATCAAAATATCAAAACTGTCTTCTCAAAGGCCAAAGAAAAAGATATTTTATGGTGTTGAAGAGGTTTTGGCAGAGCTGGAACGGGAAAGTGACAGTGACAATGTGCAGGAATCGGACCGCAGCAGAAGCTATGACTCAGCTGAAGAGGATGCATTTCTCCACGGAGAGGACCCTGTTCAGGACAAGTATGTAATATTTTCTATTGAAACTCTCTCTTTCTCTGCAACTGTCTTATATACGGCTGGGGCTGAAAATATGTATTTATGTTGAAAACACAAGTTCAATCGAGTATCTAACTAGACTAACTTTCTCTTTGTTTCTAAAAGTTTTTTTATTTCATCAAGTATTTTCTGAAACTTTGCTTTTATTATTGTCATTTATATAGTATCTCTTTGTGTTTATGTTCTAACAGGATTTATTCTGGATCAGATGAAGAGTGGGAGCCAAGTGTTCAAACAAAGAAACGAAGGCAGTCCATCACTCCTCTTTCCCCAATCATGACTGGGTCAAGGTCCATCACCCCAAGAGTCAAGCCCAACCCCTACAACAGCAACTGCCTCACTTGATTTGCAGCTAGCTGGTCCTTCTACTCCCATCCTAACAGCAGCAAGACAAACTGTAGTGCCAAGTGTAGAGAGGAAAGCAAAGGGAAGATCCCATTCCACTTCGAATGTACCTGTTTTTTCACAGGTTTTGTCACAAATAAGGCAAGCTGTTCATCCATCCCAGAGGCAGGATGAAGAGGACACGTGGCATGACATCACTGATGATGAAGAACCCGGTTTCCCCAAATTCTGCCAAAGCAACCTCCAGGACCACAACTCATACCAACCACAACATATTCACCACTACAGTTGTTCCAGTTGTTTTTCAGCACATCCATTATCCAAACTCTTGTGGATAACACCAACAAGTTTGCAGAGATGTCAATAGCAGCTGTAAAGAAACTCAAATGGACACCTGTATCTGTCAGTGAGTTTTATGCTTACATTTACCTTGTAATCTACATGGGCTTGGTAAAAGCAAAGACGTTAGCAGATTACTGGTCCCAGAAACAGACTTCCGTATCCCTGCTCAGTGATGACCTGCAAGAGATTTTTTGCTATTTCAAGCAACCTGCACCTTTCTGACCCACCAGAGGATGTTGAAAACATGAAGAAAAAGGGAACTTTGGGATATGACAAGCTTTTCAAAATCAAACCTCTCTACACAGATATAATTTCAGCATGCCGCACCTTTTTGCACCCCAATAGAGTTGTCAATTGATGAACGTATAGTGGCTTCGAAAGCAAAAGGTGAACTAAAACAATATATGAAAGAAAAGCCCACCAAATGGGGCTACAAAATGTTCACTCTTGCTGACTCCAGGCAGGAGTCCCATGTTCCATGGCATCAGGAAAAGGACTTAGTTATGACTCGGTCAAAACGCTGCTTGATCATTCTCACCTTGGCAGTGGATACAAAGTGTACATGGACAATTTCTACACAAGCCCAGCACTTTTCTTCGACCTGCTGCAGCAAAATAATCTTGCATGTGGTACAATCCGTACCAATCGACAAGGTTTTCCACGAACAAAAAGAAATGATCTGCCAAAGAGAGCCACGAGGGGGTCCATCCGCTGGTACAGACAGGAAAAGCTGCTGTTTGTCAAGTGAATGGATACAAGGGAGGTGAATATGTGTTCCACAATACACAACAAATCATTCTTTTTTCATTTTATTGACATTGCCATTGTGAACAGCTTTATCCTGCACCAGGAAATGGCCAAAAAACATGCACAGGACTTTTTCACACAAAAACTCTTCAGGGAAAGATTAGTGGTTAAACTTGCTGTTGCAGGACCTTCAGGAGAGTCAGCAGAAGAGAAGCCCACTGCAGGCTCATCAGTTCGGCCAACCCAGGATGAGATGTGCATGCCTGCATTCTTTTCCACTGATGCTACAGCTGGAAGGAAAAAATGTGAGCAGTGCAAGAAGGAAGGATAGCAGGTGAAGACACCTGTATATTGCACAAAATGCAATGTGCCTTTGTGCGTTGTGCCAAAGTGCAATTGCTTCAAGAAATGGCATGATAATAACTGAATGTAGCATCACTGGTAAATGCTTATTGTTACATGTAGAAAAGTACCCGAGAGATAATCCATAGCGTATAGCATGAAAGAGAAGGAGGACGGGGAGAAGGGGGCCAATAGGTGCTGCTAGCACTGAATTTAACCCCTTAGGGTACATTTAAATTTAGGAGGGTTACAAAAACATATGATCAGAAAGAGGAAAGAAATCAGCTTTACAGTCAACAGGTCCAACACCTGAACAACAGATTAAATCCAATGTATGTCCTTTAACATGCATGGGGAAATCAATATGTTGCTGTAGCCCAAGACTGTCCAAGCAAGATATGAAATCTTTGGTAAGAGGATTATCATCATCGTCCACATGAATATTAAAATCTCGCACAAGTATTATGTTAGGTGAAACTATGGAGAGGTGTGTCAGGAAATCAGCAAGCTCCCTAATAAAATCCTTGTTATGCTTCGGGGGTCGATACGGGGCGGCAATAATAGTGGGAGTTGGTCCAGAGAGCTGGGAAACAGTAGCTTTAAAAGAGTTGTATACTTGTACAGTTACTGACGCTACCCTCCACTTCTCACAGTAGATTATCGCGAGACCTCCCCCTCGGCCAAAATCACGTGGTTTTGCCGTGTAAAGAAATCCTGGAGGAGTAGCATCATTGAGTGGAGCAAAGTCATTTGGCTGTTGCCATGTTTCAGTTAAACACATCAAGTCCAACTTACAGTCAGAAATGATATCCTGGATAAGCTGCCCCTTATTCGTAAGCGAGCGGATATTAAAAAGTTAATGGTCTTTTCATGACAAGGAGCCGCGCTATACACATTATCTGGTTAAATAGGGCGGCTCAAAACACTGTGATTAGAGCTGCAAGCGTTATTTCTTAGTGGACGGCGAACAGTAGTCCAGGTAGACTTGATAGAGCTGGACCCGGCAGAAAATCCATTGCGAGCCTCGATGCATGTATTTTCGACGGGGCAGATAGAGAATGTCCGGGTAGTCGAAAAGAGCCGATGGTGGAGGCCCATGCAAATGCAAACAGAGCCTATGGAGCTCAGCAGAGGTGTAAAACAGCCGCTATGCTGCCGTTGGAAGATGAACAAAGATCAGAGTAATCCAGGCTAGTGCAAGGCACATATAGTAAGTCCAAACAGTTCCCAACATGATAGCAGGTAATATAATAACCTTAAAAGAGGCCTAAAGCAGCAGGTTTAAAAGGAGCCGGTTAAATGGTGAGCTGGGGGGAGCAGCAGCGACAAACACGCCAGCGTCCACTCGCAACCCCAATCATATAACATATAAGAACTTATGAGATTTAGTAAGTCGCAATGTCCACTACAAAGGACATCAAAAAAAGTATGCTGTTAGGTAGTTAAACATTTGTGCATATCAATTAAAAGTGCTTTGAGAACTAGCTACAACAGTTTTATATTTAAAACAGTATATCAATTATAGGCTTTAGAAATATAATAAATGTATATTATTTGACTACGTACCTCTCTTGCTCCCATAAATGTGGTTACTGAGAGGCAGCCATTTTTAAAAAGGCAGAACTTCTGTTGTGAATGGCACACCCCACACATGATACATCACTGGAAAGACCAGAATGTCCTCTACATGGTTTTAGCAAGGTACCTTATTTAGTTTTGAAATATATTTTGGATACTCCTGTCCCCTCCAGAGGACAAAAATGAATTACCAGGTCTTACATGGATATAGAAGCATAATCTAACATTGAAAATAGTAGAAACATTTTACATAAAAATAAAAATTGACTAAGAAATTATTTTTCATAAAATCACCTTCCATGATTATTGGCACCCCTAACAATTCCAAAAAAAATAAATGTAATTGAAGCATTTCTGTCATTTCTACTGTAGTTTATAAAGTTGATCGGAGTATCTAGGAACCTTTAATTATTAATTAATCACTTCCTGTTTCCCTGTGGCATAAATGTGATGCGACACAGAGGCCTATTTCTCTTATTCACTCTTTAACATGGGGAAACACACAAGAGAACGAGAACGCACCATTTAATAAGGCAGATATGTGTCGACTTTCATAAGTCAGGCAATGGCTACAAGAACATAGCCACTCGCCTAAACCTGCCCATATCTACAGTGGCATACAGACCTGCATGAGGACGCGAGTTTATCTTGCCACCATGCACAGTGAGAAGGACAGTAAGAGAAGTTCTCCAAAGCTCATTGTTAGAAAACTGCATCAGAGAGTAGCATCTTGGGGTCACAAAGTCTCCATAACAACCATCAGGCACTGATGGCATCTACACGCCAACAAGCTGTTTGGGACACATGCACTGAAAAAGGCTTTTCTCACTTACAAGCGTACAAACTACTTACAAACTAAACGTGTGGCCAAATCTACACAATACTAGTTCACCAGACAAAATCAAGCTCCTCTCATGGCCATCTCAGTCCCCAGATCTCAATCCAGTTGAAAACTTGTGGGGTGAGCTGAAGAGGAGAGTGCATAGGAGAGGACCCAGGACACTGAGCAATTTAGATAAACTGTGCAAAGAGGAATGGTCAAGCATCCCTCTCTCTGTATTCTCCCATCTTGTGAAACGTTATAAGAGAAGATTAAGTGCTGTCTTGTTGGCAAAAGGGGGTTGTACAAAGTATTAACATCAGGGGTGCCAATAATTGTGGCACAGATGAGTTCATGTAAAAGAATTACACTGTAAATACCTGTACAATATGACAGTGCTTAGATTTTTAAATTACATATTTCAGAGTTTTTAGTAACCAGATGCTTTTTTTAAATTACAGATTAAGTAAATACCCAATGTGTACTGTAGAATTTCACCTCTAAACACACCAGTAATGTTACTTGAGCAGTGGAAAATATATAGCACACTCATAAAATAGTTGAGAACACATACAAAGAATAAACCTCTGGTACTATTTAACTCAAGTGGGCCCACATTCTTACACACTCAAAAGCCTAAACTTAGTAAATAAAAGAAAAACTTTGCAGGCCTGAGTCGGAGCAGGGGAACGCTGAGACCCAAAACGGCAGTCGCTTCACCCTAAAAGAGCAAAAGAAATATTAAATCAGTACCTTGGTTTTACTTGAGACAAACGTCGGAACCTGTCCAGGCAGCAATAGGAGGGCTGAGCACGTTGTCATTCGAGGCGGACCCACCCCCCAACCCCCCAGACTTTAAGCTGCGTGTATTTTATTAACACAACAAGAACACAAACTACATATGTAATATCTGTATTTTAAACTATTTACACTGTGAATATCATTTTTTATCTTGGACTTTACCAAATGAATTAGACTTATTTGTAACAAAGAGTCATCATTTTAACCGGGGCTACATATATTAGAAGCTTAAGAACATAGCTTAAAGAGGGGTGCCAATAATTGTGGAGGGCACGATATAATAAGTTTGTGTCAATGTTTAAGATATTGCATTTTACGTTTATTTGCACCAAAAATGTTTTAATTGAACTGTGTTAATAAATGTTGTCAGTTTTTTTGTTTTGATAGTGAAATTAGATTCTCTGATGGGAATCGCATCTCTTATTAGGAGGGAAATTAGATTTTTTGAAAAATCTATTTCTACAACAATGAGGTTGTGGAATGTTTAATAAGCATGAATATGCTGTTGATGATATAAAAAAAAATCAGTCCATCAACGAGTACTACAGTTTCACAGGATATGACCGTGGCCACCTAAACCCTAATAGTTTCCAGTGTGGGGACAGCCGTGATGCAACGTTTACTCTGACCAATGCAGCACCAATGGATGCATGTTTTAACCGTGTCCAGTGGTATCAGTGGGAAAAGGAAGTGAAAGAGATGTTGACAATTTTACTTAAACAGAATCCTGCTGCCACTGCTTTCCTGGTCACAGGTACTGTACCCCAAGATAATTACCGAATCCCTCGGAGGGAGGATGGAGAGAGTGATGAAGAGCGCATGTATGAGAAAGTGACTGTTCCCCCTCACATTTGGACAGCTCTGTTTTTCAGTTCCCAATAATGAGAAGTCATTTTCTCTTGCCTACATGGGACAGAACCAGCCCCAGAGTTTAATCAATGTGATGTTTGTTCCAGAGTTGAATGATATGCTACAAACGCTCTATCACAGTGCTGTTCCAATTTCCATATTTGTAGACGATTGTTTTTCCGCAAAAAAGAAATCTCAGGAGATGTATAGAGAAACTCTCTCTCTTACTACTCTCTCTCTCTTACGTACTCTCTCTCTTTTCTTGCGGCCAAAGGAGAAGAAAAAAAATATTAATTTGCACAATAAGCACACACCACAGCAGTTGTATTTACTTTTGAAGGCATTATTATTGAGAATTTTGTGATTCTATGTATCTGTAAAGTGTTACGTATATTGTATTCAACTCAAACATTCACCACAAGTGTATGAATGGCCATTCATAAAAAGAAAATAAATAAAATAAATAGCTGCAGCTTCAGTCTCGTTGGTTTGAAATGTACATGACAACTTAAATTTTCCTAATTCCTAATATGAAGAATAATATAATTCAGACACACTTAGTGGGCTTTTCTGAATTAAACAGCAAATATAATATTCGCTATTGCTGTGAGTTTACGAACAGCCGAACTATCCCTCTAAACTGCAATACTGCACCACGAGTCTGACCTTGAACTTTACACATGAAGCACCTGCTTTACTGCAGCAACCACCTAGAACAGCAGCTGCCTTACCTTCAGCAATATAGCTGGTTGCAAAAACTGTAACGCTACTGGACAAGCAGCAATTGATAAAGCTGCAAATAAGGCTATGGACCAGTATATCCAGGTTCGCGAGGAGGTGAAGTGTATAACAGCATGCTGTGGTAAAGTTTCAAAAGTAGTGGACACAAAGCAAAGAAAATAACATTTAAATTAAAATATATCATTTTTCCCACTTTTGTACACTAGTTTAAGTTGGCGTTTGAAAGTACTTAGTTCGGTTAAACTAATATTTGGTTAGGATTTATTCTCTTTCTTTCCCTGCTTAATTTAGTTTAATAATACCTTTTAGGTTTAAATAGAATTTTCTTTCCAAATATAGTTGAACAACAAGTATTAAAAATAACAAAAAATAACAAACAAAAATAGTGCTTGAGCTTGTAAGTGAAAGGAAGGTAAGAGTCTTTCGGATAGTGTTCTGCTATCTCACCAACATGTAGTGAAGGGGATTCTCAATAAACAGTTCAACTCTTGGGTGGCTCGCCATCTAATTTCCAGTGGACCCACCAGGCAACGTCTCCCCGGATCTTGATGGTCTCCAACAAAAAACCTGACCTGTTTAAACCAAACAGGTATGGTAGCAACATCTCTATATATAGGCCTAAGTGGCTATAGCACCTTTTAACTACATGCAAACACTTTAGTACAAAAATAATGTACATAAACATAAGCAATAACCAGTACGCTTTTCCTTTTTCCCCAGGTTCAAAATATCAACAGGTAAGTATTAACATATTTGTACACATCTCCATATAACAATCTCTTTTTATCAGGTTGTACATTGAAATGTATTTATATGTACTGTCAATGTTTATACACCATGTATGTAAGTAAAATGAAAGCTCTCTTCTTAATTTCAGTAATTATTCGGACTGTTTACAAGCACACTTTCATGAAAAACAAGGGGAAAATGTACCTCTGGAATGAACTGGAATCACTGCTGAGCTGTCTCAAACCAGCTTTAGCCAGCAACGGCTAAGAGTAAATAAAACACATTTTACTCTACAAACCACACATTGACGCTTAGAACTCGATTAAAACCAAACTATTTCAACTGAAAAGATAAGTTCACTCATTTAAGGCACAAGTTCTCTTATTTGAGGCATTTGCTAACTTATAGTCTCATTTTAACTTCTGTAAATGCGCAAGAACACATAGTGAGATGCTAGGCTAGTTCGCTAGCATACACAGAAAAACTGGCGGTTTGCTCACCATTTATTGCCTTCGCACAACGAATTCTCTGCAGTTTCACCTGGGTTATGGAGATTTAAAGTCCCCAAGCCTTTCCTGATGGATGTATGAGTTTTATTAACAATTTTTTCTTGGTCAACAGTTGCACTTTCGCTGTAGCTACCGCTCTTCTCCGTCTCAGAACGAGGGGGGGAATAATATAATTCAGACACACTTAGTGGGCTATTCTGAATTAAACAGCGAATATAATATTCGCTATGGCTGTGAGTTTACGAGCAGCTGAACTATCCCTCTAAACTGCAATACTGCACCACGAGCCTGACCTACGGAGGGCGCATCAGTCCACTTTTAGCAATTACATGACAGTCAGAGGACAAAAAAGTGTCTGAAAAATGCATTAAAGTCCCGAACATTTTACATTAAAACAAAAAAAGAGAGAAAAAGTACAAATAAATAAATAAATAAATACATAATAATAACTATTGTAAGGGTGGATTACACTGGGTCAGTTGGTTGAACGTATGTGTTGGTGGTTTCAGTGCCTTTTTAGTAAGATTTAAGACTATATTAAAGTAACTTAAATGCATTGATACACAGGGAATTCTGCCAGAAAATGTGTGTCTCTCCCTCACTCCTTGGATTCACCTCGCTGCTAGCTGATAGCCAATAGCCTAAACTCAGAACATTGTGTGTAGAAGCTGTGGTTTACATGGATGTGAGTAGTATTGGCCGCAAGGTATGCACTTGGAACTATGTAACACTTCATGTTTTTGCATTTTGTTATCATATAATGGAGAGTAATGGCAGATGCCTCTCCTGTAGGTGTGTATGGTTGGCGTATGCACGCTAACTCAGGAAAATAAGTGAAATACCTGCCTTACAACGCCGTCTCCCCAAACCAACCTGTTATCAGGCACGCCAACCATACAGGTTAGGGTTGGTTTTAAATAAAGATTGTGATTTTTAGATTCCGGGCATGAAACTTGGGTGGTAACTACCCCAGACATTGGTAGCATTGCATCCAAGCAAGTTGTACTGGTAATTCCAGCCTGAAGGTACGTCTGCTCGTTAGCTGCGGGGCTAAGGGCTTCCTTATTACATTTTAGCATCATTTACTTTTATTGTAATTAAAGTGTTTTTTTTAAATAGGTTGTCTGGAGTATCACCATTGGGGTGCCAAGCAGAGCTTTCCCTGAAGCCTGCTGCTGTTTTGCCTGCGTTGATATTGTGTATTGATATTAAGTATTGTGTATTTTCCTTTGGTATTTGTCTATGATATGTTGCATTATCCCCTCTATGTCAATTTTGGGTTGAATTGTGTTTAGGAGGATATATTGTTATTTTGTGTCTCTTTATTTTGTTCTAGAGCAACTTGGTGCAAGGTGTCCCTCTTTGGCTGATGGTTACCCTCCTGGGAAATTTCCCTTTTCACTCCTTTTACACTTGGTTTGCTGTGGTTGAAGTCACTCCTTTTTGAGGTGTTACAGCCTGTGTGTGTGTGGGTGTGTGGTTTGTGTAGCCTCCAGTGTGGGGACCTAGCTGGAGCATGTGACGCCAGCTCAAGTTACTGATGAACCCTAACCATTTTAAGATAACTAACCATTTTAAAAGAACTAATCATTTTAAGAGAACTAACCATTTTAAAAGAACTAACCATTTGAAGATAACTAACCATTTTAAAAGAACTAATCATTTTAAGAGAACTAACCATTTTAAGAGAACTTGCATACCCTTGGGTCATTGTTTTTAGGGGTCAATGTATGAAAGTGCATTTAATTCTCCTTGACATATTTTTAAAACTAAGTTTTTAATAAAGTTGAATTTTATTGTTCTACATGTATCTGCCCTCCGAAACTCCAAGTAAATGTTACACTAAATTACAATTCATGTCTCTGTGTATCTCTGAACAAACCTGTGTGCTTTTGTGTGGTATTGGTGGTATATTTCCTGGGGTGAAACTCCCCAGGTGGCGTAGTCGAGCTCAAACCTATTCTAATGCTTAAATAAAGGTCACACCCCCATAGGGTGAAAAGAAAAAATTGTAATGTACCGACGAGCCACCAATAATGTATTCTTACGAGTGATGGCGCGGGTCAATAAAAATCTGTCTGAGGGCTGCATTTGGCCCGAGGGCCGGACTTTGGACACTTCTGATGTAGATCATGACAAAAAAAAACAACCCACAGAGTTGCTTACATGCCAAAATAGTGACCTTTCTGTGCAGATCTTATGTTGGTTTATGGCTGATCTCTGAGCTGCTAAGCTATCTACAGTTCTTACAGATCATACATTTGTCTATAAATCAGTAAAGGGTGCACTGTGTGATTGGTTACCAATACATGTGTTAAAGTACCCAGAGAGGAGCACTTTATCATAACTTGTGGATACAATTGATATTAGTTCCACAATTTTTACCAAACAATGACTGTATTTGGGAGGTCTGTGTATCACAATTATTAACACAAAGTGTCACTAAAATGGTTTAACACAACGTACTCGAATTACAGTCATTCACCAACAGTGCTGTTTGTACAGTTAGTCACTGTTATATATGCTGCCACTCCTCCTCCTCTTGCGTGTCTTTAATTTGTAATTTTCAGGAGCAGCTTTAAGTAAAGTTGCTGTGCCATTTTTACCTTCATCCTCGTTTCTGAAAGAAACATGAATATAAGCTTCTTCTCTTCAAACACACGAGGGATGTGTAAGCAAAGCATAGAGCAAAGAGAGGTTAGTATATACATCTCTAGCCTATGTCTGGAATAACATATGGCTTGTATTAACAAATCTTATAGTATAGTCACTTCTCCGTTCACACCAATATGGGAAGGTACGTCTGTACCAAATGTCCGAAATCATGTACTTAAGCATGACACTGAACGCAGAGATTCCAGA
The DNA here is from genome assembly GCA_021613375.1 of Megaleporinus macrocephalus. Lineage (NCBI taxonomy): Eukaryota > Metazoa > Chordata > Actinopteri > Characiformes > Anostomidae > Megaleporinus > Megaleporinus macrocephalus. The sequence continues at coordinate 34,868,553 of CM038715.1, forward strand.
GCGCTTTCACATCTCAGCTAGAAGGCCTCTCTCTGGCAGAAGAAGATTGGATGTCGAATGTCAGATAAGATGCTATACTTTTTTGTATAATAAAAGGTTGGTATCTGCAGAGTTCTCTTTAAGCCATCAACAGTGCATCGTTACAGAGGAAGAGTAAATGACACACATATAAAACTCTAAATAGTGTTGCTCCTCAGTATCTGAGTGAACTTATCTCCAACTATGAACAAATACATCCACAAGGTGCTGCTCACTGTTAGTACCTAGAATAAATAGTTACATCAAGGGGTGGAGCCTTTTCATATAGAGCCTTACTAATAACCTCCCAGTCAGTGTTCGGACTCAGACACAGCCTCAGTTTTTAAGACTAGGCTAAAAAGCTTCTTGTGTAGTCAAGCTTAGATAAGAGGTGCAGATCTGGGGTCACTAACAGAGAGTGTTAAGGTAAACTAAGGAACTTGGTGCTGTCGTCCCACTGCTCTCACACACTCACTCAGATTGCTGATGGTGAAGCATAGGGGCGCAAACATCTCAGGAAGCTCTCGTGTCTTTGTTACCTTCTGGCTCTCCCTTTTTAGCTATGCTGTAATATCCAGACCTGCCGGAGTCAATGCTGCACCTTATAAACACTATATACTGTTCTCGGTCACGTCAAACAGAACTAACTGAACAACGACCAATCCTGTGTGGACTAAGGCTCAAAAACTGCCTATCCTGTGCAGTCTGATGCTGTTGCTTCATCTGCCTTGACCAGTTGCCCTTGTCTGCCTGCATTCTGGACCAGTTTACCCACCATGGAGCTCCTGCAGTCCAGTACTTTGTGGAAAGCTTCCCCTGCATGGCACTAACCCTCCAGAAGATCCTGCTTGCTGAATTAACAATCCTGCTTGTCATTTTTCCTCGCTGCTACTCTGATAGTAGTTTTAACAGTTTTCTAACTCTACATTCAACACTGCATATAATGGTAAATAATATCATGTTTGTATTGATTTTGTGCTTGTTCTGCTGTCCAATGTTTACCAGAGGAGGATGGGCTCTACTATTTGAGTAAGGTTCTTCTCAAGGTCGTTGCTCTGAGGCAGTTTTTCCCTGGATTGCTCATTGGGGGGGGCCTGGATTTTCTTTAAAGCTTCTTTGTGACACCTTCTGTTGTCAATTCTGTTGTTATAAATAAACTCTAAATAAATAAGCTTGAGATCAGTATCAAAGCTACAGAATCAAACCTGCTGTACAAAAATAGGCAGAACCGATGATGAAGGCACAGAGCAGAGATTAAGGTATCCTAAATGTAGACAGGGTCTGGCTGTTGACCAACGACCAGATTTTCTTAGGGAAGTAAAAAATACTCAATTAAAACCAATGATATTACCTATTGTCACGCCCTGCCCTGTTTCCCTCGTCCTCGCCTGTTTGTTTACATTCCTTTTTGTAGTCATGTGCTTGTGTTTACGTTCTTCACCATGTGGTTCTGTGTTGTGGTCATGTGCTCCTCATGTCTCCGCTCCCCACCTGGTTTGTATCTGTAACCCCTCCTGTGTCCAGGTGTCTTGTATTCCCTGTCTTGTTTTATACCCTTTGTTTGCTACCCTATGTTATCGGTCATTGTTAGCCTGTCTTCCATGTTTTGCCCAGTGGTGTTTCCTTGCCTGTGCGTTTATTATCCGTCTTTTGTTTACTCCTCGTTTTCTTTGTTAACTCCATTGTGGTCTCGTGTTTAGTGTTTTGTTTCTGTTTTCATTAAAGTACGTTTATCGTTTAAGTTCACGTTTGTGTCCGCCCTTTGTCTGCCCTGCCTCATCTGCTCCGACTTCAGCTAGTCCGCCCTTGACACCTATTAACTTGATTTACTTGCTGTGTTTCCGCTCCTTTTATGTATTCCTTTAAAAGTCTTGTTTCTGCTGAATGAAACTACACCTGAAAACATACCTCTCCCTCTGGTAGCTGTTAAGGAAGCTCTGGTACATGTTATACGTAAGCTGCTGAACTTTAGAAGGACAGGCAAAGGACACAGGTCTTATTTACCACATATTACTGCCAACTTTTATGAACCTGGCCTTTGGTGTTCAAAGGGGAATTCCACTGCTTTTTGTTAAAGTTCAAAGTTGTATATTAGTGTAAATTAAGGTTCAAATGTACCAAAATATTATCGCAGTATGGAAAATGAAGAAAAATGTTTTTTACTTTTATTTGCTTGTAGAGAGTATGAACCCAAGATTTCATGTTTTGTCGGGTCAGCTTCATTTAATTTGTTAATAAACATCCATTCCTGCATTTCAGGCCTTCAACATGAAAATACTAAATAATGATGCAATTTTAAACAGGTGATGTGAACAGGTAATTGTAATCATGATTTGGTACAAAAGCAGAATCCACGAAATGTTTTAAGGAGAAAAGATGAGCTGAGAATCTCCAGTTTGTCAATAAACGTGAGAAAGTTATTGATATGTTTTAAAACTTGGTTGTCAGACGGCAAGAACCGTCATTCAACATTAGCTGATATAATCACATGTTTAAGGAATTACTTTGGCAAACCTTCACCAAGCACGTCAAACTTTACTGGGACGCCCTGTGTTTTTCAAGAAGACTATGTAAAACCACATGCTGCACACATTACAAAGGCATGGCTGTGAAAGAACAGGGTACAAATACTGGACTGGCCTGCCTGCAGTCCAGACCTGTCCACAGTAGGGAATTTGCGAAGTGCGGACCACTAAGGCATGGCAAGGAAGTGGAACTTTAAGAAACTTGGGCTGGAGTTTTGCGTGGCTTCGGCTGCTGAGACTTGAAGCCAGGCTCCAAAAGTTCCAGACGCAAGTTTCTTGTGTGCCAGTCAAATGTCATTGGTCGGGAATGATTGTAGCTGTAGTATGCCTGAGAGGACCAAAGTCAGTGGAGTTGGATTGTGTAGTCAGAGAATCCCTGAAGGGAAGCCATAGAGGCTGAGCCAATTCTGAATGAATGTCCTGAGAAATGTACTGGAGAATAACCACTGAGAGAGGACGTGGCAAAGATGAGTGTGAAACCAGAGGTGTGATAGGATGGATCCAGATTCTGTGATAAAAAAGCAGGTCAGTTGTTTAAGTGTTTTGGGAAAACCTCAGACTGAGACAAAGAGGGTTCATAAGGACTGAGCAGTGATTTTAACTTAAAGGTAAAGAAGTGTGGTTAGCCAAATTCTTCAGATTGCTTGTTTGATGCTAAGAGTATTTTAATCAAGAAGAGAGAAGTCTGACCTAAGGAGGTAAATGTCAAGTCAAGGTTATTTATAGCGCCTTTCACAACAGATGATGTCATGAACTAGCAAATCCGGGTCCAAGCCCCCAATGGGCAAGCCAGTGGTGACTGTGGTAAGAAAAACTTCCTCAGAGCAAGAGGAAGAAACCTTGAGAGGAACCAGACACAAAAGAGGGAACCCATGATTGACACTGGATAGCAAAACAAATGAAATTGACTACCTTATGCATCAATGAATAAAGAGAAGGTTTCAGAGAGCAAGGTGCCGTAAACGTGGCAGGACGAAGCCATGGCTATGTTGGTGTGAATTTCATCACAAGAAGGTGAAGGCAGAGGAGTGGTTTATATGGGGCATGTAATAAGAGAGAGGAGGAGCTTGGGGGTGGTCCTTCTCCCAAAGTTAAATCATAACTTCATTATTTGAGAATTTTAAAATGAAAAATACGACAGCTATGTCTCTTCATACCATGGCACCCCAAAAGAATTGTTTGGGACAAAATATCACCTAAAACACTTCCTTGCTTAATGTTCTCAGTGCCAAATCATCTTGTAAGTGATGTGTAAAAATGCTGTGGTAAATGTTTTATTGTCTTTTTTGGAATGTGTTGCAGGCCTGAAATCATGGCTATCAGTTTTCAGAAACAGGGACGTGTCCCAACCAGTATTTTGGGGCAATACATTTGTCCCAACCAATGTTTGAATGAGCTTGTTTTGAGTGTCACACAAGATTCTGCAGACAGTGTGTGAACCTGCAGCAAACACATCAACGTTTTTAGTTCATTTAGTTGCATCGTTGCTCGATTCTCTGTAAATCACACGATACAGCTCTCATATACGTGTCTATAGAGGCGAACATGGAAATCTACCTTTAATTTGACTGAAGCACCAGAAAGCAAATAGTGCCAAGATACAAGTTGTGTCCCTACCAATGCTGTGAAAAAACCTATGCCCTTGCCTAAATTTCAGGAAAGGATATATTAACAACTGTTGACTAGATTAAATACCTAAAGTAAATGTACGAAACACTGTATTTTTATTAAACTTTCCATACTGTGCAGACGTTTTCTTATTTGTAATTATATACAGCTGAGATTCAATCCTGCCAAATTATGTGGTCCTAAAAATTTATTATCTGAATGTTAGCCTGCGGTGTTTCTGTGTCAGCCCAGTCTTGTGGTCTTCTGAAGAACAATATCAAATTGCACATGTGAAAGTAGTGATTCGATTACCCTCGATTGCCTCCTCTTTTAGCTACTCAGAGAGCTTTTGTTTTCCATGTCATAGTTCATAGTTTTACCTTTTTCATTTAAAAAAAATAAAGTAAGCAAACCTGACAGATCAGGGCATTGTACATGAACTGAATGTGAACATGTAGAATGGTAAGGCAAAGCTAAGCAGGTTTATTTGTATAGCATGTTTCATACACAGTGATAAGTACTTTACCTAAATAAAGACATAAAGAAAAAAGACATTAAAGCATTAAAATAAATCAGTTTAAAATTAATAAGAAACAAAAATACAGGAGAAAGTTAAATTAAACATAAAGAGTTGTAAAAGAGTTGTAGAACTAAGCTAAACTGTTTGAGCTGAAAGCCTGCTCGAATATTTTCAGTCTGGGTTTAAAGGTGTCCAGTGTTGAGGCTCTTTTAATGATTTTACTCAACTGATTCCATTTAACAGCAGCATAGTAACTAAACACTGCTTCCCTATGTTTAGTCTTTTGACCCATCCAATCAGTGATGTTCTCATGGCACGTACACACTAAATCAAGGACCATAATTATTCAGGCTGAGGGCCAAGTAGATCTGAGTGTCATCTGCATAGCTGTGGTAAGACATCCCATAGTCATGTAGGATTGCACTAAGAGGAAGCATATATAGATTAAATAAGAAGAGCCCAAAAATCGAGCCTTGGGGGACACCACAGGTCACTGAGACATTATTTTCAATTTCAACAAAGTATTTCCCTCCTCGCAGGTATGAACTGAACCATTTTAGAACAGTTCCTGAAAGTTCAACCCAATTTTCCAATCTATTTATGAGATTTTTGTGGTCAGTAGTGTCAAATGCTGCACTGAGATCTAGCAGTAATAAAACAGACAGTTTTCCTGAATCTGTATTTAAATGAATGTCATTGATGACTCTAATCAGAGTGGTCTCAGTGCTATGATCAGGAATTCTGATTGAAATATATCAACACAGTTATTTCTGAAAATAAAACTTATAAGTTGCTTAAAGACAATTTTCTCTATGATTTATTCCAGTGAAAGGCAAATTTGAAATTGGTCTGTAATTACTTTCTAGGGTTGGTTCTGGGTTTTTCTTTTCCAAGAGAGGCTTCACAACTGCAGTTTTTAATGAGCTTGGATAATCTCCTAATATCAGTGATATCAGTATATCTGCTGATATTGAGAAAAATACATTCTTGTTGGCAACGTGTCAAGACTGCAGGTGCATGTTTCAAGATGACTCGCTGTATCGATTAAAACTTTATATATTTTTGTGCAGTGATTGAGAGGACACATGCTCATTGGTGGATATAGCTGTACTAATAGCTGATCTGATATTCAGAACTTTAGTGTTAAAAAATCTTTTAAAGTCATTACATCTGTCAGTTGAAGTTAATTCAGGGGCCACATTAGAAGGGGACTTTGTTAGCTTGTCAACCTTGTTGAAGAGTATTCTGCTGTTGTTAACGTTATTGTTGATAATGGCGGAGAAGAAGGATTGTCTGGCTTTGCACATTATTGAGTTATAATCTCGCAGCATCTCTTTGAATATTTCTTTGTGAATGTGAATCAGACTGTGCTACACTTTCAGCACTACATGCGTTCCACCAGGTTTCTGTTAAAAGCAGAAAGTCCAGCCTATGGGCTGTAATAAAATAATTAACTAAAAAAGACTTGTTTGTAAGAGATCTGATGTTTAGTAGAGCTAAATTAATAACTGTGCACTATGCTCAAGTGAGGTACATCTCACATAGTGAGAGGTTGGATACATTTACACCATCTGGCTTATATTCTCTGTTCTTTCTGTTTCTGGTAAGTACTGGAATCAGAGAGATAACTGGTTTACAGGATCTGGGCTTGTTTTGAAACCTCAAACTGCTGATATCATCGCTGTAGCAGCACGGACCCGAATGAGGTTTAATGTCTCTTTCTCTGACGCTGCAGGGGAGTTTTGTTTTTATAGTTCATCAATTTGGTGAACTCAAGTTTCAGTGAGGCATCTTTACCTAACTCCTTCACTGGTGAGAGCGGTGGGGAGGAGTGAGGTTGCTGACCTGATTTTTCTATGTACCTGAGGACTAGCTGACAAGGAAAGTGACAACTTTGTCCCTACAGATACCAGCTTCCAGGTTACAGGGACATTCAGGTGGGGTGATGATGAGGTGGAGATGATGCAGATTGCTCATGCAGTTTTGGTCCGGCACTTCGTTACAAAGAACCTGGCTCTCATCCAATAACTCTGCATTTTCAGTAGGGGGTGGATATTTTGGCTCTGGAGTGATGATAGTGTCCTTGGATGTCTGTACTGATGTGTCTCCTCTGGTTGCGTCAGGTAAAAATGTTTTCTGTGAGGCATTTGTCACCGGTTTTGCTGGTGTGCAGTCCATTTTGCTTATATAATTCTTTCTTCTAAAAAACATTAAAATTGTCAGTAAAGTTCAGGCCAACTAATGTGCATCTTTTCTGTAGCCAGGTGTTTAATGCAACGAGCTGTGAGAACATATCGGTGCCCCCCACAGGCAGAGGACCACTAATAAATGATTTGACATAGAGCTATAGCAGTGTGTTAAAGAGATCATTAAAATCCCTTTTCAATACTTCAGACTCCTCCTTCCTAGTGTCATTTTTGCAAAAATGCACAATGATCCGTTTCACTGTTGAGTGCTCGGCCAGTAAAGTAGGAAGCTTTTCATTCAGTTCAGAAAGTGTGATGTTTGGCTGACATTGAACTATGAGTTCCTAAATCCTTACACCAGTTAGAGTCATCCCCAAAAACAAGGGTGTCTCTTTTGGTCACAGACATGGGCACTCCGGCTCTGTTTGGGTGCTTTGAATGGCTGATGTCTGCTGTTCTTCTGTGCTCACTAATGTTCTGGAACTCAAATCTGTTCTGCAAATGGAGAACATGGAACTTATTTTCTGCTCTAGCTTTTTTAGCATTAGCTAGATGGGCTGTGCTAGCAGGAGTGGAAGAAGAAACTACAGAACCGTATGTAGGACGGCGCATGGGTTTAGTTCCAATACGGATCCATCTCTGATTTTGTTCCGATTTTAGTAGGATGACTGTTTTGGGAACGCTGCTTGGGAATGCTGCTTAGTGAACGCTGCACGTAAGGAGTAGGGGAACGCAGCACCCTGGGGTAACTACGTTAGCAACTTACATGGTTGGAACTATGCAGGTGTGATGCAAGTGTTTCCCAAAACCATAGTTGGAACTATGGAGGTAACCACGTCTGGTTAGTGACGTGTATAAAGCCACAGGTGCGCTAATTAATTATCATGTGTCTTGGTGGCGTTTAGCCTCAGTAGCTTGTGTGTGTTTGGTGGGTGTAAGCCAGTAAGTTTGCGTTGCCTCATCTTTTCGAGTGGTTCTGTTTAGTCGGTTTTATTTGGTTGATGTTCTCTCTTTAGGAGACCTCAAGCATGTAGCAGCAGTGCTAAAAGCAAGCTAGGTTCACACCCGAGTCACGACATAGGTTTGCTGAAATATCGTCTGAGTGGTTGTTAGACGCTTGCCTGCTACTGCAGAGTGCCATTTGCTGTTTTGCTGCTTTGCTGTTTGCTCTTCCACTGTTCTGCAGCAGGATAACTTTAGCTGGGCTGGACTGAACAAGAGTTCTGGCATGGTTCCTTTGGATGTTAGTTGTGTATGGTGTACATAAGGGCTTAGCTGACCCATTTTAATAGGGTCTGGGACTGTTTTCTTCTTTTTCCTCTTTCTTTTTTATTTTGTTGTGTTAAATAGTGATTTATTAGGGATTTGATATTTTATTTGGCAGGTCCGGCTATGTGTGATTCCATTGCCTGCTACTTTGATACAACAATGTCCGAAAACTTGTTTCCGGAACAGTCATCTTTCTTAAATTTTTTATAACAATTTTGGCAGCACAAGTGCTCACATTTATTTAAGTTTAAAAACACAAACTGTTCTCAGCAGATGAGCTATCATCTCTAACATGTCGTATCATATCTACACGGTAGTGGCGTCTAATAGAGTGTTTCAAAATTCCAGCAGTACAGCTGTATCAGATTTACTCTCTCCAGCACAACAAACACACCACCACCACATCAGTGTCACTACAGAGCTGAGAATGACCGTTCACCCAAACAATATTTGCTCTGTGGTGATCATTAAAGAACAGGGTAAAAGGGGAATAACAAAGTATACAGAGAAACAGATGGAGTGCAGTCTGTAAGTGTAGAACTACAAAGTGTTCCAATACATTTACAGCATTTAGCAGACGCTCTTATCCAGAGCGACTTACATAAATGCTTTGTGTTCAGTCAGAGTATGTATCTCTATCTAGTACAAACAGGTTCAAGTCCAAATTACACTTGCACTCAAACACTGCTATAAACAAGTGCCAGTGCTGATACTTAGAAAGAAGACAACAAAATATTAGACACAGAGCAATACCTAGCAAGACAGGAGGAATACCTACAGAGAAGAGAATAAATACAAGATTGCATACAGTATAAGTGCAATACTTAGCCAGTGTTCTTAGAAGATAAAGACTTAAGCTGTGCTTAAGTGCAATTATGATTCATACCAATACTTAAGTAGATTACTGCTTCACAAAGAGATGGATCTTCAGTCTGCGTTTGAACACTGTGAGAGAGTTCGCTGTTCAGACAGCTAGTGGAAGTTCGTTCCACTATCTGGGTGCCAGGACAGAGAAGCGTCTTGTCGCTTTTCTTCCATGCATCTTGAGGGATGGCGGGTCAAGCAGAGCTGTACTTGAAGCTCAAAGCTCACCAAGGTTTCTTGCATCTTCAGATGGAACAATCAAAGAGTTCTCGAATGAGAGAGCAAGATCCTGCTTAGGACCTGTAGTTCCAGGAATAAAGTAGTTCCAGGACCTGTATTTCCAGTCTTGCTAGGACTGAGCTTCAGGTCATGCTCTGTGATTCATGAAGAGATGTCCTTCAGACATGCCGAGATGCGACTGCAAACCTGAGTATCAGACTGTGGGAAGGAAAGCATTAGTTGAGTGTCATCAGCATAGCAGTGGTAAGAGAAGCCATGTGAGGTAATTATATCACCAAAAGAACGAGTATAGAGTGAAAAGAGGAGAGGACCTAGCACTGAGCCTTGAGGGACCAGTAAGGAGCCTGCGAGGAGCAGATGTATATCATTTCCATGTTACCTGGTAAGAACGCCCCTCTAGATAGGACACAAACCACTTCCATGCAGAGCCCGCAATTCCCAGGTCAGCGAGGACAGATAGGAGGATCTTGTGGTTCATTGTGTCGAAGGCTGCAGAGAGGTCAAGAAAAATCAGAACCGATGACAGTTTGGCTGATCTTGCTGTCTGGAGCTTTCACAGTTACCACTATGAGGGCTGTTTCTGTTGAGTGCGCTGGTTTGAAGCCAGACTGGTTGGGGTCCTGGAGCAGGTTCTGGGTGAAAAAGAGAGACAGTTAATTATACACAGCACGCTTATGAAATTTTGATAGAAAAGAAAGGAGTGATACCGGTTGGGCTTCTTAAGAATGGGAACCACTCTGGCAGACTTGAATACAGATGGCACCTGACCTGATAGCAGGGAGCTGTTTATGATGAACGTGATGAAGGGCAGCAGATCCATGTAGACTGTCTGGAACAGTGTAGATGGAATGGGGTCCAGTGGGCAGGTTGCTGGATTTAAGTTTGGTAAGTGGAGCTGATATAATGGCCAATGTGTGTAGATACAAGGAGGTGGTTTTAATGTTATGGCTGATCTGTGTATACTGTGCAGGTAAATTTGACCTATAACATTGTGGATGCAATTGAGTTAAATGCTGCAGCTTGTACAGGTGCTAGAGTCTATCTGCACCATTTAAAGTGGAACAGAAAATGACAGTATAAAACAAGCTGGAGAATAGAAAGCTACTTTCAGCTCCTATATCTGTAAGAAGACCCTGGACAACTTTAACTCGGAGTTGTTAGTTTGTTCTGCACATTTCACTCCTGACAGTTTAGACCTTGTAGACATCTATTAAAACATCAGGGAACAAATTTAAATACTGAATAAATCCATTCTGCAACATCTTTGAACTTCCATTTCAGTATTTGAAATCCTCCAGCATTAGGCCATTGCCACACAGGATCAATATGATGCAATGATTTGTTGGTGTTATCCTTTAGCCCACTTCACTTGATGACATCACACACTCAAAAATAAAAAAAATAAAAACAGCATGAAGGTTTGGTCTATTCAAACCGGGCAGTGCTGCAGATGCCAGCAGTCTCTGAGCTGAAGTCCGTCATGTTGCTGTCCATCTTCATCTGCGTACTGCTGGGGGCTCCAAGTGCTCAGGCTAAAGTAGTCGATACTTTTGATGAATGTAAACACAAATTTTACAAAGAAACAGAACCAGCTGGAATGAGTCAGAACACCAAGAAAATCTGTCAGTATTATGGAAATCATGACCAACCACACTTTGCCTCTCTCTACTCGGTATACCACAGAATTCCTCTGTACAGCGCGTACATCTTCACCCCTGGATGCAGCACTAAAAGGGACTTCCATTCAAAGTTCTTCATTGAACCACAGGTAGAAAACTAATATACTATTATTTCATCAGCCGTCTGTGATCTGTGTCTACAACCAGCCAGGTTAAAATTCAGTATATAAATATAAATATATAATATACTGTGTATTCCTATGTGAGTATTTTATGTTTATTTGCATCTATTTCAATATGATATATTGGAATATGGTAACTGCCAAAATTATGTGTTAAAATATAGCTTAATAAATACTGTCAGGCTTTCTGTTTTGATAGTGAAATTAGATTCTCTGAATAGATCACATCTCCTTGGACATCAAATCTACTTGGACAAAAAGGTTGTGTAAATGTTTGATAAATGATACCCACATCACTTATCTGATGTCTTATGTTTGTGTTACAGCTTTCTGGATATGATGAAACAAAAATGAAGCCCGAGCGTGAATTTGATATTAATAAAATAAAACAAAAACAAGCCATCAACGAGTACTATAGTTACACAGGATATGACCGTGGCCACCTAAACCCTAATAGTTTCCAGTGTGAGGAAGGTCGTGATGCAACGTATACTCTGACCAATGCTGCACCAATGGATGCATGTTTTAACCGTGTCCAGTGGTATCAGTGGGAAAAGGAGGTGAAAAAGATGTTGACCAATCTTAAATCTGAACCTGCCACTGCTTACCTGGTCACAGGTACTATACCCCAGGATTATTACCGAATCCCTCGGAGGGAGGATGGAGAGAGTGATGAAGAGCGCGAGTATGAGAAAGTGACTGTTCCCTCTCACGTTTGGACAGCTCTCTGTTTTGCACATCTCACTGATGAGGAGAAGTCATTTTCTCTTGCCTACATGGGACAGAACCAGCCCGAGAGTTTCATCAAGGTGATGTCTGTTCCAGAGTTGAATAATATGCTACAAACGCTCTATAAAAGCGCTGTTCCAATTTCCATTTTTGTAGACGATTGTTTTTCCACTAGAAAGAAATCTCAGGAGATGACACACAGCCTGTATGAAAAAGTACAACTACCATCCAACATAAGGCTCCAGATGGCCCCTGATATACTAAATACATTTGAAACAGCTGTGAGGTTCTACTCACAGCAGCCTGGTCCTTCTCCAAAGAGAGCCAGGGTGTCCCAGATGACCATAACTGAATCCTTTGACAACATTTCAGATTTTGTTGAGCTGGCAGAGAAAATGAAGTACGTGGCGGAAACCACTTGCCTTCTGACTTCAGTTGGTTCGTTAAATAACGGACGAGAGAGGAGGGATGTGGCAGACTCGCCTAGTTCTGTTGAATGTCAGATGGTCCCTGAGAAATCGATGGTTGAAGGAGGGTCCCAGGAATACTGCACTTCACCCTGTCTTTACATGAAAGATGATAACAGTTACTGGTGTTACTCTGGGCAGAATCAGGTCCGGTGCTCGCCCTTGTACTCAGCCATCACGGTTAAAGGGGAAAAATGCAAGGCTGATTGTCCGTGCGGCACATACGGCTACGACTACTACTGGTGTAAGACAGAATCTGGCTCATGGGACTACTGCAGTCCACCGCTGTGGAACAGCAAAGCTGAAAGTGGAGACTACTGCCGTGCTAACCACGCCTGTGCCAAATACGGTGAAAGTTACAACTGGTGCTACACCGATAACAGTGACACCGAACAAAAATGCTGCACTCGGGATGACTACTACTCTGCTGTGAATGGCAAAACCTGCAAGTCCAACCATCCCTGTGGATTCCATGAGCAGGCTTACATGTGGTGCTACACCACTGATGACAGCTGGGATTACTGTTGCAAGAACTGTGACAAGAACTAAAGTGGTCCACTGCTGTTCATGCATACACGCTTATCGCTAAAATAAACTAGGACTGTCCCTATCAGTTACATCAGCAATCAGTGAATCTAATGATTATTTTGTTGACTAATTGAGCAATCACAATTTAAAGATTAAAGGATATTATTTTTTATTATTATTTTTTAAGTACTTAATTTTAATAATTTTTTGTTATTAAAATTATTTACACAGAGCATTTATTTTAGATTAGTACCGGCTAGAGTTTTTGGCTTTTGTTAAATGTGTTTACACAAATAAAAGTTGCTTAAATTTCCATTGTGCCGAGCAATATATTGTGGTTGTGGTTTTTTACTTAAAAAACACATCACATATTGCTGTTGACACAGTTGCTGTTGGTCACAGACATGGGCGCTCTGGCTCTATTTGGGTGCTTTGAATGGCTGATGTCTGTGGTTCTTCTGTGCTCACTAACGTTCTGGAACTCACTGGGGTCTCACAGTGGTTCAAATCTGTTCTGCAAATGGAGAACATGGAACTTATTTTCTGCTCTAGCTTTTTTAGCATTAACTAGATGGGCTGTGCTAGCCAGAGTGAAAGAAGAAACCACAGAACTGTACGTAGGACGGCGTTTGGGTTTAGTTCCAATACGGATCCATCGCTGATCTTGTTCCGATTGTAGTAGGATGACTGTTTGGGGAATACTGCTTAGTGAACACTGCACGTAAGGAGTAGCGCCCTGGTTAGTGACGTGTATATAGCCACAGGGTTATATACAACAGTGGCTGTTAGACGCTTGCCTGCTACTGCAGAGTACCATTTGCTGTTTGCTCTTCCACTGTTCTGCAGCAGGATAACTTTAGCTGGGCTGGACTGAACAAGAGTTCTGGCATGGTCCCTTGGATGTTAGTTGTGTATGGTGTACATAAGGGCTTAGCTGACCCATTTTAATAGGGTCTGGGACTGTTTTCTTCTTCTTCCTCTTTCTTTTTTATTTTGTTGTGTTGAATAGTGATTTATTAAAGATTTAATATTTTATTTGATAAGAAGTATTGAATAAATTGGTTTTGTGACTTTAGAAATGCATCTCTCTGTCTTTCATTCCTCCATTTATTTGGAAGGCCTCAATGGGGAACCTAAAGCTACGACCTGTCACGACCTCTGTGGTGTATATTTCCTTGGGTGAAATTCCCAAGGTGGCGTAGTCGGGTCTAAGTGTAAGCTTGAGGTAGAATCCGTGCAATCCTCTCAAATGTTGCCAGGGAATGCTCAATATTATTACTTTCCTTTAGCTCCAGCAGTCTTGTAATTGGCAGGGGAATTGTTTTAGCGAGGTGGTAATCCAACTTCATCAGTTGATCAGCTCTGTTCACGCCTTTCAGCTTGTGCTGCTTGCTAAAAACGGTGAACTGATGTTGAAGTGAGCGCTTTTTTTTTGTTCTGCAGTCTCTTTTTGCCATAATTCATCTCTCTCCTGTTGCTGGATGAGGAATAACTGAAGCGTAGCTCTTGAGCTCCATCCATGTCTTTGCTCGGTTTCCGTCTCCATCCCTTATCACCGTGTTTCACGCTCCTCTTGCTGCGGCGTTCAGGGACTCTTACTTTGACACTGCAAGCGATGTTTCCATGAACACGTCACAATTCGCTCCTGGCTCGACTTCTTTTCTTTGCCTATTTCCACTCTTCCTTTAGTTCCTTTTAGCACTCTTTTTTTAAGAGTGCTGCCACTATTTGTGATAACGTGTGGTTGAGTAGTCAGCATAAATTTTGGATTCACGATTTGTTTTTGTTTTCAGAACTTTTTTTTCTGCAGCAATGCTAAAGATGGTACAATGAACAAGCTTCAGACAGTAGTTACGGACAACGTGTGATAAACCTTCATAACAAGCACCAATTTAGAAAAACTCGGTCCACTGTCTGGGACTCATACACATTGCTAACTCTGATTAGCGCTGTACTGTACTATTCAGAGAAAATTTGTTTTGAATGTGGAAGAGGGCTAATGTAATTGTACTACAGCACCTATTTATGACCGACTGACCTTCATCAGGTAGTTGCTACTTTACTTACACATTAGCACAGTGTAGCTACTCCAATCACATTTGTGTGTTCAATGTGTGTTTAAAAACTCTGTGGAGCATTTGTACTGACCAGAGGGTCGCTGATTTGTTACCCTGAACCGAAGTACCCTTGAACAAGATACCTAACCACAAACTGCTTCCCAGACGCTGTGAATGGGGCTGCCTACAACTCACAGCACAGATGGGTTAAACGCAGAGGTCAAATTACTCTTTATGCAAATACAAGCTATCTAACACTGAGTAAATGTATATATATATATATATATATATATATATATATATATATATATATATATATATATATATATATTAGTTATTTTGCATGTATATGATTATTTATATTCTGCATAAAAATCTCCATATTGTGTTTCTTTTGTGCGTACGTACTGCTTAATCTACATAGCTACTGACTGCTTAATCTACTTAATCTACTGGCTGCCTTAATTTCCCCATCCATCCATGTTTCCAGTTCCCAAGTTTAGCTTGATAGGCTAAAAGGAGGAAAGAGGCAGTGTCTCTTGGAGTTTGGTCATGCCAAGGGGCACCATATCTTTGACCTGCAGAGGCAAAGAGAGATGTTGGGCTTGAGGTCGAGTTGGTCTCCCCGTGGTGCTTCCAGGACAGAAGTTTTCTAGCGTATATGTCTCTAGTTTGAGGCTTAAGGAATACCCGCCAAACAATATAGAAATGAGCAGCAGCCTGCTCACACACCTCGAAAAGAACTGTGTGTGGCAAAGATACAGCTTGGGTGGGATTAATGGGGTCATAATTGTCATATAAATCATGTCAGCATCCTCACCAGAGCCAGGCAGCTCTGTGGAATGTGGACATCATCAATATCATATTCCCCGTCGGAGTTGTGCTGCACGGGGTCACGGCACTGTAGGGCAGCTACTTTAAGCTTCTTTTGAAAGAGCTCTTTAGGCAAGAACAGGCAATGGCTGCAGCTTTGCAGATAAGAGCGTTTTTTAGAAAGTTCTAGCCCCGTGTATGCAGTGCAAAAGGAGCTAAACTGCCTGGCCGTGATAAAAGCACTACTGATTTACTAACTGTTGCTAAATGTACTCAAAGGCACACATGTGCAGCTTGCTAACTAGCTAAGACTGTTTACAGTGTAATATTGTGACACCCTTAAAGTGTGGTCGCATTAAGTTATTTATTTTACATATATTTTATACATATTTTCTCTTGGTGTTTGTATGGCTTATTGTACTGTGATGGGATGCCTCCAGTCCTGTATAGGGAGCTGTGCCAGGGGGCTGGCGCTAGACTGTGGCTTAGGTGGGCAACAGGAGGTTGTTCTCAGATGAACCTGAGAGCTCAAACTGAACACACTGTCTAATCGTGTATCCTGTTATCCAGGTGGGGAAATATGTGAAAATTTGCAAGTATAAATGTTCACAAAGCCCTATAGTAATGGTTGATGAGTGTGTATGTACTATTGAAGGTTGAATTGTGTGAAATATGAGCCACTATGGTCTGGTGCATTGGCAGACGTTCGGCGGCCGCTAGCATTAGCCAGCGCGGCCCGCTAACTACACGTCGGGCCGGCGTTATTCTGTGCTGTCAGCCTCCCGCTAGCATTAGCTACCGCAGCCTGCTAACCATGCGTCTGGCCGACGCTATTGTGTGCTATCAGCCTCCTGCTAGCACTAGCTAGCTCACCTCAGTAACTACATGCCTGTCTGCTGCCATTGCACACATGTGGTGGGCAGCACTGGTCACTTTGACTCTATACCCAGACAGCACAGGTATGTCAGTAAGACGTCTATGTGACGCTCACAGTTACATTGATAAAGCATCTGTGGCAGCTCGTTTGCTCACTGCCGCAGCGTCGCAGAGACGTCACTACCTGATGTTCAAACGACGTCCATCTACTTTTCGACGACGTTTCTCACCTGATGCTATTGAGCGATCTCTACAATGTTTATGCGACGCTTAAAGCTTCATCGTTTAAGCGTCTGTGGTAGCTCGTTTGCTCATTGACACGACTGTGGTATGTTCACCTCTGTAGTTCTACAGTTACACACTGTTGTCAGCTTCTCTGTATGCTTTGTTATCCTGTTCTTCAATAATAACAGTTCATGTGTTTATACCAGTTTAACGTATTCATAGTGTTTATGTTCTAGTGTATTGATTACATTACATATCTCTGACACCCTATGAATGTAAATCAAATTTACATTCACACACACACACACCCTTTATTAATCATGTTAGTGGAACATATAAACACCACCCAGATAAGCAACTTCATAAATATATATATTTTTTAAAGATGCCTATAATCACTTAACTGAAACTCCAACTACTGACCAGAAAATCTCCTGTTAACTGGAGTGACCCAGTAAAAAGCTAAATTTGTGTGGGTAGTCCTCCACTCTAGATATCCCACTGGTGCAAACTCTAGGTTGTTTTGAAGACACAGAGGTGTATTATAAAAAACATTAGGCGAATGCATATCTGTTCAATTTGATTTATAATTAGATTAAATTTCAAAGCTGTATGGCTTACAACATACGGCATGAGTAGCTGTGCAAATTGAACCTGCATATACCAAGAGTATTAAGAGTGTGAATCTTCACCAACAAAAATTAATTTTGCATGAACAGAAGTTTTATTTCTATTTTACTAGAACCAGAACAATATGTTTTAGCACATGGGGTCCAAATCTATGATGCTTACAAGAATAAATAAACTGTCAGTTTGCAGGAATTAACAATGGCATGGAAATTTTATTTTAGAGACAATCTTCTGAACAGGAAAACAAAAGTGAGAACTAATTACTTGCTTAATATTTAAGCTGACAGAAACTGATGCCTGAACATCGCTAGTATTCATAAAGCATCCATGTACATCAGACTGCTAGAAACATCAGTTCCTTACAGCAGAGCTAAAACAATCCTATACTGACTGTTCATTTTATCTCTTAACCAGAAAAGAACGCTTATGTTTTTACTCAAACGATGAAAAAAGCATTACGTAAAAATGGTTTAAAGTGAGGTTCTGGACATCTTAAGTGCCAAAATGCCAGCTCAGAACCACGAGTCTTCAAAGGGTCTTCACTAAAATCATTTGGTTATACATAGAACCATGAGAAGTCACAGAACTTTTGTATGTAAAAAAGCAAATAAGAAGAGCAAAGCAAAGAGAAAATAGTTTTGAACTTCATTAAACTTCATTAACTTCATTAAATGTGCCATACAAGTGTGACAGGTAGGACCTGTGTAACAGTGTTCGGTCCCCCTCCGGACCCTTTTAGTGGTAACACCAGTGAGTACGGGGGAAGAGTGTCTAGGGAGGAGGCGGCATCGTTGATTTGGTTGTGTGCAGTGACGCAATGCACTGATTGGTCAGGCCTTTATATTCCACGGCTCGTGCGCATTGGTGATTGTTTGGCGTGGTGCACGTTAGCTGTGAGTTCAGCAGGGTGGTAGCTGATGTGTTAGTTTACTACTTACAGATCGAGAGCGGTGCCTGAGAGCCTTAGAAGAACCCGTTGTATGCATGCTTAAAGTGGTGTCCTGCAAACTAGTGATTGTTTGGCGTGGTGTACGTTGGCTGTGAGCTTGGCAGTGCGTCGCGATTTCACAGTGTAAGTACACATTTAGTGATTTGTGGCATTAGTATGGCTGTATACCGGTGACTGATGGGTTAGTTTAACTCTTTACAGATCAAGAGCTGTGCCTGAGAACGCATTTTATGTGTAGCAAGAGCTTTTATGAACTGAGGAAGCAAGACAGTAGCACCAAGCCTGAAACTTTTTAGGTTAGTATTTTTAGAATCTGTAGTGTTATATATTTTTTTAATGTAATAAAGTAGGTTTGTTTATGCTGGTGCAATTTTGTATTGTATTAGATACAGAAGCTCCTGGTAAAGGAGGGCAAGTAGTACCACCTGTTGAAAGCAGACCAGTCCCAGTGAGAGTGTATGAAGGTAACAGGGGGTGTGAGCGATGGTGTGTGTGAACCTACATCTGTGAGGAAGAAGCAAGGGGATGTATATATTGTTTTATTCCCTTGCTATAGGTCACCTCATTGACACTAGTTGCTGTTTTTGTTCCATTGTTTTTTTTATCATTTTTTGTTGGGCTTTGTTTTTGTGCTTCTTTTGTTTGCATATGTTTTTCTCTTAGATTACAACAATAACAAACAATAATAATTATTATTATTATTATAACTTGTTATTGTTTTAGTTCTTTCTGTTCTGCCTTCCTGTGTTTATTGGAGACGAGCAATGGAGTGACATGCCCAGTTTTGTCACTGTATTACTAGCCCTGCACAATTCTCTCTATAAGTGAGGTTGGAAGCGGGCAGAAGAGTATATTTTTAATTAGAATAAAGAAGTGGGGATTTTATTCTGTGATATCAAAACCTTTGATATTGATATTGTTTTTGTTTTCTCTGAAGGTGCTGTTGGTGGGATGCTGTCCAGTGTGGGGTTGTGTGTTATTTTGCAGTGGTTGTGTGTAGGTATCTGACTTCAGCGGAGTGTGGTGGTTTTATTGCACAGAATGTAGTTGATGTGAACCATTTGTCCATTTTATAGGTGAAACCCTCCACTGGAGTTGCGTAACCACCACAAGGGTTTTTTTTGTCTTTTAATACATTTTGGTATTGTTGCCCCCTACTTTGTGTGCCATCTCTGCTCATTCAGTTGAGAGCCCTGTGAGTGGGACATTCAGTTAGCAGTACTGTACATAATACATGTATAAGTCACAAATCTTCAATGTAGAATATCAGAAAACTAAGAATGCATCCATTTAGTATTTTGTGACCCCAATATGTTAGCTGGATATATTAGGCTCTGTAACCTATGAAATACAAAAAAAACCATTCAACATTCCAAAATGCATTAGATTAATCAGATTAATAACATTAATTTACTGAACTAAATGTAACTCACCTATTAAGGTTGATGCAACAGGGCTGATCAGGTGGTGCACAGGTCAAATGGGGAGTTGACATCTCATAGTTCAGCTGTGTGGCATGATTCTGTAATGGCAGTGTACAGCCTCTAAAGGTCCTAAGCACAAAAACGATTGTATCTAAATAACTAGTTATACATTAAATGAAAAATATAAAAGGTTATTTAGATCAAATTACACCTCTAAAATAACAAAAAAGGCACATTATGAACTGAGTCAAATGAAACTCAAAAAAGGGTTTTACATCACTCTATCAACTGTCAAAAAGGAAGCAGACACTCGGCTGTCAGGAAATGGCACATATTGGCATGCAGGTAAAATGGAACCTGCAATTGTTAACTTTTAATGAGGGGCACTTTCGTCTCACAACACTTATTGCTGTTTGCCAGTGGCACCTGGTACGCAGAAACAGTAAGCGATCACTTCCTGATGCCAGCAAGGGACTGAACACCAAATACATTTTAACATTTTACAATAAACTAACTTGCTTCACACTTCATTTTACAAAACAGATGCATTAGTGGAGCAACACCACTAACCTGTTGTTGCGGTCAGATGTTTTTGTCTACTGAGCTAGATTGTAGTTATCACCTATAAAATACATATCAACCTGTGTTATCTAACATAACGCATCGAAATAATCCAAAGTACAAATTTAATCAACCGACTTAAATGTAACCCACCTTGAATGGAAGCAACAGGGCTGGCTTTCAGGTGTTCAAACAATCTTGCCATGTAGAGATCCTAGTAAAAATGTGCATATCATTAGCACAACGTAGTAACTGTGTTTCCAATACTTTGTGTTTTTACTGCTAATTTATTCAATACACTATCAAAATATATTAATTAGTATTTTAACGCTGGAAACATTTTCAAACAAGGGCATTTACCAGCTTCTTGTTTGAATTCTCCAGTTCCACCTGAAACGGTGGCTGAGTGACTCAGTAACCTGATGGACTAGGCTAGTTAAGGTGGAACTACAAAATTCAAACAAGAAGTTGGTGATTTTTCAGCATCTTAAATTTCTGCTGAACATTAAGCACGACTCTTGGTTTGTTATAGGAATTAATTTATTTTACAAAACAAGACGTAGCAACATTAATAGCAACATTAATGAAAACATAAAGAAACCTCGGCCCTTACCTTCTTGTGACGAAATTCACCAAATGGCAAATATTACTTTGCCATTGTCTCACATTTGGCTGCAAAGTAATCAATAATTTATAACCTCCCAGGAGCCCTCAGCTGGAACCTGCCCAATGTGCAACCTTTTTTTTTTCATTTTCACCTCTAGCAGACAGCCCCAACATTCTGTCTAACACTCTGCTGCCTTAGGTTTTCTGCCTCCAGTGAAAAGACTTTGGGACCTTTTCTCAAGTTTCTCAGTCCCATTTTGGACTCTGTCTCATTCAAAGCTTCCCTTCTTCGGGAAAACAACGCTATTCGCCCCTTCTAGCCACATAAGAACTTACTCATCATTGTTGCCACTCTCCTTCAGGTACGAACAGACAGACATGTGATCTTTATTTCACTCAGACACTTAAGCGGCCATCCATATCATAACAAGGATGTCATGCTCTTCTTTCGCTGTCTCACATGCTATCTAGTACAACACCAAATCATCCACCAAGTTGTTCTCATTGCAGACACAACACTGACTCTCTTCTCATTTCGATCCCAGAAATCCAGATTTTGCCCCTTCATGCAGACCATCGAAACCCTGGATACACACTCACACTGTTCAGGCTTGAGTTCCACACCTCGATCGACACCACATTCCCTTCAGATGAACTCTCCATAACCGCAGCCTCCCTGACATCAGCCAGCTCACAGCACTCCATCTGCTTCTCTGCCATTAGATTATATTCGGTCACAGTAAACATCTTCACAGCTCGACCAATAACCATCAACACTCCAATACCAGTCTTTTCTCCTGGCCTTTCGGATTTCTCTGATGTTTGGAATTCCAATCTTTTCAGTCTTACCCAACACCTCCATGATGGAGCATCTGTCTAGTGGAAAATTTGCGGGCATACCACTAACTAGCAGCCTGTCAGTCCGTGGAGCAGGCGGGGTAGATGGAAGGACCGCTGATGTAAGCCACGTACCTCGTAGGCTCCCTTCCGGGTCTCCGGGCTGTGCGCTGGGGAACAGAGCAGCACCTCGTGCTCTGTGGATAGGGAAAACCGGAGCCAGCCCTTTCTAGGCAGTTGGAATAGAAGATGGTCCGATGGGAGATGAGGCGACACCCCTTGGAGAATCGGTCCACTACCACCATGATGTCCGTGCTACCCTTTGAATCCGGGAGATCTGTAACACAGTCGATAGAAAGATGAGACCAGGGCCTATGAGGAATTTCCAATGGCTGGCAGAGGCTCTGCCAGTTTCTGCCGGGCTCTGGGTGCACACCGAGCAGGCATTGACGAAGTCGGCCACAGATTTTTTTAATGTGGGCCACCAAAACTGGTTGGCTACCTGCTGAAATGTGCGCCGCACACCTGGATGCCCCAGGACAGGAAGGGTATCAATCGCATGTCTCTCAACAGCTCGTTGATGAATGATCATTTACCAGGCTGTATGACATCACTAAGTACTCATAGTGCCCACTAGTGGTGACAAACACAGTCTTCTACTCATGAGCTTTACGAATCCTGCTCAGATTATAGGCCTTACGTAGGTCCGACTTTAGTGAAGACAGAGGCATGGCGCAGCTGTTCTAGAGCAGATGGAACAAGGGGAAGCGGGTAAGAATACTTCACTGTTATCTTGTTCAGCCCCCGGTAGTCGATGCAGGGCCGGAGACCGCCGTCTTTCTTCCCCACGAAGAAGAACCCTGTGGCAGCGGGGTGGCCTATGTAACCCCGTTGCAAGGCTTCCTGGACATACTTTTCCATCGCTATTGTCTCTGGAATAGAAAGAGGGTAGACACGGTTTTTAGGTGGAATTGTGCTCGAAAGCACTCATGGTCTATGTGGAGGTAACCGTTCAGCTCTGAACTTAGAGAACATGTCCTGAAAGTCCAGATACTCCCTCGGAATACACTGACAAGGGTTAGTTTCTGGACTCTCTATGGAGGTGGACGACACCAGGATTGCTAAACAATGTGAATGGCAATAGGGGCTTTAAATTGTGAGCTCTCCTTTTGCCCAAGAGGCTCGGGTTGTGTTTTGCCAACCACAAGTACCCTAAAATGAGGGGATGATCTGGTGATTCTATTACAAAAAAGGAAATGGTCTCGGTGTGTACAGTCCCTCCCTGGAGTGCCCTTGAGCCCCACAGTAAACACACCGACCTTCCCGGATACGCTGTTGTTTTGCTTCCGGCGTGAGCCACCTCCATGGCTTCCATGTTAGCGGGGGTGCTAATGGGTAGCAGCGGGGCCGGGGCAGCCTTCCCCCGCATGTTTATGGGTCCGGAGAAGCTTGTCGAGTGTGATAGCGAACTTGATGAGTCCTTCCAGGTTTTGTCCTTCGTCATGGCAAGCCATCTTGGATTTCACCCCATGGGATAGTCCCCTACAAAACACTGTCCGCAATGCTGGCTCGTTCCACCTGCTCTCTGCAGCCAGGGTACGGAAAGTTATGGAATACTAACGAATGCTACCTTGTTGTGTTTTTGGGGAAAGGATGAGGGGGACCGGCCATTGTACAGGGAGCACTGCATCAGAAACCCTCTGGCATAACTCGGGAGATCCATCATACTTGTCTGGGAGGGCTATCGGAGGTGCCTGGGGAACAATTTGTGGATAGGGTGGACTCACCAGAGCCAGTGGAGGCGGAGCTGACCGAAGGGCTTGGAAAGAGCTGAGTAGTTCTGTCGTGGCTTGGTTGAGCTGCTGGAGGTACTGCTCATGGTTCCCCAGCATGTGACCATAAGCCATCACAGTTTCTTGGAGAGTATTAAAGCCTGCTGTCTCATCCTCTGGCGTGGCATTTTGTAAGAATCAGACTCGAGAGGGTGCATTCGATCCATGTGCAAGGCTTTACTTACTCAAAATAGGAACAAAAACAACTAAAAAGAGTCCAGGGCTCGCTTGAGCAAGTTATTTCAGTGAAGCAGGAGACAGGAAGCCCAAGGCTGGCAGCTATTCAGTCCGTGGAGCAGGCGGGATAGATGGAAGAACCACTGATGTAAGCCGCATACCTTGTAGGCTCCCTTTCGGGTCTCCGGGCTGTACGCTGGGGGAACAGGGCAGCACTTTGTGTTCTGTGGAGAGGGAGAACAGGAACCAGCCCTGTATAGGCAGTTGGAATAGAAGATGGTTTGTCCTAGCCGTGGTCTGGAGCTCGCCTGGAGGAAAGCCCAAGGGGGATGCACCCTCTCTGGATCCAGGGAGAGTGATATTCACAATTCTGTGTGCTGAGTAAAAATAGTCATTGAAGGGAGCGGCTGGGGAGGAAACTCTAGAGAACGAGTTAGGAAGTCCGCTGGTCTCGCCAACCTCACTCCACAGAGATGCCAGGGGAAAGGCTTAGCCAGTTGGAGGTGATGACTCGGGCAGGTTCCTTAGGCAGCTGGACTGATAGATGTCCTGTAAGGCTGGTAGTTTGTTGCCTATGATGTATTCTGCTGTCCTCACCACTCCTTTTAGGACCTTGCAGTCGCAGGCAGTGCAGCTGCCGTACCAGACAGTGATGCAGCCCGTTAGGATGCTCTCTATAGTGCATCTATAGAAGCTGGTGAGGAGATCAGGAGGCAGTCCAAACTTCCTGAGCCTGCACAGGAAGAAGAGACGCTGACGGGCAGATCTCACAATCGTGTTGGTGTGGAGGGACCAGGTGAGGTCATCAGAGAGGTGAACGCCGAGGAACTTAACACTGCTGACTCTCTCCACTTCAGCCCCGTTGATGTAAAGGGGAGAGTGACCACCCTTCTGCTGCTTCCTGTAGTCCACAATCATCTCCTTCGTTTTGCTGATGTTTAGACGGAGATTGTTGTCGTGGCCACTCTGACAGAGCGCTGACCTCGTCTCTATAGGCTGTTTCATCTCCATCTGTGATGAGGCCTAGGATGGTAGTGTCATCAGCGAATTTAAAGATGAGGAGTGTTTGGCGACACGTTCATGAGTGTACAAGAAATACAGGAGGGGGCTGAGTACACATCCCTGGGGGGCCCACGTGCTCAGAGTCAGAGTGGAAGAGATGCTGTCACCCACCCTCACCACCTGCGGTCTGCTCGTCAGGAAGTCCAGTATCCAGTTGCAGAGAAGTTCAAACCCAAGTCTTTGAGCTTTGGGATGAGTTTGGCTGGGATGGTTGTGTTGAATGCTGAGCTGTAATCTATGAACAGCATTCTCACATACGTGTTCTTTCTGTCCAAGTGTGTGAGAGCAGTGTGTACTGTCTGTGGATCTGTTGGAGCGGTATGCAAACTGGTGAGGGTCCATGTTGGCAGGGAGCATAGAACAGCTGTTGATGTCAGTGCAACAGGGCGGTAGTCAATCAGGCAGGTGACTGAAGGTTTCTTGGGAACTGGAACCAATTATGGTTTCTTTAAAGCACGTAGGAACCACTGACAGTCTTAGGGAGAGGTTAAAGATGTCCGTGAAAACCTCAGCCAGCTGGTTGGCACATGCTTTAAGGACACGATTGTGTACACTATCAGGACCTGGTGCCTTGCGTGTGTTAACTGCCACGCAACCAGATACAGATAAGCGTGGATGTCATAAATTGTATTATATAAGACATGAGAAAACCCCAGTTATGGATTTATTGGTGAAAAAATATTCTCTACCTGTAACGACCAATACAGAACTTGCTCTTCTATTTCGATGAGTCTTCTGAAATCTTTTGAATCGTTTTTGAGTTATTTTATTCAGTCATTTGAGTTTGTTTTACTATTGATTTAGTTTGTTCAGTATAACCTTATTATTTACTAAATGTCTAAGGAATGACAGTGGCTTGAAGGGCAAATAGCGTGAGCTAGGGACAGATGAACCACCCCAGTAACTGCCAAACCCAAAGAAAGATTTGCATATGTAAAGAGCTGAACACTAAAGAGGTTAAAGATTGCATCGCCATACAAAAAGGATATGGCATTCCAGTGACACGTAACAAAAAGAGAAAAGAAAAACTAAGAAAAAATAAAATAAACGAGTAAAATTTGACATTATTTTGGGAACTCTCTACATAGCCTCGGCTACAACTGCTCAGCTCCAGCTGAACCTCCTATTCCACAATGAAACCCCCATTTATAGTACCCCCAAGCCCCACACCACATATTAAGCTACCAAACCCCAGAGCTGGGGGTTGTCATAACTAACAAAACAATAAACAAACAAAACAAATACAATAGACATTAAATACAAAAAAACACACAACCACCCAGGAACTGCCAAACCCAATGAAAGATTTCCATATGTAGAAAGCAGGGCGAACCCAAACCTGAGTTCCAAGAGTCATTTAATGTGACCTAGTGGTGTAATGATGGAACTGAAGAAACAAGGTGAAGGATATGTGAAATGAAGGAGTGGCTCTAGGGAATGACTTGACAAGCATGGTTGGGGTCACTCGAGAGAAGTTGAAGGGCCCATAGTCTTTTCACTGGACAGAGAAATATTGAAGCAGGAAAAGATGTTAGACAACACTGAGGCTGCAGGCTAGAAGGTGAAGATGAGAAATCAATAAGCAGAAATTGGTGAAGAAAATGGAGAACAAGGGCAGCATCGGCACATAGGGCAGGGTCCGGCCTTTGTGAGGGTCTCAAATATTTGGACAACTTTGCAGGCAAAAGTGAGACAAACAGCAAAGTAGAATTAGCCATTTCAGTGAACCCCAGAGAGATGCCAGAAATCATAGTGGAGGGGAAGTCCACTGTCAAGGCAAAGTGTTAATCAGATATGAGTATGAAGCTGTTATTCATACATCTACCACACCAGGGTCACCAGGAGGGCCCACAACATAATCAGGGACAGTACACACCCCCAGCACACACTCTTCACACTTTTACCTTCAGGCAGACGTTACAGGAGTGAAGTCCAGGACCACAAGACTGACAAACAGTTTCTACTCACAGGCCATATATATTTTTTTATCTTTATCTATTGGTGAATGGAAGAACAGAAAAGCAAGAATTTCATTGTACAGTGTGACTGTCTGTTCTTCTGTACATATGACAATAAAACTCTTGAATCTTGATTTATCAGAAATTGATTATAAGGCGATACTCGCCCAAATACTTGTGAGTAGCGACACCAGCGGAGAACGAAGAGTCGATGACACATTGCCAGCAATGGCGCGAGAAGCTGAAAGGCCGAAGGAAAGGAGCGGCAATGCAGGGAGAGTCGCATCCGCAACTTGCTTAAAGTGGTGGTGTGAAGAGGAGGAAATGAGAAGCGAGGGTGATTGGAGAGTCAGTAGAACCAGCCGGAAGAAGAGGAGGAGGTGCAGCAGTGGGGGAAAAACGGTGGGAGGGTGTGAGGAAGATTTGAGGGATGTGGAATGTAGTTGAGTAAGGAAGTGTAAAGAATGATTGAGGTAGAGCATGTGTGGGAATATTGTGAGGCATTAGAATTCAGAGTCTGGGTAGTGCACCGTTAAGGAGGGCTACGTCTACAATGCCAAAAAAGTCCTCAGGAGCTGTGACAACATTATATGACAATGATGTGACAACGTAGTGGCAACGTTGTAAGTACGTTGTCACAACCTCCTAGAATCCTTCATATGTCCCATTATAACTACATCATGGAACTTCCGAGAGCTGAGCAGAACCACCTGAACGTGCAGGAGCTGAGCAGCAGCCACAGAGACAGCAGATAGCAAAGCGGGAGTGAAATCGGCGGGAGAGGGGCCAGAGTCGACGAAAACTGGCGGCAAACTGGAGCCGGGGTTGGAGCCAGACGACTCTTCAACGCAACCAGCCTGGATTCGAGGTTCTTGAAAGAGTCAGCGAAACGCTGAACGACCTGAATCAATCTGTGATTCGGGGCAGGATCTTCGTGGGGAGGCCGACTTCGAGGAGCACTTCCTCCCTGAGTGGACACCACAGAAGTATACAAGCCTGAGAGAGAACCCGCAGGAGGAACTGGCGGTCGCCCAGAATGTTAGCAGCCAAAAGATGGAGGTCTTCTACGACAGACCACTGGTAATCGGAATCCCGCGTTTCCCCCAAAAAGCCCTAATGTCGAAATGTCAGCGCATGAATGCAGCAGAGAGGGAGCGTAAGTTGAATCCTTTTAAAGACTGGTGGCAGACTGCGATTGGTTGGAGTAATGAAAGAAAGCATGACGTAGCATTGAGAGTCTTCCTGGAAGATTTTTCGCTAAAGCTTTCATTGGCTAGAAGAGTGGATAGCATGAGCCAGGGACGGGTGAACCACCACAGTAACTGCCAAAACCAACGAAAGATTTGCATATGTAAAGAGCTGAACACTGAGGAGGTTAAAGATTGCATCGAGAGACTCGAGAGAAGTTTAAGGGCCCATAGTCTTTTCATTGGAGAGAAATACTGAGGCAGGAAAAGATGTTAGACAATACTGAGGCTGCATGCTAGAAGGTGAAGATGGGAAATCAATAAGCAGAAATTGGTGAAGAAAATGGAGAACAAAGGCAGCTTCTGCACATAGGGCAGGATCCGGCCTTTGTGAGGGTGTCAAATATTTGGACAACTTTGCAGGCAAAAGTGAGACGAACAGCAAAGTAGAATTAGCCATTTCAATGAACCCCAGAGAGATGCTAGAAATCATAGTGGAGGGGACTCCACTGTCAAGGCAAAGTGTTAATCAGATCTGGGTATGAAGCTGTTATTACCAGAAATTGATAATAAGGCGATACTCGCCCAAATACTTGTGAGTAGCGACGCCAGCGGGGAACGAAGAGTCGATGACACATCGCCAGCAACGGCATGAGAAGCTGAAAGAAGGGAGCGGCAATGCAGGGAGAGTCGCATCCGCAACTTGCTTAAAGTGGTGGTGTGAAGAGGAGGAAATGAGAAGCGAGGGTGATTGGAGAGTCAGTAGAACCAGCCGGAGGAAGAGGAGGAGGTGCGGCAGTGGGGGAAAAACTCGTGGGGGGGTGTGAGGAAGATTTGAGGGATGTGGAATGTAGTTGAGTAAGGAAGTGTAAAGAATGATTGAGGTAGAGCAGGTGTGGGAATATTGTGGGGCATTAGAATTCAGAGTCTGGGTAGTGCACCGTTAAGGAGGGCAGGTTTCACTCTGCAATGATCAGGTCAGTCTCTGGGAGTAGATTTCACACAATAAGTGATATCTATTGGCAGGCTCGCAGGATAAGTAACAAAAGAGAAAAGAACAACTGAGAAAAAAGAAAATAAACAAGTACAATTTCACATTATTTTGGATTTCTCTACACAGCCTCGGCTACAACTGCTCAGCTCCAGCTGAACCCCACTGACGTATCAGCAGCCAGTTTGTGTCGGAGGTTGCGAGGCCACAAAGAAACCCCGTGTAGCGCAGGTGAAAAAAGCTCACTCTTAAATAAAACCAAGAGAGAATAGTTAATTATTATTATTATTATTATTTGCTTTGCTTGTTTACATCGGCAAATTTAGGGTTCATCTTGAAATTTAATTGCAGCGCTCAGTCAGTAACCCCACGTGGGTGATAGCTAGGCCTCAACAGCCAATCAGGGCTATGTAGGTCACGATCAGCCTATCAGCCTATCAGGCTATCAGCCTATCAGCCTATCGAAAGCGTAGCGCAGGTGCGTTGTTTTTTCGTCTTTTGGGGTTCTCGGCTGTGAACCCGAGAGCAGCTGTATGCTAAAAGGACGGACTAAAAGAACCTAGAAAAACAGCGTTACACCGTGATACGGAAAAGAGAAGGCCAGTGACCTTACCTCTTTGGAGTCTGAAGCGGAGTAACTAAATAAAGGAAGCGAGTTACGTCGGTAAGACGAGCTGTTTATCGACTAAAAGAGTGCTAGCTCGTACCGCTGTGATCCATGCTAATGCTGGTTGGTGTATCATACGCTAACCGCTTACCTTCCATCTGTGAGCTGCTGCAAGCCGATGTCGGCGCTCTCCGTTTTGGGACACAGCAACGGTGACAAGCATGTCTCCTTGGCTGCTCTGGTGCTAATTTTCTGTTGCTTCCCAGTGCGTTAACAAAAGCAATGGTGTTGCTAAAGTTATGGGGATGAACTGAAGTTGAATATGTATGTTGTATCTGTTATTTTATACCGATGCTTGTAAAAAAGGGGTTGTTTTATATTTTTCTATAGCTAATGATAAAAGAAAACTGATAATTCATATGATGAGAATAAAGTGACATGTTATTTTGTAATTGTAGGTCAGAAAAGGATTTTATTTAATTCGATTGTGAGAGAAAGAGGGTAATTTATGGTGCAGCTTCTGTACACTAGTAGGCCTATAGTGTATGGAGAGTAATTAAGCACACTTCTTTAATACCTCTGAAATGCATTCACTGTATTTTGTGTTTATGTTGTATTATATGTTCTGTGAACTTGCTTTTGGACTAGATATGTTAGAGTTCGAATGTTAATAGTCACTTACAGTGAGTATTATTGAAACACTGTTCATGTGGACAAAACCACATGTGAGTTCTTAAACGTTTAGGTCTCATATTTGAACTTTGATATCTTTGAATGTTGTACAACTGAAATTGAGATTTGATAAGATTTAAGACATATGTATGAGGTTTGATGTAATATTTTGATTTTGACATTTTGATTTTGACATTTAAACCTTTAGTGATGCATCTGAGAGTAGAAAATAATGGATATGACCATGTTTATAGGTCAGGTTTTTTGAGAAGACTTGGAAATTTGTGGATCAGGACGTGATCCCGATTGTGAGATGGCGAGCCAGGACCTTTGATGGACAAGGAGATACGCATGTACCCATTTACACCCACATACATTCACATGACACCTCAACGAACATTCAATATCAGGTGCACCTGCAACAAATTTGAGTTTTGAAGGTTCCCAAAGGACACTTTATTTTATTTCCCGTGTGCACACGTTTTTTATTTTGTGTTCTAGTAAATTGTGTTATTGTTGTATAAGTTCTGGAAATTGTAAAAATACATAAGTGGCTACTCAACATACTCCTAACGAATTTGGTATCTTCTGATTCAGGCAGTGGGTTTTGCTATTAGTCTAACTCACTATTATACTGTAATTCACTTTTATACTACTAACATTGGTTACACCCACCCCACATATTAAGCTGTCATTCAACAGGGCTGGGCAGTGTCATAACTAACAAAACCAATAAACGAACAAAACAAATAAAATAGACATTAAATACATAAAACATACAATACACAATTACATTTACCGATAAGTATACAATTTATTTAAAGGTTTACACTTATTTATTTATATATATATATATATATATATACACATATATAAAATATTTTTATAGTTTTATTGGAAATATGCAAACATACAGTGCGTACAATGCATGGTCATTAGTCAATATTTCCATTTTCAATCTTTTTCAACTCCCCACTTTCCCTCAACCCTGAGGGAAAAAAAACCAAAACATAATAATAATGATAAAAAAAAACACACCCACCCATCCATCCATCCCCTAGACATAAACCACAGTTATTTCAACGAGGGGTAACCAATATGAGTCCAGTTCCATTACACATGTGCACACGCACATACATATGCAAACACATACATAAAATAATACAAAATATTACTATAAAAGGCAGTACATTTCAGATTGTGTCTTATACCAGTAATACCAATGTTACAATTGAATATAAACTAATAAGAGTAAGGGGCTCAATGACAGAGCTCTTTTAAGTACTATCAGGCATAGATTTAAGTTTACCTATATACATTAGAACAGGCTCCCATATGGAAATGAATTTGTTCTTAGAACCTCTAAGTGAGTATTTTATCTTTTCCAAGTGTATGAATTGCATCAAGTCACACAGCCACATAGATGTTTTGGGAGGACTTTTTGACTTCCAGTGCAATAATATTCTTCTTCGAGCAAGCAGTGTTGTAAAAGCAATGATGGTTTTGTGTCTGTTTATCCTATTACTGTCAGTGCCACCAAATATGGCTGCTGCTGGGTTAGGATGGAGATTAATGTTGAGTGCCTCCGACAGAATTTTAAAAATCCTAGACCAATAAGTTGCCAAAGCCAGACATGACCAAAACACATGCGTCAGATTGGCAGGTGCATTATGACATCTGTCCCAGCGTGCACCTGAATTAGGATATATTTTGGCTAATCTTTCCTTGGATAAATGAGCTCTAAGTAGAATTGTAAATTGTAATACACTTTTGCACAGGAAGTACTATTGTTCACTCTTTTTAGAGCACAGTTCCAAGTATCCTCTTCCCCCAGTCTGTTAACATTTTTTCTAGGGTTGTGTTTTTAAAAGAAGCTATACATTCCGTTATCCTCGCGACTAAACTTTTTGATTTAGGAGGGATTTCTAACATGTCTTCTACTACTGAATTAGAAGATATATGTGGAAAGTTGGAGTTGTGACACCGAAGAAAGTCACATACTTGAAAATATCTAAATAAGTCTGATTGACAGAGACCAAACATGTACGACAGGTTGTCAAAACTTCCAAACACTGAGTTTATTTACATATCTCTAAACTTAGATATACCTTGTCTGCTCCAGAGAGAGAAGGCAGAGTCCAGTTTAGCTGGGGGGAAAAGATGATTGTTGCTTATAGGACTGATATGAAGAAAACGCTTAAATCCAAAATGCTCCCTAAATTGACTCCATATCTTTAAGGTATTAATGACGACTGGATTGTTAGTGACATTTGAGGCGGAAAGGGGAAGACTAGAGGTGGTCAAAGCTATGAGAGAGGTTGAAATACAAGATTTTACCAAAGTTCAGTTTATACCCAGAGAATCCACCAAAGCTCTTCAAAACATTGACTATTTCAGGTATACTAAGAACCGGATTTGAGATATACAATAGTAAGTCATCCGTGTATAGAGATCTCCTTCTCCTCCTCTATGAATTCCAGTTATTGATGGCAATGACTTAAGCATGATGGACAGGGGCTCTATGGCAAGGGCAAATAATAGTGGGCTAATTGGACAGTCCTGCTGTGTTCCTCTTGACAGCTGGAAGTATTGGGATCGCATGCCATTTGTAATTACTGAGGCTTTGGGACAGGAGTATAAGAGCTTAACCCATGAAATAAAAGTAGGGCCAACCCCAAATTTCTCCAAACATCCAAACAAATACTTCCATTCCACCCTATTGAAAGCTTTCTCCGCGTCCAGCGAGACAACCACCTCTGGCACCTCCCCTAAAACCAGTTTGGTCAACAGAAATCACATCATGCATTGTGGTTTCCAGCTGTATTGCAAGAGTTTTAGCCAAGATCTTCACATCACTGTTTAACAGGGAGATAGGCCGATATGAACTACAGTCCGTTTTATTTTTACCCGGTTTGAGCAGGAGAATAACTGATGCCTCTGTCAATGTTTGTGGCAGCAAACCATGGGCCAGCGAGTCATTGAACATATCCAATAGAGGAGCTGATAATTTATTAAAAAATGTTCTATTGGAAACCCATCTGGGCCAGATGTCTTACCCCTCTGCATTGCCTTTATTGCATTGATAATTTCTGTTCATTGCAATGGGAGCTCTGTCTCAGTCTTATACCGCCTACTTATAGAATGCGCCTTAAAGTTATTAAAAAACTGCTCCATATCGGTACAATCTTTTGATATTTCTGACGTATACAGATTTGAATAAAATTGTACAAATGTATCATTAATTTCACCTGGGTCAGCAGTTAACACACCATTAGGTTTCCTTTTTTTTGATTGACACTTAAGCTGTTGCGCCAAGAGGCGGCCAGCCTTTTCACCATGTTCGTACACCAGTCCACATGATTTCAATAAAAGACGCTCAGTCTTTCCAGTTGATAATAAGTTGTATGTAGTTTGGAGATCAAGCTTCTTTTTGTAGAGTTGAGGGGAAGGAGCGGTAGAGTACTGAGCATCCACTATGTTTATTGACCTAATAAGTCAATCTTGTTCAGTCCTACACAGTTTATTCAGTTTGGTCGAGTACACTATGATCTCACCTCCGATTATGGCTTTTAGTGTTTCCCAAAGTAATGATGGTGAGGTATTATCCTTCTTATTAAATTCTATAAAGTTGTCAATTTTATTGGATGTTAGTTCACAAAAGTCGTTATCAGCCAATAGAGTCTTGTCTAATTTCCAAAGGGGTCTTTCTGAATTGTTAAAAGAAAATGCGAGATCTCATAACACCGGTGCGCGGTCAGATTTAATTATAGCTGAATATTCTGCTTTAGTAATAAAGGGCAAAAGGTTTATATCAATTCTGCTATATAAGTGATGTACTGGTGAGAAAAAGGAACATGTTTTACTCTGTGGGTGTAACGAACGCCAGGGGTCGACACTATCCGGTCCATAAAAGCTGATATTGCCTTGGCCAGTTTTTTCTATAAATTTGTCATCATCCCAATTTGGGGCGTATACATTAACCAATACCACCTGTTTAGGAAAAAGTAGTCCCGAAACTATAACAAAGCAATGGGTCTGACGTAACAGTGATTGCATTAAACTGAATTTCTTTGTGTATCAGTATAGCTGTTCCCCGTGCGAGTTGAAGTTTGAGTGAAACACTTGGCCTACCCAGGATTTTCTGAGTCTAATTTGATCGTTTATCAATAAGTGAGTTTCTTGTAGAAATGCAATTTCACATTTTAAATATTTAAGATGATTGAAAATCCTGGCCCTCTTTACAGGTCTGTTTAAATCCTTTACATTCCAGCTGATTATTCGTACTCCTGCCTTATTTGTATTAGAACCCTTTTCCATGTTTTATCATTTTGTCAGCGGGGGTAGATAAAGGTAAAGATGGAGGAAACAAAAAAAAAATCCAGGAACAATGAAAGAATGTATGTGACAAGGTGCGCAGACTCGAAGATGCCTCTCTAAGATAATCCAAAACAAAAATAAAAAACAACAACAAAAAAAAACAACAGCGTATGTTGCAAATGTCTAGGGGTGTCCCACCCATAACCCTGTCCCAATCCCTAAAACTAAATAAATCTGAAAGTAAGCCTATACTTGTTCCTTCTCCTGAGGCAAGCTCAAAAACGTCTGGTAACACAACCTTTTAACACTTCTAACCAAGAGGGCTCCCAGTAATAAGAGGCATTGCCAACTTATGATTCACAAGGCATACTAGTACTCACAGCATTTACATATACACATCCACACACACACAAATGCATACATACACACACAAACACAACTACAACAGTCACAGCAAATATTTGTAAGTAAAGAATAAGTTGCTCATGAGTATTTGCACATAATATTACTTAACCTGCCCAAAATAACAACTATTGTAGCAATACCTTAAGTCCTGCGGCTTTAAGTTTAAGGGTAGTCCCACTCCTTTTTCAGCTGTACAATATTGTGGAAGCTATAGACTACTGGGGAACAACAGTCCAAGTCCAGAGTTCAAACATCTACTCTTTGCTAAACGTCTGGTCCTAAGCTTCATCAGGTGAGCTGAAGACGAGCACTTCTCCTCCGTACATCACGCGCAGTCGATCTGGGTACAGGTGCTAAAATCGAACGTTCTTTTGGTACAGAGCTTGTTGTATACCATTAAATGCAGCACGCTTTTTTTGCGAGATTCGTGCTGAGGTGCTGATAAATCCTGACAACGGCTCCTCGGTACTTCAGCTCGCGCTTCCTAGCTTCATGCCACGCGGCCTCTTTCTGCTGGAACCTGGAGAAGCAGACCACAGACGTGCGTGGGGAATTTCCCCGGCAGGACTTCACAGTCGGTGTTCGGTGGGCTCTTTCCAGTTTAGGCGGCGCAGAGAAAACGTCAGGGCCCATGATTTCCATCAGCAACCCCGACATGAACCTAAGCGGATCTTTGCCATCCTCGCTGCCCTCAGGGATATTCAAAATGCGAAGATTAGCTCTTCGTGAACGGTTCTCGAGGTCATCAAGTCGGTCCAGAAGAGCCCGCCTGGGTCTCCACAGAGGTGAGCCGGTTCTGGAAAAAGTTTGCTGTTTGTAGTGAGTCTGCTGAGACCTGTAGTGGTTTGATTGCGTCGTGAATAAGAAGAGAAAAGTCCTCCTTGAGTAATAATCTCTGCTTCGCGAACTCAGCAGCTAGCTGATCCATAGAAATGAGCACAGCTGTCGCAGTTTCTTCAGGCGTTGTAGGAGTCTCCGTCGTTGTTGCGGGCGTGTTAGCAAACACTGCTAATTTCCCTGCAGAACTCGTGGCAGCGCGCGTAGCCGGTGTTTGCGCTCTATTTTCGTGTTTGGAACTTTGGAATTGCTCATTTTTCTAACCAAAACACGATTCATCGAAGAACAGAGGGGGAAAAGGCAACTAAGCAAGAAATAGGTCAAATGTAGACTGGGAGCCCTCTCAATTGCGTTCTTCCCCTACATTGCAACCGGAAGTCCCCCGTGAGGTTAACACTTATTTTATCCTTTCCCACAGGCTCCCGGATCTCACCTCCCCCTTCTACACAAGGCCGTGGGCTCTACCGGCTGGTATAAGAGAAGCCCTGGAAGGCACCTGCACTCCCCTAAGGATCAGTAGAAAGACAAGGTCACAGGTAAGCATCACGTGCTCTCTTACTCTAATTACAGTTTCTTAGGTTTTACAAATATCGTGTGTGCCCCAGTGTCCTGTCCCAAACCTGGTGATGGGGTAGACTCACTGACCCCTTCACAGCCGGATAGTAGGAGGGGGGGGAGGATGATTGAGGAAGCTAGACATTGAGGAACTTGAGGAAGTGTGCTGACAGAAGCAGGAACATTGAGAGGACCCTGCAAACACAGGTACGCTGTGACAATGTTGTAACAACCCATTGTTTTTTTTGTACCCAAGACAACGTCTACAATGCCAAAATATAAGGATCTTCGCTTGGATCTTCGTGGGGAGGCCGACTTCGAGGAACACTTCCTCCCTGCCTTTGCGGGCTGAGCGGACACCACAGAAGTATACACGCCTGAGAGAGAACCCGCAGGAGGAACTGGCGGTCGCCCAGAATGTTAGCAGCCAAAAGATGGAGGTCTTCTACGACAGACCACTGGTAATCGGAATCCCGCGTTTCCCCCAAAAAGCCCTAATGTCGAAATGTCAGCGCATGAATGCAGCAGAGAGGGAGCGTAAGTTGAATCCTTTTAAAGACTGGTGGCAGACTGCGATTGGTTGGAGTAATGAAAGAAAGCATGACGTAGCATTGAGAGTCTTCCTGGAAGATTTTTCGCTAAAGCTTTCATTGGCTAGAAGAGTGGATAGCATGAGCCAGGGACGGGTGAACCACCACAGTAACTGCCAAAACCAACGAAAGATTTGCATATGTAAAGAGCTGAACACTGAGGAGGTTAAAGATTGCATCGAGAGACTCGAGAGAAGTTTAAGGGCCCATAGTCTTTTCATTGGAGAAAGAAATACTGAGGCAGGAAAAGGTGCTAGACAACACTGAGGCTGCATGCTAGAAGGTGAAGATGAGAAATCAATAAGCAGAAATGTGGAATGTAGTTGAGTAAGGAAGTGTAAAGAATGATTGAGGTAGAGCAGGTGTGGGAATATTGTGGGGCATTAGAATTCAGAGTCTGGGTAGTGCACCGTTAAGGAGGGCAGGTTTCACTCTGCAATGATCAGGTCAGTCTCTGGGAGTAGATTTCACACAATAAGTGATATCTATTGGCAGGCTCGCAGGATAAGTAACAAAAGAGAAAAGAACAACTGAGAAAAAAGAAAATACACAAGTACAATTTCACATTATTTTCTCTACACAGCCTCGGCTACAACTGCTCAGCTCCAGCTGAACCCCACTGGCGTATCAGCAGCCAGTTTGTGTCGGAGGCTGCGAGGCCACATAGATACGACCATTTTCCGAACTCCCATTCCACAATGAAACCTGCCTTTATAGAATCCCCCTTAAGCCCCGCCCCACATATTAAGCTATCATTTACTGGGGCTGGGCAGTGTCATAACTAACAAAACCTTTTTTTTATCCTTTCCCACAGGCTTCTGGATCTCACCTCCCCCCTTCTACACAAGGCTGTGGGCTCTGCCGGCCGGTATAAGAGAAGCCCTGGAAGGCGATAGTAGGAGGAGGGGGAGGATGATTGAGGGAGCTAGACATTGAAGAACTTGAGGAAGTGTGCTGGCAGAAACAGGAAAGTTGAGAGGACCCTAAAAAAAACACAGGTACGTTGTGACAATGTTGTGACAACCCATTGTTTTTTTTGTACCCAAGACAACGTCTACAATGCCAAAATATAAGTCCTCATGAGCTGTGACATTATGTAACAATGATGTGACAACGTAGTGGCAACGTTGTAAGTACGTCGTCAGAACCTCCTAGAATCCTTCATATGTCCCATTATAACTACATCATGGAAAGTTTCCGCCGGCACGGCCTCACCGTCATCCTGTGCTGTCAATGCTGTCAAGTTGGCACTGGTTTGCAATCAAGCCTGCTGGATCATCGCTTTGAGGTCGGTTATTCTGTAACATACTGGCGCTTGCAGACGAAGATGATAGATCCACACACAGGCTTTATATACAGACTTTGTAATAAGGGTATAAAAGTGTGACCATTTGTTGAATCGACATGAGTGTATTCTCTGGAAAACATTCTCCACCTGCAACAAAGAACAAAGAACCTCCTCCTCTATTCCGATGAGTCTTCTGAAATATTTAAAACCTTTTTTGAGTCATTTATTAGAGTTTGTCTTATTATTATTAGTTTGTTGAGCATATCCTTATTATTTACTAAATGTCTAAGGAATGACAGTTGCTAGAAGGGTGGATAGCATGAGGCAGGGAAAGGTGAACCACCCCAGTAACTGCCAAACCCAAAGATAGATTTGCATATGTAAAGAGCTGAACACTGAAGAGGTTAAAGATTGCATCGCCATACAAAAGGATATGTCATTCCAGTGGCAGAGCAGGGCAAATCCAAATTTGGGTTCCAAGAGTCATTTAATGTGACCAAGTGGTGTAATGATGGAACTGAAGAAACAAGCTGAAGGATATGTGAAATGAAGGAGTGGCTCTGTGGAATGATTTGAATAGCATGGTTGGGGTCGCCCAGAGCTGCTCATTGGTACAATGGGAGTATGGATGAAAGCAGAGAAGGTAAGGGTGATATGATTGTGTCTTTCCAGAGGAGGGGAAGCTTAGAACGAGACAGAGTCCAGAACGAGACTGAGAAACTTGAGAGAAGTTTAAGGGCCCATAGTCTTTTCATTGGAGAGAAATACTGAGGCAGGAAAAGATGTTAGACAATACTGAGGCTGCATGCTAGAAGGTGAAGATGGGAAATCAATAAGAAGAAATTGGTGAAGAAAATGGAGAACAAAGGCAGCTTCTGCACATAGGGCAGGGTCCGGCCTTTGTGAGGGTGTAAAATATTTGGACAACTTTGCAGGCAAAAGTGAGACAAACAGCAAAGTAGAATTAGCCATTTCAATGAACCCCAGAGAGATGCCAGAAATCATAGTGGAGGGGACTCCACTGTCAAGGCAAAGTGTTAATCAGATCTGGGTACGAAGCTGTTATTATTAGAAATTGATAATAAGGCGATACTCGCCCAAATACTTGTGAGTAGCGACACCAGGGAACGAAGAGTCGATGACACATTGCCAGCAATGGCACGAGAAGCTGAAAGGCCGAAAGAAGGGAGCAGCAATACGTGGAGAGTCGTATCCCCAACTTGCTTAAAAATGAGGAAATGAGAACCGAGGGTGATTGGAGAGTCAGTAGAACCAGCCCCCACTGAGCCCCACTGGTGTATCAGCAGCCAGTTTGTGTCGGAGGCCACGAGGCCACATAGACACAACCATTTTCCGTCCTCCCATTCCACAATGAAAACCCCTTTACGGTAGCCCCAAGCCTCACCGGGGCTGGGGGGTGTCATAACTAACAAAACCAATAAACGAACAAAACAAATACAATTGACAATAAATAGGATAGTTCAAACCTTGGACAGTTTTGAGCAACTTTGCTTAGCGTTTAACACTGAAGAGACTGAAAAGAGGAGCAATTCCTACAACCTGTAAGTAGCAGCCATGCTGTGTGATTTTGTCATTGTTTGCCGGATGAAGCAGATCGTCTTAAACTAAAAGTTTTATAGTTAGTTACAACTTGAATTCTGTTTGCGGTGATGTCATAATTGAAAGCGAGTAGCTAATATATGTAACATTAACTACTAGCAAGTTCCAAATAACTAGCACAGTGAATTTAGTACTATGATGACTGAACCTTTTATACAGATGTTTGTTTTATTTTTCTGCCTGTGTTTATTTCAGTATGCTGCTTCTGTCTGATCATCCCAGTGTCTCATTGTAAACAAGCCAATCAGAGCAGAGCTCATTAAATCATTCATGAGCTCACCAAAAATGAAAAACAGCTCGTTTCATTCTAGGAACTAATCATAGGCTGACCATGTAAAACTGCATCAGTCAATGTGATGCATTGAACTGTTGGTCTTATCTTTATGGCCATTTCACTTGAAGACATGAGTCATCACACGCTCACAGCAAGAAGGTTTGGTGTATTTAAACCGGGCAGTGCCACAGATGCTTACGCTCTCTGAGCTGAAGTCTGTCATGTTGTTGTCCATCCTCATCTGGGTTCTGCTGGGGGCTCTAAGTGCTCAGGCTAAAGTAGTCGATACTTTTGATGAATGTAAACACCAATTTTACAAAGAAACAGAACCAGCTGGAATGAGTCAGAACACCAAGAAAATCTGTCAGTATTATGGAAATCTGCCCTGGCCACGCTTTGCCTCTCTCTACTCGGTATACCACAGAATTCCTCTGTACAGCGCGTACATCTTCACCCCTGGATGCAGCACTAAAAGGGACTTCCATTCCAAGTTCTTCATTGAACCACAGGTAAAAACTAAATATACTACTACTTCATCAGATGTCTGTGCTCTGTGTCTACGATCAGCCAGGTTAAAATTCAGCGCTAATTTTATCTCTCACTAAGAGAGTTTCACACCTGACTTATCAGGTGCAGACCTATCAAACAACTGCTTTAGTTCAGACCATTTTGACAAATGTGATCACTCTGCCTGTACTCAGGTGTGCACTAAACAACAGAACCATGGTAAACATCAGCATCAGAATTTATACAGATTAATTAAGTGTTTACATGTAGTTGCTTAATCAATCTTGTCAGGATTTTTGTTTTGATAATGAAATAGGATTTTCTGAAGGGAATCACATCTCCTTATAGGAGGAAAACTTTTTTTTTTTTTTTTAAATGAACTTAGACAAGAAGGTTGTGGAACTGTTTAATAAGTGACATGC
Organism: Megaleporinus macrocephalus; assembly: GCA_021613375.1. Taxonomy (NCBI): domain Eukaryota; kingdom Metazoa; phylum Chordata; class Actinopteri; order Characiformes; family Anostomidae; genus Megaleporinus; species Megaleporinus macrocephalus. The sequence goes on from CM038715.1 coordinate 34,909,587, forward strand.
TCCACAGAGTGATACACTGGGAACAGAAAAGGTGATATTTTTGTGGCTAAAACTGATTATCTGATGTCTTATGTTTGTGTTACAGCTTTCTGGATATAGTGAACCAAAAATGAGCCCCGAGCATGAATATGATATTAATACAATAAAAGAAAATCAAGCCATCAACGAGTACTACAGTTTCACAGGATATGACCGTGGCCACCTAAACCCTAATAGTTTCCAGTGTGGGGACAGCCGTGATGCAACGTTTACTCTGACCAATGCTGCACCAATGGATGCATGTTTTAACCGTGTCCAGTGGTATCAGTGGGAAAAGGAGGTGAAAGAGATGTTGACCAAACTTCAATCTGAACCTGCCACTGCTTACCTGGTCACAGGTACTGTACCCCAAGATAATTACCGAATCCCCCAGAAGGAGGATGGAGAGAGTGAACAGCGCGAGTATGAGAAAGTGACTGTTCCCTCTCACGTTTGGACAGCTCTCTGTTTTGCACATTTCACTGATGAGGAGAAGTCATTTTCTCTCGCCTACATGGGACAGAACCAGCCAGAGAGTTTCATCAAGGTGATGTCTGTTCCAGAGTTGAATAATATGCTACAAACACTCTATAAAAGCGCTGTTCCAATTTCCATTTTTGTAGACGATTGTTTTTCCACTAAAAAGAAATCTCAGGAGATGACACACAGCCTGTATAAAAAACTACAACTACCATCCAGCAAAAGGCTCCAGATGGCCCCTGATATACTAAACAGCTTTCAAACAGCTGTGAGGTTCAGCACAGATTCTCAGCAGCCTGGTCCTCCTCCAAAAAAATCCAAGGTGTCGCAGATGACCATAACTGAGTCCTTCGACAAGATGTTACATTTTTTTGAGCAGGCGGAGAAAATGAAGTACGTGGCGGAAACCACTTGCCTTCTGACTTCAGTTGGCTGGGTAAAGAACGGACGAGGGAGGAGGGATGTGGCAGAGTCATCTGGGTCTATTGAATGCCAGCTGGTCCCTGAGAAATCCATGATTGAAGGAAGGTCCCGTGAATACTGCACTTCACCCTGTCTTTACATGAAAGACTATAACAGTTACTGGTGTTACTCTGGGCGGAATCAGGTCCGGTGTTCACCCTTGTACTCAGCCATCACGATTAATGGGGAAAAATGCAAGGCTGATTATCTGTGCGGCACATATGGCCACGACTACTACTGGTGTAAGACAGAATCTGGCTCATGGGACTACTGCAGTCCTCCGCTGTGGAACAGCATAACTATAAGTGGAGACTACTGCCGTGCTAACCACGCCTGTGCCAAATACGGTGAAAGTTACAACTGGTGCTACGATAACAGTAACACCGGACAACAATGCTGCGATCGGGATGACTGCTTCTCTGCTGTGAATGGCAAAACCTGCAAGTCCGACTATCCCTGTGGGCACTATGAGAAGTCTTACCTGTGGTGCTACACTACTGATGGCAGCTGGGATTACTGTTGCAAGAACTGTGACAAGAACTAAAGTGGTCAACTGCTGTTCATGCATACACGCTTATCGCTAAAATAAACTAGGACTGTCCCTATCAGTTACATCAGCAATCAGTGAATCTAATGATTATTTTTTTGACTAATTGAGCAATCACAATTTAAAGGTTAAAGGATAACATTATTTTTTAAAATGTACTTAATTTTAATAAAACATTTTGTGTGTCTTTTACCCAGAGCTAGATTTAGATTAGTAACTGCTAACTTTTTTGGCTGATGTCAAATGTGCTTACGCAAATAAAAGTTGCTTCAAATTTCTTTGTGCTGATCAATATATTGTGGTGACCAACTTTTTTACTTTGAAAAAAAAAAAAAAAAAAAAAAAAAAAAATATATATATATATATATATATATATATATATATATATATATATATTTTTTTTTTTTTTTTTTTTTTTTCCATATATATGAAAAAAAATAAAATAAATAAATATATATATATATATATATATATGTGTATGTGTTCTGTGTGGAGTGTGTATGTTCTCCCCGTGCTTGAGTGGGTTTCCTCCCACAGTCCAAACACATGTATGTTAGGTTGATCACTCACTCTAAATTGCCTGTAGGTGTGTGTGTGTGTGTGTGAGTGTGTGTTGGCCATGCCTGGTGACCTGTCCATGGTGTACCCTGCCTTCGCCCGATGATGCTGGGATTGGCGCCAGCCCCCCCATATTTTCAACATGGACCATAACCCAACAGTCAATCATGTCCCTGAGAACCTCATTCACAAAGCCCTGGAGAACAGAAGAGGTGAAAAGGCATAAGTAAGTACTCATAATCCCCCCCTAGAGGTGATGAATGGCCTCTTCCATTTACACCCTTCCATTTAAATTGTGAATCTTATTATTTCTAGGGCAGTGGGTACCAGGAAAGAAGATAATGATGTTATGCAGCTATGGCATTTTACCTCCCTATTGTCTATACATGACCTTAAACCCCTTCCCTTCTTCTCGACACAGAACCCAGCAGCAGCAGGTGGGGGAGAAGCGTGGATATACCTCTATTCCTCTAAGGTGTGGGTCTCAGGAGGGGACAGCAGGTGATATGTCACTCCACTGCTGTACTTCTTTCACTGGCTTTCACTGCTCGCATTAAATGTAAAACTCTGATTCAAAGCTAAGATTGAACCAGCTTCTCCATCCTTTTGGTAATGATCAAAAGTACACCTCAACCTCACCCGCCATCCCTCAAGATGCATGGAAGACAAGCCACAACTCTTCTCTGTACTGGAACACAGATGGTGGAATGAACTCTCTCTCTGTCTTCAAACGCAGACTGACCACTAATCTACTGTATTATTGAAATGAATCATATTGCACTTACACTACACTGAGCTATTTTATCTTCTAGGTATGTACGCTGGCTGGGTATTCCTGGGTATTACACTTATACTGTATATAACCTTGTATTTAATTCTCCTCTCTATAGGTATTTCTAACTTGCTAGGTGTTTCTAGGTATTGCACTTGTACTGTATGTAACCTCGTATTTTGTTGTCTTCTCTACAGGTATCAGCACTGGCCCTTGTTTCTGGCAGTGTTTGAGCTCAAGGGTAGTTTAACCTTAAACCTGTTTGTACCAACTAGAGATACATATTCTGACCCTAACCCTAACCCAAAGCACTTTTGTAAGTGTGGATAAGAGCGTCTGTTAAATGATGTAAATGTAAATGTAAATATCGACCTCTACAGGCAAAGAGGGAAATATCCAGTCTGAGATGTCTTTTTACTGTTTTTGTTCAAATACAAGTCACAACTGGGGACTTTGACTGTACAACAGTGGTAAAGTTTGGTAACTAGTAGAACTTATTTTCACTTATGTTAGGACTTATAATGTTTTAAGAGGTTTTAGTTATATCATGTAAGTGCAATCAAAGCCCCTAATCTAAGTGTGTGCTGGTAACATATTAATCAGTATCAAGAAGCTATAGTGAATGAGTGTCACTGGGGGAAACCAACTTACCTTCACTATTCCATGCCAGCCCAAGCAGTGGATAAGAAGCACAAGCCAGGCGGTACTGTTCAGAGGTTTAAAATGAGACTAAAACTCTGAAGAGGAGGATGGCAATCGGCTTTCAAGTTCAGGGCACCCCTGAACACCCCAGCAACTCCATTTCAGAGGGTATTACAGTGCCTTGCAAATGTAATCAAATTTTAATCTGAAATGTATGCAAAATAGTCTAAGTTGGTGAAGTGAAAAATATATACCAAAAAAAATTGTCAAAATAAAAAACTGAAAATTGGCATGTGCATATGTATTAACCCCTTTGCTAGGAAGCACCTAAAATATTTTGGTGCAACCAATTACCTTCACAAGTCACATGCTTAGTGTAATGAAGTAAACCTGTGTGCAATCTAAGTGTGACATGATCTGCCAGTATATACACACCTTTTCTGAAAGGCCCCAGAGGCTGAAACACCATTGAGCAAGAGGCACCACAAACCAAATAACACCATGAAGACCAAGGAGATCTCCAAACAAGTCAGGGACAAAGTCAGGATTGGGTTATAAAAAATATCCAAATCTCTGATGATCCCCTGGAGCACCATCAAATCCATTATCATTAAATGGAAAGAACATGGTACCACAATACACCTGTCAAGAGACGGCCGACCACCAAAACTCTCAGAGCGAGCAAGTTCGGCATTAATCAGAGAGACAGCACAGAGACCAAAGGTAACACTGAAGGAGCTGCAGAGTTCCCAAGCAGAGACTATCCAGAAAGTATCTGTCCATACGACCACAATAAGCCGTACACTCCATAGAGCTGGGCTTTTTGGAAGAGTGGGCAGAAAAAAGCCTTCATTCACAGACAAAAATATGAAGGCTCGTTTTGAGTTTGCCAAAAGGCATGCTGGATATTCCCCAAATGTATGGAGGAAGGTGCTCTGGTCAGATGGGTCCAAAATTGAACTTTTAGGCCACAAAGGAAAACGCTATGTCCAGCACAAAACCAACACATCTCATCACCCCAAGGGGATATTTTTTAAGCATTTGGTCAACTGGACCGAGTCGAGGGGAAGATGGATGGTGCTAAATACAGGGATAATCTTGAGCAAAACCTGTTTCAGTCTGTCAGCGATTTGAGACTGGGACAGAGATTCACCTTCCAAGAGGACAATGACCCAAAACATACTGCTTAAGCAACACTCGAGTGATTTAAGGGAAAACGTGTAAATGTATTGGAATGGCCCAGTCAAAGCCCAGACCTTAATCCAAAACAGCTTTAATATAATGTGTTGTTATGGTAACAGACTAGGAGGGTTTGGGTTAGCTAACATTTATATAAACTTTAGTCAGGAAGCACTCTGAAACGTAAAGTTACATTACTGTCTGGCCACGTCCCAAACTGCAGACCAGGGGCATAGCTATCCCTAGTTTAGATTTAAATTGAGTCCCAGCACCTCTATAGGTTATAGTAAAAACGTGACACATGGTGTCAGTGTTTTATCTGACTGGTGTTGTGTGTGTAGTAAGTTTTGCAAAGGTAAGTTAAAGCTAAGGTACTAGAGTAGTGCTGTCTGTATGTGTATTAGCTAATTAATGTTACAGAATGATAAGATATGAAACGATGATACTATAACATAACTGTGTGTGTGTGTGGTCAGCAGGTCAGCTATAGATATTCAATTCTTACCCTCACAAAAATAAGTATAAAAAATAAGTAAATACTTAAAATAAGTATACTTAAAGTTCATTTTATTAAGTATACTTTATGTAGTTACTATACTAATGTCATTGTACTAGTAGTACACTTGTATATGTACTATTTTAATACTTCTTGGGACTAGTTTTTAAAAGTATACTTTTAAGTACACTTTAAGTGTAAGAGTAGTAAACCAAGTATACAACTAGTTTACATCTTTTGCACTGCAACTACACTAAAAGTAAACTTATGGGTTACTGTTATTTTACTAGCTTGTAAGTTTTCTTTAAGTGAACTTAACATAATACTTATAATTTACTGCTTATATTATTGTTGTACTTTAAAGTATATTTTTTCTACTTAAAATAGAATTTTAACAATGTTTACTTACTCACCAGTGGATACACGTAAAATAAACAAGACACACTCAGATTAAGAAAGATATTTGTATCTTTATAAATCTTTATAAATCAAATTTTAAATAAATATTCTACTGGATGTGTTTTTGTGCAGATACTTACTTCTACTATCTCAATCAAAAGATTAAGTACAAGTAAAGGCCAAATATACTTAGACTGTTCTATACTTGTCAGTATAACTCAAGCATACTTAAGTATAACTGTGTTTAGTATATCACTGAGAAGTACATGAAAGGTAAACTGAAAGCATTCTCACTTTCTTTTAGTTTAAAAGAAGTAAACTAATGGTACACTTGAATAAACTTCTTTTTTGTAAGGGTATATTCGAGTAAGGCCAACATGATCGTGATCATATGCTCATCTGTTGATAAAAATCATAATAGTATTGATAACTAATTATTATAATTAGTGTATCTGATCTAAATTATTCGAATTATTCTGTCATGACACACTCATCTCAAGTCTTATGCCCTGAATTTCTCTCATTCTCATCTGGTCATGCTAGCCTACAGAAGCTGAATATTCAATGAGAAAAGTGTGTTAAATTGATATGGATCTATTTATTTTTCTCTTAAATAAAAAAAATGTCTTAATATATATTTGTAAACTAAGCTTTGTGAACTTTCCAGTCAGAGTGTTTCCCCAACACTGATTTCGGATTGATGGTCCAAACTGAGTTTAAAGTGTAGTTTTTTTATGAGCTGTTCTTATTTTACTAAACCTTTAAGCCTACAAACGCCCCTGCTGCAGACTGCTACTACGCTAAATATGTAAAAAGATAAATATATAATATATAAAATAAATTAATTAATGAATAAAAAAAATGACACCAGCGTTAGAAGTGCTTTCAGTAGTGCAGTATGTAATGTTCCAGAGGGTACTGTTTGGGACACAGCCGTACTGTCTAACATTAATGTTAGTCGTGTCTAGTCAGGAAACCTTAACATACATTGTTTTGTCATTTCATTTCAGCATCATGCAACTAAAAAAATAATAATTGTTTTGGTTATATATGTATATAATCCAGACATTGCATGTATAATTTAAAAGTTTTCTGATAACTGTATCATGTAATGTGGAGTATCTTGTTTAGTTTGTAAAGTGATCTTTAATTGGATTTATCTAATAATTAACAGAAGTACAGATAATGTTGTATTTTGTTTATTTATTAGTAATGTACTGTAATTACACCAATGTTGTTCTATGTCACTGTACATACAGTGATTTACTACCTTACCTACAGTGGAATCAGCTTATAGGTAATATTTAGGGAATAGGGTGGGCTTTGATTCATATTAGCAAATGTGCCCCCCCCCATGTCAATCCCGCTCCTACACCCTTGCTTGTAGCTGTAACTGATGCAAAAGGTGGCTCTACAGAGTTCTGGGTGAATAGTTATACACACTGAAGTTTTCTGTTATTTTGTCCAATTTGTTGTTTGTTTTACAATAAAAAAATATCAGATGTTCAAAGTTGTAGGTATGCTCTGTAAATCAAATGATGTGAGGTAACAAAACACGAAAAATGCTAAGGGGGTGAACACTTTTGTAAGGCACTATATGTGTCTACAAAGTACCTGGTGACAAACTAATGCCCCCTAGTGGATGAAGTGTGAAAGTGCTGCTGTCCTGTCTCAACTAACCTGAACAAAAGCAATCAAACCATGTAAGTTGGCCAGGGGTGTTCAAACTTTTGCATACGACTTTATGTGGTTTTTGACACCTGAAACTGAGACGTTTTAGGTGTCAAAAAACTTGTTCAGTCTTATAGCTCTGCTGGCCCGACTGGTTTTGGTTGATTGAGTAAAAGGTCCTCATATAGGGCTTCATGCTTGAGCAGGTGTGTTTAAACTTGAATTGTGTCTATGGCTACACCCTCAGTTACATCACTGTACACCATCCAGATGCACCAGCATTGAGATAGGATTGGACTGTTTTAGCTCACGCCCACTTTACTTAAAGACTCAGTCAGAGCCTCACTGCCTCAGTCAGAGACTGCCTCAGTCAGAGACTGCCTCTACCTGTGCAGCTTCTAAAGCTTTGCTATCCAGATTTCAAACAGAGACTCTTTTCTTTAGTGTTGAGTTTAATAAACTGTAAATACTGTTTGACCAGAGGAGGACGGGTCTCCTCCTGTGAGTCTTGGTTCCTCCCAAGGTTTCTTCCTCCAGTCTGAGGTTGTTCTTGCCACTGTTGCCTCTGGTTTGCTCACTGGAGGATATATGTTGTAACTGTCTGTTTTCAAAACTCTGTAAAGCTGCTTTCAGACAACATAGTTGTAAGAAGCGCTACATAAATTAACTTGACTTGACTAGGGACCTGTTTTGCGTTTCCGTTGTTTTGTCCTTTATGTTAGTGTTATTGAGCTTTCTGTTTTCTCAGCTGTCTGAAACGCCTTGTGTTCAATCCTTTACTCTGTTACAAGGTGATGTCATCTCATCACACTCCCTGCCTATGGACAAGCCTGGCACACCCTTCCACAACACACAGCAACTACTACTGCACGACTGGCCAGAACTCCAAGTCAGTTTGCTGGACTGTGAACAGCATGAAAACCACTGGAGACAAAGAACAGCTTGAAAATAAACTGTGTCTGAAAAGAAAAGCAGCAAACTAATCATTTTGCATAGTTTTCAAACAGTCCTTTGATTTAAAAATCATCGCCAAATCAAAGTTTTCACTTTAGTTTTGTGCAGTGCTGGATCAAATCTTGTTCTACATGACTTTTAGGACCACACTGATACAGCAGAACTGATGCTATAGTACAAAAGCATCTTTCTGCGACGGCAAGACGGGCTGAGCGTATAGAGGGACGACCGCTGTGGCAGTTCACCAAGCGTGGGTGAGCTGGCCAATCGGATCACGCTGGGTTCATTGGGAAATAGTGCTCAATATTGTATTTGTGGAAAGCATGTAAATCTCTTCTGATAGACCCCCCCCAAAATAAGCTTATAGACCCGCTTTAACATGCCATGCATTCTTCTCAGTCCATCGATCACCCTTCACCAACAGCCATAAGGACAATCTGAAACATAGTGAAGAAGCAAGCAAGGATGGCTCATCTTATATAATATTTATTTATATATTTATTAAATAAGCTCTAACATCACAATCCAGAAAGATGAGGTGGTAGGTAGAAAATTCCACCGCTGCGAGGGCACCCTGTGGGATACACACACCATTACAGTATCGCATCTAATCAGCATTTATTAAACACACATTCGTTTCAACTTAATTTACATAAACGTCACACATCTCAGCAAAACCAGAGCACCCTGAATGTACAGTTTGAGATTTTTTCCCCCAATTAGAAATCATTTAAATTTTAAAATAAGTGAATTTATTGCACAATTCTGCCTCATGTTTTGTATGTAGAACACATTTGTAATTGTAATTGTCATTTCTTCGGTTTGACCAATTATAAGATACTGTAAAATAATGTACTGTTCAAGAGTCAGAGGCCTTTACCTAACATCAAAAGTACTAGCAATAACTCTAAACCTGAAATGGAACTCCTAACAACCACCTGGAAGACCTGGTAGACCACCAAAACTATCCTAAAAATCAGATACACGGCAGGAGAAAAGCAGAAAATGTGGCTCCACTCCTGCTTCAGATCTGAAAACAGCCACAGGTGTTTCTGTCCATCCTACTGTGAGAAGACACCTCAGCACTATGGGTCTGAAAGGAGGTGTAGCTCTTCAAGAAGCTCCTCACTCAGAAAAGGAGATAGAGACACGCCACACAAAGAAGCTGGATGGACTGAACACCCCAGAGTTCAGACCTCAACATCACTGGATGTGCTTTGAATTACTATTAATTACTAAGAAGTAGACAATTCAACCAACTTCTAAGACTGAACTTTGGAGGCGTGGCCGCAGAAGTGTGTCTCCTGAAAAGAATGAAGGCTGTGATGAAGGTGAAGTGTGGATGCTTAAAACAATAGAACATGTTATAATATATGTAGTTTTTATACATTTCTATTTCTCTTCTTTTCTATTTTCACTCCAAATTAAAAAAAGAAAGAAAGAGGTGGCCTCTGACTTCGGGCAGCACTGTGAGTAAAAAATCTCAAACCGATTCTTTGATATCTGATGTCAAATCTTCACATTACAGATTCAACCACCTGCTGGATTTCACTATTATGGTCAGTTTGGGAAGCCCAGCTCAGTATTATGTAAGACAAGCAAAAAAAAAAAAAATTATATATTTGCACATCTGAAACTTCATATCTTCATCGTGCACACAAGCTCTCGGCAAAGTCCTTCATTAAAACAGAAAAATCAGTTTCAGTACAAAAATCACAAAACTTGAACCATTTCTGAAGACAGCGAGAGTTTATACACAAATAGACACGACCTTAAAAGAAAACAACAACAACAATACACAAAACTGGGATTGTGTTTCCAAATTCAGGACACAGTGTTGTATGTAAATTCTCACAATATAAATATTCTACATAGTTCAGCTCTTACTTTGTGCAATTGAAACCCAAAGACATACACAAGCAAATACAACTGATCAATAATTAAAACATTGATATCAATCTTTAAAAGTACAGTATCTCCAAACGGAAATGTACAGCTAACCAACTGAGAACATCTTCATCTTTTCATCCAAAACAGCTTTCCATATAAATCTTAGTAAAAATCTACAACTGTGGAGAAAACACTACTGGAATTGACCCCCTATCAAAAAATAGGCATTTCTTGGTGACGCTGGAGAAAATGACTGTCAGTCCAGCTTTGTCTCACAAATATGACAAAAACAATGATTGGAGTAGCATCAGCAGAGTCAGCAGTGAAAGAATGATGGAGCGCAAATTCTTATTCACTAAATTCTTTGCACGTTGAGCACATAAGGTCCAGTGCCAGAAATAAATACAATAAATACGAATAAACATAATCAGACGTGCTCAGCAGGCTGTGGACTCCTCTAAGGTTGATTTACAGCAGATTTCTTAGCAAGTTCATACAGCGATCAGATAAGAAAAGAACAAGGACTGTAATTATACAGACAATGGCCATTCAGCTCACAGGAGCACTATATTGATGTTTTTTATGCTCCGCCCCTCCCAAATTAAGCTCTTCCATTGCTACTGTTGTGAGGTTGGACTAGTTTTACGGAACAAGACTACAGGGCACCTTATTTATCATAGCTGTGCAAGTAAGACAGCAGATTTGACTGTTTTTGATAGCATACGACGCAGAAATAAGCAGTGTTGGTGTCTACCAGCACCCCAATTTATACAGATTCGTCGGCCAATGAGCAGACAGCATTCAGCAGCTTGTGTGCCAATGCCTGAGCTCATGGTTTAAGTTTGAGGATGAGTACAAAAATGCATTTGTGATAAAATCGTGATAAAGTAATAAAATTACAGAAAGTTTAAATAGATTATAATGCATCTGTGTATAAAATACCATTTAAACGCTGTAGTATTGCAGTGTAAAAGATGCTTCTGTGCTGGCTGTACTGGCCGTCTGTTACTACTAATGTACATGTAAAATAATTACATACACATTTGTACTAGACTGCCATGAAGACATGTGCTTAGTTAACCACAAGTCAAGCACTTGTTTGGGCTGTTAAATGATCACGCTCAGGTTTACACACTTCTACCACAGACCAAATGACGAATTTCAAAACAATCTGAGTTTATATCCTGATCAGATTTGATAGTACATCACTTTGATGTACTAATGACTACGAGTGGGAAAGAACAAACGAGCGAGGTGAATAACTGGACTGTTGCAAACATTTGGTGAAAACTAGGCTTCCATCTTCTCTCTACAGAAGAAAACTCTTTTTCTGAGTATTATTAAAAAACACTGTTAGGAATACTGTTCAAATGTACAGACAAATCAGATTTTTTAACTGCTCTTCTGCTGCTTTCGTTTTAAAGTTATATTGTGAGATTATAATAAGGCAAAACTCATGCAATAAAACAGCTCAACCACCTAAACATCTGTTTAACATCACTATTGTTTTCTTCTTTCTTTGAGAAGATAAAGGTACAAGAGGGCTGCATGGCAAAAAAAAAAAAATCACAATACTTTAAGAATTTGTTTTGATGTACATTTCTTTTTGGATATTTGAAGTTTGCAAAGACAAAAATTGCATTTTTAAAAAAATATTTAAACATTTTACTTTCTGCACTGCACGACTAAAGACGGGACTAATTATGGTTTAACGTTTAATAAATAAACTAGTCAGGAAGTGTCTTTACGCAGTGCTGACCTCAAAAAAGCATATTGTTACATATTCATCACAATAAGGAATAGTGAATAATAAATATTGGGATATTGTGTCTTAGATGGATATAGTTCTTCATCCATCCATCCATCTACTGGGACCTGCTGTTGAGTTTCCATTCTATTTCTTTTTTATCTGCAAATATTCTGTTCAAATTTTGGAGATTTTATTTGGTATCCTCTGTTTTTCAATTTCTTATCATTTACTGGTGAAATCACCACAAACCAGCTCAGTGGCACTGTCAACTGGGAACTCTACTCTAAATCCCAACCTATAAATATTCTGTAAAGCTTGTCCAACCTCGCAACAGGGCATAGACTGATCAGATACAGACTGTAGCGGATCTGTTGCAGCACAATGTATAAGCTTCACTCAATGTGTTCCATCATTGGTCAGATTTTGACCACAGTACCACTCTTGTGGATCATTCGGCACAGTAGTGACGAGTAAGAGTGCATCAGACACAACAGTGCTGCTGGTGTTTTTACACACATCGGTATCACTGCTGGACTGAGAGTGGACAAAAACCCCAACAAAGAGCTGCTCTGAGGTCAAACACTAAGTGTTACTGAAGGGCCAGAGGATGACTAACACACTGTGCATCAACAGACAAGCTACAGTCTTTGACCGAACGCCAGCAAGGTGAAGCTACAAGGGAGGCGTTTCTAACAAAGTGGCCAGAGAGCATGTGTAAACTGCCATGAGCTGAAATTCTGATCTGGGACCAGCTTGCCAGCCCACAAGATTCAGGCACTGGGAGTTTTGGATGAAGATGAACGGGAGTAGCAGTAATAGTATTGGGAATACTAATAAGATAAAGAAGAAGACATTCAAACTTTTCTGCACAATTAAATTAAAATGAGAAATTAATTCAGAGTAGTTTGTAAATGTTTCACTGTGAAATGCTTCACTCTGGAGAAACATACCAAGTCAGAATTGTTCACAGTGGTGGTGATAGGAACCAGACATCCTCTTAAAGCTACTTCAGGTGCTGTAAGATTAAAACATAGATCTAGACTATTAGGCTGTTTTACCATCATCATCATTACATACACAACTCAGAAGACACATGCAAGTCCACTGGTCATTTCTGACACTAAATAAAATGGCTACATTCATGCCATAAACACATAATGGGACATCATGTTCCTTACATCACCACTGTAAAGCAATCTGGGTGGCAAGTTTCTCAGCAATGAACCACTTCACATCAAACCTCTCTGAAAGACTGTTTACATATAAACAACTGAGTTGTGTAGAATCGTTGGTGGAATTTCATGTTAACCACTGCTGTGAATGGTCTCTGCTCACTACTACAAAGAAGGAGTTTCTTGTGTCTAATAAAGTGCATGTTCAGTCTTCTCTCTCTCATCTGACAGAAACGTTTGATGTGTTAGGATTAATAAAAGTAATAGATCACCCTAATGAAAACAAGCAGACAGCGATAGACCTGGTAATGACTGATAGGTTAGGAAAAACAGAAGAAACAACAACAGATAAACAAACTGAAATGCTGCTGATGATCGTTTTACTGAATGTCTGTAGATTGCTTGCGCAGAGTCGTTCTGCTCTTTGCTTCTAAATGAAGTCAGGGTAAAAAAAGGTGGTCTCCAGTCTGAGTACTTCTGCTTATACAAAAGTGTGTTCCATGTTTGTGCAAATGGAGTGGTGGTAAATGGAGTTGTGCCTCCTTCTACTGACACATTTCAGCATTTTCCCTGTTACAGTCCACATACGTTAACTCATTTAGCTGGATCTGGAGAGGGTATTTCACAAAGCAAGCCAGAAATGTTACTGCCACACTATGTTTTAAGAATTTGAGGACCTCTCTGGTGGAAATGTGTAACTGCACGCAAGGAAGAACATTTTATAGTGCAGGTCGGACCTCTTCCCAAAGTGAGCGGCTCTGATGATTGTGAGTGTGTTAAAAGAAGAAAATTGTATCAGTGTAATGTTGATTTTGTATTTTAAGGCCTAAACATTGTGCCAGACCTTTGTTATGAGTCTTACTAGGTAAAGACGCATGGCGCAGTTTGACAAACTCCAAATTGCTTGAAAAACTGATGTATGTTACAACCAGAGACGAGTATCGTTTGTTAAGCTGTGTCAGTTGCCAGTTCGCATCTATAATTCTAATATCTAATAATCACAGCAGCTTTGCTTTGAATAATTTTAGCCACTCTAGGTTTGTACTTTAACAGCTGCATGCAATAAAAACAGATTATTAAATTGTTAATAATAATTACTTATATAGCAATTAACTGTCAATTAATACTGCATGATTGTGACAGGCCCAGTAATGAGGTGATTGTTTCTTTTTCTTCAGTTATAGATTTTCTATAGGTTGTGCTTTGGTTTCATCTGATTTATTACAGGCTTTATTGCTTATTTCACCTGATCACTGTTGCAACAAAACCTAGAGCCTTAATAACAATTTTATATTTTTACAACAATTTTTTCTATTATTTTATAACTTATAAAAACAAATGTTCCAAAACGTAAAACTTGTAAATATAAAGTTTTATTTTCACCCAAAAGATCCCGACTTTGATAATTACCTCGCAAATTCTGCTTTGTGACATATCCCCCAGGTGTGTCAGAGCAGGGAAAACACTAAAATATGCAGTACAGGGACACTCCAGAAAAAACTAGAAGGAATGCTCGCGTGCATATTCACCCCATCTGATCTTTACATTAGTCCGCAGCATGGCTCCTTTGTGTTAGGCGTCTCCTCTTCAGGTGCTATGAGCTTTAGCAGTGGTGGATCTCCGCTGGCTGGAGTAAAATAAACAGTGCTGTCTGTGCTGTCTTGTTCAGATGCTGAGTGATTCCTCTGGTGGCCAGGCTGGGGCAGTGTGGGCTCCTCTCTGATAGGCAGCGGGGGCGCAGGTGCCGGACGTTTCTGGAGCTTTGCAGCTGCTCTTTGGCGCTTAAGTTCGGCAAGTGTGTGGTGCGATTTCTCTCGGGTCATGCTGTCGCCACCGTCCCCGCTGTCCCCGGCAGTTGGGGCCAGCTGGTAGGACGCACTGCGGTCCATCCTTCCCCCGCCCCGCAGCTCCCCTGGTATAGAGGACGAGGTGAAAGAGGGAGTGCCTCCGTTACCTAGAGCAGAGACTGTATTACTGGATTCTCCACCGTCGGCTAACCGTTGAACAGTGCTGGAGCCGCCACTGGAGCTGCCACTTGAGCCTGCCACCTACAGCCCAGGAAGAAGCAGCAAGACTTAGCATATATTTAATAGTGAACGATTCAGCATATATTCGATAACTATCTCTTATAAAAGTCTTAAAATAGACACAGTTCTTCATTTTATAGTGTTAAGGCTAAATTCCAGGGCTGCTGCTGTAGTTTTTTAACCATACCACATATTCTTTTGTAGATTACAGCAGCAGATCTTACATCAACTTTCTGCATTTTTTAATAATGTGCAAATAAACACTTGGAAATGGAAAGCCTGAAATTCAAAACAAAGGTTTTTACGCCAGGTGTTTCTTTGAATAAACAATGACAATTCAAGCCATAAAGTCTCATGACTCCATTCCACCTGATCACATTGCTTGGCATATAGCATATACACAACTGTCGTTACACAGTATGTTTTGCCCATGACCTTGTACTCCACACATGTGGCCAGTGACTGGAAACGCCTAACCCTACAGATGGTCCGATCATGGGGCATAGCTTCTTGAAAGGTTCTTTCTGGCATTCTGAAATATTCTAATCCAAAGCTTGTTTAAAAAATGCACAATGTGCTTCCAGGACTGTCTGATGTGTTTTGTGCTCCCAGATGCAAGATGGAATGAGGCTGAAGTTCTGAATTTCCTGTTCCACCCTAATGGTGTGGCATCATTTAAGGTGGAAAAAAAAAATCAAATAAGAAGTCAACTTCAGCTTCGTCAAGGTGGACGTCCTACTGGTGGCAGAGATTTCAGTCCTCATTAGGAAGGCCGTTGCTCATCTATCTGGCCTTCTCAGAAGTACTAACAACACAGTCTTTGAACGGTGAACAGCAGCCCCTAATCATGTTAGCCTAAGATTTGTCTAAGCTTCGTCTTCTTATACACTGTCAGAAACCACATGAGCAAGTCTATTTAAGACTACTGAACAACTCTGTTTGAGGAAAGTATGTGATGATTTAGACATGAAACTGCATGGAAGACGCTTCCATGTGAACGTCTCCAGTGCAAAACTAAGGAAGACAATTTCAGACATCAAGCATGTCTCTGCCACTCAACTACATTTGGGGTAAAGAGGAAAGTAGCTTTTTTTCTCACCATAGCGGCGTGTTGCTTCAGTTCAGCGTCCGTCTGTCTGTCCTCGTCGTCGTCAGCCGGTTCAGGCTGGCCTCCTCTCTCCTGCCACACCATCGCCTCCTTATGGTGCTCTCTTCTGTACAGACTACTGCGCTCATTGACACTCGTTCGCCTCACCACCTTACTGCTCAGAGAGACAGAGAGAGAACTTTGACTAGCTTGTTTCCGCTGGAACTACATACTGATGCCTATGAAGGAAATGAAGCACCCATGGAAATAAAATGACAACAATTATTTACACAATCCAGTGATTCAATCCAGTATTTCCAGTCTTGAACTTTGAACTATTGCTATTTCAGAACATTAGGTGGCGCTGCGTGTCTGTCTAGAGAGAGAGGGTGAAGTCTAGCCAGTCACTCACAACAGCACAAACAGCAGGACAGTATTTTCAATTAGCAGGGTGTGTATTTCCACTTACCAAATTTAGCCAGTATCATTTATTTCCAGTTAGCAGAGCAAGCTAACATTAGCATTTCAATTGTAGAGAGTAAGAAGAGTAAGAAGGCTGCAAGTTTGCAGGAAACAACTCAAAACAAGAGGAAAAAGGGCCTTCTCTTCTTTAGAACTGATTTTATTGACTGTTACAAAAGTTTTAAGAGCCCTTTGAATATAAAATGGTATTAAATACAGATATTTCTTTATACTTTTTTATTTAAATTATTTTAACCTTTTAAGAACAATGCAAAAATGTGGCATTTCTGCTGTTTTATCTACTATTTTTCGATAATAATGTAATTTCCCTGTAATGCTGCTGCTGTTGATTTTATTTTGCAATGTGAAGAATGTGATTTTAAAAAAAGACATTTTGTCACAAGCCACCATTTTTTAACATAAATAGAAACAGTCAGCATTTTTCTGATTAAACACTTAATCAGTTATCACTGACTGTTCTGAACTGCAGTGCAGAAACACATAATCCACATGTTCTCATGTTTTTTTTCCCCCTCACCCTCTGCTGCTGGCGCTGGACGCTCGTCTCTGTAGCGTTCCTTTATGTCTGTCCTGACTCTTCATTATGGCGTCGTGTTTGTGTTTCAACTCCAGCATCTTTGCCCTCACCTCCTCGTCTGCACACACATCTGCAACACAGAAAGCGACCAGTGAACCAATGATTTCACTCTATGGGGGACTAACAGTTCTAAGTGATGTTTATAAAACTGAGGTCAACACTGAGTAACCCTTACCCAGAGGAGTTTCTTCTAGGGCAGACTTAGCGTTTAAATTTGCCCCGTGAGCTACCAAGAGCTCCACCATGTGCAGCTGATAAAGAGAGGAAAAAAAAGGTTATGCACTGATCACATAAAATAATTAAATGGTAACTTTGGGTGCGTCTGAAATCAGTAGGTGAGCGCGGCTAGTAGGGGTGTAAAAAAATATTGAAAATATTGAGTATCAGTATATTATGTTTCATGATACCGTATTGATTCTCAACAACACAGTATCGATACACAGATTCTAGACAGTGAATCACTGTGTTGTGGTTAAACCTCTGACCACTAGATGGCAGTGTTGTAATCCATGTAAGCATTGGCAAACCTGTGTTTTAATAGTAGGGTTTGAAAAATCGCAGTAAATCGCAATATACTGAATCGTGACCACTTTATCAAGATACACATTGTATCGCCAGGTTCAGCCCTAGTGGCTAGTATATCCAAATACTCAGTAGTCAAGTAGTACACTAAGGCTACCCGGATGACCTACTGAATCGGAAGCCATTTTTAAGTATGTGACCGCAGCACACTGTGGTATCCCATAATTCAACTGTGAATGAATTCAAAGTGGAGGAAAAAAAATGGCGGAGAGTGGTACGTCACCTGTGTTTATGTAGCTACTGCTTCTAAGGTAGAAAATTATTAAATCCCTCCTGATTAGTTTTCTCTGAGCTACAGCTCGACACAGTGTGAATACATATTCAGACAAAAATGCAGGTCAGTTTCCCATGAAGTATCTAAATCTGTCAGTAAATATGGCCTTTAAATGAATAGCAGGACCCCTACAGGGCTCATCAGGTGTAGTACGTCAGATTGCGTGGACACTAAAAACTCAGCTACTGAAACTGCCTACAGCTCTAGACTTCGGTCTAGTACCTACTGACTTAGTATGCAATTTCAGATGCACCTTTGGTGTAATCAAATTGTCCTTAGCTTTTAATATAACAATGTAAATGGATTATTTTTAAGTATTTATATGGGTCCTATATGGGACAGCTTACGAGTTTAAATGATGTAGAAAAATAGGCAGTAAAAATATATTCATAGTTTGTATTTTGGGACAGCAACAGAAAACAACAAGTATTATTACTAACAGGAACATTACTAACATTATTATCACTACAGATAATAATAATAATAATAATAATAGTATGATTATTATTACAATTATTCCTTTTTGTATTCAAAGCAACAAAACAAACAATAAATCAACCTTTCCTAATGATTACTGCCACTATTTGTTAAAATATTATTCAAGCTTATCAGTATGACAATATAAGAAACAGTCCGCGCAAACAGCAGTTTCTACCAAACCATTATCTTGTCGGCACAAAATAAAAAAAAAAATGAAGGAAGCCGGTGAACTCTACGGAACAAATTACTCTGTATGTTATAGTCTTATAAGTCTAGTATAACTAATTGTATTCAAACTACAACAATCTAATCCGCAGTATAAGTATATTCAAGCCTTCATAAAACTTCCTTTCTTTTCTTTTAGAATCTTTTGCTACAAACAAACTTGATTTCATGAATGCAATCTTGCTCAACACCGTGCATTTAAATGTAGTACTAACCTGACCCCAGCAGGCGGCAGCGTGGAGAGGAGTCCAGCCATCACTGTCCTTCTCCTCCACACGCACTCTCTGCTCCAGTAGCAGCTCCCCCACTGACAGATAGCCATTAGCTGCAGCGATGTGTAGCTATACAGAACATAGAACACAAATTAACTTTATCAGCAATGATCTGAAGGTGGCTATTGAATCTGGAATGTAATTATGATCAATTGTTTTAAGGATATTTTTTTTGTTATTAGTAGTTTTTCCTACTGTGTACATACCAGTACTGTGTTAACAGTTCCTGTGCATTATTTTATTAACGATCATTCAGGATAGTAAGATTTGAGATTATCTAATGCACTCAAATCTTTTCTAAAAAATAAATCACTTTCCAAACAGTATGAGGCTAAGATTTACAGCTTTTCTGCCTCTGTAGTACTTGTTTAGTATTCTCTCACCAGAGTAGCACCTTGCTCATCTGCTGCGTTCAGGTCAGCTCCTCTCTCTATGAGCGCTTGAATGTCTACCAGCATGCCTCTCTCTTTTGTTCCACGACACTCGTCAATGCGCTCCTGAGTGATGCCTGTATTAAGTACAGAAAGTTGTAGAATTTATATAGAAGGATATGTTCTTGTTTACATTGTGTGAAACACAGTATTAAAACTAACCCCACCGTGTGAAGGCTGTACTTGAGCCTAGTTAGCTCACACTGAGTTGGTTATATCATTGCTGTCCATCTCCAAAAATGGTAACTTTACAGGAGGTGCCAAAAACCATCTTTACTTTTAATGCAAGTCAAAGAAACCAGAAATGTTTCCAAGCTATTCTGGAGCATTTCTATTGGTCCATATATTATGGAATTTCCACACCATGTAAACAGCAGTTAAAGATGATGCAGAAAAATAACAATAGACAAAAATGAAGATATGGTGAATGAAGATATGTTTATTTGGACAGTGACTATAAGACAGTGACTATTATTACAGCCATTAGAAAAAAATAGAGAAAACCTGTATTTTGTATTTTATATTTATCCTTTTACTTTCCAACCCTTCCTTATCCCTGTTTATTAAACTAAACAGGGATAAGGAACTAAACACTAAAACATGTTCTTAAATTTTTAACCTGTAGTGTTCTAAAACTTTTGACCGGTAGTGTATCTGTAGGCTTAAACACTGGTTACTGGTTGATGCAGATGTTTCTCAAAAATGTCCTGATTGTTATGCATTTATAAGTTGCGAAACTACTTTCACTGACTTTGTGGATGAAGCAAGCAAACCACAAACAAGACTGCAATCTTCCCAAAGAAAGAAAGATTTAAAACCTGTATTTGAACCTTTTTAGTAAATACAGGGGAAACGGCTATAATAGGAATAAGGACAGAAACAGAGTGAACTTTAAAATCAAATGTGTGGAACCATCAACCCGATCACTACTATGCAAAAATACACTAAAACACTGTATGGCTAAAAGACCAAATTCTGTAATGTCAACCATTCCTACAAATAACAGATTGTCATACAGTGTCAGAAACAATATTAACAAGTCAATTCGAAATTACTTAATGGTGTAGTGCTTATTGGGGTATATAAACTTTCATTTCTTAATAGCTACATTAGTCTTCAAGTTCTAGTACAAAACTAAAACTTCTAGCAGCAAACATTTTATAGCAAATTAAATACTTTAAAATACATTCAATTATATGCCAACCTACTGGCTTATATTATGCTTTATATTAAGCTTTTATTATGAACCTTATTTGAAGTCTTATCGAGATTACAGGATGAACTGACTCATTTGCAGCTTCACCTTCAGCAGCATGATGAGCAGTACGACATAAGTGTATAAGTGAAGATGAGCTCTACTCTACTCACCCTGCTCTGCCATTACAACCTCTATCAGCTCCAGTGTGGCCTCATCCTCACACAGGTCATATGGCATGTTCCCGTCTGCATTTACCGCCAGCAAATCCGCACCACTGCAAAAAATAAATAAATAAAATACATTTTTAAAAAATCACACAGAGATCAGTTCTGTTTGCTTTCTAGTAACTTTTTCAACACCAGCCACACTGACCTCTAACAAGGATTTAAGGAGAATTTGTCATTTGCAACACATGTAGCACATGAGATGGAACGAAATTGAGTACCCAGGGTCCCAGTGTCCCCCCCAAATAAATATCCAGTATAAAATATAAAAGAGAAGGAAATACAATAAATAAAATATAAAATAATAACAAACCCCATAATTACAACCTTTAAAATGTATAAGCTCTTTAGAGAGAGAGAGGGGAAATGAGTCTGGGTGTGTCCACCATAGCATATGATGGAAGGAATAAGCCCAGAAATTATTGTGGGGAGAAAGGGAACAATTTATTTATTTATTTATTTATTTATTTTTTAAATAGCTTCTTCTGTTTAATTTAATAATAATGTACAACCCTCAATCAGAAAAAGTACAGTACAGGTATTTAGGTATAACATATTTAATGTTTTGTCTGGAAAACTTAATTTCATTTGTTAATATCCATCCATTCCTGCAACAAATTCCAAAAATAGCTGGCCAAGAGCAATTTTGGGCTAGCAAAGAGGTCACATCACCTGAGGTCTGGGGTTTAATATAGTATTCAACAAAAAGTAATCTCTGCTGCTGACACATCTGGTGTACAGTATTCTGTAGCCTATAGTTTTGTTTTTTTTTCTTTACAAAAAAAGGATGTACCTAGTGGTTTTTATAAAAGACAGAGAATGAAAGAGGTTCTAAAGAGAGCAAGAGACGCAACAGAGATACAGACAGACGTTTCCATACACTGTTTTAACATGTATTCACATAATATTCGTCATGGAAATCATGACTTCATGAAATACTGCACTGACAACAATGCAAATACATGTACAAGGATATAATAATCATTTAATCTTTATTAAAGTAACAATAACTGACCATAGTACTTTAGGTTCAGATTTGAATGCACTCATTTATACAAGCTTTATTTTGTGCCTTTAAATTGGAAAGTAATTTTTTTATTTGAGGGGAGGGGTCCAGTTTATCATATGTAATCAGATCATATATCATATATTGATCAGACAAACTCACGCCTGCACGAGCAGCTGGACGAGGCTGGTGTGCCCGCAGGTTGCCGCTGCATGAAGGGGAGTCCATAGCTCACTGTCACACGCATTTACACTCGCTCCTGCGTCCAGCAGACAGCGCACCACCTCCACAAAGTCATCTATACAGCACTGTGGATAAAAAGGAAGCATGTAGGGAGCTAACATTCCGTTTACATAGACAGCAACTGAAGTCACATCTAACTATCTTTTAAATAACTGATCAACTAATAAAAATAAACACTGAAGGCAGGGTAAAGGAGTGCTGATCCAGTTTACTATGTGCAACATGACCACAAAAGCATCATAACCAAGGCTGCCTTTTTTCTCTCTCTCTTTTTTTTTTGGATAGCCATTTCAGCAGCTGTACCAGGCAGCGCTCTCTCCAGCTTTCCCTCCTACACTAGTCACCTCTACTCCTTTGCAGCAGAGTTACGCTGTAGTACCCTGTTCAGTCTGGGTAGTTTCAAGGCTGAGAATGTTACATTCTTTCCTGAAAGCAATAACTACATTCACTGATAACTCAAGAATGTGCGTGTGTGTTCATACCTGGTGCAATGCCGTAAGTCCGTCTTCATTAAACAGGTCTGGGCTAACACCACTGTTCAGCAGCTCCCTCACTGTAACCAACACACAACCATTATATACATACATATACATACATACACTCAGCCACAGACAAAAGTAAACAGACATAACAAATAAATCATTATAAGCTATTAGTAATATATAAAAATGGGCTCAAGAAGCCTTTGTCAAGCACTAAAATACATAGCCAATATAGTGGCTTGGTCCCACTTTTTCTGAACTATACTGAAACCACAACCTCTGCCGATCTGATAGTCTTTTTCCCTTTAAAACAAGTAAGCAGTTATTAATACATTTGTCTGAATGCACTAAACCTACTCATTTAAATAGCATAATGCTCAAAATGCAAACCAGTTTCCTCTTCTAAAGGAGGAAATATGCAGCCCATAACATGACTGTATATGCAATACTGCTTCTGTTTATTTCAACCTTTTCACTTTTAGCAGAGGTGTTGATTGGTCAGTACAATGACATTTACAGTGCACCAGTGCAAACGCATTTACAAGATGATTTGGGCTAATAGATCTGGAACAGGGGACTGGCTGGCTTACCCTATGTGAGAACTGAACCGGCAATAGTTCAGTGTGAAGACTAGGAGGGTAAGTCACCGACCAAGCACAGGAGAATGTAACAGTGTGAGTGGTTCTCAAAGTGAGAAACTGACTTCAAACTTGAAAAAGCTCAAAATATTTCTAAGCCAGAAGAGGAAACAAACTGCGGAACTCTGAGATAAATGATCAGCATATAAAAACCACTGAAAAGAGGTTGGCAGCATAGAAAACAACGAGTTCATAAAGAAAGTAAGGCCAAAACTCAAATGTCACTTGAAAAACTAAAATGTTACTCTTTCATTACCTTCTTTTAATTTCATTCTAATCATTACTTACTTCTGACCTGGGTTGTGAAGACAAACAAAAAGTTCTAAGTGTTCCAGTTTTTTTGAAATACTTAGCTTTAATTCAAAA
This sequence comes from Megaleporinus macrocephalus, assembly GCA_021613375.1. Taxonomy (NCBI): domain Eukaryota; kingdom Metazoa; phylum Chordata; class Actinopteri; order Characiformes; family Anostomidae; genus Megaleporinus; species Megaleporinus macrocephalus. The sequence continues at coordinate 34,933,172 of CM038715.1, forward strand.
GATGCCAGAAGTGAAAGTAACTGAACTGGAGAGAATAACCTGAGGTTACTAGCGAGATCACAAGATACATGCATGTGGCGGTGTGAACTGAGCAAGACATGCGGATGAGCTCTCTTTAAATAGGGTACCTCAGTCAGCCCTAATCACTAAGGTGATGCTCTCTTCTTCTCTAATATTTGATCCAGTGTTTCTGGCCAGTACTAAACAGATATCACTACTGAGTATCAAACTGGTGCATCCCTAGTAGCCATTAATGCTGTGAAGTGCATAAGGATTTAGAAGTAACATACGCTGCCTTGACGACCATGCTTATTTCAACAAAACAATGCAAAGCCACATTATGAAATGTAGCTGTGGAATGAGAGGTTGCTGGAGTAGTACTAGCTGGCCTTAAAACTTGTAGAAAGAATATAACAAAATTACAACGGAGAAACTTTACCACAATGATGTTTTCAAACTTAATGTATTTTTAAGTGTTGCAAAAAGGAATTGCAACATTATGAACTGGTAAAAGCTTTTATGTGGATATACTCTCTAAACAAGTTTTAAAAAAAGCATTCTGGTAATTTATTATCATCAACATAAGCTCTTGCTTTTCAGTACTATTCCATCTTTAAGCTCTAGAAGGCTGGAGCAAAGGAGCATGTTGCTCTACATAAAGATGGCCTAGGCTATAAGAAGATTGCCAACACTCTGAAACTAAGCTGCAGCACGGTGGCCAAAAACATACAGCGGTTTAACAGAACAGGTTCCATTCAGAACAGGTCTCGCTTTGGTTGACCAAAGAGAGCACGTGGTCACATCCAGAGGTTGGCTTTTGAAAATAGACGTTTGAGTGCTGCCAGCATTGCTGCAAAGCTTAAAGGGGTATGGGGTCAGCCTGTCAGTGCTTAGACCGTACATATATACATATATACACACACACACATATATATTTATATATAATAAAATTTCTAATAGAAAATTTGAATATCAAGGAAAAATCTGATTAATTTCCATAATTCTATTCAAAAAGTTAAACTCTCATAGAGTAAAGATTTAGGCCCATAATTTAAATGATTTTTAAGTATTTGTTTATTTTTACATAATTTGAGCTTCCAGCTCATAAAACCCACAAAAACAGGAATTAAAAAAATTTAATACTGTGGAGAAATCAGCCCAAACTACTTCTTTTTTTTTGCAGAAAGAAAAAGAAATTAGGGTCACATCAAATCAATCAAAATGGTACTTTCAAAACGATATGTCAATCTTCAATACTTGGTTGGGAATCCTTTTGCTGCCTCAATGTGATGTGGCATTGAGTCAATCAGCCAGTGGCATAGCCTGGGAGTTATGGAAGCCCAGATTTCCTTGATGCTTGCTGTCAGCTCTTTTTTGTTGTTGGGGGTGGTTGCCCTCATTTTCCTCTTGAGAATACCCAATAGATTCTCGATGGGGTTTAGGTCTGGCATATTGGCTGGCCAGTCAAGCACTGTGATGGCATGGGTATCAAACCAGGCTTTGGTGCTTCTGGCAGCATGGGAAGGGGCCAGGTCCTGTTGGAAGATGAAATCTGCATCTCCATACAGATCCTCAGCAGAAGAAATCATGAAGTCCTCTAAAACATTCTGGTAGACTGTTGCGGTGACCTTGGATTTAAGAAAGCAGAGTTCACCAACACCTACAGCAGACATTGCACCCCAAATCATGACTGACTGTGAATATTTCACACTGGACCTCAAGCAGTTTCTGTTCTCACCCGGCTTCCTCCAAACCCTTGGACCTGGATTTCCGAATAAAAGTTTACTTTCATCTGCAAAGAGGGCCTTGGACCACTGGCCAACAGTCCAGCCCTTCTTCTCCTTGGCCCAGTTGTAATGCTTCCTATGTTGGCTCAGGTTCAGAAGTGGCTTGTAGCCCATCTCGCGGATGCGTCTGAATGTGGTGGTTTTTGAAGTTGTAACTCATTTCTGCCTCATTTCACTCTTTCTGGATTTCTGCTAGATTCTAGGATCTTCTCTTTTTGATAGTCCGCTGAAGCCCACGGTCATCTCTTTTTCTGATGCATCTTCTCCTGCCACATTTTGTCCTTACACTAAACTTTCCATTGATATGCTTGGACACAGCAGTTTGTGAACAGCCAGCCTCCTTAGCCATGAACTTTTGAGGCTTACCCATCCTATGGAGGGTATCAATGATGGTCTTCTAGCCAGTTGTTATGTCTGTAGTTTTCCCCATATTGAACAATAGAACCAAACTGAAGCAATTTAATGACACCTGGGAAAATCTGTGCAGGTGCTTTGAGTTTAGTAGATGATTAGTGTGTCACACTGAGTTTAAAACATTCATGCCCTGCAAAATTTTGGCTGATTTCCCCATAGTATTCATATTTTTGGAATTCCAGTTTTTGTGGGTTTTATGAGCTGGAATATGTAAAAATAAACAAATAAATACTTGAAAATTGTTTAAATTTTGGACCCTTAATATATAATGAATGAATGTTTAAGTTTTTGAATGGAATTATGGAAAGTAATAAACTTTTCCATGATATTCTAATTTTCTGGAATGGGTCTGTATATCCATTTTGATGGAAACAGTATGTGCTCAGGTCACTACTTTTAATGAATGTAATGGCTAACTGGACCAACTGGAATGAACTAGAACACCAAGAAAGTCAGTATTATGGAAATTTGCCCGGTCCACTCCTTTTACTTAGAACACCACCAAATTCCTCTGTACAGCGCATATATCTTCACCCATGGATGCATAAATACAAAGGCCAGCCACTCAATCTAGGTCACAGAAGAACTGGTTTAAAAATAAATAAATAAATAAACTTGCTTACTAAGGGAGTTTAATACATGCCTTATTTGGTGCAGACCTATCAAACAACCTCTTTAGTTCAGTTTACCAAATGAGGAAAAAAAAAAAAAAAAAAAAAAATCAATATCAGAATCTTTGCAGAACCCCATACACTAAATTGCCCAAAGTATTCACTCACCGATTCAAATCACTGAATTCAGGTGATCCAATCACTTCCATGGCCACAGGCGTATAAAAACAAGCAACTACACTTGCAGAATGCTTCTACACACAATAGTGAAGACGAATTGAATCACTGAACTCCAGTGTGGTACCGTGATATGATGCCATCTGTGCAACAAGTCGAGTCATAAAATTTTCTCACTACTAAATATTCCACAGTCGACTGTCAGTGGTATTATAACAAAGTGAAAGTGATTGGGAACGACAGCAACTCAGCCACGAAGTGGTAACCACATAAAATGAAAGACTGTGATCAGCGGATGATTTCTACAGACAAAATCGTTGTAGCTGCAAAGGGTGGGACGACATCATATTAAACCCTTTGGATTAAGAACGGGATGTCACTTAAGTTTATATACTTTTAGCAATATAGTGTATAGCTACTGCAGTCTCAGCCCAAGCTGCTAAAAATAACATTAAACCAGCAACGCCTCTGATTTTGTCACAGATTGTGGAACTTAGTGTATCAGAACCAATCCGTTGCATTTAAACTGAAAGACTATTAATACAGAAGCAGATATAAAAGGTTTATTTTTATTGGCACACAGACATTAAGCTTCTATCGTCATGTAAAGTAGGAGCATTAGTTCAAATTGTGCCAAATATGAGAGTAACAGAGGGCTTGAGTTCATTGCAAGATTTCTGACAAATAAACACTATAATGTGTCATTTGGCTTGTTTTAACCATTGCAGTGGGAAACCAACCAAACGAAACAAAACCAAAACGTCACAAAAAAAAAATAATTCAACAACAACAGAGTGAGCGAGCATGCGAGAGAGAGAGAGAGAGAGAGAGAGAGAGAGAGAGAGAGAGAGAGAGAGAGAGAGAGAGAGAGAGAGACATTCCACAAAAACAAAACCGTGTTGAACACATGACATGACATAACATTTAACAGACAGACTTCTTTCCGGCAGAGAAAGATAAGGGGAATGTGGGGTGGAGTGAGCAGACCCCTCATAATCTGCTTCCATCCTTCCATAGGATATATAGGCAGAATACTGCAGCCTTAGTACCCACAATTTATTAATGAGAGCTGCATACAATCAAATTTCCAACAGTTCTGAACATTTTATGTCTTACAAACTGAAATATTAAATGTAAGTAAATGGTCTGTGTTTCTGTGCATTTTAAAAGCTACTTGGTCAACCTTGTCTGTTACAGTTAGCTAGTTAGCTAGGTATCTAAACATTAGCAAACTTGTTGACTGTAGCTCCTAGCCTCTCCTCCATTTACAGTCTTATGGAAAAAAGTTTGGGTGACCCTTTTGAAATGCACAACTCCTGTTTATCTGTTGAATTCAAAATGTTGAGAGAATAACAAATACAAAATGCTATTAGAAACAATACTTATATTGGAAACGTTTTCTCTTAAAACAAACAGTCTCAGCTCTAAGTGGCATGGTTCAAAACGATGCTGAAAACATTGCAACTGCACCAACTAATTGCTGCAAAGTTGTCAGCTATACCTTCAATTTTGCACCTAAAGGTGCTCTACTGAAATCAGATGTGGTAACTTTTATGTCCATTTGTACTTTGTGCAGTATCATATCGTAAGTAGCCATTAATAGACATGGAGACTGCACATGGTCAATAACAATATTCTGTGGCATTCGACGGTGATAGCCATTGCTGAGGTTCATTTTTCCCAGACCCCACCAAACAACGGGACATTCTCGCTGAGTTGAGAAACTTTAGAGTGTAAACATTAAAATTCAGCTTAACCACACTGTAGTTGATTGGCTTGAAAATTCATTAAATATTATGATGAGTTTCTCCACCCTCTTACCTTCCTCCAGGTCATTCCTGGCCGCAGCCTCCAGAAGGGTGATGTTGTTAGGGAAGGTCACATTCTTGCCACCGTTTCTTTTACTCTTTTTCTCCCTGTCACTCTTCTGTGAAGCTTTTCCTGCTCTGGCGTTCTCTTTCTCCATTTGAGCCCAGCCTTTGAGCTGCTGGGCCCGGCGCTTTTGGGCATGCTTGAGACGCTCAGTGGCGGACAGTCGCCCGACGGTGGTCATTTCTGCAAGAAGTTCTGCATGCTCTGCCATTTCCTCAAACCCACCACCTTCTCCACACTCGCTTCCTATGCCTCTACAGCTTTGGTTTTGATGAGCTTGCTCAAGTCAACGAAGACATTCCTTGGTTTAGCTCCTGTTGTCTCAGCGGTTAGCTTAAAATATAAGCCAATGGCAGGCAATGGGTGAAGGTCCAGGTTCAGGTTCAGCAGTTCAGACAAATGACATCAATTAAGTCAATCAGGCTATTAAGTAAGGAAGCAGGTGGTGGGAAAAAAACCCAGCTGGGGTAGGCACAAAGGTTGAGGACTTTCTTGAACTTTTCAGTGATATTCCAATACCATTCCAGAGATGGGCTTTGAGGAGAAGGTGATTAGATGCCTTCATGATGATGGTGTAAACCTTCTACAATTCAACAGTACATTTCTCCCATCATTTTTATGGGCACCAAAAAAGGTAAAAACAAACATAAGAAAATGGTTCACTAGATTCTTATTGTGACTTATGAGCCACAATAGACTTATAATCCCAAAGCAGGTCTATTTCCACAGTCACTGGGAAGTCTGGAATCAAATCCATAATGGCCCCAACCACTGTATACATCAATGGGTTCCAGTGAGGCTGATGCACAGTCTTTCAAATACGTATCAAGGTGCGCAGAGCAATCAATTCAGTCCACCAAATGAGGCTCTGAAAATGTGGCATGATTGGAACTGGGACACAAGGGGAATTATAAGGAGTCTCAGGAACAGGAGTTGGAGCTGTTAATCACCATTCCACCTCACATACAGCCAGTAATACTTTCCTCTAACCTGGAGCCAAGGACCTGTGGAGGAAGAGGGAAAAAAAAAACACAGCTTAAAAAACAGCACCACACATTATCTAACTGATAGTTATCTAGGCAGGTATCAAACAAGCCCTCTGTGACCCTTACACGGCAATGACATCAGCACAGTGCCACTACAGGGGTTTGCTAGTAGAGGAATTTTGCCTATTTGTCTTTTTTTTTTTTTTTTTAAATAAACATGCCCATAAGGTTTATATCAAATTTTAATAGCATTGTGCATGTACATTGTTGTATGGTGTACAAGTCTAAACACTCAGGGTTCCCTTTAACAAGATGAAACAGTTCAAAGCAAGTGCTTGTACTTAAGCAACTATTAAACCACATATTTGCTTACTGACTATATCTGGAAAGTGGATCATGCCATTATTTAGTATTCATAACTTCTATATCACAGAGTTAGAAGAGCATAAGGCAATAACATCATTGTGTAATCCTAAAACAGAAAGCTAAAGTAGTAGTCATTCCTGCTCTGCTACTATCAGTAACTTGAGCATGGACTGGCTTTCATTAATGATTGACAGTCCGTGTAGCACCTCTGCACCTACAATGTCTCACAATTAGGGAGTGTAGCTAATAGCATGGCTAATACCCCTTACTCACAAGCCTAGTATACACGTTTGCATTTATATTTCTGCTTCAGTGACGGCGTCATCTACTCTCTTCGTCATCAGCTTACTGGAGCCTGTTCTTAAACATCATCTTCACTTCGAGCTTCTCTTTCCTTTCTTCAATTTCTTTCGCACTTACTCCCTTTCTCTCCTGCACTCATTCCCTCTCTCTCTCTATCAAGATGGATCTCACGTTAGACGGCACTCTCCAGGCATCACATGCATTATTAAGCAGCAGCGAGAGCCGAAGCTAGACGCCCGCATCACTAGATCTATGACTATGTATTAGGGCTGCACAATCTACTGTTTGTTAATGATCATCGTGATACTGGTCAGAAGGCTGCAACATGCCATCCTCCAAGAAATTACAGGTTTTATTACTTGTACAAGGGGCTGGCAATTAAAATGTACCTTTTCAAAGATTTTATACTGTTCAGTTGCCAATTTGCATGAATACTTTTCTATGTAGAATTTTATTAGTGTTTGCATATCAGGCCACCTAAAATTGTTTAAAACCAGTATATAGCAGTATACAATAAATAATGTTTATTTGGATTTATTCTAATGTTATTTACCAAAAAAATGACTTAATACTTCATGTACTGGTGAGAATAAGACATATTAGACATTTTTGGCTCAAAATTATTCCTGGAAGCCTCCAGCTATCATACATACTAGCTAAAATCCAAACCATTCACGCCTGATTTAATTTAATGGCTGGATTGATTGGACGAAACAGGTATTGGAGAATAACTACAAGAAATACTGCACATCTTCAAACACCCCAATTAACAAAATAAAGCAGAGATATCTCTTAAACCTATATGTGTATACAATTGCAACAACATTTAAAAAGCCTTGAAAATCAGACAGTCATACTCAACAAGCAAAAGAATATCAGTCAGTATATTACTGGTTAAAGCTACTGGAGTCTGAATTTTTTTTGCCACATACAATTATATACTAGCTGTAATGTCCATTTTAATGTATATCATTTAAAAAGGATCATTTTGGGTCCTTATTTCTTTTTTTGGTGGTTTAAAAAAACCCAATATGTAATCTGACCTGATACCTCTGGTTGTTTGAATGATTATTTTACAGGACAGCACAAGTAAACCATATTTTAGCCGTTTTTCCCTCTTGTATTAGTGCCACTTCTTTCAACATTACCATAAAACACTGTAGCTTTATTTCTGGTGTTTTTTTTGTCTTTTTTACTGTCTATGATCTTATTTAAAACATTAATTATTACATTAATTATTAGCTAGGACATTTAGTCCATTTCAGCAGAAAAGCTACATTTCATGATACTTATTGTGAAACGTGACAATGTCTTGAAGTGCTGTGAATGTTTTTTTATATTAGTTTTGCCACATGACTCACGCTCAGTGCACAACGGCCTTTCACAGCTGTGTTTTTTCTTATGAATGAGTTAAAACGGCCCAGTCTATCAGCAGCGATAAATGACCTCTTTATTGAAGAACTTCATAGAACTGTTTATTGAAGACACTCCCTGCTTTCCCCTTACCCTCTCAAACAGTGGACCTTTTCAAACCCTAAATGTCACAAAAAGCTCACACACCCATGAACATAAACACATGCCTGAAGATACATCCAAAGACAGTCTACATTGGCAAACATTCTAGCATGGAAATCCCAAAAGCTATAGTAAGACAAAGCAAAATTAGTTAGTAAGGGAATAGCCCGGCATCCCACTTAACCCGTTTTGATCTTAAATGGAGAGTGGGCCGATAGAAGCTTTGGTCATATACTTTTACATAAACCATTCGGGCTGTTTTAAAGTGTTTGAACAATCAATGATCTGCTCTATTTTGAGCTCCACCTATGTACCCCAGATACTCCCCAGTACTGTGTGTTCTTGCAGTGCCTTGTGGAAAAGCGCCTCAAATCTTGCCTAAAGGAGCAGCCGAGTTCCGCACTGCTGTCAGATCAAAACTCCATATTTATCTTGTTTTAACACTGTGTGAACATTTCATGATTATTTTATTAGTGACATGAATGCTAAGCAATGTTGTTTTGCAGCTGCTTGCCCTTCAGCTCTCTGTAAAGTAAGTTAGCACACAAAATCTTCTGAACAGCAGCAAATAACATATTAGATTCAATAACAGGAGACTTGACCATACAGGTAAGGTAAAACCAACTAGTTTTTCAAAGCTATGTGAGTGTATACATCTGAATACTGAATATAGGTCAGTCAGTTAACCTACTTTTAACCTTTTCAACGTTAGCAAAAAAAATCCACATAAATTATTGATCAGAACATCATTCATCAGCTAGGTTACATCACTGAACTACTAATTTTATATATTTTACTTACTGTGGCCAACGCTATATAAATCAGCAAACTAAATCCTAAAAGCTAAATCCTAAGCTTGTCCACATCAATGAAGCAAGAAGAAAAAAACATTATTCTACACCATGGAGCAGGTTTAAAGAAAGGGAAATAGAAGGAGGGGAAAAGAGAAAGTGTGGGAAGAAGGGAAGCGAAGGACGAGGTGGGGCTGTTTCCTCTAAAACCCTAATTAGAGTTTAAGGCAGGATCAGCATGGTAGCATTAGGAGGAATGGGCAAAAATAAAAATAGGCGAATTGTGCTGAGATTATAAAATGAAAGACGTCAAAGCGCATTTCCAGCATTTCTCCAACACTTATCTAACACACCTGATCCAGTGAAGGCCGTCAGGGGCATCTGAGTTTCAGCACCAATTGTGTTGTTCTGACCTCTCCAGAATTGTAGATCTGTAGGACCAGGACTAAACACTCCTGCTCTAACTAACTTTCATCCATCATGATCTGTAATGAGCTTTAAGTTAACCTGTACATTTAAAGTGTACCCTTTTCTCCAGGTAACAGAGGGGGCCATTCATCATATAATACAAAATTATTGTTTTTCTATCATTTTCCATTTAAACATTTGCCCTCAAAAACTGAATTTAATGATCTTACCGTGACCCAGTGGGAGGAAAAAAAATATACTACCCAATCTATCATAGTGATAAAACTCAGTTCAAAGACCCTCTCTGATACCGCATTACACTCAGCAAGGAAATGTGTTTTGATTTCCGCCAATCCCCACATGAACTACTGACCCATTTCCTAAAGTTGTAATCCTGCCATACACTCATACTGAACATGTTCTACATCACCCTCTTTCCTTCAGCTACTGATTTATCTTTCACAGTGACTTAAAATGCTTATAAATTGAAAAACAACATAAAACCATCCTAATCGCACTGCTGTGACCCAGACATGGAGTCTTGATTCCTCTCAACGTCCCCCCCCCACCCCATGTTCTTAAGGAGTTTTTCCCCGACATTGTTCTGTATTGCAACCTCACAAAAAGGATTGTTTCATAAGTCCCCCATGCCACCTTAAGTGAGAAGCCTCAGGAATTTTTTTTAATGCTTTTTTATCTGTGCACAATCACATTGATGTCGTCATTATTACGCTAAAATGTAAAATGAGCCACCAAACTTCCAATAAATACTATTTATTTTTAAATGTATTTTATGGATCTGAATATTCATTTAATGGTCACATTCCATATAGTTCTTATAGTTTAATCTGTAGAGTCTAAATGCCTAACTTGGCCTGCAGTCTCTTCATCTGCAGTTCAGATTTTTTATATGATGGGTTAATTGCAAACAGATTTTAAACCTGCTACATATGGCATAACTGTGTGTAATTCAGTCTTTTAGAACTGTCAAGCCCCACTGGAGTTAAATTTGTTTTTAAATATTTTTGGTGATTGGCTAATTAGGAGAACTGAATAAAATATGTTTGTGCCTGACTTCTGTATATATGTAGGCCAAGCAATTTCTGTTGGACAACACTTAAATTGATTAAGACCACTGCACATGCCTAATGGTATTCCATCTTTATTCAACTGGAAGTTTATTGCTGCTGTTTGAAACTGAAAAACCACCTTGTTTAATATATGTGACTTGGCAATGCAAAAATACACTACATCAACAGAATAAACAAAAGTTGCCTTATTACAAATTACACAAACCAGAAACCATTTACTCCAATAAATGCAGGAAAATGTACCTTTTTACTACATCTGTCAAACATTCCTACTCGCGTAAGACAGCACAGATGATGCATCTACAAGGTGGAAAGAAGTTCTGAAAGACCTTAAGCACTCTGAGGGCAGCTGCTGTTTTTCTACCTTTTTTGCGAGCTGACTAAAGCTGCTGGGTTAAAGTAGAAGTAGGGCGGAAGGATTCATAGCTTTCAATATCAAAATGAAAAAATTTTTTATATCGCAACACCTTAATTATATGCTACATAGAGAGCTCCTGGAGTGACATCCTGGCAAATCACATGTACCCCTCACCCCCAAACACACAAGTTTATGCCTGAACAGGCATTTGTACACCACCAAGCATGTTGTGCTTTAAAAACAGTAGGCATCATTAGTAAGCTGAAGTCATGAGTTGGCTGGGTACTAACAGGCTTGGCTAACATGCTCATTGAATTACACTTACTCTCATTAATATCCACAAATGGCTACACATTTGTTTACAGCAAAAACAGGCTACTGTTACAGTCTACGGCTAATTTTACACCACTCATCCTTACACTAATTTGACTGATATTTCTTACATATCATATATCTAAACATACTCTCCACATAAAAGGCATACTGGGTGAATCAAGGCACACATTGTGTAGCAAATGTTTTGTACACTATAAAAAGCTAAACTCTTGATGTAAAATGTGGAACAATAGATGTAAAATATTTCTTTTGTTCATCTATATTTCTATTGCTTTGTATCTATAGCTAGTTCAGAACTCTGAAAAGCTATTAGCTGTTCAATTAGCAGTTTCACTTTGTGTACAGACTTATAGAATATATCTAAAAAAACTGCAAAACTACATCTAAAATGAGAAATGGTTTATTGTCCAATCAAAACTTCCTCACCCAACATACTACATTGTGATAACTACAGCCTGAGCTTGAGAGCAGAACTGCAATAGTCCGGCCCCATCAATTACAGAATTGATTTTTCACTTAGTTCCAAAAACTAACTTATATTGGCCATGTGGTCATTCATCTACAGATGGCACAGTGATTGCAACCATGGTAACGTAAACAAAACTATTGGCAGTAGGCGTTTAAGCGTTTATTTTCCAGCAGCTGTCAGACTTTGAGTCTATACATGACATTGAATTATGTAGGTAATTTGCTTAACAAGGAGTGACGGTGCTGCCCACAGTGGTATGTGTGTTGGTAAACAAGCAGGAATTTGACCAATCACTCAAACACACCAGCATGAAGGTGTGGTAAGCTACTACATCCCCCTGCCTATGTTATTTTTATACAGGTTTTATTACTATTATTTCACATCATAAAACAAGACAAACACACAGACACACCTTTTAATGATGAGATGGTTAAAAAAAAAAGAGTGGAACTAAAGAAGGCGGAGTAGTTAGATTAGACAATTAACTAAATATTATAGAAAAAAAATGATCAATTACTGAAATAATTCACTGCAGCACTAGTTTGGAGTTCTACTGTTCTGAAGGTGCAGGACACTTTGAGCTTAGTTGTCTTTGTTTACACTTTCAGCATTTGTAGGGAATGTTAAATAAGCCCAGTTTACTGTAACCAACAGTTTCTTCCATACAGGCTGTCCTTAAATGTGAATCATTCTAAGAGTGCATAATGGAAATGCTCTTATATGAAGACCACATGCAACTGCTGCTTTAATAATAACAAAAAATATCAATATGTTTTAAGTCAACATGAAATGAAAATAGAAACTTTAACTCAGTTAATAATCAATATCAAGAACAACAAAAAAACCTAGTTCCACCATCACCTTGTGACACTTGCTGATTCTAAAAGCCGTCTGACCACCTTGACCAATCATTTAGCAAAAACACCCACTGACACCCTTCTTTCTTCTCTTTATTTTACTACGTTCAGTATTTGGACAGCTTGTAAAATTGCCATTTAGGCATTATTTTAATATGGACACTGCTGACAAATCTGACTGTGTGTACTTCAAATCATGCCCTTCCCACAACTTAACCAAGCAGCCTGTTTCACTCAGAAATACATCACATTAAGGAGGAACAATGCATTCTAATTACTGATTCACACTGATATTGCACATCACGCACATTAACATACAAAACTGTGAACACTGCACAGATGCACATTGGAGGTGCAACATATTATGTAACGTATGGCTACCACAACGTCTGTCGCACCGAGGACATCACCATCTCACATTCCACATAGTAGTTTCGGCACCAATGAAGAGGTTTTGTAGTTTGTAGACTTTTAGTATTTGTTATATGTTCTGCAGTTACTTTGTGGCTATTGCAGTGTATGATCACAAAATGCCTCTTTTGCCTTTTGTTCCACTACTATCTTCTCAATAGCTAAATGAATGGCGAAAGAATGCAACCAGCAGATGACGCAAGTCTGCACTTTCAGTCCCCAGTGCATTACTGCCATGACCTCCAAAGGAGCAAGGCTTTGAATAGCAGCACTGAAGACTTAAAATGGGCACACTAATTTCAGCAGTGTCATTACTGTGACATTACTGGAGCCGCACCAATACAGTCAGCTTTTATACAGGCACTTAAAGGCAATATCGGTATTGGCAATGGTGATAGCGATACCTTCAACCGATATCATGACACCCTGCTGTGAAGTTAGTTACAGTCCGAGTGCAGGCTGTTGCTGTAGATACGAACATTAGAAAGAAGAAACAACAGGTTTATGGGGGAAATGACAATCCTTTGCCTTGGTTTAACCTTTAGCATATCAGCCCTACAGCCGTGTCTATTTGGCACAGTGGCTCTAGTCAAGACAGCTGCACCTCGCAACTCACCATGCACACCAGAGTCTGACACTTTTAGATGTAAAGTAAGTGTACAAGATGCACATATGAGACAAACAAGGAATAAATAACTGAAATTAATAATGTAGAAGCATTTATTAAAATAAAATATTTTAAAAAAGAAACTGTACAAACATCAAGACTTAAGCTAGTTAGGTTTTAGTACCTGTTATGGCATAATTAAGGCATCGGAGAGGAAAAAGAGAAAACAAGAGGGTAGACAGTCCCTCAGCAGGCTTGAATATGTACACTGATCTTTTCATGCTTTACTATTTATAGTGGACGTGACACGTTGACGTGAAAGGTAGCGTTTAGGTTCGATTCCCCTTGGCAATCAGGGTCTTTTCTGTGTGGAGTGAATGTGGTCTGTATGGGTTTCCTCCGGTTTTCTCCCACAGTCCAAAGACATGTAGTCAGGTGAATTGGAGATGCTAGACTGTCCCCTAGGTGTGAGAGTGTGTGTCAATGTGTGTGTCTGTGTGTTTGCCCTGTGATAGACTGGTGGCCTGTCCAGGGTGTGTCCTGCCCTTCGCTCAGTGAGTTCTAGTTGGGTCAGGCACCCCATGCGACCCAAAAGGATAAGAGGTTTAGAAGAGGAGTGAGTATTTATAGTAGGTAAGCTAACCTGCGTGCTAGCAAGAAACTCAGTTTGCTCATTATCTCACCAATATTGCTAACCACAGCTGAAATACTAAGTCAATGCTAATTTTCTAACTGCACCTAAATGGTAAAAATTATTTTGCTGCCAATTTTCCCCATCAATCTCTGTATCTGCTACTTCAGACATCAAATTAAACTAAATTAGTGTGGGAAAAGATGGAAAATGTTTATGCAGCAAATCTGTATCTCAGCTCAGGGTCATGCTTTCTGTTAGTGTAGTTTTAATGCCTTACGAAAAGATAATGTCTTTACAGCCATTACATCAACACAGATAACACAGACACGCACATAAGCTCTGTTGGCACTAAAGACAGGAGGGTCATGTGAACTTAATCACACTTTACTCATTTATGCTCACCAACACACAAGCACACAGCTGCATTCGATGACAGGATGAAGAAAGTTATGACATTCACAACCAGAAAAAAAAATGTAATAATAACACACAGACGTTGCACACATAGGCACGCATTCCCAAAGGAGCATGTGGAAATTTTCTAGGAATCCATTAGAGATACAGAGCAAACAGGGGAGTAATTCTGTGGCCTTTAATTAAAAATATTTTAAAAGATTTTTAGAGTGCAGCTCTCTAAGATACTAAATATTTTACACCACCCCCACAACCCCCCAGTCTAATAGTCTGCCCCACACACACACACACACATATACACATATACACACATATACACATATATATATATATATATATACACACACACATACATACACACACACACACACACACACATACATAAACACACACTGCACTCACACATCTGACTTCCCTAGCAAGCACTTCAACACAAACCACAAATCTTTAGCCTTTCGTACTGAAAACCCGCAGTCACAAACCACTGCCTTTGCTCTTTTCTTCTCAGGGTGGAGCAAAAGTCAGGTGGGTGCAACTGTCAGAGCTAATTAAAAATTCAAACTAAGGCCAATAAAAACAAAACACTAAGTATGATTACAATTCTGATAGATTTTTTTTCACACTTCAAATGAATTGAGCGCTTTTAGATCAAAGCAGTTTTACAAGCAAAACCATGACCCAAAGGCAACTTCTAGTGCTAAACCTGAATTAACTCACACTAACCAGCTGCTAGCAGCCTAAGCTAACACACTGGGTGAAGTTATTCAGCGCAAAACAGGACCGTACAGTGCTGCCATTGTAGGCCGGTGTTTATACAGCCAAGGTTTTGGCTCATGCGCAACACAGGAAAAAATGAAATATAGAGGCTGGGTAAAAACACCTAGACGTGAGAGAGGCATTTTTGTACTCACACAAGCAATGGACACAGAAATGCACAGAAATAGACTAAACACATGGAAGAAAAGACAGAGCAGCCAAGACAACACTGCTCAACACAGTCCTGAACTCCACCCACAACCTCTCTCACCTCAATTTCATCCTCCGCCTGCTCTACACACAGAGGCCCTTGTTTGTTAAAATTGCATTCGGCCAAATCTGACTGCTAAATGAGTGCAGGAAAATTTCATTGACAGTTTTCTCATTCAGCAATTTCATTTTTGGCATATCTATACAAACGCACGTCTCTGCATAGCGTGTGTAAAATTAAACAGAACAGTTTAACGACCTGAAAAAAACATGGCAGATTATGTGTATCAGCTATAATATCAAAAATAAGAATAAACATTGGTACTTATATTTTGCATGCATGCACACTAGTAGCAACAGCTCTATTTTATGTGGCATTTACATTCATATTACAGACTCCACCCATAGTTAGGGAAGAAGAACCTCTCACTGCAATAATACAGTGTTTCATGGTTTGGTTAGCATGATATACTGGCACAGTCCTAAGTTTAAACGATAGAGCCATAGTCACTTTAAGGGCAATACAGTGAATACACACTAATGAATAATAACAATTCACAACCTTGCTGGTCGTTACTGAAGTTAACAGTTACTGAATTAAAGTCAACTGTGAAAAAAGTATTTTTTTAAACATATGTTTAAACAGATGTGTTCTTATGGTACCTCATACCCTTATTCTACATTGCCAGCCATGCATTCTGCCCTAAAAGCTCTGAGCTGACAGCTCCTGAGCTCCTGACTCCATGACATCTTGATTCAAACTAGCACTGGGCTTCTGTGACTCATGGCCTGAATTTGGTTTTTAAACAAGACCTACTTTGCATCCATTCTTAAGGTTATATTGTGATGTACCAGATATATATACACACTAATCATAGAGGCTTCCCTGTGCACCCTATTGCTAAAAAAGTGGAACATTTATTTGTGTATGGTCATAACAATCGGTATACCTTTAAAATCTATTTTTCAAAGAGCTCCTGAACTCTAACTGCTGCTTTGCATACCTAAAACAAGACAAGAGCTTTTCCGTGTTTTCTACTTCCTGTTCTAACCATATCTGCATACAGTTTGCAATGCTGTTGCTCCTTTCACAAATTAGCCAGCTTTCGACAGCAATCCACTAAATACCAGTATTTCGCTGGTATGATTACACTCCTTTTGCAGCGCATGGATCCAGTCTGTTTCAATAGACCTCAATAGACTTTACTTCCAACCCCCCATCACACAATCACAGCCTTCTGTAGTCCGGCACCACCCACCAGAAAAGTCAAAACCACAACTCTGAATCATGTGCAGTATGGCGATGTCACCACAAAAAAGGTGCTTATTTGTCAGACCCATGTTTAACGTTCCATTCATCCACAGATGTACACACTGTTATTGCCATAGACTAAACGAGGGATGCGATATGAGAATTGGGTCAACGCTGATATGCAGTATTTTTCATGCACATATCTGCCAATGCAATACATAAGCATTTACCGAATATAAAAACTGAGACTAGATTCTCCTAGATTAGCCTTTAACATTCCATTCATTAACAGATGTACACACTCTTATTGGCATAGATTAAACAAGGGATGCAATATGAGAACTGGGCCAATGCTGATGTACAATATTTTTCATGTAAATATCTGCCAATGCCATTACAAAAAGCATTTACAAAATATAAAAACTGAGACTAGATTCTCCTGGATTATAGCCTGTTCTGAAGTATGATAAAAGCATAACATATCAGCTTGAAATATTAGTGTTTGGTAACCTATAGCAGGGTTGCCCAACCCTGCTATTAAATGTACGCTCTCAGGGAGATTTCAGTTACATCCTAATTTGACACACCTGTTCCAGATAATCAAGGTTTTCAGGAACATATGATTACTGGAGCCTTGCATGTAGATAGGTAGGAACTATAGTTCATTAGAATGTAGATTACTACGCCTCTTTTTGCTTCTTACTACTAAGAACCCATTTAAGGACAACAAAAAAGTGTTAAGCGTCAAAAACAGAATTCCAGTTCTTTCCACGTGTTAACACCCTTGGCAGACCTTTTGCTACCATTGTTCTTTATCTCTCTTCTTTATCTCTCTGAAATCTATCCAGATTGTGTTTCTTCCATTTGAAATGGTCTTTTTCTCCCATCTCAAATTAATATCTTCCACTTTTGCATTCTTTCAATCAGCATCTCAGATTCGGCAATGCACGATATTTAGTTAAGCAGGCTGTAAAGCCCAGATCAGGGTTTTTCTGTTTTAGCGGATTTGTGTTTGGATACACTCTCGGCACGAGATTTATACACACATTCCAAACTGATCTACAGAGATGTTCAGACCCTAAAGAAGACCTTACCGGCTTAGATACTTACAAAATCAGATTAAAACACAAATTGCTGGCATGTATAGGGACAGTTTTTTTTCTTGTGTTACCAACAGAGATCAGTGGCAACTTGTTGCAGTTAAATAAGTTATTATATATAAATGTATTAAAGCGTTAACATTTAGTTAATGTCACAGGTTCAATTTCATTATGTTCTGTTAGATAAAATAGAGCCTACAAAATTCAGGGTTCATGCTAAAAGATGCTGGATGTTTCACTGTAGTTTGATAAATTCCCTATTTTTGATGCAGGTGCTTTATTATTTTATTACAGTAACAACACTTGTACACTGCTAAATTAAAACAAGAGTTTTTTTGCACTTTAAAGCTAAACTAGCCTCAAATGTTTAGTTGGCCTCTCTTTTTTTAATACTACAGCTTTAGGCCACTCCACATCACTTGTTGCCAATAAAACATTAGCTCCCCTTTCTCATTCTCGATTGCTCTGGTTTTCTGCAGTGATTGCAGGGCTGTTCCAGAGAAATCCCACTGCACACATGACTGGGCTTATCTACATACAGCCTCACTGCGCCGGCCTTTGTGTTTTAATTGCTCGCTAAACCATTCCAAAGCTGAGGGCGGCTCACAGAGCCTCTGCAGATATTACGCTGGAGATTAAACTACTGGGCAGAGGTTCAAGAGATGGGGGAACAAGCACTGAACAACATTCTCTCTTTCGCTCTGTGCTTCAATAAGGCAATAACGTTTCTGCAGTCACCCTGACCATGACCAAGAGTACTTCTGGCTTCGAAAGTTTTCTGTGATCACTTAACATCATGTAAAGTGTGCAATATTTAACACTTGGAAATGGTATCATCGCTAAGGGTAAATGAAATACATTTACCAGCCAGCAACACACAAATGTAAAATTTTCACTACTGGAAAAATGAATGGTGTTACTAAAACGTATTCTTATCACACTCTGTGCTGATTGAATCTGTTTCAAAGCCACTGCATTTTGTCCTAGAGCACTGTGCAAATGTCAGAGACCAGCCTTCGCTTATTTAACTTCAACAGCCATTAAGTGCAACTTATTTGTCAGGAGATATTTCTCTAGAGATTAGATAGAAATTAATATAATACTCTTGCACCTAAGGGTAAAGTTAAGGGAAAATAAATGAAAAAAGCTGTTTCTAAAAACACTTCAACACAAGAGATACAGAAAAACTGGGACTGGGACCTGGTAGAACACCAAACTCTTACAAGAACACACAAAATACAATACTTAATGACCATTACAGGACATCTAGACTTTGATTTTAAAAAGGGGTTTTAAAAAGCTGAGCGCACCATGACAATATTTTATCATTGCTGTGATAAATAACATTACCAAATGTAATAACTACATGTCTCATTACAACACGAGCATAATTAGATCTGTTTTATCACATGTAGTGTGGTACAATTTCTAAAACAATGAATACAAATCATGGTGATGCATATCAAAGTACTGTGAAATAGTTTTTAAGCCATTTTGCCCACCGCTAACTGTAAATATATTTTCTCCTCAGAAGATCACTGATTTGACTATAGCATAACATAAATATAGCATAAGTAACCAAACCATTCTCCATGGACTCGCTTATTGTATTAACATACAGATCAGAACCTGCAGAAGTGGTGTTAACATTCATAACTGAGTCAACAAAAAGTTGTTTAAAAAGATTTTCATAACCAAGAATGGGATTAACTAGGCTCTAAGAGCATTAGGCCAGCTTGAAAGTGTGTACTCTGGCTATTTTAAAACTGTAGATGGCATCATTCAATCAACAAAATAATTGTTTTAAAAGAGGTTTCAGTGCAACTGGCTTAGCCACTGTTCCTGCAGGTTTAACTTGTGTGATCTGTATTACCATTACTTCAATATATATTTCTGATTAAAGGTGACACACCTGCATAGGTGTGTTTAAGAAAAAACGGGATCCGTGGCCTTCCATAATGGGGTGCAAAGAATAGGTTCGGACGATAACATACAATTATAAAATAACTGATATTTTAGTGACATATAAAACTGTTAACATCCAGTGGTTCTCTGCACCCATGTGGTCGGAATCACTGGAAACACTGGCCCTCAATGTGATTTGGGAAAAATGCCAAAATGTGTTTTTGGGACCAATACAGTGACTGTAATTATAACTAGGCAATCTGACATACATATATATATATATATATATATATATATATACACATCAAGATCAATAATGCCACAAATTAATAAAATATGCTATTCTGAACATATGATGTGTAGGGTAGAGTTTTTGAAGTGTAATATCACTGGTTCAGGCATATCACGCATCATGAAAATTAGTTTTCTATAAAACTAAGTTCAGGCCTGTTTATTTGGCAAAGAAGACCATAATATTCTCTTGTCCTGGCTTTAGGCTTAAACGCTGAATGTGGCGTGTCATACAGCCAGTCAGTTGTGTTGTGTTGTCATGTAAGCAGGCAGTTCACAAGCTATGTGTTGTTGTTATTATTATAATTAAAAACTCCACCCTTACAACCTGTAGGCTACAGTCAATTTCAGCTTTTGCAATGTAAAAATGGGCACTCTTTTAAACTGCAATTTTGCTACAGAAACAGTTTATATTTCAGGCCTAGCCTAGGCCCAGATGCTTAAAGCTTCTCAGAGGAGTGCTGACAGACTGTTCTGACATGTACAACAACCTCCTTCATAGAAACAAATGCACTCCTACTCCATAGAGATTGGTGAATATGGGCCTGGATGTATTCCTACGTTTTTCACACGCATACAAAACAAACATAAGTTGAAATGAATAACCCTGAATTTCAATATGCGATTTGTGCCAACGTTGTGTAAAGTCTGCCCAACAGTGCAACAGTACATGGGGTCAATTCCTAGTATTCCAAAATGTTCTAGGAAAAGCAGGGAAGAACGCAGACACCCAATTGAATGTACAAAATGGAAAATCATCACTACATGCTGTATACAAAACAAAAAACTTTTTAAATAATTAACCCTGAATTCCAGTATGCTGAGTTTCTGTGCTACAGCTTCTTATTACGTTATATGGGATTTGTGCCAATGTTCTGTAAAGTCTGCGTAACTTTGTAAACAGTACATAGGATCTATTCCCAGTATTCCAACATGCTCTGTAAAAAGCAGACATCCAGCTGGATGGAAAAAGGATCATTACTCCTAAAATAACATGCTGTACTTCAACCTAAAGACTTCTAATATGGGATTTGTGCTGATGTTCTGTAAAGTCTGCACAACTTCGCAACAGTACATGGTGTCAACTCCCTAAATTTCAAGATGCTCTGGAAAAAGCAGATGCCCAGCTGGATGTAAAACATGGAAAAGGGATCATTTCTCCAAAAACAACATGCTGTATTTTGACCTAAAGACTTGTAAACTAATATGGGGTTTGTGCCAATGTTCTGAAAAGTCCGAACAACTTTGCAACAGTACACGGGGTCAATTCCCAGTCGATTTCCAGTATTCCAACATGTTCTGTAAAGTCTGTGCAACTTCGCAACAGTACATGGGGTCAAGTCCCAGTATTCCCACATGCTTTGGAAAAAGTAGATGCCCAGCTGGATGTAAAACATGGAAAAGGGATAATTACTCCTAAAACACCACGCTTTACTTTGACCTAAAGACTCCTAATATGGGGTTTGTGCCAATGTTCTGTAAAGTCTGCACAACTTTGCAACAGTACATGGGGTCAAGTCCCAGTATTCCAACATGTTCTGGAAAAAGCAGACGCCCAGCTGGATATAAAACATGAAAAAGGGATCATTACTCCTAAAACAACATGCTTTATTTTGACCTTAAGACTTCTAATATGGAATTTCTGCCAATGTTCTGTGAAGTCTGCCCAACTTTGCAACAGTGTATTGGTCAATTCTCAGTTAATTCCCAGTATTCCAACATGTTCTGTAAAGTCTGCACAACTTTGCAACAGTACATGGGGTCAATTCCCAGTACTCCAACATGCTCTGGACGCCCAGCTGAATGTAAAACATGGAAACGGGATCATTACTCCTAAAACAACATGCTGTATTTTGACCTAAAGACCTCTAAACGCACTACTTTCGGTACTTGTATTGGCAAAAACGTTCACATTCTGAACCAGCCATGCAGCGTACAACACTCTACAACAGAGGGGAAAGAGGAATGAGAGGAAGAGGAAAGAAGCCAGGGAGGAAATGAGTCAGCGGGGCAGGGAAGGAGGACAGAGGATGGACGGACACGAGGAAAAAAAATGGAGCGTTCATCCGAGAAATTAAGTATGGGAGTCCAGCTATCCACTGGCTGCTGCAAAAGCTTGTGGCCAAAGATTATTTGAGACTGACTACGGCCCGTAGGCTTTTCTACTCCTCCACTCTCTTATCAGGATGCAAAAATGAACTATTTGCTAGCGTGCAAGGAGGCTACCAGCATTCCAAAGACACAAAAGGCCTGCATGTTATCATCCGTGACAAACAGTGATCACACCTTCTTCCTAGGAAAACCATATAGGGGGCTTTTGTCGTTTTGCGAAAAGCAACACTCGTGTCGCAACTGCCTTAATCTACTGAATCTGAGATTATGAGCCTTTATGTGCCACGTTCCTTAACCAGCTGAGACCAAGTGTGGTTTATTTCTTCTTGTTGCAACCCTAGAAATAATAAAAGAGTGGCGGCATGAGGTCAATCACCTTTTATTGCAGCTTTTTGTTACATAATCTGGGAAAGACATTCAGAGGAAGCAACAGGAGGACACACTGTAGGTACTTTAATGAAGGGAGACCTCAATAATGAGGTTTTCTGATTAAGGGAGAAGGCCTGCCAAGTGTTTTGCTGCTTATTCCTTACAGTAAACTGGCATAAAGGCTGTAACATTGAAGTTAGCTTGCAATTCGCCAAGGTGCAGTTGGAAATTTTCCGTTCCACCTTAAATGGTGCAGCAGTTACATTCTGGCGCCTAAGGCACCATTTAAGGTGGAACGGGAAAATTCCAACAAGTACCTTGTCTTCGTTAAAACAGGAGTTATTCAACGTCTATATATAATTTAACTCGTTTACAACGTATACTAGACCAATATTAATCATTTAAATGCACATTTTGACTCTTTTTTTAGCGTGCTAACCCACCTTAGCTCTAGAAGAACTGCGAAGTCGCTCCGACTGAATGTATAAAACTTTCACGCCTCCGTTAAGAACTATCTAATATTATCCTTAAACCTGCTAAAATGGACACAACATGTCCATTTTAAGACCCGGTCTGTGGTAAAGGTGCTGCTGGACCGTGTTTATATGTCTAGGAAGTTACGAAACGAAAGACAAGCCGGCTAAAACGTTAGCTAGCACGACAGTCTTGTTAACCTCACAGAGCAACCAACGGACGTTAGTCGAACCTCGTTTAGTTCTTCAGTCGAAAACTTTCCGCGGCCAACGTCGTAACGCTGGCGAGATATTATAAGCAGCTCGCTGTCAAACCTGTGGAAAGATGATGGAGTCGTGACTTCATGTCCTCTTTTCTGGCCCTGCTTGTTGCGTCCCGTTCGGCTGCTCGGTGTCTGTCTGTACGCCGCGGGGGGAAAGCTTCTCCATAACAACCAGAAGGGGAGGAACCGGCGCGGCGACTCCTCAGCGGCCCGGCAGGGGGCGCCAAAGGAGCGGCTAAAAATAGAGCAAGGGTGCTGCAGGGGAATTCCACCGCTTTTTCGAAATTTTAGAGTCTATCATTCAGGCTGTGGCTGAGCATTGCAAAAATATCAATTAATTTTTATTAATTTATTATATGTTTATTATCCAAGGCTTGGATACGACTTTTTGTCCGGAGGCACAGATTCCGGATTGGAGCGTAATTTCACACACACTGACCACCGGACAGACCACTTGACCCTTACTTGTCTGGTTGTCGTTTTTTCATCCCTCTTTTTTCCTCTCAACCTCTATACTCCAACCCACCCGCACTCCTCTATGTGTCGTTTATTCATCCCTTGCTCTTCCCATAGAGTCCTTATATATATTTTAAAGCCCACGCAAACATCATGGTTTCGTTTAACCTACAAAACTGCATCTACTCACTCAGGGCAGATCCCCAAACACACTGACCTGCTTCTCTACTTGTCGTTTATTCATCCCTCGTTCCTCACACTGCTTAGGCTGTGCAACCATCTTCAGGAAATGCTTTTTTCTAGTTTTACTTTCTATTCACCAGTGCACCTTAGAGGTGGAAATATATATGGTTGCAACATGTGACTATTTTTCAGACATGTGATCAGTGGGAACAGAGTAAAAAGAACCAGTAGCACTGCATAAAAAATGTGAGTGCAAATAATTTAATTGATTATTTAAATTAATTATGCTGCAGTAAATCCATTGAAGCTGGGCCAATATCGCTAATATGCAGTTGCTCAGTGTTCTACAAGTACTGACCATATACACTAATGTTTTAGAACACTACCAGTCAGATTTGGAACACTACCTGTTAAAAATTTAGGAACACTACCGGTCAACATGTTTAGATCAATACCAGTCAAAATATACCGATCAGCCATAAAATGAAAACCATCTCATTGTTTCTATGCTCACTTGCTCACTGTCCATTTTATCAGCTCCATTTACAATACAGACGCACTTTGTAGTCCATCTGTTTCCTTGTAAACATTGTTTTACTCTGTTCTTTAGTGATCAGGAACCCTACAGGACCACCACAGAGCAGGTATTATTTGGGTGGTAAATCATTCTCAGCACTGCAGTGACCCTGACGTGGTGGTGGTACGAGTCGATCAGACACAGCAGTGCTGCTGGAGTGTCTAAACACTGTGTCCAGAGCAGTACTCTTGATGTGAGAAACTCTATTCTAAAGAAACCTACTGGGTGAGAATGGTAGTGGTGTTGCTGACATGAACCAGACGTCCACCTCTAGAGTCTCACAGAGGGTTATGAATATGCTGCTGTTCTATTGGTCACCTACAATCTGATCTACACTACTCTGAGAAGAGTGAAACAATGTGAACAGTGCCCCCAGTGAGCAAACCAGAGGCAATGGTGGCGAGGAAAATCTCCCTCAAACTGGGGGAAAAAACCTTGAGAGGAACCAAGACCCACAAGGGGGACTCCTCCCCTGGTCAAACAGTATTTACAGCTTCCTGAGCTAAATTCAAACTAGAACTAAGAGAATCTGAGTCTGAAGGTAAAAGCTTAAGAAACTGCACAGGTGCTACATCTGGATTATACAGCCATGTAGTCAAGGATGTAGCAGACACCACACATGAAGAGGAGAACTGGTTGGTGCCAGGTGACGAGGAGGCCCTGATGGTCAGTCCTCCAACAGTATTTGGCGGGACAGAAGGGGGGTCAATATCTCAGAAAGAGTAAAGAAACAGAGTTAGTTCTGGTTTGGATTAATATAGAGGATGTGAAGCATTTGAAAGTGAGGCTGGTGAGTCCGGCAGATCTAACCAGAAGGTAACATAGACATGAGAGTACCCTGAGTACACTGGGGTCCCCCCATACCATCAACAGACCTGTGTGATTGCGTGAAGTGGTGGGACAACAGCACCAGCATCTCAGTTTACTTCTAGTCCTTCATCAGTGGCCATAGGATTCTGCCCACAGAGCACTGAGGTGTTTAAACAGCAGCACTGCTGTGTCTGATCCACTCATTTCAGCACAACACACACTAACACACCACCGACATGTCAGTGTCACTCTGAATGATCTACCTGCTCAATATTACCTGGTCCTGTGGGGGTTCTGATCATTGAAGAACAGGGTAAAAGGGGATTACCAATGTATGCAGAGAATCTGATGTACTACAGTAATGAAGTGTAGAACTAACTGGAGCTGTTAAAACACACAATCTGTGTAGATATATATATATATATATATATATATATATACATCCCTAGTGCAACTACATGTGTCTTCTAAGATTATATATGGAATGTTCCATATATAGGGATAAATCTAAAAACATAAATAAGGTTTCTTTGGGGACTATTTTGCCTCACAGCTCCCTGGGTGTATTAGAGGTGGATGTCTGGTTCCTATCACCACCACCACCACAATTCTCACCCCGTAGGTTTCTTTAGAACAGAGTTTCTCACATCAACAGCCAGAATTTATGGGGTACAGGTGTTCAGTTTATGTTCCATTACGTTTCTAAAAGCAATAAAGTGAATCTGTACTATAACATGCAATATGATTAATAAAATGTTGCATCTAATGGTCACAAAAACATGTGTCCACCTCTAACATGGTGATTCTGGGCTGTACCACCTCACTGACATTGAGTTTGTATAAAAACTAAGTGCAGTATTCCCAAAGAGACCATGATCCTGCAAGGTTTTATAGTTCCAATTTTGTCAAGCCAACTTAATTGCAAGGACCGACTGTGAGTAAAAATACCAGGAGATGTCCAGATGTCACAGGGGACGATGCCCAGCCTGACTCCAGGACATTGATAACCCTTTAATCTAGAGATTACTGGAGCGTGCTGCTCTGTCTCTGCAGTGACATTCTGCAGAAAGACACTGGAAATGAAACGTCCTGCTTTACAGTCTTAGAACCCATCACCGTGCAACTGCAACCATTTTTCTACAAAGCCTCCTCATTTCAGGGGCTCAAAAGTAATTGGACAAATTTTGTCTTAAGCAGTGAAATGCATGCTCTATCGGGTTGAGGTCTGGTGACTGACTCAGCCATTGCAGAATATTCTACTTCTTTACCTTAAAAAACTCCTGGGTTGGTTTCGCAGTATGTTTTAGGTCACTGTTTATCTGTACCGTGAAGCGCCGTACAATCAACCTGCTGCATTTGATTGAATCTGAGCAAAATGTATATCCCTGCACACTTCAGAGTTTATCCAGCTGCTTCTGTCACATCCTCACTAAACACCAGTGACCCCGTGCCACTGGAAGCCATGCATGCTCATACCATGCCAGGATGTAGTGTGCTTTGGATCATGAGTTATTCTAAGCCTTCTCCATACTTTATTCTTCCCATCATACTGATACAGGTTGATCTTAATTCCATCTGTCCAAAAACTGGGCTGGCTTCTTTAGATGTTTTTTAATCTAATTTTGGCCTTTTTGTGTTTAAGGGTTAATTCATGGTTTGCAGCTTGTGGTGAAGCCTCTGTATTTACTCTCATAAAGTCGTCTCTTTATGGTAGATACTTAGATACTGATACACCTACTTCCTGGAGACTGTTCTTCACTTGGGTGGATGTTGTGAAGGGGTTTTTCTTCACCATGAAAAGGATTCTGTGATCATCCACCATTGATGTCTTTCAAGGATGTCCAGGCCTTTTTTCGAGCTCACCAGTGCACTCTATTTTCCCAGAACTGTTAATTTGGCCACTCCTAACATTTCCACTATCTCTCTGATGGATTTCTTCTTTGTTTCAGTCTAATGACGGCCTGTTTCACTTCCACTGAGAGCTCCTTTGACTGCATGATGTGGGTTCACAGCTGCAAAAAAAAATGCCACACCTGGAATCAACTCACCAACCTTCTACCTGCTTAATTGATGATGGATTAATGAGGGAAAAGCCCATTAAATAGCTTTTGAGATAGTTGTCCAATTACTTTTGGTCCCTTGAAAAGGAGGCAGCTACATATTAAAAAGCTGTAATTCCTAAACTTTTCGTCCAATTAGGATGTGAATATACCCACATTAATTATACAACAGTATCTAGAATATGGTTTAGTTAACAGTTAAAATGCCAAAACTTATATATATATATATATATATATATATATATATATATATATATATATAATATATATTAATATATAAAATATATAATATATAAAATATATAATATATATATAAAAAAATATATATATAGTAATGCAGAATGATATCAGTGCTTTAAAAGTAACAGATTGATGTTTGGATTTTAACTGATGTTTTTTGGTGTATTTATTGCGGATAAACAGATTATATTGCAGTTTATGTGAGGGGTGCCCAAGATTTTGTCTTGGGGGGCTAAAGTGCCATGGATGTCATGCTCTGAGGACCAAGAAGACAAAACAATAGATAGTTTGTAAACAGCAGCAGTGCTAAATAGGACCAGATTTTAAAGGGTTCTTTAAAAAACACTAACAACTGAGTTTACTGTTTATATAGAATAAAATAAGTATTTTAAGTAGTTCTTTGTATAAGATTATAAGTAAATATGTAAAAACAGCATCTCCAAAATGACAACTTTTACAGGAGAGGGCAAAACCATCTTTACTTTTAATGTAAGTCAACTTATTTTGGAGCATTTCTATTGGTCTATTCATCATGAATTTTTCACACAACATAAACAGCAGCTGCTGCATTCAAATTATGCAGAAAATAAAAATAGAAATCCATGTTTTTTTTTGGACTGTGACAATATGCTATATATGGTGTTACCAAAGTACTTAGAAAATACTATTTTTAAAAGGAAAATAGAAATAAAATAACTTTTGTTATCCTCAGACAAATTTACTAATAAGGAGACACATTTATATTTTATTGTTTACTTACTTACTTATTTTATATTATATCTGCCTTCGTGGCAGAACTGCTATTATTTTTTATCTACTTTTAAATTAAAATTCATGTGACGTTCCCCACCAAAGCCAGAAATTCCAAGACTGCATAGTCTTGTGGCCTGTAAGCTTATTTCCACCTCCACTGCCCACAGAGGAGCTTCATGGCTAGGAATCTGGCTTTGATGGGTCGGAGGCTGATCTAGGCTCCGATCGTGTCTGCCCGCTCTAAAAGAGAAGCTAAGACTAGATTTGGGACAATGGCAAACAATATAGGCCTCATTCTGCTGCTCCCAGCAGGACCTACAGACCTTTCACCTTTACGTCTCAGCGTCCGTGGGGGGCTTGCTCAGCTGAACCAGGCTTAACGGATAAGACCAGCCAACATGATGTGAGTGAGTGTGTGTGTGTGTGTGTGTGTGTGAGCAACCCATTCTTATTACTGCACAGCCTCCTTCATTCACATCTCAGTAAACACGTATTGGCTTCTAATCACACAATTGATTTTTTAAGGTCTTCAGCAAAATTAAAATAATCTTTTCCATCTGATATTTTTTTCAATGTGATATGCAAGTGATACTCGCAACAAAGTTTTATTAAAGAGTATGGGAAATGTAATGTTCCTCATATTTATGAAATAAAAGTGTTTGATGTCACATGTAAACATTGTTAAGGTTAAAACACAACCCATGTGTTGAAATAAAGCTGCAGAAACAG
Source organism: Megaleporinus macrocephalus (assembly GCA_021613375.1). Taxonomy (NCBI): domain Eukaryota; kingdom Metazoa; phylum Chordata; class Actinopteri; order Characiformes; family Anostomidae; genus Megaleporinus; species Megaleporinus macrocephalus. The sequence goes on from CM038715.1 coordinate 34,962,118, forward strand.
ACAGTTTTTAATTCACTGTTCACACAAACCAGTTATAAGGAGTGTTTCAGTCCTGAATGCTTTAAATGAGACATAACAGCAAACTAGAACTTTAATACTAATACTAATCTAATAGAACTTAAAGGCTCGCCAAGTTTCTCGGACTCTCAGAAAGTGGTTTGTGTGGGCGGGGCCAGATACTTCAGCCTTGTGAATGGTCAGGAAATGCGTATGCAAGCGTTACCCAAACTTAGGACCACCCAGTTTACATGGAGAGAAGAGGAATCTGGTGAAATAAACTTAATTAACTTAACTCGAAAGTAAACACTTAATTAACTTAATTCGAAAGATATAGGTTACCTGGGGGTTTAACAATGGTGAGTACATGCATATATATATATATATATATATATATATATATATATATATATATATATATATATATATATATATATAAATAACGTTTGGCCATATTTATCCACAGTGCGTTTAGCGGCGCCTGAGTCTTTTGGGCCAATCAGAGTTAGAGTGTTGGGTCTAATTGGAGCGCGTGCTGCAGGTGGGGGGCGTGGTCACCCAATTGCCGGTTCACAGCTCTAACTGGCGTTTATGCCAAACAACTTTACGAACTATTCTCGGATTTGTCTTCTTTTTATCGGATTTACACTGACAGCTGTCATTTTCTCGACGGCACAAGGTCAAGCCAGGCTGTGGAGACGTTTTTAGGTAAGAACGCGAGCAAAATGGGTCAATTCATAGTTCTTCTCTAGACGAGTCTGAAGCTAGTTTCCCACATACCGGTTTATTTTTCAAATTCCTCGTTCCACCTTAAATGGTGCAGCAGTTACATGTAATGCTATGGCATGTAAATGCTCCACCATTTAAGGTGGAATGGGAAATTAGAAAAATGACCTCAGTCAACTTAACCTGAAGCGCTAGAACGTAACTGCTGCACCATTTAAGGGGGAACAGCGAATTAAAAAAAATAACCTAAGGCTACCTCACTGTCCAGCCCCGAAGCCCCTGAGGCGATAAGGTGTAGTTTTCAGTCGCTCCTATTGTGTTTTCTTTCTGCCATGTAAAACTGGACCCCCTGGGTTGCGGGGTCGTCGACCAGGCAGCTAATCCAACTTGTTTTCACTGTCTCGCTGAGAGGTAAGAGCCCACCACATTAACACTGCATTATCGAGCACAATGGCAGCGATCTTCACCCCAGCAGTCCAAGGCCTGTCATGCATATTCTGGAATATCTACCTCAGTGTGTGGCTCCCAGCCCAGCTACTGCTGGAGGCTCCTCTGTAGACACCTTGATCTGCTTCACTGTGAGAAAAAAATAAATGGGCCTCTGCTGTTATTGAAAGAAGCTTTCAGCCAAACCTTCATTACTCAGGGATCTCTCATGGGTTTATGAAGCGAAGACTGGGACACAAACCTGCAACCATCAGGACCTCTGTTTGTAAATCTGGCCTCTGTGTTTAGACTGCCAGCCCAAATCTGATCATCTCCAGATTGTACGTATGTATGTGTATATATATGTATATGTATATATATATTTGGTAATCTGGATTTTTTTTTGGCAAACCACATTTAAAGGTGGTTTTAAATGCGATTCCAGTCAGATTTTTACAAATGGGCCTCAGTCCGAACGCCTTGGCCACTCAAATCACATTGTGAACCTTGACTTGACTGAGTGAGTGAGTGAGTGAGTGATTGATTGAAAGGCATAAAGTAATGCACTCCGTCTCTCCTGCAATTCATATAGATCGTTTGGTGAAGTCAGATCTGAACATTAAATATTTAATAGGCCAAACAGCTGCTCACAGACTGTCTTGGAATTGTTGCTTATTAATATAAAAACACTTAGCTCAGCCTATATCGAAGACAAGTGATTAGATTTGTGGTTACTAATTACTCCTATGAGGGTAAACATGATGGACATCAAGTTTTGGTGTTCACTAAGCATCTCATTAGTCATGATACGAGCAGATTAGTTATTAAGTAAGTAAAGTTTATTTATAAAGCACTTTTAAAACTACTCACATATACCAACACATAAAATATAAACATTGCATCAAATAACTGTAAAAAGCACATGACTACAATTTTCACCTTCATTGCTTAAATGCAAGCCAGTAAAAATAGGTTTTAAGTCCTGTTTTATAAGATGAGATTGAGGAGTCATAACGAATAGTGGATGGACATGTGCTCCACAGTCTCAGGGCATAAACTGCAAAAGCACTTTGGAGTTTTAAACAAGCTCTGGGCACAACTAACAGGTCCTGAGAAGATGATCTCACAGCTCGCTGAGTGGTGGAGAGAAAAAACATGCTGCCTATATATATATATATATATATATATATATATATATATATATATATATATATATATATATATATATATGTATATGTGTATATATACACGTATGTATGTATGTGTGTGTGTGTGTATATATATATATGTATGTATATGTGTGTGTGTATATGTATATATATGTGTGTGTGTGTATGTATATATATATATATATATATATATATATATATATATATATATATATATACATACATATGTATTTATATATATATATATATATGTGTGTGTGTGTGTGTGTGTGTGTGCGCACATACCCATTAAGTGCTTTAAATTAAAGGCACCTTATACTGTAGTCTATATTTTACTAGTAACCAGTGCAGTGAGGCCAGAATAGGAGTAATGTGGTGTCTTTTCTTGGTGTTAGTTAGAAACCTGGCAGCTGCATTCTGGACATCCTGTAGACGATTCACTACAGACTGGCTAGTCCCACTGTCTAGAGAGTTGCAGTAGCCCTGTCTTGATTAAATACTAGCATGAATAACCCAGTAGGGGTGTAAAAACACAGTCATGCTCTTGAGCTTTAAAATATCATGTTTTGTGATACTGTATCAGTTTTTCATGAATGGTTTAACAGACAGTGGATCATATTGTGTGGTGTTTAAATCCCAAACCTCAGTGTATAGTGGCAGTTTCTTGCCAGGTTCTTGCCAACACACGGCCCTATTAATCAGGGCAATTTAACTCACAGGGTATGTGAAAGACTCCAAGCGACGCATTCAGTTGGCTGACAAGTGTGCACATTGGTGGGCATACTGATCTACAGTATAGTTGAGGCAGTGTGAGTTCTGGAAATCCTATATTTAATAGGAAAAAAATCAGCTGTGTTTAGTACATTGTTCTTTTATTGCTGTAAGAGTTGTGTGTAGCCTATAAAACAAGCTACATGGTTAGAAGAAAGGGACCATCTTTTTATGTTTTTTAGTCCGTATAAGCTATAAACACTGTAAATGTTCTCTTAAAGATGCAGCATGGTGTTTAAGGTCCTCTTGTGTACATTATATTTTAAAGGCTACTTTCATTTTACCAAGAGTAACATATTTGTACCTGTTTTTTTCTAATGCTTTGAGTAGTTATATAGATATAGTATATCACTGCTCTTGGAACAAAATCTTGCTTTTTAATTTTTATTTGAAAATTCCTGTTGCTTTTGACTTTTTTTTTTGCATATTTCAGTCTGAATGGGCCAGAAGAATGGTCATAACTGACCTTTATAACTTATAATTAAAGTAAAGTTTTTTTCCGTTTCTGTAAAGTTATTTTTTTGGAGAGGCAAGTTTTTGTTCGGACAGCAGCAATATGCCAGTGCAACTTCAGTAAATGACCGCAACATGAGCTCCTGATACTATACCAGTGACAGCTTTGGTACCATGAGAAGTTGCATGTGGGGGAAAAGGCCCCAGTGTAATACACAAACTGCACAACTCTCCCCATTTAGGTTGTTGATTTATTATATTGCTACGGGCTCATTTACTGTCAGAAGCGAGCGTTTCTCAGGCCACAGGTGTTAATCTCTGAAGGTGAGGGTTGAATTTGTTTATTGGCTGTGCTACTGTATGTATATTGCTGTGCAACTGCTCATCCTGTCAAAACGAGTTTCTGTCACACCATTTTTTTTTCCTTTTTCTTTCCGGAGCGTTCCGAAATAAAGGCCGCCCTCCCCCTCCAGGAGCCGACGCGTCTTCTACTGGTGTGACTTCAGTACATCTAAATACTTATCAGTGCTTACTATAAGCAAACTCCCCCAGTGTAGGAGAATAAGGGTGTGGGAGGGGTTGCTGTGGAGGAGAACAGGGGGGCTCTTAATGTGCCCCTAGGTTTGTTCTAACTAAACTTGACATGAACAGTATTAAACAGGCATAAAGGTTTTTTTTCTTAAAGCAAATGAAACCACATGTAAATAATCACTGTTAGAATTGATTTCCAACAGTGATGTTAATGTTATGGGAAAATAAGCCCTGATGCACAACTGGTGTCTTCTGCTTGGGAGGAAAATTATAGTGGCCATAGAAATGTTGATACTTTGCACATCACAGGCTCCAATTCTGGGGTAGACGCGGATATTAAAATACATTTTGGTTTTAATAGCATGATTTTATAGGATTTTTTAAAGGAAGAAAGCCTACACACAACAGATGGGACAGTGTCAGTGAGATGGATTGGGTCTCTTTAAACATATGCATTAATAAAAGATGGTTCTCCAAGGGTTCTTGAGTAAAGGCAGTGGTTCTATTAGAATCATTGATGCTTAAGTGTGTTTTGCATGATGATGTGCTCTATGGTTGTACATAGAAGGTACTAGGAAGGTCCTGTATAGCACCACCAAGAGTTTTGCAAGGTCAAGCTTGGTGCTGTATGGAACCACTTTCATGAAGGCTTAATATAGAACCATATACAACGCGTACTTCATCCAACGAACTCAAGGTTCCAATTGCCTTCACTGAAGAACCCTTAAAGAACCATCTTTTTCAAGTGTGAAGGAGAAGCAGCTACTCCAGCGCGAGGAAGCGCAGAAATAAGAGCGCTTCAGGGAAAGTTAGTGCAGTTTCTGGCCCACACGCACCCTCGGGGTCGTTTTCACACTTCCCTCCCCCCCCGCCTCTCTATCATGGTGATCACTCTCTCCCAGCAGCTCCGATGGCCCTCCATTCTGCTGCTCCATCACCGCAGCGGGACTTTACATGAAACTGTTAATTGTTTGCTCCTCAAACAGAGACGAACCTGGAGCCAGCGGTCTGCCCGGGGGTTAAGGACCGACTCCCTGCTCCTCCTCCTCGTCCTCGGGGTTCATCAGCATGACAAAGCTCCGGGCGGTCCCTGGGGTCTGCCTGCCTGGAGCCCCGGGAGACCCTCACCTTGACTCGAGCCATGCGCAGCCGAGGCGCTCCCACAGCGCACTAGCGGAGGCAGGAGCCCTGCCCAGGGGCTCTCCATCCACCGCGCTGATGGAGAAGGCGCCCCTCGAAGCCCCCGAGGCCGCCTACTCGCGCCCGGCGGAGAAGCAGCCGGGCTCGTGGGATCAGAGCTCGAACGGCGGCGGAGGAAAGAAGAAGAACTACCAGCGCTACCCCAAACCGCCCTACTCCTACCTCGCTATGATCGCCATGGTCATCCAGAACTCCCCCGAGAAGAAGCTCACGCTGTCGGAGGTAATTATAAGCACTGGTTTAGTCCGTTTAACTGGACTTTCCGCCACCTCCTAACATCCTTTAAGGTGTCCAAACTTTTCTGGTTTAGCTCATAAAGAGAAGTAGTTTTACATTATCTGTATCTATTGTATTAGTATACTGCAGTGTTACTGTATAGTAAGGTAGAGTATTGATTGTAGTGGAGGATGATACACCATAATGTTCATACTTACCATTAAGTTACTGTACAACCAAACAATGCTAACTAAACGAATGTAAAGTTGCAATACTGTGGTTCATAAACTGTTTACACTATACTGTGTATTCACTGAAGTTCACAATAGTATTATTTACTGTGAGTTTTGAAGTTTTTTGACTGATTCTGCATGTCACATCCAGCACATGAACAAAACACCCATTTACATGTTACACCTGAACTGCAGAAATCCTGTTAAGTAGCGGTTGTTGCTTGTGCTGTCGTGTTTCTGTGTGGAATTTGGGGATGCAGGCTCTGGCACACTGGGAGTAGTTCATTTTAGGATGAAGGGGATCAGTCTTACAGTTTCGACCATGTTAAGTTTGGGGGCAGTGAAACCAGAGCTGAAGGTTATCAGCTGTGAAAAGACAGATTGATAAGAATGAGGGATGGGGAGGAGTGAAGCTACAATTGCTCATGTGTGTAATTTGGTCAAGTTGTCACTCTTTCATTAGTGACATTGTGTATTTATTTATTTAGTTATTTGTAGATGTAGATTCCAATGAGTTGTTCCAAACTTTCATTTATTCATTCATTTTACAGTAAATGCACATGTAGTTGTACTAGTTGTCTTGATTGGGTTGGTGGGGCTTGTAGCCGGTACTGCTAATATTAATATATTATTTAATAACCTTGTTGTTTTGAATGTCATTTTTTTTTCTCTCCTCAGATCCTGAAGGAGATCAGCACCCTGTTTCCTTTCTTCAAAGGCAACTATAAAGGGTGGAGGGATTCAGTCCGACACAACTTGTCTTCGTATGACTGCTTCGTTAAGGTGAGCCAGTTCTGCACAACTTGAGTACGTTGGAAAAAACTGGGGGGATAAATGTTTTGGTCACTTAATAAAAATCTATGTGCTGTTGAACTGGTTATGTTCATATCTTATCTTACCAACTTGACCAGCTGACAATGTTGTTTGTTTGCCCCCGATCCATTTTCTGTCCCTCTGCCTCTGTCACTTTCTGTTGTAGGTGCTGAAAGATCCTGGAAAGCCTCAGGGCAAAGGTAATTTCTGGGCAGTGGAAGTTAGCAGGGTTCCTCTGGAGCTCCTAAAGCGACAGAACACCGCTGTATCGCGCCAGGACGAGACCATTTTCGCCCAGGACCTTGCCCCCTACATCCTGCAAGGACATCCCCACACTCACAAATCTGAAGCTCACCCACCTGAGCCACCTCACGTTCCCACTCGTCACACCCCCCCTCCTCCGGAGGACCCTTACCGCCCCAAATTGGACTCTTCTTTCGCCATTGACTCGCTCCTCCACAGCTTTAGGCCGCCTAGCACTGCTGGAGACGGGATTAGGGCCAGAGACGGCTGGGGCTTAGAGCTGCCTCCTCACAGCCGACCTACGTCTCCACCACACCCGCGCTACTCGCTGTCCAATCGCAGCGCCTCAGCCAGCTCCGCCAGTCCCGCTTCGTCTTCATCGGACGAGGACTGGAGAGGATTCTCACGGTTCGGGAAACGAGGAAGCGACGGAGAGCCGGGCTCAGACGGTTACGATGACTCTTGTCCACCACCAAACAAAACCGCCAAACGTGGCTCAGCGCCCCCCTGGGAGCTACCCACGTCTTACGCCAAGTACACCCCTCCCAACGCGGTGGCGCCCCCTAGCATGCGATTTAATGGGAATCCATTCATGCCGCTCGGGGGGATTCCATTCTACAGCTACGGCGGCCCACACGTTGCGCCGAATCACTTCAGCAGCCATGCTTACTGGCCCCTCTTACCGAGTGGGCGTGTCTCGTTACAGGCCCCGCCCCTCCTAATGGACTTGGACAGCATGTTGCAGTCGGTTCCTCCCAATAAAAGTGTGTTCGACGTGCTCGGCCCTGCAAATCAGACTGTACATCCTCCCCCAAATCAGTACTCCCTGCAGAATGGACCCCCACTCAGCAGGTATTCGCAGTGCTAATGCCGGAGCACCAAGATGGGACGCAGTATGGCAGCTGTTTCCCTGAAGACATGAACTATAATGCAGCAAAACTTTTACATTCCAAATTCACGGCTGGTTTTGATTTGTACTGACATTTACTGAACATTCCAAAGAGGCTGTATGTCAGGAATTTGATCATCTGGAAATCTATACAACTACAAATATCTACCTCAGTGTGACTGACGTACAGGGACAAAAGAATGTAGGCCAATATTGACCAAAGACTTTGCACTGACAGAGTTTGCACTGTTATAATCGTTCTCTGTCCATTTACTTTTATTCCTCTTTTAAGTGTTTACTACCTCAACCTTTTGAATGTCTTGGAAATGTAGTGTTATCTTTAAAACCTTGTTGATTACAAGGTGTTGAAACAGGGTATGTATTTAAATGGTTTTTATGTGGCTCTATGAGGGGTGTGTGGCTATCGTCTCTTCAGAGATGACTCTCATGCTGCTTTTTGAAAAAGGAGGCTTGTAGGATTGACTGTTTATAAGCAGGTTGAACATTTTATGAATTGGGATTTCTTGTAAGCTTGACCCTAAAATCTTCCTTTGCTGACTAAACTGCGCTTCTCTCGTTTGTTTTTTTTTTTCATCTGTCTGACTTGCTTGCGTTGCTTTTTTCAATGAAAGTTAGTCCAATGATAGTTTTTGCGAAGTTAAGACTCATTGTTTTTTCAACAGATTTTTTTTAATGCAGGTTACTGACCAGCTGGTCAATTTCTCTTGCTTGCGTCCACCAACCCCCAGCTTCTCAGCTCCTTCCTATTTCCTCATGCATCTGCCTGTGCATGTGGAGCTCAGAAGCTTGGAGTTCGGTGGGGGTGGTGTGTCGGGGGGAGTTGATGGTTTGTCAATAGTCTGCAATCTCCTCAGCCATTCAAAGCTATGTAGTGAAAGTTATCTCAAAGTGGGCTAAGCTATCTGTGCAGATAGTTCTGACCAATTTAGCTCCACTCACTGTTGTAGCCATCACTCACTGTTTTGCGAGAATCTGCTGGAAAATGCAAAACATGTAGCATTTTCACACCTTTGTGTAATCAAGTGGCACAATACAGTCCTCTTGTTTAAATGTTTGATTGTTCAACCAGTGTAACGATGCTTTATTTTGCTGTTAATTTGATTAACATGACTGTAAATGTCTAAATATAAAATGTCAATGAAAAACTGTGGTTTACTGGTCTGCAGCAGAATGTCCACTATGGTTAATTGATAGTATGCCTACTGAGAAAGTTAATATAAATGGCTCAAGCTGTTAATCCTACACGTTTAAGCTATACACACTCAGGAAAAGGGTCTAAACCATGACTGTCATTGGGGTGGGGTCTTAAGTTAGGGGACATAATTGTATCCCAGTCTATTGCAATTGTGTTAAAACACACACACATATATATATATATATATATATATATATATATGTATGTACATGCCTGTTGTCTTGGGGAAACCTAAAGGCCAGTGTGATACATATTTAAAACTAAATGTACATTTTTATTGTTTGTTTTTTTTTTGGTATCTTGAACAGAATTTTAAGTAAAATCGAAATCTAGTTTTTCTCTAAAACTAAGGTTTGATCAGTTACTGGAGTGCATAATTGAGAGAAGAATCAATTCGGCGTATTCCAAGTTGTGTATGTTAAACTTGTTTGGGTTGTTTGTATTCTAATGAGTAGCATTTTCATGGAGAATTGCACAAGACTTCCAAAACTGTGATCATAAAATTGTAGAAACCGTAACGCCTATCAAATTTCTGAAACTTGCCAAAAACTATAGGTAACATCTTTTTTCACTAGAGTTGTGTCTTGGTTTTGTGCTGGACCTACAAGGCAAATGTAACATGTCTTCATGCAACATTACTTGGAATAACACGTCTTTAAGTTAACCTGCGCTGGAAGTATGAGAATGTGTTTAGACTCTCCAGAAGATCCTTGTTTGGACAGCAACAATAATCTGGCTAATTATACCAAATGTGTTAAGCGTTTCATACTAGTCATTTACGTAGCATCATAAGACATGTATTTGCGGATAGATAGACTGCAGGTGGTGTTGCGGGGTTTTTTTTTTTTTGTTTTTCTTTTAAAGTTGATCTCTGTGATCTCTGAGCTGTGATGTTTATGCTGCTCTGTATCTCCAACCTCCTTGTGATCTCACCCCCCAGTGTTGTGCATCCTCAGTTCTGCCCTTTTTCACTTTAGGCCAGATAAAGCTTAGACGACCACCTTAAAAGAATCTTGTTGCTTTGATGTGAAATGATTTAAACAAATAGTAAAGCTGAACACCTATAATTTTACTAAAGGCCTCATTGCTTTCTAATGTCCTGCAAGAAATCAGATCTGCTAAAATAAACACTTAAACAAATTCAAACTTCTCTTCAAACCAGTTCATAACGTTGCTTCCTTCTGTTTACTTCGTTATGCTGAGAAACTGAAAACCGGATGGATTTCCTTTTTTTTAAACCCATATGATTGGTCATGATCCGTCTGTCTCCAGCATTATCTGATTCGTCCTGTGCGTCCCCAGTCGCGCTCGGACGTCCCAGTGTGCCGACGCTGGCCCGGCTCCCTGCTGGCTTCAGCTTATCTTGTTCTTATCATGCTGTGGACTCTATGAAGGTTCACTGGATTCAGCTTATTTATTGCTCTATCAGTGGGGGGTGTGGGCGTATGTCATTTTTCAACTCAGCAGGGTGGGTGAGAGCGAACTGCAGACTTTCGCCCTAACGTAAGCTCAGCCTGGGGTTTAGCAACCCTATATGGCCAAAAGTATGTGGACATCGGACATCTATACGAGCGCGCCGGACACCCCATTCCAAAACCATGGGCCATAATATGGAGTTGGTCCCTTGAGCAGCTATAGCAGCCTCCACTCTTCTGGGAAGACTTCCCACATGATGTCTAAGTGTGTTTGTGGGAATTTGTGCCATTCGTTCAAAGGGTTGGGGGTCAGGGCTTTGTGCATGTACTGGTGGGTTCTGAAAATATGATCAGAAACTTGACCTAATAAGACAATAAAAAGGGTTTTGATGTCATTTTGACTTTATTATGGCTCAGTGAAGTGAAATGTACAGTATGCAGAATATTTCCCCTTCATTGAGAGACCTGGGTCTCTGTTCAAAGAGTTAGAATACTAACCAATAGTATTTTATTTAATATTTTACTACAAAATAAGGCCTTCAACAAGGTCCTTCAGCCAGTCACTAATCATGAGTGCTGTGTCTATGTGATCTATCGTGATTCTGACTGAAGATATTGTAGATTCTTTCTCGCAGCAGCTGAATGAATGTATTTATTAAGTCCACATAGTTTGCATGTTGTGCCAATGCAGTATTAGTTTTGTTTACAATAATAAAGTCCTGCTCTTATGCATTATTAACGATAGTAGTGGAAAATGATTAACTAGATTACATTCACTGAAAGAAGAAATGCCTGACTGCTGCCACACATGCAATGAAAACAAATAAAATGACTGCATATTTATGAATTCATGAGGCTCTTCTAAGAGTCCTACATCACTCACATTATTTTGCTGCTAGGTTTCTTCTCACTGTGTTTTCCCTTTGCTTCCCTAGAATGTTGTTTATAAAGAATCTTGTAGAGTGATTCTGTAAAAAAAAGAAAGAAAAGGTTATCAGTGATCAGCCAGCTTTAAGGAGATGGTCCTGTGAAAATTCTCCTTCACTTAATTTTTCCCTAAACGTTCATTAGCCAGGACATGATATCTGCTGAATGTAGAAGCGGCACAGTAGTGTAAAAGAAGGTTTTCACTAGTGACAGTAATAGGTTAAACCTCAGCAGTGCATCATCCTGAGTCGGCTAACGTTACCACAAACCTGTCTTGCATCCTGTGTTTACAACAACGGAAAAACAGTGAACGCTGATACACGTTTTTAAATGTGTACTAAAACTGAACATAACTCTAAGCCAAAGATTTGCTGTGTGACTCAAAAGTAAAAAAAAATGCCTTGAGATTTGTTCTTCTGCCATGTGCTGGTTGAGGTTCAGACTGGGTGACAGGGCTAATGGAGCTAGTATACTGTTTTTAGAGCAGGACTGAAAAGTAAAGTACTTCATGTAATAATAGGACATATTTACGTTTAAATATTTCAGTAGTAATTTGTTAGTGGCGCCACGCATCACCTAAACCCTGGGAGACTGAAGGTACCTACATTTATTATATTAGATTGATCTATTTGATGTACGGTTAGTGTTGTATGGCAGGCAGAGTCAGTGACACAGTTTCTGAATGACCCAAGAACACAAATCTAGTTCTGGTGGTCCTCAGTTGGTATTGCCATGTACTACTACTGTACATGATGGAGACTGGGAGGTGTTGATCTGATGTACTGCAACACTTGCGGCCTGAGATGGCTGAAAATATAAGTGACATATTAATAGAACATTGTTCATTGACCTATTAAGGCTTTTCTCAAATGAGTCCTTTCATAGGTGCTGCTGCAAACCAGCTTAATGACAAACTGTAGCACACAACTCAGCTTTTGGAGCCAAAGACAGGGTACACCATGGACAATTCGCCAGTCTATCGCATGGCCAACACTCACTCACACCTACAGGCAATTTAGAGTGACCAATCAACCTGACTGCATGTCTTTGGACATGTGGGAGGAAACCAGAGGAAACTCCACAACATTAGTTTATAACCGTAAAACAGTTACTGTGGGCAAAATATATAATGCTAGAACTGTCCCCTCTTTTTTTACTCCATAGATCAAAACACTGGATATTTGAATCATATACAGACCCCTGATCTGGATATGTCACCAGTTTTCTGTTCAGAAATCTGGTCACTTAAACTAGCTCAACTGTCTCGAATACCTTTATAGAAAATAAAATACATTAAGTAATGTATTGTTGACCGTTTCTATCATTTAACTAGTTTTCAACCAAAACCTTCATAGAACTCATTCGACTGCACGATTACTATCTGGTATTTGTGTTGTTTGCTGCAGTTCCTTATTAGTCTAAATGCATTATTTCCAGCATTCTGTGAATTTCGTCAGGCCTTGCAACAGCAGACACGAAAGAATGCATTTGTGGCATGGTCCATCAGGTCACTCTGTTCAGCATCAAGTTTAGACACTCTCCTGAGCACACCGATACTCGAACACGCTTCCTCTCTCAGCGAAAGCTTTGTTTAGGCGCTGCCGTTTGGAGACACTGTGATCCTCGTCCTCTTCCTCCTCGCCCTCGCTTCCATAGCCGCCTCCTCCAGGAGTGTGTAGACAGAAGATGTCCTATGGAATCAAGAAGAAACACAAAACGTTATGGACCTAAGATTTTTGTAAACACATACATTTCCTGACCACTTTATTCTTGCAGCACTATCTTTAGAGACTGTAGACAATGTGCTTCTGTGTTAGAGGATCACAAACCATGACCATCAATGGTCAGGGTCTGACCTCAGAAGCTGCTCTTGCATTGGATAGTTTTGAGTGGTGGTCTTCTCTTAAGCTAGCTGTGACAGATGTGTCTGCACCAGCACTACACACATGACAAGGTCAGTGTCACTGCTGTGTCGAGAGCATCCACCACACAAATGATATCTTAATTGGGACTTGGTTGAGGGTTGCCTCCTCGATAGAACATGGGTTTGGCCTAAGACTATCGCTATGTGCCGCCCATCAGTCCGTGATTACACTGGACTGTGAGTATGTCTCAAGGTGGCCGCGCGTGTGCAGCAGTAGTAGCCGAATTAGCCTCACGCTCAGTAAAAGCCTACCACTGTTTATCCAATCCAAGAGCAGCTTCTAAAGTCAGACCCTGACTACCTTTAGAGACCCAGACAATCTGCTTCTGTGTTAGAAGATCACAAACCAAGCTTCATCAATGGCCAGGGTCTGACCTCAGAAGCTGCTCTTGGGTTGGATAATTTTGGGTGGGGGTCCACTCTCAAGCTAGTAGTGACAATGGCGTTGTGCTTGTAGCAGCACTACATACACTACGACGTCAGTGTCACTACTGTGACGAGAGGATCCACCACACAAATGATATCTGAGCGATAGGAAGCCTGTGGTCAAAAAAAGTGGCCAGTGATGAATTAGGGAAAGGAGGGCTGATGCACTGTACAGCAGGGGGGCAGTTGTGGGCTGAGCCAGAAGGTCACAGGTTCGATCCCTTGGGCCAACACCACACAACTGATGTGCCCTTGAGGAAGGCACCTAACCCCCAACTGCTCCTCAGGCACTGTGGATAGGGCTGCCCACCGCTCCGGGTAAGTGTGCTTACTGCCCCCCCTAGTGTGTATGTTCACTAGAGAGTGTATATGTGGGTGTTTCACTGCACAAATTCCGCTGTGTGCAAACACAAGTGGCAAATAGTGGCTATTCTATTCTAATTCTAATTGACTACTGTGAATCTATATAGTGGATTTACATATAGTACTCCTTTAAATTAATGGACCAACCTTTATATTTATATTCTTATACTCAAACAATCCACGGAACATTTTCAGGCTCGGAAGAAACTTGCTTCAAGTTTTTTCAAAGAAATCTGCAGAGATATATTTCCAGTTCAGTTATAGAACTTGGTTGTATTTTCTGATTCTCATGATAACCCCAAACACATTCAGTGTTTTTGAGGTTCTCGACTCTGGGGTGGTTGGTCCATCCTTATGAGGACACCAATAGCTTCTTTGTTTGATGTGTCTGTATCTCCTTTTCTCAGTGAGGAGCTTCTCCTTTCAGACCCATAATGCTAAACTGTTTCCTCACTGTGAGGAAAGAAAAGATAGATAGATATACAGCCACAGCTTTTTCCTCTTCCTTGTACATGTTATTATCTTCCACATTAACTTGAAATAAGGTCTGAGTGCTCTCTGACTTTGATCAGCCAAAAGCTAAAGCTGGCAGAGTGTGCACATACCCCGGGTTGTAGGGTGACTGTGGTTTTTGCTCCCAGGTTTAACACTCGGCCATCAGCTCTGTGTAGCAGATTCAGCCCGGCGGAGCCACACTGACCTCCTGATACAGAAATACAGGTTACTACACACACATACATCTCAACATGTATCAATGTAACGTATTGAAGTGTTTCAGGTGGAGTTACCATATAAACCGTAGGGCCGCGTAGAGCGTCTCTCGGTCAGCACAGATAAAACCACTTTACTCCGAAACAGAAGCTTTCGAATGACTCCATCACCACCGCGATAACGACCTCCACCTCCAGAGCCAGGCCTGAGAGAGAACTGTTGTAGGATCACTGGGTACCTGAGAGAATACAGGAGAGAAAGAAGAAACAAGAAAGAATAAATAGATAGTAGTGAATATATGATTCAGTGGTCCTACTTGTGAAGTCTCACGAAGTCTTGAAGTCTTTTTTCGGTGTCTTACATACGTCTACAGTAAAGACGCTGTCAGCAGATAAATGATTAAAAGGCCCATTTGTGATGTTGTTGTTTGTAAAGTTCATGTATGTTGTAATCTATTGTACTTGACCGCTTTCCAGCCTCTCTTTATCTTCTACGACTAAGCGGGCGAAAACTTGGCTTTTAACAATGACATTAAAATGACCTCGTTTCTGATTGGCTGACCTGTGTTGGCCCTCTTTCAGACAGCAGTCCAGGCTGAAGCACTCATTATAACTTTATCATGTAGATGTAGCATAGTTAAACTTTTGTATGCATGTGTGGTTTTCATGACATCACAGAAATTATATTTATAAAAATGGGCTTTACCATATTAACATGACCATATAAACAATATCTGTGCTAATCCATCTATCCATCCATCATCTTCCAATTTATCCCGCTAGATGTGGAGGTGGAGGCTGGAGCCTATCCCAGCATCATTGTGCAAAGGCGGGGTACACCATGGACAGGCTGCCAGTCCATCTACAGGAAATTTTGAGTGACCGATCAACCTAACATGCATGTGTTTGGACTGTGGGAGGAAACCCACTCAAGCATGGGGGGAACATTCAAACTCCACACAGAACAGCCCGGAGCGTCTTGCTGTAAGGTGACAGAGCTAACCACTACACCACTGTGCCACGTCTGTGCAAATCATATTATATAAATGATTTTAATTATTATTATTGAAATAAATAACAAACTCTGTTTTTTAACTATTTCAATATGTTAACACACACACCTTACTCTATTAGTAAGGTCACCCATAGGTTTCTATTGAACTTTGTTTTACTACAACTAAATAATACTACACCTATACCTAACCCTGACCATAACCTACCCAAAAAATAATTTTCTGCTCTATTAGATTTTTTTTATTTAGATTTTTTGGAGAAAATTACATGTGCTCAAGTGAGGACCAGCAAAATGTCCTCACTTTATGAAATATTTCAGATTGTCCTATACTAGGAAGGACATGTGGTCCTCACAAATATACCTCTAGAAGAACACACACACACACACACCGTGGATTGTACATGTTTTGAAACTGAGGGCATACTGCATCACACTTCAAGTGATAATTTGGTGAAGTATTTTTTTTTCAGATACTTCAGAAGAGTTGTTGGGCTGCTTTGCTAAAATATCTGCATGTTGTCTTACAAAAACAACTAAATATTTAATTTCACTGTAATTCCAACCCCAGTGGATCTGAAATTCTTCGTTTTATAAATTTAGGTATCAGCATTGGCCCACAATTCCCATTTCAGTACCTACCTTGTCTACAAGACAATTAATTATTACTATTTTTCTATTTGGAAAAATAAAGAATCAGCTGCTATTGACCACAAACTCTATTCTTTTCTCCACCAACGGTTTAATATCAGAAACAAGTTAGAAACTAATGGCAAACTCAAGAGCTGTTCATTTTTATTTACCATCATATTAATAAGACTGGAACTGCCAATAAGCTGAGCAGCATATTAATCACTCTGCTGGTCTAAAACCGACAGCCGCTGAATATTAGGCCAACCAACCTCTTCTCCAGAATCTCAGGGTCAGTGATGCGGGTGTTGGTCATGTGACTGTGGACTCCACTCCGTCCATTCCAGCCTGGTCCTGCCCCCGCACCACCAGCAACTGTCTCGTAGTAACCACTCTTCTCATTGCCAAATGTCACATTGTTCATGCAGCCCTGAATCAAAGACCAGGAACAGAAAGAAACGTGTGAGATATAGAAATGGAACTTTAGCAACACCCCATTCCTTTTAATCTTTTTGTTAACATACAACATACATATATTACATACTTTATATGCTATATAGACACCCAGTATCTACACCCACTGTCCATTTTATCAGATCCACTAGCCATATAGGTGCACTTTGTAGTTCTACACTTACAGACTGTAGTCCATCTAATTCACTGCATAATTTGTCAGCCCTCTTTACCCTGTTCTTCCTTGTTCAGGCCCCGACAGGACCACCACAGAGCATGCGTTATATAGGTGGTGGGTCATTCTTAGTACTGCAGTGACACTGACATGGTGGTGGCGTGTTAGTGTGTGTTGTGCTGGTATTGGTTCATATATATATATATATATATATATATATATATATATATATATATATATATATATATATATATATATATATATATATATATATATATATATTCTTTTTCCAGTGAATGGCTAGAGAAAGAGTCATACCGTGACACCTAGTTCACTAAACTGTAGGGGGAGAGTTAAATAACTCCGAACTGAAACACTGCAATATGAACCTGGGAAGCAGAGCAGGCTTTGAATGCTCTGAAAATGACATCCACCACTCTTTGAGAGGTCAACACGTTTCCACCTACAACCGCAGCAGTCTGGGAAGGCTGCAGTATAGAACCAGGGGGGATGATGACTTTGATGGGGTTCAGACAGCCCTAAAGAAAAAGAAAATAATACATATAATAATACACATAATAATACACTGTCAGGGGTGTTGCTAGAACATCCTATTGGATGAAACCCCACATCAAAAAAAGATACATTACTTTACTTGAAATCTTTGGTTGATATGTTTTTTTCAGAAGCAGGCTACAGGGTCGAAAACAATCCATACTAGTTTATATTTCTTATTTATACTATATCGAAGCTGTCACCATGCCATCTGCACAGGTGGTCCCAACTTTTAGTCAAATTTAAACTAATTCTCACATTAGCCAATAAGCAGCACAGAAAAGTACTGACTGAAGATGGTGGAGAAAATGCCGTTGGCCAAGTTTGTCCAATCAAAAGCTTTTTGGGGTTATAGCTAACACACCATGCACTAATTGAGGTGTTTATTATAGATCTATCTGAGGGACGTCTTTTGGAAGAATCCATGTATAAATAACACAGTATTCTAATAAAACACAACAGCTTTTAAGAAAACTCTGTCCCACCATGTGTTTGGTGCAATCAGATTAATATCAAAAAAGTATGACACCTGACATGTCTATGTTGTGGGCATGTGTTGGTTTTTGTTTTTGGTTAAATCTTCTGTTCTGAGATAATCTGAGACAGTTGCTGGGTCTGCAGATATTTCTTCACTACTGTAGTTGATCCCCTCTCATTAACCACAATCTGATTAGAACCACATTGACTTCTTTCTGTAAAGGACTTTCTGCAGGTATATCCACAGACTCACCCTCACTGTTTAAAGAAATTAAAGAGGAATGCTTCCCATACCAATTTACTTTATTTGTTTTATTGCTAATTGGCTAAAAACTAATGATCTGTTGTTTAGGCCATTAAACAAGGCATAACGTTTTGCCATTTGCCGTACATATTTGCATGTGATACCTGGTTAAGAGGGATGTCCTGTCCCACCATGCATCGTAAACAGTAGATGAGAGCCGAGAGGGTGATGGCTCGAGGAGCATTACAATTTCCCCACACTTCTGTCCCTGTGCCTGAAAAATCAAACACAGCACTGCCCTACAGAAAGAAAGAGAGAGAGAGATGTTTGTGTACAGTGGGATGAGCTTTTCGTAGTGCTGTGAGTAAACCTTCTGAGCATGTAGCACTGGTGCTAGAAAGTCTTATAGTACAAACAAAAACAGTGTAGCAGGAAAAATGGACCATTAATGGGCCGTCATGCTGCTGGTGGAGACCTCCAAGTGTACTGAGAGATAAAGAACCAGGGCTGGTTTGAGCTGAGAGGCCGTGACTTATTTTCTTAACAGTTTTTTCATTCATCTTATAAGCCGCTTATGCTTCTGTGTTGCAGCGGGTCCACCACAGAGCATTTGTTTTAGCAACTAGGCTAAAATGTAGCAGGCTAAACCACTCTTCAGTTTTAATCAGAGTTAGGCTTTAAATTGGAAGTATCTGAACTATCCTGTAAGTATTTGCACTGTAAGTACTGCAATTATTTACTAAATATGTTACTGTAAAATTGGAACACACAAAAAAGTAAATAATATGTTAATTCAGTGTCTTATGTGCTTTAAATGTCTGTGTTTTTGGTTACAAACATTAAAACACAAGAATCAAATATTAGACCAAACACAAGAAATCATATTAAGGCGCCAGTGTCAGCATTGTTGCTTCTGTAGCTATTTGGTGCGCAATAATAAACCTATGGGGAAAGATAACACACAGAAAATTACAAAGTTTATAAAAGTTATTCTATATACACATGAATGGTTCTTCTTCAGAGCTCCATGGATGTTTTGCAAACCAATTTAAAAAATACAAAGTTAATGTGTGTATTTTATCTTATGTAAAGTTCTTACTGTTTCACAAGATCCATAGGCCTTACAATGATTTAATCACAGTTTAGAGGGTTTTAGTCTGCAGAGCTTGTTTCATGGACATGGTCAACGCTGTGCAACTTCAGGACCATACGGCTTTGCCATAGTCCGAATTAGAGATGGGACTGATACAATATTGGTATCGGGGCCGATATTGACGTAATTTAACGTATAGGATATCGGGCGAATGTGGCCAATCCACTTACCGATCCATTTTCCAGTCCGCAGCTTGAGCTGGGCAATAAACGTGCCGTAATGTTAACACAAAATGCACCAGTGATCCGGATTCCAGTTCCACAGTTTACCTTGCACCCCCAGCAGCTTCAGTCTGCAGCTGGCTAAAAATGTCCGTTGTGTGGAGATTTTTCTCTTTGGAAACGCCGAACAGAAAAAAGGCTACATGTAGTATTTGTGAGGTGGATGTCCCAAGGGGTGAAATAATAATAATAATAAACTTATATCGGTATTTGTATTGGTATTGGCAGTTATATATCGGTATCGGATCGGAACTGAAAAACACTGGATCGGCCCATCACTAATCCGAATACCTTTATCTTTGTCTAGTCATTACATTGTGCTTTCTACACAAACTCATAGCTGCACGATTTCTTTCTCTGGTTACTCAGTTATTAAGAGGCAACTCAATGGACTGATTAATCAATTAGAATTCTTTCTAATATCTAAATTCTAATTTAGAATGTAGAACTAGAATTAGCCACATGTGTTCGCACACAGCAGAATTTGAGCTATTTAACCCATCCATGCAGTGAAACACCCACATATACACACACTAGTGAACATACACACTAGGGTGTGTGCAGTGAGCACACGTGCCCGGAGCGGTGGGCAGCCCTATCCACGGTGCCCAGGGAGCAGCTGGGGTTAGGTGCCTTGCTCAAGAGCACCTCTGGTGTGGCCTACCAGTCCCAGGAATCGAACCGGCGACCTTTGGAAACCTAGTATAGTTAAGTTTATATACGGTATGAAAAGTGCTCTATAAAAAAAGATGATAATGATGATGATTATTATTATTGTTTTTATTATTATTATTATTATTATATACGAATATAGCTAGCTTTAGCTGGGCAGCACAGAAAATGGGGAGCAGAAAAAAATCGCTAACAACCAAAGCACAGATGGAATTCAAGGGTTGTTTCTTGTTATGAAGCCTGTTCCTTTTCATGCTTATGTTGGTCTGTTCTGTCCATATATGGTGAAGTTAACTAACCAGCTTTAGCTAGATAGCTATCTTAGTCAGCCCTTGATGAGGGTTCATAGCAAGAAACACCCAATAAAACCCATAGTGCACCTCAAGGAGCTCGGCAAAGGGCCAGTTTGGCTTTTGGCCAAGGGGGCTAACATTCGTGAGGTTAGTTAGCTAAAATTAGAGCCCACTGGCACCAAACCCTGTTTTCCCTCTTTGTAACTAAGCGTATTAACTGTGGCCATTTCTTCAGCATAACGTTATACTCTAATGTAACGAAGGCTATAAAACTGTGTGAGTGTGATAACGATAACTAATAAACAACTTTGTTGGAAATGAAAATCAGGTTATTGTTTGTACCGCTGAAAGTCTCCCTCTCAAAAGAGTGAAACAAATCGAACACCATGACAAAGAGTAAGTCACTGTATCTCTTACCTCCTCTTCATTTATCTGCACTTTTAATCTGATTGGTGTTCCATCATCCATCTGATCTTCTGCCTCTACTTCTAGGGAGCCAGTCTGTTGCCGCTGGCGACAGGCAAACTCTTTCAGCATGTCTCTCACAGCTACCTCTGCATTACTCTACACACACACACACACACACACAAAAAGTTTAACACTGCAGGAATTAAGAATCTACTCCCCCACATACAGTACTGTGCCAAAGTTGGCTCATTTCATTTCCAGTTAAACTATTAAGAACAAGATATTCATGTTTCAGAAGACATTTCTGATGAGATAAGAAATTAGATAATCTACTTGCAGGAAAGGAGGTGAAAAAACACACAGGAGTTTAACTACAAGGAAAATGATACTTCTCACAGTCATGTGGCAGTAGGGATGTAAGAAAATATCGAATATCGGGATAATATGTTTGGTGATACTGTATTGAGTCTCAAAAAACAGTATTGATACACAGATTCCAGGCAGACAGTGAACCATTGTGTGTTGTGTTTAAACCTCTGACCACTAGATGGCAGTGCTGTAATCCATTTTCAGCTCCACTCCAACATTAACAAGCAGCACAAGGGCGCAATGCTATTGTAAGCATTAACAAACCTGTTCATACAGTGGTATGTTTTAATAGTAGGATTTGAAAAACCACAGTATATCACTTTCCTTCGCAGTACATCACGATATATTGCACTGTGACCGCTGTATCATGATACATATTGTATCGCCAGGTACACAGCCCTACGTGGTAGACCACCACATGATCCCCAGCAGTTAAACAGTACTTAAAGATCTCATCTTTGAGAAAGAAAATAAAGATCCACTCTTGCTTCAGATCTGAGAACATCCACAGGTGTTTTTACTGTGAGAAGACACCTCAGCGCTAAAGGTCTGAAAGAATGTGTAGCTGTTCAAGAAGCTCTTCACTGAGAAAAGGAAACAGGCATCAAACAAATAAGCTGCTGGTGTTTTCAATGGACTGAGCACCCCTGAGTCCAGACCTCAACATCACTGAATGTGTTTGGCATGGAATAAGCACCCCTGAGTCCAGACCTCAACATCACTGAATGTGTTTGGCATGGAATAACATCCCTGGAGATTTCTTTGGAATACTCAAAGCAAGTGTCCCCCTGTAGACTGGAATTTAAATAAATGAAATTAAATCCACAGTGCTGTATCTCATAAATTAAAAAATAAACCTAGACGCATACCTGAATGTACCCCATATACGCCTGGACCACAGCCAGCCCATAACAATCAATCAACTCCCCCACGAGAAGGCTTCCTCTCTGATTAGCAGCCACCTGAGCTCGCAGGTCTGACAGGTTGTCGTGAAGATTACGTGTTCCAGAGCATCCTGGGTACTGAGCTGGAGCCATCAAGGCTTCAGTGACAGCTGAGGAGGAAAAAGCAGACAAAAGAATACAGAATGTTGATGATGATGCAAGTTGCTAGTTGGCACAAACATTGCTGCAAACTTTGAATGCCATTGAATTATTGACAAGATTATATAGTTTGTAAAATAAGAACCGGCTAGTTAGCGTTACAGAAATGAGCATTCCAGTCACAATCTATCCGTCAGAGTATATGGACATCTAACCATCACATCTATAAGAGCTTGTTATACATTCTATTCCAAAACCATGAGCATTAACACAGCCCCTCTTTGTGGTTATAGCAGCCTCTACTCCTCTGGGAAAGCTTCCCTGATCATTTTGGAGTGTGTCTGTAGGAATTTGAGCCCATTCAATTAAAAGAGCATTTTTGAGGCGATCACCATTCCAATTCATCCCAAAGGTGGTCCGCGAGTTAGGGGCTCTGTGCAGGATTAGACTGACAAATGGTGACGTGTGATTCACTATTTCACTGCTCCAGAGGCCAATGATTGTGTGCTTTGCACCACTCCAGCTAACAAATAGTGATCTTAGGCTTTTGTGCAGCTGCATATCCTTGAAAACCCATAGCACGAAGCTCCTGACACACTGCTCTTGCACTGGTGTTGCTTCCAGTGGCTGTTTGGAAGTCTGTAGAGAGTGATGTAACATTTTTACTGCTTAACACTGTTACTGATCCTAAATGCTTAAGTTTCACAACAATTGCACTTACAGTCGGCCATGGCAGATGTAGCAGGGCACATATCTCATTGACTTGGCAAATGCGGTACCTTATTACAGTGTCATATTTAAAGTCACCAAGCTCCTCATTCTACTGCCAGTGTTTGTGTATGGAGCTTGCATGGAGCTTACTCAGTAATTGGAAGGGTGTCCACATACTTTTGGCTATGTATTTGTCATTGACATAGAAATGTGTCATGTATAACACAAACATATCACCAATAAGTAGCAGTGCTTGTCTTGGTTTATTAATTTATGATTTCATAAAGAAAGTAAAAATTGATAAAAAGAAGACTGTACCTGTCTGTAATGAGTATAAAGGACAATCTCTCACCCTTTTCTTGAAAGACTCCTTCAGTGACAAGCTTAAACGAGGTAAAGACGGCACCTTCCTGCTCTAGAGAGGTGGAGTGGGGGGGCATAGAACCTGGGGTGATGCCCCCTATATCAGCATGGTGACCCCTACTGGCTACAAAGAACACTGGACCACTTACACCATGCCGAAATACCTACAGATAAGAGAGAGAGAGAGACAAACAGATATAAAAAAACAACAACTGGCCAGGACTTACACTGTATTACCAGAAGTATTCACTCGTCTGCCTTCACACGCATATAAACTTGAGTGACGTCCCATTCTTAATCCATAGGGTTTAATATTAAGTCGGTCCATGCTTTGCAGCTATAACAGCTTTAACTCTACTGGAGTTCTTCCACACCAAACTGGCTCATCCATGTCTTCATGGAGCTGCTTTGAGAACTGGTGGGCAGTCATGTTGGAACAGGAATGGACCATCTTCAAAGTTGTGAACATGAAATTGTCTGAAATCTCTTGGTCTGCTGAAGCATTAAGAGTTCCATTCAGTGGAATTCAGGAGCCGTGCCCAACTCCTGAAAAACAACCCCACACCATAATCCCCCCTCCACCAAACTTTACATTAGGCACAATGCGGTCAGACAAGTACCGTTCTCCTGGCAACCGCCAAACTCAGACTTGCCAGACGGAGAAGCGTGATTTATCACTCCAGAGAACACGGCCCCACTGCTCTAGAGTCCAGTCGTGGCGTGCTTTACACCACTGCATCTGGTGCTTTGCATTGTGTTTAGTGACGTAAGACTTGAATGCAGCTGCTCGGCCATGGAAGCCAATTCCATAAAGCTCTTTACGCTCTGTTCTTGAAGTTTGGAGGTCAGTCAGAAAGTTGGCAACCTCTGTGCACTATGTGCCACAGCATCAGCTGACCCTGCTCTGCCATTTTACATGGCTACCACTTGGTGGCTGAATTGCTGTCGTTCCTAATCACTTCCACTTTCTGCTAATATCACTGACAGTCGACTGTGGAATATTTAGTAGTGAGAAAATTTCACGATTGGATGACGGTACCACGCTGGAATTCCTGAGAGCAACCCATTCTTTTACAAATGTTTGCAGAACCAGCGAAATGGAACTGATCGGAACACCTGTGTTCAATGACTGGGATGTGTGAGTGAATACCAGGTATAACCTTTTAAACAGTGTAGGCCTATAAACATTTGTAGGCTCTTAAAAATGCTACTACTACTACTACAAACATTCAATACATGATCTTAGATAATATAAACATAAATATGGAGAAAATTGCAGATTACTCAATTAGTTAATAGTAATAATAACCTTCTGGTCATCTGATGCTTATTTACATTATTTCCTTTAGAGCTAAGCCCCAAACAATATGAAATTAATCCAGTGAAACATAAATAAATGAGTAAGAGTGATTTTACCGGAGTGATGACGGTGAGGTCAGGCAGGTGACTGCCTCCAGCACATGGGTGATTACTCAAAATCACATCTCCCTCCTTCAGACTGCTGCCTATGGCCTTTAACTGAGAAAGAGACAAAGAAAGAAAGAAGAGAGAGTAAATAGTAAAAAAAAACAAAACAGCTGCAATTCATTTATCCAATTACTGGGCCTCATTCAAAAACTCTGGACTGAAACACTCACTATAACGTCAGCTTGAGCGGACACAGTAAAACTGCTGTACAATAAATAGCTGGATATGTACTGTATGAACAAATGTATCTAAATGCTGCTTAAACATGAACTCAGCTACTTTAAGGTGCACTACATGCTGACACGTGTTCAACTGCATCCACAGAAAAGCCCTGACTAAGCGCATGCACACTACAGTGTAATGCTCAGACTAGAGAGAGAGTAGTGATGCCAGAAGGTATGCATGTATGGTGGTTAGCTCTAGGTTGTAGCCTGTACGCTCTGCCTACTGATGTTATCCTGGATTGTGATGATGTGGAGTGTGAAAGCTCCCCAGCCCAATAAATGGTCTCCATTGCACCGCACCTGCTGTCTCCTGTGTGTTCCCTCTGGAGGACAGGGCAAGTACCTAACCACCCAGTAGCATCTCTACCCCCAGGAGCGTTCGCCCCACTAAGGATTCATCACACACATGAGCCAAAGGTCACCATGACCAACGGCAATTTGGTTTAAGGGGTGTCAAGGGCTAGAGCACTGGGTTGTGAAGCAGCGAAACTCTGCTCTCTCTGGAGTGACTGAGCTCCATCTAATACCACTGGGATGATACTAATTATCCAGCAATGATTACCTGACCTCGCTAATGCCTTTGTGACAGAAGGCAACAAAAGCCTTCTGAGGAGAGTAAAGCCTGTTACTGCAGTAAACTCTTTGTTGACACCCAGAAGAAACACTGGCTGAGCAGGTGTCCACACTTTTTTGGCCATGTAGTGTAGGTAAAAAAAAAAAAAAAGTTTTTGTGACATCATTTGTGACTTCAAAACATTTCAGCTCATGCAGCATATGTCCACACCTGGTACTGTACGGTTTCCTGCATGGCTCCCAGATGTACAGGTATGTGTGGAGCGTTGGACACTAAACCCCCATCTGGTCCGAAAACGGCACAGGAGAAATCCAAACGCTCTTTGATGTTAGTGGAGATGGACGTCCTCTGTAACACACGTCCCATTTGCTCTGTGTGTGTGAGGGGGGGGCGGGGCATAGGAGAGAGGGAAACGAGAAAGGAGAATACAAGAGAAAATGGATTTACATTAACTACTCAAGATCACAGCAATTTTTGAAACCAGACTCGGAGCTACAGCACACTCTGTGAATGCACACTGATGTTATTTGTACTTGAATAATCAAGTAGGGCTGAAACGATTCCTCGAGGAATCGAGTAACACGGATGACTTTTACTGTTGCACAGCGCGCGCTTATTGTGTTGCCAGGTGACCCGAAGAAGGCGTGATTTGATGGCGCGGATTGTCAAATAGAGAAAGAGAGAGAGAATAAGTAGAGACAAACAGAAGAGACGGGTCAGAGAAAACCATACACAGTGTCTAAAGTCTACTGTAAAACTGAACTATCCGAGGGAGCTGTTACTGAACGTAACCCTATAAAAAGACGAGGCTGAAGTTAGCTTCTTATGTAAATTCCACCGTTCCACCTTAAATGACGCAGCAGTTAGAGGCGCCGGAATGTAACTGCTATACCATTTAAGGTGGAACGAGGTATTCAAATAAGAAGCTAACTTCAGAAAGCAAGCAACTGAGCTTTCCCAGCAAACTGATAGCAAGTCTGGGTTTTACGGAAACCCCCTAACCGAGCACCACATCAGTATTTCAATGTTTCAGCACGTCCAGTCCACAGAGCGGAGCAACACACAGTAACCATAACATTTAGCCTAAATAGTGTGATGGTGAGTTGAGATGAAGGCTAGTAAAGCGTGTATGTTAGTTATGGTTATATGTAATGACTAGTTAAGAAAGTAAGTCAGTGTGATGGTGAGTTGAGATGAAGGCTAGTAAAGCGTGTATGTTAGTTATGGTTATATGTAATGGCTAGTTAAGAAAGTAAGTCAGTGTGATGGAGAGTAGAGATGAAGGCTAGTAAAGCGTGTATGTTAGTTATGGTTATGTGTAATGACTAGTTAAGAAAGTAAGTCAGTGTGATGGTGAGTTGAGATGAAGGCTAGTAAAGCGTGTATGTTAGTTATGGTTATATGTAATGACTAGTTAAGAAAGTAAGTCAGTGTGATGGTGAGTAGAGATGAAGGCTAGTAAAGTGTGTATGTTAGTTATGGTTATGTGTAATGACTAGTTAAGAAAGTAAGTCAGTGTGATGGTGAGTTGAGATGAAGGCTAGTAAAGCGTGTATGTTAGTTATGGTTATATGTAATGGCTAGTTAAGAAAGTAAGTCAGTGTGATGGAGAGTAGAGATGAAGGTTAGTAAAGTGTGTATGTTAGTTATGGTTATATGTAATGACTAGTTAAGAAAGTAAGTCAGTGTGATGGTGAGTTGAGATGAAGGCTAGTAAAGTGTGTATGTTAGTTATGGTTATATGTAATGACTAGTTAAGAAAGTAAGTCAGTGTGATGGTGAGTTGAGATGAAGGCTAGTAAAGTGTGTATGTTAGTTATGGTTATATGTAATGACTAGTTAAGAAAGTAAGTCAGTGTGATGGTGAGTTGAGATGAAGGCTAGTAAAGTGTGTATGTTAGTTATGGTTATATGTAATGACTAGTTAAGAAAGTAAGTCAGTGTGATGGTGAGTTGAGATGAAGGCTAGTAAAGTGTGTATGTTAGTTATGGTTATATGTAATGACTAGTTAAGAAAGTAAGTCAGTGTGATGGTGAGTTGAGATGAAGGCTAGTAAAGTGTGTATGGTAGTTATGGTTATATGTAATGACTAGTTAAGAAAGTAAGTCAGTGTGATGGTGAGTAGAGATGAAGGCTAGTAAAGTGTGTATGTTAGTTATGGTTATATGTAATGACTAGTTAAGAAAGTAAGTCAGTGTGATGGAGAGTAGAGATGAAGGCTAGTAAAGTGTGTATGTTAGTTATGGTTATATGTAATGGCTAGTTAAGAAAGTAAGTCAGTGTGATGGAGAGTAGAGATGAAGGCTAGTAAAGTGTGTATGTTAGTTATGGTTATATGTAATGACTAGTTAAGAAAGTAAGTCAGTGTGATGGAGAGTAGAGATGAAGGCTAGTAAAGTGTGTATGTTAGTTATGGTTATATGTAATGGATAGTTAAGAAAGTAAGTCAGTGTGATGGAGAGTAGAGATGAAGGCTAGTAAAGTGTGTATGTTAGTTATGGTTATATGTAATGACTAGTTAAGAAAGTAAGTCAGTGTGATGGAGAGTAGAGATGAAGGCTAGTAAAGCGTGTATGTTAGTTATGGTTATATGTAACGACTAGTTAAGAAAGTAAGTCAGTGTGATGGTGAGTTGAGATGAAGGCTAGTAAAGCGTGTATGTTAGTTATGGTTATATGTAATGACTAGTTAAGAAAGTAAGTCAGTGTGATGGAGAGTAGAGATGAAGGCTAGTAAAGTGTGTATGTTAGTTATGGTTATATGTAATGACTAGTTAAGAAAGTAAGTCAGTGTGATGGTGAGTAGAGATGAAGGCTAGTAAAGCGTGTATGTTAGTTATGGTTATATGTAATGACTAGTTAAGAAAGTAAGTCAGTGTGATGGTGAGTTGAGATGAAGGCTAGTAAAGCGTGTTTGTTAGTTATGGTTATATGTAATGGATAGTTAAGAAAGTAAGTCAGTGTGATGGAGAGTAGAGATGAAGGTTAGTAAAGTGTGTATGTTAGTTATGGTTATATGTAATGACTAGTTAAGAAAGTAAGTCAGTGTGATGGTGAGTTGAGATGAAGGCTAGTAAAGTGTGTATGTTAGTTATGGTTATATGTAACGACTAGTTAAGAAAGTAAGTCAGTGTGATGGTGAGTAGAGATGAAGGCTAGTAAAGCGTGTATGTTAGTTATGGTTATATGTAATGACTAGTTAAGAAAGTAAGTCAGTGTGATGGTGAGTAGAGATGAAGGCTAGTAAAGCGTGTATGTTAGTTATGGTTATATGTAATGGATAGTTAAGAAAGTAAGTCAGTATGATAGCGAGTTATGTCCGTAAATGATCTAAGCTTTGCTTAAGAACATAACCACAAAAAATAAAAGCCTGAACTTCATTCACTTTACCCTTTTGATTATAGTTACAAACAAACACACCCTCACAAGAACATAAACCTCTCACACACACCTTTCCCCTCCCAGTGATGCATAAAATACACAGTAAACTAAATATCAGGTGGTGTTTGTAGCAATTTGGAGCCTAAAATGCACCAAATCTATTACAGCAAGTATATTCAGTTTAGTTTGTTTGCACTAAGTAATAACTACATTTAGCCCTGCTGTGGCATATGGCCCCGCCCTTGATCGGTATCGGCTATCGGCCGATCGTGTTGAAAGGTGATCGGAATTGGCCTCAAAAACGCTGATCGGTCCATCTCTAATATATATATATATATATATATATATATATATATATATATATATATATATATATATATATATATATATATATATATACACGCACACATTATCTTCCGGTCACGGGGGGCTGGAGCCAATCCCAGCACCTTCAGGCGAAGGCAGGGTACACAATGGACAGGTCGCCAGTCCAGTTTTTTTTTTGCCTAAAAGAAATTTCTATTAATTGCCTGCACACAGTAGTAGTTTGGAAACTCATAATTTGTAACGTCTAGATGTACATCATATGGCTTTTTATTTTATTATTTTATTACATATTGTTATACAAAAAATATTATGATGTTTATTCCAAACACTACAACTGTCATGTATGTTTATCATTTTTCTGATGCTGTGTCCTCCTCTCTCCATCCTTTCCTCTCTCACCTGCTATGCTCATAAAGCGATGAGAGAAGATGGACAGTTGCACTGTGTTCAGTTCCGTTCCTAACACACATTGGCTGTCTGTTCCCACGGCGATAGACACGTCTCCATTTGTGGTCAGCTGGGCCGAACAGCCTGGTTCCACCAAAATGGTGCTGGACAATCACAGAAACACAGTCAAAAATCAGTTTCTGGTGACTCACTCTACACGA